>JAVJIF010000870.1:0-647677 GCA_038442645.1 Agave tequilana | reverse complement strand
ACTAGAAAATTCAGACCATCGCACAGATTATATAGATTATTGTGTTAATAATTCATTAAAGGTATTACTTTTTCTCATTTTCTTTGTTCATCTATCTTGCTATAATTGTTGAAGAAAAAAACCTGCTCCTTCTTACTTGTATATTTTTCTTTTGATACACTTTGATTCTCCACTTACTAAACTGTCGAGCTCACTCCCCACAGACTGATATATTTGCAGGTTGTGTTGAGGCAGGGGCCCAGTTTAAGCTGCGAGGAAACTTTACTTGGAAACCATTTTCTTTATGTGTAATTTAATCGTGTTGAAATTCTGAGTAGTCGTGCTTATTGATACTATGGGTTAGATGTGAGATAGATAGTTGATCTTGTATAAATATTTTAGAGGTATTTTAGAAATAGTTTCATTTCAAGTTGACATCAGATATAGTTTTAATGATTGGTGAAATCGAAATATGTATTCTTAAAGATGTACTATTGAGTTAATTGTGATGATCATCATAAGTTGGAATTATACCAGTACTACATTATTTATAAAAGCTGAGAGGTGTACTCTCGAGCTCATTATATCTAATTTTTAAAATGTTATATATGGTAAGTAGGCAATGTAAAGCCAAAATATTTTTCTGATTGCGTGGGTAATTGTTGAGTTTGATTTATGTAATTGGATTGAGATAAGCCGTTTAGGCTGATGCTGATGTATATTGCATTTGGGACAAGTGCCAAAAACAAAGGAGATGCTGCTGAATTTTAAGAAATTATAAGTAATTATGATAATTCTTTGATCAATAAAGATGTTAATTGAAGTTGAAAAAAAAACTAGGACCGTTACAGTTGGTATCAGAGCTCAAGATTAAAACAAAGATTTATTTAAAATAATTGTCATAGGAGGATAATTGACTGCTAAGACTGATTGTTATTATTGCTTTGTATGTGTGTGATCTTGTTTGTATGTGAATATATTGTTTGATATGAATGGTTTAAAGGGGGTAGGAGTCTTACGTATATGATTAATCTCAAAACGCAAGATATTTGATCACTATTTTATGTTCAGATTATGGGCCAACATGCCATGATTCGAATGTGCTCTGCTCCGGGTGTGGGCCCTCAGTATGAACTGTCAGTGGTATGGGGAGACTGGAGTAAAGGGATGATTATAATATCAAGCGAGTCACGATTAAATCGGATCGTAAGAACATAGCACAGAGTTTGATCAAGAGGTAATTCTTGAGGTGAAAGATCGAGGAAGATTCTTTTTTCAAAAGATTTTGTAAGGTATAGGAGAAATGTGAGAATTTTACACTTATCTATTCCTAATATGCCAAGTTTTGAGGACGAAACTTTTTAGGGGGTAGAACTGTAACACCTGATTTTTTTTTTAAATCCTGATTTAATACCCTAATCCTCATTCATGAAGATTATACCAAATTATCAGGGTAGCGATTGAATTAAAATTTGTGTAATAGATTTTTTATTTTTTTTATAAATCCTCTAGATAAATTCTTGAGGCAAAATGAATTTTGATAAATACAAATTTTGTGTATATAGTTATTAATACATTTATTTCTATATGTGCATACATACACACACCCCTCCATATATGAAAATAGACCTATATATATACATCATCACATGGTTGTATTTCTATCATGTATACTACCCCACCAAATATACTAATATTAAATCCTAACTTGGGAGGTGGCATGAGCTAGGGCAACTTGGGAATGAGGGGGATGATGTGGCATTAAGAGAATAAGCCATCACTAATATATAAAAGGGGGAAAAGGAAAAATATACCTCATTCTCACTCACTTCTTCTCTCTTCATCCTTCCCTAATTTCACCTCTCACCAGAAAGCAATCGGGAGTAACCCTCATCCCAAATCAATTCCTCTCTTTCTTCCCCTAATCCTCTCTCCTTTCTTCGATCTGGCCGCGGCACGGGCCAGAGGAGGTGCTAGTGCGTGCAGCATAGACAGCGACAGCAGCAGCAAGGAGCAGCTGCTGCTGCCGCTGGCTGTGCTGCATGTAGCTACTGGTGTTGTCGTACGCAACTAGCCAGCGGCGGTTGCTGCTGTCGGGCGACGCAGAGGTGCCAGCAGGCAGCACACGCAGCGGGTAGTGGGGGGACGACATCACTAAAGGTGAGGGAGTTTTTTTGATCCAGATTTTATTCTGATGAAATTTTTGAAAATAGTTCATGAATTCAATCAATTATATTTTTTTATGGAAATCTTAATCTTTTCTCAGTGAGATCTAAATCACCATATGATTAGGAGTATTGTGATCCTAATTGATCTTGTTTCTTATTGTAGTTGTTAGTTGTGATGGGTCTCTAATTTTTATTCAATGGTATTTTCATTTAAATTGGTAAGTATTTGAAATTGGTTCACAAAAACTATGGGAATATTTTTTCCTAATCTGAGATAATTGTTCTCAATCAAAACGTTAGTAGAGTCAAATCTAAGGAGACATAATTAGAACTTATCGAGAAAGGATGGATAGAAGCTAAGGATGAGGGAGTTATTCTCCTATTTGTGAACTAAATTTTTTATTTAGATTTATCTATTTAAGCTTGCTTTTCATTAATCGAGCGTGGGATGTTAGAGATCATTTAAGCCTTGGGTTGTGCTTACGTTTGATAAATATGATTCTCGGTTATTCATGTGTAACTTGGTAATCCTTAACTCATTTATATATATGGATCATTTTAGAAGAAAGCTTAACATAATGGATAAATATATATATATATATATGGAATATACTACTATATGCAAGCTTGTATTAACTAATTGTTGAGTGTAGAGTGGGTATTTTAGATTCTGAGGGGCAATCGATTTATCGGGGAGAAGTAAGTAAACGAATGTTGATGTTTCATAAGTCTAAAGTGCATAATTATATGTCCTCTCGTTGAGGTTCATGAATAACTCTCTGTATCTAAATTATTAAAAATTCATGATTTGATCGGGCTTAATTTATTTAATTTCTAAATCTAAATGTAGTAAATCTTGTTGGTTCTAAAGCCAAATTAGGTTCCTCCCATGTATAACTGGTTCATAACAACTATAGGATTTACAAACAATTATTGGTATGGAACTCTTTATGATTTTCTTTAATTAACATTTCTTGGGCTACTTCTATTATAACTTAGTGTCTGAGTGGTCTCACGTTGTAAGACAGGATCAAGTCGCGAGTGTGAAGCTCTCAACCTTATAGTAAGCCATAAGTTTACTGACCACGCAAGACAGTATATATTAATACACAGATGAACATAAAATAAGATATTCGCAAATTGAGTCACTCATACCCAGTAAGACCAAGAACATCTAAATTCTAATTTCAAGTATTGTAATGCAAGTTTTTTTTTTTTGTCACTGTAGCCTACCAATAGTTAAGACATAATTAATATGGATGCATCAGTAATTACCTTTAAGTGAGGAAGGGATGTTAAATATTTTCATGAAGGATAATCTTCAATTATTACTGTCAATGATGATCTGCTAGGGAGCAGTGAAATGCCTAACAATTTCTGGAAACTCTTGAGTGTATCCCATCAATATATATATATATATATATATATATATATATATATATATATATATATATATATATATATATATATATATATATGACCTATAAGAGATTTACTCTGCTAACGAATATCTTGCTTTACTAGTTGTCAGCTTGAATTTTTGATAAATGATTAATTACCTTAGTATTAAGTCATCAAGATCCAAGTTGTGTTAAGCCCAACTTATATTTTAAACCTCAGTTTGTTCGGTGTGCATTCTATTCAACTGTGTGCTATGGCAAATCATCGTTTCCCTACAGAGGAAGGATGGGACTTACTCATGTTATTCATTAGAAATGTCACATTAGCTATGATTCAACCAAGCCATGTAAGACCCACCTTTGATCTTGTGTAAATTAAATTAATAATTTATATCTTGGAAACTCTGGGCCTTAATTGTCCTAGAGTACTTGTTGAGGAATACCATTACTATCCTTTGTTTTATCCCTTTTGAATTTAACTTAACAGCATGGTAAATCCTTAAGTTTGAAAATCATGGATAATCGAGTAGGTTTGCCAATCACGGTTAAATTTATTGTCTTGTTGACCACCATAAACCCCAACTAATTACTCGATCTATATTTTCAAAATTTATGCCAGTATATAATTTGAGATAAAAATATCTGGTGATCATGTTTCTGTGATGCGTGTCTCTTTACTGAGAGACTTGGGGTAACATGTCAATGTAAATACAAATCTAATATAAGCAATGAGTTATGTGTGTGTGTGTGTGTGTGTGTGTGTGTACGGGTTGCATACATATATGTTTGTACAAAAGTGTCAGAGTATCCATTTACTTAAGCATGATTAGAAATGAGTTAATAAGATGTTATAAAAACTCACTTCATACACTGATTCCTTCCTTCCATTATATTAACAATTTACGCAAAGTTGATCACCTTGAGGCTACTTAAAATCTAAACTTGTAGCTCTCGTGGTTTTGCTCATCCCTGGGTAAGAGATGCTTATTCCGTATCGCGTCTTGGTCTTGCATAATCTCCACTCTCTTCAGTCTCTTGTAAATTGATAAACATGATATCAATTATAAACAAATAATTATGACTTCAAAAATATTTATCGATCCATATTCTCATATTGTTGTATATTATATGAAATTCAAGGTCGGTCAGGGTGTGTGTGTGTGTGTGTGTGTGTGTGTGTGTGTGTGTGTGTGTGTGTTTTGGGTAGAATTATGATGAAATTTGGTTGCTAATAATGGGTGAAACAATATGCTATATGATATAACTCCAGTATGGGTAACGGGCGTATGTATATAAGTTATTACTAGAGTTCCTTCGAAAACTAAAAATGATAATTCTTGACAAAGAAGAGTCTTATATGAAATTTTATGAACTTTTAATAGCTTGTAATTTGGATTTAAACTAGTGAACAACTCCCTCTTCAATCTTAAGTAATAACCTCGGTAAAATGGAATGGGGGATGTAGCTTGATTGGGATTTAGTGAACTATCTATAGCTAACAAGCATGATAAGACTCCAAGAATGGATTTGTAATTAATCAACTTAGTAATCAAACGACAGAGTATGTAAGCAAAATTGATATCTATGTATAAGGCCTAACTATATACCTTAAGAATATGCATCGGGAGTACAAGTAATTGTTTGTTTATTGATGGAATAATTGACGTGATGGTGGATGGCTTGTGTGTGTCACGTTGTATATGATTATTACATTCATTATATATTGGAGGAAGGGGTCGGGTGGGAGCCGGTAGGAGGGGAACACGGTGTCATTGTTCTATTGTGTGTGTGTAGGAGGAAGGGGTCGTGCGGGAGGCGGTAGAAGAGGAAAGACGGTGTTATTGTGATGCTATATATATATATATCAAAGGAAGGGACCAGGCGGGAGTCAGTAGGAGGGGGAATACGGTATTATTATCACATATACACACATATATATATTGGAGGAAGGGGCCGAGCGGGAGCCGGTAGGCGGGGGGAGGACGGAGGACTCACATTTCATTGGTGATTGTATAAGCATATGTATAATGTGTGATGTGTATATCGCTAAGTACGATATTCAAATACTGTGAAGTGTAGTGTGATTATGTAAGATTTGTATTATCTATATAGATAAACTATACTTATGATGATAGAGGGTCATATTGTGATGTTATATCGCCGGGACAGATAACTATCCCCATGAAATTTTGAGTATATTTTTGCACTTTCTGTATGATATATGAGCTATGTGGAATACTTAGCAAATCATGCATAAGTTATAAATAACAGAGCGAGTAGTTTATTGAATTCCTAGACCATGTAATATGCAACAGAAAAACTAAAGAAAGTTAAAGAGAATCGGTTACTTAAAAAGTCAGAGCGTCACACAAACTATATAGATCATTGTGTTAATTATTCTTTAAAGTTATTGCTTTTTCTCGTTTTATTTTGTTCATCTCTGCTTGCTATAGTTGTTGAAGAAAAACATGCTCCTTCTTACTTGTGTTTTCCTTCTTTGATACACTTTGATTCTTCACTCACTGAGCTGTCGAGCTCACTCCCCCACAGACTGATATGTTTGCAAGGTTGCATTGAGGCAGGGGCCCAGTTTAAATTGCGAGGAAACTTTACTTCGAATCCATTTTCTGTATGTGTAATTTAAACGTGTTGAAATTCTTGAGTATTCGTACTTATTAATACTATGGGTTAGATGTACTTATTAATACTATGGGTTAGATGTGAGATAGATAGTTGATCTTGTATCAATATGTTTAGAGATATTTTGGAAATAGTTTCATTTCAAGTTGACATCAGATATAGTTTTATTGATTCGTGATATCGAAATATGTATTCTTAATGATGTACTATTGAGTTAATTGTGATGATCATCATAAGTTGGAATTATACTAGTACTGCATTATTTTGTTAAAGCTGAGAGGTGTACTCTCGAGCTCATTATGTTCTGATTTTTAGAATGTTATATACGGATAAGTAGGCGATGTAAAGTCGAAATATTATTCTGATTGCTTGGGTGATTGTTGAGTTTGATTTATGTAATTGGATTGAGATACATTTAG
Organism: Agave tequilana; assembly: GCA_038442645.1. NCBI lineage: Eukaryota > Viridiplantae > Streptophyta > Magnoliopsida > Asparagales > Asparagaceae > Agave > Agave tequilana. The sequence continues at coordinate 641,071 of JAVJIF010000870.1, read as the reverse complement.
GCTAATGTTGATGTATATTGTATTTGGGACAAGTGCCAAAAATAAAGGAGATGCTTCCAAAATTTTTAAGAAATTATATGTGATTATGGTAATTTGTTGATTAATAAAGATATTTATGTTAATTAAGGTCGCAAAAAAACTGGGACCGTTACACAACCTATATCCTAAATCCACCCAAAATACAGATGCTGTCCCCTCCATCAATTTCCCCAATCCTGGTGCTAGTTGTCCATTATATTATTATTTAATTTACTTAAAACAATCAATATCCATATTATTTCGATTACTGGGACAATACAGTGACAGTAGCGATAACAATATGACAGTAACTGTGTACAAAGTAAATAGTAAAATAACAGTGTACACGGTAAATAGTAAAATAGTAGGACGGTATTGTGGGGTTACAGTCTAACAATATTTTTTCAGTAATTTCTCAGTAACATGAAATACACTATTAACAGTCATATACTAACATTGTAATATATAGTCTCATCTAGAACTAATCAATGATCCCATCCATTAACACTACGCTATATTAGTAACTGGTCCATCAACCTATAATCTCAATAACAATCATTGTAAACATCGAATATTTAACACATCATCAAAGTAATTCGGTAGAGCAAATCACAGTTCAGGAGACCAATAAATCAGTTCTCTCATCTTTATCAATCTACTCCAGTCTTTTATGTTATCATTATATACATCATCTAGTCACCAATGTATCAAAGTCCCAACATGAACAGTCAACTACTTCAATCGAACTAAATCACTGATCCAAAAATCAGAGTAAACTCAATGTATATGTGTATGTTCTAATAGCTCTGGCCAAACCATTCCACACTTATTCCTCAACTCCAAGTCAACTCTACTCTAACACACTCACTGATAGATCTAAATCCAGTATTCAACTTTTAATAAAGTTATATCACATTTAAATAAATGCTCAATATCCAATTTAATTTTCATCTAAGTTATCATCAAATAAGGGAGATCAAATCTGCTAAAAAACTCACATGAGAATCACTCATTTAACCACAATCACTAACTAGTCAACCTCAAAATTCAATTAAATCATTTTCTAAATTATCACAAACATGAAAAGATCAAGTCTGGTAAATATCTCAAGTTAAAGTCCATGCATTTAGTTATAATCAGGAATCCATCCAACCTCAAGATTTAATTGAATTACAATTTATAGTTCATCACAACTAGATCTGTATCAAAATGTGAACAACGAGATAATAACAGATAAAATACTAATATCTTAGTAACCAACATCGAGCCCAATATCCAGTATCAAGGGTACATCTGATCCAATATTCATAAATATTTAAACTCTTTCGGTATAATAATACAAGTTAATAGTCTACTACATATCTTTAAGATCTATTATTACACCAACCTGATCTGCTCCCCAATCATAAATAAATCTCCACTCCAATCAATTCTACTAATAAACTCCAATTTAATTATCGGGGGTCAAAAATTATTTACTCTAAAATATACATGTAACAAAGCATAGAGGAACAGACCGGATGATTTTAGATAGAACATGAATAGCGAACATTAATTAGTAAATTAACACAATCGATTTATAAAAAGAATAACACACATGAAATAATACAATAAAATGTACAACTAAGATAAAAAAATAATGGGAATACTCAGTAATTAAAATAAATAAATAACAGTAAAAGCAAATAAACACTCACCTGACCTTGATACGAGTCCAATAATCGAATTCTTGGATTCTAAGAAATCTACATTAAATACACTCCAATTAGAAATTGAGGACTTTATATAAGATGTTCTAATTTGAGGTTATCCAGTATTTTAATCCAATTTAAATTGTCTAGAGTTTAGAATAAAGTTGTATGATGATGCATTAAATTTAGTAGGATTTATTTAATTTAAATTTTCTGATTTTATTGTGATTAAATGGCTAAAAACATGAAAAAATTTTAACGGGTCTAAATGTTACAATAGTGGGTTTTAACTTTGAATGAAGTGATTCAGTTCAATATGTTTAGTAACTGGGACCAAAATTTTACAGTACTTTATGAAAGTCATCTAAATTGTCATTTCTATTTTTATTTATCTTTTAATTTTTAATCTAATTATCTAAGTATTTTTCTATAGGGTTAACGGGTCTGTGCAGGTTTTCGGGTCGGATCCGGTTGGCGAGTGAGGTCCAGACAGGTTCAGGCTTATAACACAGTGGACCGGGTTCCTACATCTTTTCTTTTCTTTCTTTCTTTTGTTTTTTTTTTTCTTTTTTTGTAAAAACGGGCTTAAGAGAAAGGAGGAGTATGACGTGGGCTGCTGCGCTTTAAGTTTAAAGAAAATAGAGAGGGGCTTTGGGCTTGAAAAGGAAATAAGTTAAGCAAGAGTCCCGATGTGGGTTGTAGTGCTTAGAGAAAAGGGGGAAAAGTTTTATAATTTTTTGTTAGTTGTTGCTCTCGGCCGAGAGAAGGCAGCATAACTCTTTTTTTTTTCCAATTTTTTTTGTGATGTAAAATTTTCAAAGAATTATGTAAAATTCATGTCATTATAAGATCCCATTGAGGATAATCCTATGCATTTTTTAATTAGATTTTGGATTGAGTTTTAGTGTAAAAATCATGGACAATTATTGGTGAAAACATAGTGAAAAATATTTATATGAAATTAAATCATGGGAAATAGAATTAATTACTTGGATATTACCCAGCACCTACTCCTTGACCTATGCGCCTCGAACCGTCCTACATCAGTCACGAACACGATTCGAGAATGGATGAAGGAGGAGAGGGGAAGATTGGAGCTATAGCTTTTCCTTCTTGTTTTTCTTTCTTTCTTTTGTGATGATGAACAAATAAGATAGGGTCAAATATATTAGATTAGAATTTAAATTCTGATTTTTATTTTGTAGGTTACAATTAATAGATTTGATTGTTTTGAATATCAATAAGGATCTTATAAATTTTCAATTGAAAGTTTGAAATTTGAAATTGGCTTTTAATTTAGTTCAAATAATTTGGATCTCTTTCACAATCATACGCCGATGTGGCATATAGGTTTGGGTATTAGGATTTTTTATTGGAGAACTTGGTTCGAGCCATGGCTTTAACAATTTAAATAATATTTTTTAGATTCATTATTTATAATTTGAATTATCAATTTAGATATTATGAAAGAGGAATATTACAAGAGAGAAGAGAGTGAGAGAATTAGACAAAGAACATTTGAGAGGAAGAGACAGGAAGAGAAAGAAAGAGAGAAACAGAAAGAGAGAGGGAGAACAGAGAAATAATCAGAACCAGAAAGAGATCAGAGGAGAGAAGGAGCGGGAACAAAGAGAAAAAGAGATAGAGAAAAAGAGAGAGGAAGAAAGCCAGAGAGCGGAAGAGAACCAGAAATGGCGAGATAGAGAATGGGAAAGAGAAGGAGATAGAGAGCGTGAGTGAAAGAGAGTTAGAGAGAGAAGAGAAAGTACACAAAGAGAGGAGAGAGTAAGACAGAGAGAATGAGTGAGAGAACAAAGAGAGAGGAGTGGCGGAATTAAACTTTTATACTACCACAATAGATATTCAAAGAGTGAAGTCGAATTTCCGGTGAAGAGCTCTAGAACTTCTCTTCAAGATTCCTCTAAATTAAGAGTTAAGGTGCTTCAATAGTTTTCTTGGAATGATATAGATGTAAGTACAATATAAAGCATGTATAAATGAACAATAATAGCATTGCGAGATATAAAGAGAGTAAAGTTTAAAAGTGATAACCAAATGCAAACACAAGGATATGTTTCGAGACTCAAGCACTAAGCCCTACGTCCCCGCCTTCACCGCGTGAAGAATTTCTACTATCTCCAACAGAGACTCCACAAAGGATACAAACACAATCCTCTACACAAGAGGAGGCACAAATTCAAGGCACAAAATCTATGCACAAAGCAATCACCTCTACACAAGAGGGAAGGCACAAAGTCAAAGCACAAAACAAAAGAGTAGTTACTGTTGGCCCAAAGGCCTTTCACTTTAGTTTTGATGATAACTAACTTATGAAGGTTAGTTTACTAATGATCTTGTATTTAATAAGTTTCAGATATTGATCAAGATCTTAGTAGGTGATTAACTTCAACAAAAGATTTAAAGTTAAGTTTTGGAGCTAACACATGATGATTTAAGAGCTCGCGTGTCAAGATTGTAAATCACCTAGAGGGGGGTGAATAGGTGATGGCTAATCTAATGGTCACTAAATGCAGAATTAAAAACAATTTAATACAAACTAAAACTTCTTAAACTAAACACCACGTATAACACAAGAGTGCAGCCGAATTCCCCGTGAAGGGCTCTAGACTAACTCCTCAAGATTCCTCTAAATAAGAGTTGAGATGCCGCGTTGGCTCTCTTGGTTAAATACAAGTGTTAGCAAACAATCCCCAAGCATATAACAATTAAGCACACAATATATCAAGCATGTAAAGATGAACACAATAATAGCATGCAAGATAAAAACAAGTAAGAGACAAAGAGAGAGAGAGAGAGCAATCGTGAACACGGGAGATTTGTTTCGAGGTTCGAGCACACTTGCTCTACATCCCCGCCTTCAACACTATGAAGGATTTCCACTAGAATCGATCCCACCGGATCACTCGGTGCCGCAACACCTACAAGCTCTTGGACTCCCTAGTCCCGTACACACCGCAAGCTCACTAGCTCGCCGAGGCCGCACCTCAAACAAAGATTTCACACTCGAACTCGAAACACCGCGAACACACTTGTCCGTCTCCTCAAGGAACAAAGATGGAACTTTGGTGATCACAACTCTTTGATCACCTAAAATCCTCTCACAAGAACACTCCTATAGGATGAATATATCAATGGGTTGCTCAAGTGTTTGTGAGAAAAACAAGGATGGAATTTGTGGAAAAAAACTCAAGAAAATCACTTTGAAACACTCTTGATAAACTCCCCTTTTGATTGGAAATATTTGCTCTCAAATAAGTAGAGAAAACCTCTTGAAAGAGTGGGAAAAACTGTTGTAAAAATTCACTTCAAATCTTATAGAAAACAGCCCCCAAAAGCCCCAATTTATAGAGCAAGAAAAACTAGCCGTTAGAGCCAGGTTGGCTTGACGGTCGACCGCCCGGTCGACCGCCAATGGTCAGATTTCTGACCGTTGGGGTCGCGGTCAACCGGTCGGTCGACCGAGACCCTGGAACAGAGAGCAGATCTCTCTGTCGGTCGACCGGCCCGGTCGACCGGGGCTTTCCAGAGAGCAGAGCTCTCTGGCGGTCGACCGACCCAGTCGACCGGCCCTCCAGCCAAGCTGGCGTGCACATCTGTGCACGTCGGTCGACCGGCCCGGTCGACCGACTTCTAGCGCGGTCGACCTGCCCGGTCAACCGACTGAAGCCAGACAGGTCTAATTAGGGATATAAAAGGTTGTCTTTTTGACTCAAATAAAATCCCAAAAATTCACGAAAAATCTACAAAAATAGTTTTAACGTTATATTTTGATAATCAAACATGCTTGCAAAAAATCAAGACATGTTACAAACAATTTGAACTATTTTTGTAACTTGGAATTTTTGGCTAAAAATGAAAACTGTATTTTTTCAAAATTGATTTTTTTTCAAAACTTCTCCAAATACAAAAACAAGATATTTAAACTCTTTTAAAGCATAGTGTGTATGGATATGATCCACTTCACATACATGGTGAAATATCTATATTTTTGACAATAAGATCTAAACTTGATTTTGGTTAAAGACATGTATACTTTGAATACCAAAAATCAAAACGGTATTTTTTCAAAAATAAAATTCTTTTATGAAAACACGTATAAATCAAGAGTGTGTGTGTGTAAGATATACTTGAGCAATCCACCAACTATTCTATCCTTTACATTTTATCTAAAACAAAATCTTATAAAAAACAAACCTAGACACAAGTCTTCATGAAGTCTTCACTTGAAGTCTTCTCATCTTCTTGACTTGGTCCAAACTTGATCCAACGAGCTCGACTCCTCTTGAGTACATGATGTGGTCTTGATGCATGGGCTCGTGAATCAAACGGTGCTAGCTCCAAAATATGACTTTAAATCCTTTGTTGAAGCTACACATCTACTAAGATCTTGATAATGAATCTGTCACTAATTAAACACTAGATCATTAGTACTATAACTACATGAGTTGATCATCATCAAAACTAGAGTGATGGGCCTTTGGCCAACAATCTCCCCCTTTTTGATGATGACAAAACTCATGGAGTTATACATGCATGGATTAAAGTAAAGCTTCAAAGAAGCTCCTCCTTAACTCATGCATAGCAATAAACAAATAAATATGCAATGAAGCACAAGAATCGAAACAAACATGTATGCAAATGTATGGAGATAAACATGCTAATCAAGCATAAAACTCGCATAAAAGTCATCAAATTCTTTTTCTCCTATTTGCAATACAAAACATATATGCACAAACATAAATCCTTCTCCCCCTTTATGAATAAAGCAAGGAAAAACATGCATATATACCAAATACTTCTCCCCCTTTTTATCAATCATCAACAATGGGGTTAAAGTAAAAAACAAATTTTCTTCCCTTTTTTGTCAAAAGCAAAAATCAAGGAAAGGGGTGAACTCAAATCAATTAATAAAAGATATATGCGATATACATTCATGAAGAGGAAGACGCTAAGTTAACTTTCCTACATATATGCATTACATGAAGAAGGATGACAAGCCCTAACTCACATAACGCATAATATGCAATGCATAAGAGAAGATGTGAAGCTCCCCCTACACACGTGTACCGTATAAAGAAAAGTTGTCAAGCTCCTCAATATAAGATACACTCAACATGAATCTATATGTAGAAGAGATGTTAAGCTCTCCTTGCATATAGACAATACATATCAAAACATTTTTAATTTTCTCATTAAAAACAAAATTTTGAATTTTTCTCAACAAATTTTGAGATATCTTAGTAAATCAAATTTTAAGATATCATATAAAGAAAATTTTTAAGATACCAATTGTAGTCAAATTTTAAGATACCAATACTAATTGTAAATAAACATTACAAATTTTGAATTTTAATCAAAAATAGAATCATATTGATACCAATTGAAAATTATTGCATATTTTTGATATCAATAAAAATATCAATTTTAAAACTAATGCATAAGCTTATTAAACAATCAATTGAGATACCAATTGAAAATAAGAATTTAAATCAAGCTTAGCATAAACAAACTTTGTTCTTTAAACATATAAATCTATTTTAATATAAGCACAAATAAATCATATATATGTATGAAAATGAAAATACCAATAGAAATTGATATTATTTGAAATGAAGCATACATATATAGGAAACAAAATATGAGTATATACAAAATGAAAATACCAATTGAGATCAAGTATATAACTCATAACCTTCCACCCATTATTTGCTCAAGATAAAAGATTTTTCAATTAAGCCTACAAGGCAGAATCGCCCATCCGTCCTACCATAAACGGTGTTGGTAGGGGTTTTCAAAAATAGGGTTTGAAAATTATTTTTAACATTGAAAACACTACCAAATGAAGAATACATAACTAGTAAAAGTAATTTTTGAAAAACTAGTTAAAAATCCTTCAAAACATGAAACCAAATCACATGTATATCATGAAACATACCAAATACGCAAGAGTTGACACTCAAAATCGATAAAGCTCAAAAAGAATCATGAAACAAAGTCATGAATAAACAAATAAAGTGTGAGTGTACAAGAATCATGTGTTTAGCATTTTTCATGAAGATAATCAATGAAGCTCAAAACAACATGAATAACATTTTATCAAACAAAACATGAAAATTTATTTTTAAAAACTAAACTTCTAGGTATATGTATGATTTATCCAATCCTAACAATATGCATACATATCCCAAACATAAAAAGAGTCCATAATGTAAATTGCATGAAGGCAAATGACTAATGGGGTATACATGTATATTTATTAGATTTGAATACAAAATACATATACATGAAGTAAAACATGAAAATTGGCAAAAAAAGTTTAAATGAGAGAATCATCAAAACTAAGCTATACTTGTGCATATAGTGAGTACAAATGACAAATGAAGTGCAAACATATATGAATCAATTTGTTGCTCACTACTTGTACATGTATAAATCTAAGTTTTAATAAAATCTACATTTAAACTAGTATTTATCACATGAAGCACAAAAACATGAACATGCTAAAAATATCACCTATGAACAAGCATGTAAATAAAGTAGGAGTTTAGAGATAGTTACCAAACCAAAGAACTATACTCCAATTCTCCAAAACATGGTGGTTGTCCCACCAAACCTCCTTGATAGCGGTGCATCAAATGTGTGTCCATCAAGTCCATACATCCACTACCAAGGCACCATCCCTCTCACGTTTTGTGAGAGCCCGCACCTACATCAAAAACACAAGGTGGGGATTTTGGTACCCATTTTCTTTTGGGTCCTTGGGGGTTAGCTTTGTAAAGAACCCAAACATTTTTATTATTAGCAAAATGAATATGATGTATCGTATCAAAATAAAATTTTGCTAAATGGCCTTTGCGGCCACAATGTATATTTGTACACTCTAAAATGCATATGTGTATGATTGTGATCGTAGCGTGCAAAGTGTGCATATGCATGATGTGGATTATGTGCATGAATATGTGGAGTTTGTTTCTTTGAAAACAAAGACTCCAATCTAGAATGATAAAAGCACATGTGCTCAAAGTTGAGCTCAAACAATTTATTTTATTTTTTAAAAATTTCATCTCATTAGTGGTGGCATGTAAAGCATGATGAGAAGTAGAATCATTTTTCTTATTCTTTTTAAAAACATTCTCTTTTTCTTTTTCATCAATTTTTCTTTTCAAAGAAGTGTTTCATGTAAAACAACTTCCTTTTGTTTTTTCACCGAAATAATTTTATTTTTCAAAGTAGTGTTTCCTTCACAAAGATCATTCAATTTAGAAAGTAAGGAAACATTTACATTTTTCAAAGATTCATTTTCTTTTGAAACATTTTCAAATTTTTCTTGTAAAGAATCTTTTTCTTTTAACATGCAATCAAATTTCTTTTTCAAATTTTTGTTATCTTTCTTAAGCAATTCATATTTTTCTAAGAGATGTTGACAAAATGATGCTAGTTCATTATATGGGCTTTCAACATCCTCTTTTACCTCGGATTCAGTAGTTACCTCAAGGGGTTATCCCCTTGGACCATGTAGCACACGTTGGAGGTGTCGCTTCTAACATCCGAATCGCTCCCCGTATAATATTGTTCATTTTTGCTAAGGGAGATGATGGTGTTCCATACTACAAAAGCTGAATCAATATTAGAAATCTTAGATAAATATTCATCATTTAGGGTTGACTTTAAAGCATGTAGGGCTTTTGCATTAGCCTCAAAATTTTTGCCATTTAAACAATATGATTCTTTAGTGGTGGCAAAATAAACATGAATCCCTAAGGCTTTGAGGTACAAGGACATCTTCACCTTCCAAATTCGGATGTTAAGAATGTCAAAAGTGGGAGGTGACATGAAATCCATGGTGTGTGTACAAAAATATTGTGATTAGCCTAAAAATGAGGATCTTTAACTCTAGGTTGTAAGACCCAAATCAAGAGCACTTCGCTCTGATACCAATTGTAAATCACCTAGAGGGGGGTGAATAGGTGATGGCTAATCTAATGGTCACTAAATGCGGAATTAAAAACTATTTAATGCAAACTAAAACTTCTTAAACTAAACACCACGTATAACACAAGGGTGTAGCCGAATTCTCTGTGAAGGACTCTGGACTAACTCCTCAAGATTCCTCTAAATAAGAGTTGAGGTGCCGCGTTGGCTCTCTTGGTTAAATACAAGTGTTAGGAAACAATCCCCAAGCATATAACAATTAAGCACACAATATATCAAGCATGTAAAGATGAACACAATAATAGCATGCAAGATAAAAACAAGTAAGAGACAAAGAGAGAGAGAGCAATCGCAAACACGGGAGATTTGTTTCGAGGTTTGAGCACACTTGCTCTACATCCCCGCCTTTAACACTATGAAGGATTTCCCTAGAATCGATCCCACCGGATCACTCTGTGCCGCAACACCTACAAGCTCTTGGACTCCCTAGTCCCGTACACACCGCAAGCTCACTAGCTCGCCGAGGCCGCACCTCAAACAAAGAGTTCACACTCGAACTCGAAACACCGCGAACACACTTGTCCGCCTCCTCAAGGAACAAAGATGGAACTTTGGTGATCACAACTCTTTGATCACTTAAAATCCTCTCACAAAAACACTCCTATAGGATGAATATATCAATGGGTTGCTCAAGTGTTTGTGAGAAAAACAAGGATGGAATTTGTGGAAGAAAACTCAAGAAAATTACTTTGAAACACTCTTGATAAAACTCCCCTTTTGATTGGAAATATTTGCTCTCAAATAAGTGGAGAAAACCTCTTAAAAGAGTGGGAAAAACTGTTGTAAAAATCCACTTCAAATCTTGTAGAAAACAGCCCCCAAAAGCCCCAATTTATAGAGCTAGAAAAGCTAGCCGTTGGAGCCAGGTTGGCTTGACGGTCGACCGCCAACGATCAGATTTCTGACCGTTGGGGCAGCAGTCGACCGGGCGGTCGACTGAGACCCTAGAACAGAGAGCAGATCTCTCTGCCGGTCAACCGGCCCGGTCGACCAGGGCTTTCCAGAGAGCAGAGCTCTCTGGCGGTCGACCGACCCGGTCGACCGGCCCTCCAGCCAAGCTGGCGTGCACGTCGGTCGACCGGCCCGGTCGACCGACTTCTAGCGCGGTCGACCTGCCCGGTCGACCGGCTGGAGCCAGACAGGTTTAATTAGGGATATAAAAGGTTGTCTTTTTGGCTCAAATAAAATCCCAAAAATTCACGAAAAATCTACAAAAATAGTTTTAACGTTATACTTTGATAATCAAACATGCTTGCATAAAATCAAGACATGTTACAAACAATTTGAACTATTTGTAACTTGGAATTTTTTGCTAAAAATGAAAACTATAATTTTCCAAAATTGATTTTTTTTCAAAACTTCTCCAAATACAAAAACAAGATATTTAAACTCTTTTAAAGCATAGTGCGTATGAATATGATCTACTACACATACATGGTGAAATATCTATGTTTTTGACAATAAGATCTAAACATGGTTTTGATTAAAGACATGTATACTTTGAATACCAAAAACCAAAACGGTATTTTTCCAAAATAAAAATTCTTTTATGAAAACACATATAAATCAAGAGTGTGTGTGTGTAAGATATACTTGAGCAATCCACCAACTATTCTATTCTTTACATTTTATCTAAAACAAAATCTTATAAAAACAAACCTAGACATAAGTCTTCATGAAGTCTTCACTTGAAGTCTTCTCATCTTCTTGACTTGGTCCAAACTTGATCTAACGAGCTCGACTCCTCTTGAGTACATGATGTGGTCTTGATGCATGGGCTCGTGAATCAAACGGTGCTAGCTCCAAAACATAACTTTGAATCCTTTGTTGAAGCTACACACCTACTAAGATCTTGATCATGAATCTGTCACTAATTAAACACAAGATCATTAGTATTATAACTACATTAGTTGATCATCATCAAAACTAGAGTGATGGGCCTTTGAGCCAACAAAGATAGCATCTACCACTCAGTTGGAGTCAAGCTCATATGGATCGTATTTGAATTGAGTCGGCTTGGAGAAGGAGTTCTACAAGAAAACTTCGGTTTGTTTAGCTTAGTTTTGATTTAAATCTTGTGTAAAGATAGTCTTGATATGCTCAAGTTCACACACACACACATACACACACACACACACACAAGTTAAAATATATTTTGGTTTCGGTTTAATCAGTTTTGAATTTTCAAAGAACATATCTTTAGTTTTTATGAATAGATTTCATCTAAAGTGGTTTACATGGTTTATATGTATAGTGGATTCATCCATATACATTGTTGAGTTCATATTGTCTAAAAAATTACTTTGATGTATATCTACTTCATGGTCTCAAGTTTTGTTTTTAACAAAACTTAGTTTTGGATTTAATGTCAAAAACATAGATATATCTTTTATATATGTATTGGATTCTATCCATACACACTATGCTTAAAAAGTATTTTTATATCATGTTTTTGTATTTATACAAGTTTTGGAGAAAACGGATTTTCATTTCCAAATCCAAGTTTAGGTAAATACCGTTTTTGGTTTGAAGCAAATTTCCGTATCACAAAAATAGTTCAAATTATTTGAAATATGTATTCAATTTTAGTCACACATATTTGTTCTTCAAATATTTATAAGAACATATTTTTGTGAATTTTCTGTGATTTTATATAATTTTATAGGTATTAAAAGATCAAGTTTTTCAAACTCTATAAACCCTTGCCGAGGGCTGCTAACAGTCCACTGACCGGTCGACCGAAGCCTGGCTTGGTCGACTGACCGGTCAAACTGACGTGCACAGAAGTGCACAGGCTTTAGCGATCGACCGGGTGGTCGACCGTTCCAGAGAGTCTGCTCTCTGAAAATGGTCCCGGTCGACCGACCGATCAACCGACTAAAGAATTCACTCTGTGGTTCTGGTCTCGGTCGACCGACAGGCAAATTGTCTTGGGGTGGTCGACCGACAGCCTCAATGGTCAGAAATCTGACCGTTGGCCAGTCGATCGGGCGGTCGACCGACAGGTCAGTTTTGACCTGATCTGGACCCCACCGACTATATTTTGGATCCCCTATAAATATGGATTCCTTTAGGTAGCTTTAACCAAGATTTTATTAGAACAATTTTTTCCACCTTCTCGAATGTTTTCAACAAAGTTTTCAAAAGAGTTTTTATGCCAAAATTCTCTATCTTTATTTGCTTTTAAAGTTTTGAAAAATCAAAGAAAATCAAGTCTTTAGGAATTTTATTTTGTTCTTCATTCTATATATCTGATTGAAATGGGAAATTGTATTGTAAATAGTTTAGAAAATCTTAGTCTCATTTCAAGGTAACTGCGTAGCAAAGTCTAGACGGGTCGATCCATAGGGAAGGATGCGATGAAAGCGTTCTGAACGGTCTTCTCTATAAATCGCTTGGAAAAGAAAAAGAGAGATTGATTAGATTTGATCAAGTTTAAGAAGTATAGTTTACTAATCATCTACCACAACCCATGGTGTTAATCTCAAAGAGTGAATATCATATTGAATGAATAAGCATCCATCTAAGATTATTAATTGATAATCAAGCAAGATGAATAATAATGTTGGAACCCTAACTAGTGTGCACTTATAAAGATTAAATATTCGTTCATCCTAATTTCAAAGTATAGCATAAGAGAAGTTTTTTTACTTAAAATTATGCTATCAAAGTTTTAAGTATGAATTATGAAGAATCATTTAAAAAGTACAACCTGAATTAAAGTAAACCTAATCATCGGTTCATCTTCAAGAAGACCATTTTAATCCTAGGGTTTCTAACAATAATAGATATCAATCAATTCACCTTTTAAACTAAACTAGGGTTGATCGAGAGATTAGCAAACTATAGGTTTAATTTAGTTATTTATTTTTTATTTTATTTTTTCAATTTTTATGTTGAATAAGAAAAATTGCATGAAAACGATAAAGAAGACAAAATAATTACTCTAAGCAGAAAAACTGAATTGAATTGCAAAGAAGAACGAGTAACCTTTTATTGGATGTCACTGACCAATTACAAAGCTACTCTCCTTCTTCAAACTATTCTTCTTCAAATAACAAAAACGAAAATATAAAAAATTTCGGAAAGAAGAAAAATCTAAAGAAAAACCCTAAGCTTCAGTCCCTAGATCCTCTCTCTCTGTTGCTCTACAGGGGTATTTATAGGAGATATAGGATGTAGAGTCCCAGTAAAACTCTCCCACGAAAATGCGTACTCAGACTTATCCAAATGGCCGCGGAAACGCGGCTATAGCCGCATTTTCGCGGCAATAGCGTGGCCAATGGCCACGTGCTTTCTTACGTGGCCTCCTCTGGTCCGTTCATCTGGGCTCCTCCTTTTGGATTCTGTATTCAAACCTTCTGTTTGAGAACTCGGGATAACTTGGGAAGCAAGTTATCACAAATCCGAATTTATAAAAGGATTTGTTCTTTATCTTTAAGCTTTTCTCCCCTTTTGTATTGCAAACAACCAGATTTGAGTAGAAGTCCATCTCATCTTATCCTTTTCCTTCTCTTTTTAGCAATTAGGAGTTCTATTTTATCCTCCCTCTTCTTTTTAGTAACTAGGTTAGATAAAATAGAAGCTTCTAAATTACAACAATTAATTATGCATGTGGGCTTATGGGATTCTTAGGCTTTTGGGCTTCATTTGTGCTTTATTTCTTTATTTTTTTAATTACTCAAGGCCTGAACACATTAAATAATAAAACATTAGTAGCAGTGCTTAATAAAAGAATAAATAGGAAAATATGATGGTAAATGTGATGATAAATATGCACTTTTTACTACCTATCAATATCCATCAAGAAGTTTTTCCCAAGTATTTTCTTTGTCGTTTTATTTTCAAATACTTTATTTTCTCACATACTTGAGCTATCATCTCAAATCTATCTTTAGGATCTTTGTATTGTGAAAAAATTATTTATGATCTTTAATGATCACCAAGAGAGATTGTTTGTGATCTTTGTAATCACTAAGTGTATTTTTCCTTGCTTTGTGCTTGGCTAGGTGCCCACCTCTTGTGTAGAGGTTTGTGCATTGAGAGAGGAGTTGTGTACTTTCGGTGTATAGTTGTAATTCCTCGGTGGAGGTCCCTTTGTGGAAGGTCATGTGTGGACTTAGTAAAAATCCTTCTGTGTGAAGGCGGGGACGTAGAGTAGTGGCTCAAACCTCAAAATATATCTTGGTGTTTGTATTTGATTCACTATCTCTAACTCTATTTCTCTTGTATCTTGCATTGTTATTACTTGTTCTTATTCATATATATTGCTAGATATTGTTTATGTGTGCCCTCACTTGTGTTGAACCTAAAGAGCTTCTAATAGCACCTCAACTCTTAGTTTAGAGGAATTTAGAGGAGTAGTTTCAGAGCCCTTCACGGGAAATTCGGGCTCACTCTTGGTTACACATAGTGTGTTGGAATTAAGTTTTTAATTCTACATCATTTGTACTAAATTAGCTAGTACACCTATTCACCTCCCCTCTAGGTGTATTTCAGTTGGTATCAGAGCCTCCGCTCTTGATATTCGGTTTAACCACCTAAGACTGAGATTCTTGGATGCCTAATCTAGTATTGCTTTGCACACATATAGTTTATACACTTATAGATTTTCTTGCCCCTCTCATGTAAGATGTTTCGAATATCAATATGTGAAAATTTAAGATGAGTGCATACCTCAAAGCCCTAAGATTGCATGTTTATCTTTCCACTACAAAGAAATCATATGTTGATAATGGTAAGCACCTAAAGGCCAATACACAAGCCTTAGAGGCATTTAGGCACACACTTAGTAAAGATTATCTTTATATTGTTTCTCACTGTGATTCCGCTTTTGTAGTGTGGAACACATTGACTTCTCTCAAGGTACAAACGGTACATGTTTTGTAGAAGGAATCTAGTGGAGATGAGTCCGACCAAGCTTGCTTAATGGTCCAAGAGATTGACTTCCTTGAGGTAATTTCGGACACTCAACTAGATGAATATGCTAGTTCTTCATGTGATGATAATGCTATGGATGCCCATCCTTTAAATGAAGAACTTTCATTATTTTGTGAAAACTTGTTAAATAAATGTAAACTTTTAAAAAAGAAAAATTTTAATTTAAAAGAATAAAATAAAAACTTATTTTCAAAGCTCAATATAGTTTTGCAAGAAAGGGTTGAGGTTTTAAATGAAAGAGACTCATTGAAAACCCAACTTGATCTTACTTTAAAAGAAAATGAATTTTAAAAAATAAAAATGATTGTGATGATGTTTTGAAGAATAATGAGGTTTTGTCTCTAAAACTCAATTTTATTTTAAAAGAGAACAATTATTTGAAAAATAAAATTGCTTAGATTTCAAAAGAATTAGAATTTGTTTCAAATGAAAATATTTCTTTGAAAAATGATTTGGCTTCTCATTCTTATCATGATTCCATTGTTATACCCTCTATTGATAAGAATGCATGCTCTACTTCTTCTTCAATCATTGAAAATAATTTTTATATTTTGAAGAAGAGTGTAGATTGTTTGGGTTTCACTTTGAGCCAATGTGCCATGAACCACACACGATTAGAATCTATGTTTCTAAAAAAATATACTCTACATATTTATGCACACAAAACACGGCATACACATGCTCATCATGCTCACATACATGATTTGTATGCTAACATGTACACTTGTACACATTGTGGATGTACGGGCCGCCTTGCAAAATTTTGTTATGATAGAATAAATGTTTCAAATTTTGCAAATAAGTTTATTTGGGTTAGGAAAGGTGCTAACCCGTTTGGACCCAAAAAGATATGGATACTAAAATTCACCCCTATTGTATTTGATGTAGGTGTGGGCTCTCACTTGACGTGAGGGCATTGATGCCCTGATGGTGGATGCAATTCGAGCCTAAAGATCATATTTTTGGATGCATCACTTTAAAGGGATGTTTGGAGTGAGGACCACCATGGTTTGGAGACCTAGAGATTGGTTCATTGGTTTTGATAACTATCTCTAACTCCTATTTTATTTACATGTTTTTATATTATTGATTTTAAGCATGTCATGTTTTAATGCTCATTATGTTAAATGCAATGTAAATTATTCATGTGATATACATAGATAGTCTTTTGAGATATACCCATGTTCATATGGATTCACATTTTTTGTGTTCTCACTATAGTTTAGCTATTGTGTATATTCTAGTTTTAAAACACGTGCATTTAGCCTAATGATCATACTTGTTTATATTTTTTTCACTTCATGTTTTGATTACATATTTAGAAGAAACTTTTATTAAAACTTATATTTACATTTGTACAACTAATGAACCACATTTGTTTATCATGTGTTTGTGCTTTATTGCTCATTTGTATCCATTGGATGTACTTGTGTAACTTTATTTTGATTATCCTTATTTTCCCTATTTTTGTACATGTTTTCATAGAAATGTATTTAGCTTCATGTATATATTAATTTTGTCTAAAACTAATAGATATACATGTCTATCCTAAAGTGATTGGTTACGTATATTGCATATATAATGTCACATTCTCATAATAATTATCTAATAAATCATGTATTTAGTCTTATATTCTTCTTTATAAAATGCAGACCCATTAGTAAAGGAGAGGGAAGAAAAACGAGCCCAAAAGCCCATCAAAATTATGATTTAATTCAGAATTAATTCAAATCAAAGATCAGGACAGATTAGGGCAAATTAGGACAAATCAGAGAAGATTAAACCAGTTGAACAAGCGGTTAAAATAAGATCTTCACAAATCAATTCGCTAAAACCGAAGATCAAAGGAGGTTTCGTCAAATCCAGGACCTAAAACTGCAAATCCAGCAAGAGATAAAAGCATATCACGAAACCAGGGAGCAGCACCCTGGGGTGTGGCTACCAGGCCACACCCGGACCGCGAAAACACGGCCAAAGCCGCGTTTCTGCGGCTTTGTTGAATTGGTTATGGAGCGTTTGCTCAGCCGCATTTCCGCGGCTTTGTTGAATTGGTTGGGGGAGCATTTGCTCCCCCCATCCTCATACGCTCTCCCCCGTTTGGTTTTGGCCTATAAATGCTGCATTTTTCAGAGAAGGATAGACCGAAGACTAGTTTAAGTTTTTCTCTTTATTCTTAGGATTTAGCTTCTTTATTAGATAGTTAATGAGAAGTTGTATCTCTGTTTATAATTATAGTTTAGTCCAGATACAAGTGAGAGAGAGGAAAAGAGTGATTGTAATCTGAAGTTGAAGTGACATCAATAAAGGATCAAGACTTCTCTTCTTCTCCAATTCACGGGGATGTTTCATTTCATTTACATGTCTTGTTTTACATTAATTATGAGGAGCTAAAATTATTTTTCTAGGCTCACTATCATCTCTCTTCGATCCCTCTTGTTTTGAATGATTTTGATGCAAAGAACCCAACGGAATCATATGAATGTCTTAAACTAAGCCTTGCTTCTTTGAAAGTGTTCTTGAAGGCCCATGAGGATGGGTTTGGATTTCTGAAACTTTGATTTTTAAAACATCACTTAAACTTGTTTTTATTTCATATTCAAAAGACGACTTGATGATTTAATATTCAGTTCAAGATGAATTCTTAAAAAACAAAAAAAGAGATAACTTTTCCAAACAATCTTATTTGCTTTACTTAAGACTTTCAAAACTCAAGCTTAAGTTTTGCCTATGATCAAGTTGAGGTACTGAGATTTTTAAAAGAGGAATATATCGTTGAGTAGAAAGATAGTGAGCCCAAATCTTTTTCATATATTAAAACAAACAACCAATCACTCTTCAAGCCTTTTTAAAGATCATCTTTTCCAAAGCCTTCTCTAAGTTTTCAATTTTTCTTTAAATCACTTCTCTACTCTCTATTCTCTTTTCAATATAAAAAAACACTGACACCATTCTTTGCTTTTGAAACAATACATTGAAAAGCTTTCATCACATTCCTCCTCGTGGACATGAACCGTTAGCCCAAAACTAGGCGGTAATTCTCACTACATTTACTAGAAATCAATTTTTGGCGCCGTTGTCGGGGAGGGAATGGTGTAATTATTTTCTAACAAGTTTGGTGTCTCATTTCAGGGCCATCAAGAAATCAGATTTAGTGTTCAAGCATTGCAGGAGAAGACTTGTTATTCTGTGCCCCTACTCTAGAAAGTAGGAAACAGAATTCCAAGAAATTGCAGCGAAAAAGCTTGAAAATTTTTGGACTACTAAAAACTCTTTTTTGACAAGACATATTGCTTTGCAAAAATATAGTTTTTGTGTGTTAGTTTTGCTATATCTGATATTCATATACCCTATTTTTAATCCAACAGTAATCTGATTGATTGCCAATTGTTTAAAACGTTTAGACTTGCATTCTAGGCATTTGTCTAATTATATTTCTTTTACAATTACTGTTGAAGAAAGCTGGAGACAAGGTACCTATGCATAGCATATAGTTTAAAAAACATTCTTGAGTGATTATTTGCTTGTTGAATGTTACTTTTCTATATTCTGCACACTTTGCACAATCAATCTTAAGGGCAAAACCCAAAACAAGATAAGGTGAGGAAATCATTACCCTTTCTTAGCCCACAAACTATCTCCAAGAACGCACAACCTAAGTCTAACTTAAAATCTAATAGACGTTGGCCTTAGGGACATCTCGAACTCATTAGGAGATTATCCTAAGGGGGAAGGTGTTAGAATTTGACTCCTGCCAGATCAGTGTCTAAGGATAGGGATTGAGGGGCGAACCCCAAGGTTGGTGTTTTGGCTTAATTAGGCCAGTTGCTTTTGCGCGGATACCTCCCACTAATCTTACCCTGACCTGGCTGATTAGCTTGTGGTCAAAGCTTGCATCATACCTCCTGTAGACAATCAACCAGTTATGAGTTGTCTAGGTCAAGGTTACCTTAGAGTAGGCTTAGTTGTTTTTTCTTATTGACTATTGGTGAATTTGTTTGTGGTAGTATTTGTGTATGCAAGTGTGGTCAAGAGGCTCAAATTCATCTAGGTTAACTAGAAACACATCACCACCCAAGTTTGAAACAAGACCAGATCCAGTTATGGCTCAACCGACATCTTTGAAGGATAAGTTCTATCCCATTAGAACCACACTTCCATCTTGCATCCAACTTCCATTGGTTGGTGAACACAACTTTGAGCTCAAGCCTCAGTTCATCAACATACTCCCTAAGTTTCATGGCTCAGAGTCCGAAGATGCTTATTTCTTCCTAAGAGAATTTGAGAAGGTATGCTTAATGATAAAAATCTCACATCTTATAGATGATGCTATTAGATTGAAATTTGTCCCATTTGCTCTTAAAGACTTAGCCAAGTAATGGCTTTACAGCTTAACGGCCGGCTTATCACATCATGGAATGGTTTCATCAAGGTCTTCTTGAAGAAATCCTATCCAATTCATAAGACCACTCTCATTAGGAAGAACATCAGCAGTTCAAGTAGAACCTAGTGAACCATTTTGGAGGTACTTTGAATGCTTTAAAGACCTCTTTGTTAAGATTTTTTATGATAAACACATCATAAGAAAAATATTTATCCCTGGACAAAAAGTTTTACTGTATAATTCTAGGTTTCATCTTTTTTCAGGAAAGCTAAAATCAAGATGAACTGGGCCATTCGTTGTAAAATCCGTGTTTCCACATGATGCTGTAGAGATCAGTGACACCAAGAATGGAAATGACTTTAAGGTAAATGGTCAATGCCTTAAACCTTTCTTAGAATCGGTGCCAGTAAATGAAACGGTTATGGGTCTTTTCGACCCAGTGTATCAGTAACTTTACCTCTTTTACATTCCATTTTATGCATCTATTCATTTTTTTCATACATTGGGGACAATGCATGAGATAGGTGTGGGGGAGGGTTCTAACATGATTAACATTGTTTAAAAAGAAAAAACTGGGTAAAAATTTAAAAAAAAAGAATAGTATTTTGACATATTTTTTGTAAGAAATTAAGTCAATTTTAAGGAATAGGTGAATCATTATTAGGATTTCTTATACTTGGTCAAAATAAGATAACTTGTTTGATTTCTAGGGTTAGGAGAAAAAATTTAGAAAAGTAATTTAGTCTTGATCTTTACCTTGATCAAATATGCACACTTTATACACTTACACAATTAGGGTTTAAAAACAAAGATTCTTATGTCTTATATATATGTAAAAAATAGAAAAAAATATATAAATCTTCTGATTAAGCTGGGTGTTTTTCATTGAAAATTGCTATTCGTGAGAAAACTTACAAAGAGAATCGAGGAGCGAAATTACAAGTATTTCTTTGCAGAAAGAAAATTACAGGTAGATCTCCTCTGAGATTTCTGAGAAAATGTGTCGGTAGGAATCTGATCAGCACGCGATCACTTTTTCCCTTTGATGATGCAATTGATCAAGACTGCCTCCTAATAAGACTCCCTTCTCGCTTGGTTTGGGGAATCGGAGAATAGAATATCAGTAGAGCCATTTTGCTAGGAATTCTGCTCTTTTCAAGGCAGTCTCCTCTTTATCCAAGAATCTCACTCCCTCAGGAAGCCTCTGCAGGAGGCTATTTATAACAAATGTGGGGTGTAACCGCCCCCTTGAATTTAGCAAAGCAGAATTAGTCATTAGCTTCGCACGAGGCTCGCAAATGGCCTTACCGCGAAGCTTTTTGCAAGCTTCTGGCGAAGCTAGAGGGTTCGTGCGAACGTCCTCATACCGTTACGGCTTAGTTATCTCCACTTAATTTGGGACGAAGTGGGCGGGTGTAACCGCCCACGTAAAGTGGCGTTAATCCCACTAAATTAGTGGGGTTCACCCATTAATCCCTCGTGGGATTTTTAAACGGTCAACTTGATGACCTGGCAAAGCCCACTGCGGAGCTAAATCATGCGAAGCTAGCTCATAGGTTCAGGCGAAGTTGCTTTCAGAGCCTCGTGCGAAGCTAAGACTCAGCCCATAGCGGAGCTATGACTTAGCTAAGGATAGAGCTTCTGGCGCGAAGCTCTTGGATCAGCCTCCGGTGGGGCTAAATGGAAAGCTTCATGCGAAGCTGATAGTTTAGCTTCAAAGCGAGGCTACCAAGTTTAGGTGAAACTTTTAGTTTCATGCGGATCAACAAAGCTTACCTTAGGGTTATGCCCAGGCTAAGTATTGAGCTAGCTTAGCATCTTAGGCCTGCTTGGGCCTCTTCAAAGGCAACTATGGCTTACTATCTGCTTTACTAGATTAGTAATATCCTTGTTGTTGCCTCATTTCTGGTCGACTTATCATTTATAGATGTCGATAAGTTAGACGTCGTTCAGATCGGTTGAAGATGAATGCGGGAGTCCTGTCTTTTTCGAGTGTCAACAAGACCCCCTTCAAAGTTTTCATGAATCTGCAATGGAATGGTTCAAATTTTTAAATACTTTGAACTGCTTTGATTGACGATACATGAATGCGAACGTCGCCTTGGTGGTTGAGTTTAATTTTGCCTTTAGCCCTACTTTCGGGCTGGAATAAGTTCTCTGAGGAATTGACAACCCGCTTTCGTGTAGCTTCGCGCTTCTAGGTATCTTCACCTTTAGGCTTCCTGAAGTAACTTTACTTCAAATGGGGTTGGAATGTGAGCATTAGCCTCGTGCCCGCTGTGCTGGAGCGTCGTTCCGTTCCTGAGGCTAACCGCTTTTGCGATTTAGGAGGGGAATTGCTCCTTCTTTCAAGGTTTGAATAACTTCCCTTGTATTTTCGAGGGAGATTATTCTCTTTCTCTGAAGTTCAAAATAACTTCGTGTGCATTCCCAAGGGAGATTATTCTCTTTCTCAAGGTCAAGCATTTGAATGCTTTAACTTCGCCCGTGCTCTCAAGCTTGAAATGGTAGCAGCGTAATCAGGCCACGTGGCCTATAAATAGGACTCGTATAGTCGTTCTCAGAGAAACATGCTCCTCTCTTTCTAGGAGGTTTGTTTATGACCCATCCCCACTGCTCAAGCAAGGAGACTGAGGTCCCTGAAGTAGTGAGGACTCTCACTCTGGTTATTACCCGATCAAGAACTAGTGAGCCATCCAGTGACATTAGGGAGTTTATCTCCCTTAATTTTCTTTGCCTTATCAGCTATCTTAGGGATTGAATTCCCTTGGTCTCTGTATTTGGCTGACTTTCAGAGAAGGGTTTCAGCCCTATTTTCAAGCTTATAGGCGAAGCTAGCATTCTTACTTTATCAGACAAAGGATCTTTCCACGTGAAGTCCCTGTTAAATCTGCCATATAGGCGAGGTTTGAGACTTGACCTCTTCAAGGTTGAGCCAGTCTTGTCATATAGGTGGGGTCAAGACAGCGCCCTTCCGAGTCTGTCTGGCCTAGCCATATAGGCGAGGCTAGGACTTGGTCCTTTTTGAGGCTTCTCCAGCCTATCTGCCTTGGGCGGGGCTAAGACTTGGCTTATGCTAAGCTAGTCTAGCATTTGCTTAGCTAAAATCCATCTTCAGGGCACAACTGGGTCGGATCTGGATAGTTTCGCCGAAAGAATAAAACTTTGACTTAGCATTTCGTCCTTTTCGATAAAACTTTAATTAATGCTAACTTGTTTCTTATTTGCATTGCAGTGCACTGTGCTCCTCATTTTTTCATCTTGATGAAAGAGAACCAAAACTTGCCCCTTGATTTTCAAGTTGAAGTTTTGATCTTAAGCAGGAGGAACATACTGAAGCGGCTGATGTGCGTTCCAAGAAAAGGCTGACAGTCGCTAATATGAGATGATCCACTTCAGGAAGGAGCTAGTAGTCGCTTATCCGAGATGATCCACTTCGGGAAGGCGGACGTTGCCAGTAAGGTTTCGGATTCTTCCTTTACCAATTTTATTTAAGGAAGATCCAACTTTCTGGTGGCAACTAATCCCTTGCCAATTTTGATTATAGAAGATCCAGCTCCTTGATGGCAACCAATCTCTTGCCAATTTTCATCAAAGAAGATCCAGCTTCTTGATGGCAAAATCTGTCACTAAGCGAAGGATTACGGCCTTGTGCAGGAGGAAGACCTTTCTTGTCCAGTTGGGATGGTTTATCGCCCTGAAAGTTGATAGGACAACTTGTTTGCCTTTGGAGCAATGATTCTGTTGTATGAAAGACAATCTTAATGCACCAATGTATCTTCCTTTTGAATTAATAAGAATTTTACTTTTTGCTCATCTACTTTGCTCCCCTTCTTTTCCTTTTGAATTTCGAAAGCAACTGGAATGGACTTGCATAGGTAAGTCTTTTTCTGACGAGGAAAGAAAAGCTCTTAACGGAGCTAAACTTCCTGCGAAGCTGAGGACGGACTTCCAGCTAAGTCAGGAATGAGCTTCCAGTGGAACTAGCACAAAATTTTCGCGAAGCTACAGATGAGCTTTTAACAAAGTTACTCAAGCGTTGCGCGAAGTTAACGCTGAACTCACAGCGGAGCTAGCCCTTGGCGGGGTTGAAGCAAGGCTTCTTGGGAAAGGCGCTTAGGCGTCGTTTTAAATTAATTTGAAACGACCGCTTGCGCTCCTTTTGAGGAGGCGAAGTTAGACATTTTTATGTCTATAAAAGCCCGATGGGCTGAAAAAGAGAATTAACTTCTCTTAAAACACTCCAATTTTCTTCAGAGAATACATCTCTTCCTTCTCCTTCGTTCAGATTTTCAGAACACTTTGGTTCTTAATGGCTCCCAAAAGACGACCTTTGCTACAGAGGCAGCGACTTTTTCTACAGAGGCGCCCTCTCCTCCTCCAGTCATCGAACGCCCCATTGCGGGTAGAGATTTTTATCTCTTTTTGAAGCCATTTACTGGCTATTCATGGTGAATCCAGAGTGACTCACCATGATCCAGTGATCTCAGGGAATTATACTCCCTTAATTTAATCCCACCGAATTTTTAGGGGATTTAATTCTCCTTTGATTTCGCAACTTGGGATTTAGAAATCAAAGGTTTCTTCCCCAAGCTTCTATGCGAAGCTAGCTTGCCCTTAGGACAGTTCACATCCTGTCAAATGACAGGATGCGAAGCTAGCTTCAGAAGCGTAGCTGGAAAGAGGACTTTAAAATCCTTTGAGTAAATTTAGGCACAAGTGCCTTTCCAGCGAAGCTAGCCTTTGGAGCTTTTTGCATTCTAGAATGCGAAGCTAAGCTTCTAGAGTGGAGCTAATCACTTAGTGATTTTCTACACTCTGCCTTTGTGTAAAGTGCGAAGCTGAGCTTCAGGGCGAAGCTAATGCTAGGCTAGCTTCGCTCGGAGAGCGAAGCTATGCCTTAGCAATTTTCTTTTTTGCTTTAGCTTTCCCTTTTTCTTTAGCTAATGGACTAATATAGTTTCTTCTTGCTTTACAATACACTATACTCTGGGTCCTTTGAACAGCCTCTTTAGAACAGCTAGGGGACTGGATGATAATGTTAGCCTGCAATTCCAGGGGGAGGCCTCATTATTCAGTGAGCGAAGCGCTCCTGGCCGGGATGCCCTGATCTACGCCGGAGATCAGCGTACCATGAGGAGCATCTTAACTACTGCTCCCTCGAGGATTATGACCAGAAAATTTATCCCCGGCATCATGTTTGGGGATGCAGCGCCTGACACCGATCATCAGCTGCTGGCCGGGGACGGGCAGTGGATCTTCAATCTAGATGGCGAGAAGTATTACCTCCCATCTAGCAAGCGTCATTTCCCGTTGTCTTTCTTTCAATGCGTGACGAGGCCTCGAAAGATGAAGTGGCAAGTGACTCGGACCACTGACTCTGTTCATGTGGGGAAATTGATTGCTACGTCTCCCGGTTATACAAGAACACGTCCTCCTCGCTGTATATTGGGTCTTCACCTTGGAAACGTTCTCCAAGACATCCTGGTGGGGTAAAATCCCGCTATAGCTCAAACCTTTGGAAATCAGTTCTTCAAAGTCCATGACAACTATCCAGTAACTGATTTCAGGACCCTAAGCTGGATTCATCCCCCCAAGGCCTAGTGGAGGGACTTGACCCTATATGTCTTGGCCTATTTTGAAGAGGATTTGGAGAGGATGGGACTTTACGAGGCTTTCAGGGCAACATGCTATGGCATTCAGATGAGCGTAGCGAACTTCTACGCCATCTCTGAGTTATACTATCCAGCACAGGGACTTTCTTTACCCTTGTAGGCGAATTGAGCATGGCTTTGCACGAGATGTGGGAAGTCTCTGCTCTGCCAATGGGATCTCTCCCTTATGAGGAATACTTCCCATGCGAGGCGGAATTGGCACTTCTGGAGAAGCAGGAGCCGGCCCTATTTGAGACTTATCGAGAGTTGATGTGCCATTTTTACATTTGCTCGAGTGCGCATGGGGGCCATGAGGGAGGTTCGAGTAGTTCGAAGAGCTGGGAGAATTATTTGTTTCCCAACTTGGAAGATGCTCCTGAAGCGGCTCACTGCGGGGTTGTAGACGAGGACATTTTTCGGAGGATGTAAGAACATTCCCTGGGAGATATGGTCTTGGAAGAAGATGATGGTACCTATGAGAAGGGTGACATTCTCAGGAGTTTCCTTCATCAGGCCCGTCGACCAATATCCCGGAAGGCACTTTTAGCCGGGTTTTTATCAGTTTAGTTTAAGAGATGTGTGGTGCCATCTCCTTCTAGTGACGCTATTCTTCTGATTGTTTTATTGCCGGCCATTCGTCTAGTCCATGGTCGTTCCCTTGGACTTCTCCTAGCAATGGTGTGTTGTATATAGCGGGCCTTCATGCATTTACGGAGGCTTTCTGTAGGCCACCAATGACGAAAAGGTGGAAGGGCACTATCTTGCCCCGTGACGGACCAAACCCCAGGATCGGCCTGCCATTCACCTATTTGATGGCATGGTTCGCTCTTCACTGCCCTGCTATTATTCAAGCTGGTAAAGAGCCTCCAGAAGGCGTTCGAATGGAGCTTCTTCGTTGATTTGAGGGATCTTCATGGTTACGGACCTATGTGGCCGCGGTTTGCAAGCTGCTGTGTCGGTACGACGTTTATAGTCTCTTTCAGTGCTTCCCCTACATTCACGCTACAGGCTATGGTGAAGAATTCAAGGATGTGGGGGATGGGAAGACGTCGCTGAGTCGAGGGATCTTTAAATGGCTGGTTAGCATCCGGTCATCTTATCTAGCGTACAGGAGCGGGGATACCTGCTATTTGGAACCTTATGTCCCGAGTCGATTTGCTCGTCAGTTCGGGTATGACCAACTCTATGTTGGTAACCGACACTAGTCTGGCCTTCATGGGGAGCCTTATTGATGGTGCTCGTGCCTGACGGTTCTTCATTGCTGGCTGCACTGAGGCACAGCTGTGCATGCCATTGAGGACCCCAAACCTTCTGAGACTTTAGGGTTCTATCAGTAGTATAGGACTTCAAACTCTGTGCCTACCAGATTTTCTATCAACTCTTTTGGCATGAAGTTGATTTCTCAATAGCTGAAGCAGAAAGTCACTGAGAGGGGTGAGGGCAAAAGGGTCTGGGTGCTAGGCCTCCCGGAGTTCGTCGTCACTGTCGATAGTGAAGCTTCGGACGCAGAAAGTCCCCATTTTGAAGGAGTCGTAGGCGCTGAGGTTCCACCAGATGCTCCTGGTGGGGTGGGCACAGCCCCTATGGAAGACGTGGAGGTGGAAGAGGTGGAGGAAGAAGATCCCGACGTCCACTTCAAACGAAAGGGGCAAGGTGGGTCCCGTAGGAAGAAGATAGTGAAGAAGCCTCATCGCTACACTCCCACCATTATTGCAAAGGGCGAATCAGCTACAGTGCCTCCTCCTCCTCCTGCCCCGTTAGTTATTAAAACTATCGGCACAAAAGCAGATGACTGATAAAGCTGTTCCCGGCCTGGGTAAGACCAGTTTCACTCATTTTCCTTCTCTCTTTTTCTTGACTTGTACCTATATATTTCATACAACTCATTCGTTTATCCTACGATTCAGGAACTGAGACTGCAAGAGAATCAGGAGTCAAGGCTGCAGGAGAACAGGGGAATTTTATGATCCCCTGTTTACTTATAAGGAAGGTGACGAGGCTAGCTACTTCGTTGTCTCAGGAGATTCCAGAGGTGAAGCGGCTGATGTCGGTCCTTCGGGTGCTGGGATCTCGAAAGAGAGTCCCCTGGCCTCCAGCTCTACAAGATGGATCATAGAGGTTTTGGTGAGCGAAGGTGAGCCGTACGTCCCTCCTGTATCTGCCAAAGTCTTTTCTATGGAGCCCGGTGGAATTAGCGTTGCCATCGAGGAAGTCCAGAAAGAGACTGTTACTGAGGCAGTTGAGGCAGTATCGCCTCTTGGTAATACTGTCATCTCTTGTAAACAATTCTCTCCTGATATTCGTTATGCCTTGTTTCAACAAAGTCCTTTCACAGTTGTTCCACCATTGGGTGCATCAACTTCAGGGGGTCCAGCTGATCTTCCCGAGGGAATCAGGGGCGAGGCCAGTACTTCAGCCACAACAGACGTTGCTGAGTTGGATGCTTTGTATCACGACCTGCCATCTTATTAACCTAAGCTAGGCGGTGGAGTTAAAGAGCTAATAAGACAGTGGCTACAGAACCACTCTCACTCCTAGCTGGATCGGTAGGTGAAATGCCAGTGGTTTCCTTGACGTTGCCTATCCTGACAACTACTGGGCTGAGGATAATTACCAGCCCTATGTCTCTGACACTGGTTGTTGAGCCAGTTCTTCCTGAAGTAGTCACCAGTCCTACTTCTATTGTGTCCAGTGTGTTAGTTTTAATGAAAACTCCTCCTCGATCACCGGCGATTCCTCGTCCTCCTCCTGCCAGTGTTTCTGCCACTATGACCATGAAACCAGCGGAAGCTTTGTCTTCAGGTACTACTCGTTCACCAGGAGTAGTTGAAGCTGAGCAAGAATTTGTGGCTGAGATAGTTGACAGCTTCTACAAGAGTTTGAAGCGATCCGTTGCTTTGGTCTTGAAGGGATCGACTACCTCATTTTCTGCTTTAAAGGTGGTCCTCTCTCGAAATATTGAAAGCATTCGAGACTTTAGAGGGGATGACCAGGCTGCTGCATTGGAGCTTCTAGTGGAAAGGCTCGAGAGGGATGTAGACGAATGGCACCATCTCAACAATTCAGATTTGGACTCGTCAGTTAATGAACAGCTTGAACGTCTTGCTGCTCAGATGCGTGAAGCCCATCTTGTAGCACAAGAAGCAGCTAAGGCCATATCTTAAGATTTAAAATCCTTGGAGGCAAGGAAAATAAAAATTGGAGATGCCATAGATGCTTCTAATAGTGCTCTTCTCGACGCTGAGGATAAGATTGAGAAGGCCAAGGAGATGATCAAGAGAGCCAATCTTCTTCTGTCCAAGGCTGAACCGATGCGTCTTGAGGAGATCGCTCGGCTAAAGCAGCTCAAGGCCCAAAATGATGATGTTCTGCAACAGGAGCTAGCACAGAGGGCAACTTTGGCTGAAATTGAGGCTCGTCTGTCCCAAACAGTAAACTTTAATGAGGCCGAGTTGAGATCGCAGGCATTCATCAGAGCTGTTGAAGAGAGGAAGAATAGGCTGGCCATCCTTGAAGAACGGATCAAGTCTTATGAAGCACCTTCATAGCTTGTAATCCATGTATCCCCCTTTTTGAATCAATAAAAAGTAATTTTATTTGACTCGTCTGTTGTGTTTCCAACTTGCTTTATCTTCTGAGTTTGCAATTCTTACTTTCAATTTGTACAACAACCCTCAAAAAGAAATGAAATAATGGTATAACTAATCTAGTCAGAGGTGATGAACTGATAGGATTGTTACTAAATAAATTCGAGAAATGGCTCGACTCAAATCATGTTGAGATGAGGATGGAAATGAGTGAGCTTGACGATCTTTACTGTTCAGAGGTAAATATTAACATAACAGAATAAAGATCATCGAATTTATAAATAGGTTATGATGAATTAGACACCACAACCTATGATAGTTCCTACTTGAACTAGGATAAATGAAGCCTAGGATTTGCCAATTAAAAGCGACTAACTAGACATGAGAAATTTTGCCATTCAGAGGTGATGACTTGGACATGATGTCAAAATGGGGATGAACCCGATTTTAGGGACCTGTCTATTCAGAGGTGATAAACTGGACATGATAAACTAAGACACAGTAAACTTCGAATCCGCTGCCAGAGATAGTCGTATTAACTTGGCAGCTAGTCTACAAGGGACTTCAAAGATAGATTGGATCTAGGGTCATGTTGGTTCAGAGGTGGTTGACTGGACATGACCAACTAAGGGACCTCAGATTCACAATCTACTATTCAGAGGTTTAATGTTAACATGACAGCAAGATCTCCTGACCTTGATAGAGGGACGGAGGACAAAGTTATGGACTTATCTGTTCAGAGGTGGTGAACTGGACATGACAGTTGAAGTACCATAAGAAAGGAAGATCTAGCTACCTGTCGGTTCAGAGCTAATATGGACGTAACTGATTGAGAAACCACCAAACTCAAGATTTTTACCGTTCAGAGGTGGCGAACTGGACATAACAACAAAGGAATAATCCCTACTGGACTGAAAGATGAGACTTGGTTATCTGTCGGTTCAGAGGTAATAATGGACATAACTGATTGAGAAACCACCTAACTCAGGATTTTTACCGTTCAGAGGTGACAAATTGACATGACAGTAAAAAAATAATCCCCTCTGGGAAAATAAGGTTTGATCATAAATTTTGTAGAAAATTGATATCTCCTTCGGTTATTTTTGGAAGAAACTGTCAGAGGTATATTGTTAACGTGACAACCAAGAAAGTCCATTGGGGTCTGAGCGGGAAATAATAGACTTTGAGGGGCGTCTACCCGAAACTCGCTGGAGAGCTAAGAAGGAACTCCGTGGGGATTTAGAATGAGATTTGAAAAATAGCCTGTCAGAGGTATAATGTTAACATGACCAGGATTTTGTTACTGTTAGAGGTGTTTGAACATAACAGTAATTTTGAGTGAACCTTGTCATTCTTATTGGGGATGTTGATTTTTTCCGTCGGGGAGTAGATTAGAGACTTACTATCAGAGGTTTGATGTTAACATGATAGGTTTGACTCATTGTTTCGCCAGGAAAATGAATACCTTCTTATATGGTCCTACATTCTATGGACGGGAATTGGTAAGTGATTTTTAAGAGGAATCAAATGGAAACAGGTCCCTTAGGATTTTTAGCAAATCCTTAGCTGTCAACGGATTTGATATGCCTTTACCAACTACCGTTTGAGTTGGGCTAGCCATGCTATTCCCCTTAGCATGATGAGTTGTCAAGGATTTATGTTGGGCTTAAAGGCCAACATTTTCCTCTATCCTTAGCCGTTAGAGGCATTGGATTATTTTGTTACTTTGAGTAACGTGATGCTTCCCTGTAGGTTTTCACTCTGTAGGTGAGTCAGGGATTAAAGGAATGGACATGAATTCCATGAGATCTTGATCTGAAGATTATCGTTCGTCGTGGACTCTCTGTCAATCCTTATCTTGTTTCCATATTTGAAAGATTCTGCAGAAGGATGTGCCACGAACCTTCTTTAATGAGTTCGACTTGACAAGTCATCAGCTAAACTCCTTTGATCTTTGATTCGATCAGTTACCATGTTTTTGATATGAACATGGAAACAGTAGAAAGGTTCTGCAAGATAATGCGTCACGAACCTTCTTAAATGAGTTCGACTTGACAAGTCATCAGATAAACCCATTTAATTGGTCGGACCTTTTATCGTTGGGTCGAGCTTCGATCGATCGAACAGGAGCAGGGAGGTATGCAACCATAAACCATCTACCTGAAACTGTTGCTTAGACATGCTTGACTTCAAAATATGACCTATTCTTCAAAGTTTGAGATAGGTACATATTTATATACTGGAGAAGAGTGATAAGGCTAAAGCAATTTGACACCTTGTTTCTTCTTTGATGCCACAGGTGTTTGATCGGCTCGACACTGGTTTATAATAATATGATCTCGTTATGGAAAGAGAGGAGCGCTCTTTCTAAATATCTTGGATCTGAAGGTCTTGATCATGGATGTAATGTTAACTTGATCATAAGAAGGATCCTATTAAGGATAATACTTCTTTAAGAGCCTGTCGTTGATCAGCATCATGAGCATGTCACCGTCTGAGGTCATAAGGCGATATGCTCTATTTGAATAGACTGTTTTATCACAAACGGTCCATTCCATTTGGGCTGAAATTTACCTTTGGTTTTGTGCGTCATTATCATCGGTCGTCTGACGGCCAAAACCAAATCTCCTTTCTGGAAAACCCTTTGCTTAACCTTCTTATTAAAGGCCTTCGAAATTCACGCTTGATACAACTCAATATGCTCTTGAGCTTGTAGTCGCTTCTCATCTAGGGCTTCGAGCTTTTGAAGACGTAGCCGATCATTATCTTCTTTTAACATTCTGGTCATTAAAGCGACTCGTAATGACGACATCTAGATTTCTAACGGTATGACTGCTTCGCAACCATATACCAGGAAAAAAAGTGTATTGCCTGTCGGGGTCCGAACTGAAGTTCGGTAGGCCCAAAGACATTCACCAAGCTTCTCATTCTAGTCTCATTTATTTGACGAGACGAATTTTTTGAGTAGCTTAATAATTATCTTGTTGAATGCTTCCGCCAAGCCATTAGCTGCAGGGTTATAAGTGGTTGATGTCACATTTTGAATCCGGTACTTATCACAGAACCGATAGAATACCTGGCTCACAAATTGGGGACCGTTATCATGGATAATCTGCCTAGGGACACCAAATCGATGAATGACATGATGTTTGATAAAATTAACCACGTTGGAAGTTTTAACTTCCACAAGTGGTATAGCCTCTGCCCACTTTGAGAAGTAATCGGTTATTGCTAAAATAAACTGGTGACCTTTTGTTGAAGAGGGGCTGATCGGCCCTATGACATTGATTCCCCACGCTTCAAAAAGCCATGAAGTAACAGTTGGATGGAGCAACTCTGAAGGCTAATGTATAAAGTCCGCATGGATTTGGCAGGCTTTGTAAGTACACCTTGAGGGGGTGAATAGGTGTACGACTAATCTAATGAACTAAATGCGGAAATTAAAACTAATTTGCAACTAGTGCAACCAACGAGTGTATCTGAATTCCCCGTGAAGGGCTCTAGACTAACTCCTCTTGATTCCTCTGAATAAGAGTTGAGGCGCTATATGAAGCTCTCGTGGTTAAGCACAAGTGAGGCACACAAGCAAACACAACCAAGCATATAGGAATAAGCAATATGAATCAATGCAAGGCACAACACAAGCATATAAGATATGACAATATGAATGATGCTATGCACAAAGGTAAAGAGAGAGAGAGAGAGTTGAGAGTCAACGGATCAAATGCAAACAACAAGATGTGTTTCGAGGTTCGAGCACCGAGCTCTACGTCCCCCGCCTTCATCGAGAAGGATTTCCAATCCACTAGGAGTACCAAACTCCTCTCTCAACCAATACAACCTCCACCGAGGCAATACAAATGGTCTACCGAAGACCGGAGTACCAAACTCCACCAATACAACCACATCCACCTCACCAAGAGGGATACAAGCACCAACTCCAACTCCACCTCACCAAGAGGGAGTAAACCACAATCCACCTCTACCGAAGAGGGATACAAATCCAACACCAACTCCACCTCACCAAGAGGGAGTAAACCACAACCTCAACCTCTACCAAAGAGGGAGCAACCAACAACCCAAATCAACCTCTACCAAAGAGGGATACAACAATTGAAAGGGTTTACAACAAAGTGGTATATCTCAACCACAAACCAATTTCCTTTTTCTACAAAAACAAGTGATCCTATAGAGAGGATAGAATGATAGCTCAAGTGTGGAAATCAAGGTATTTTGGAAATCAAATAACAAAGAAAAAATCCTTGGGAAAACACTTGCAATATGATAGAAATGAAGATCTAAAGTAATATCCCAAAAACCTATTTTTCTTTGAATTTTCCAAACCCTTGAAAACAATAAAGATGAAATCTTTAAGCTCTTAAATACTTTTGAAAACTTGTTTTTAAAATCAGAGAATAGGGAAATTTTTCTTCTTCAAAAACTTTTCAAAAACCCAAACAAATGGGGCTTAAATAGCCCTCCATCAAAAACTAGCCGTTAGAGCAGATTTCTGCTCTTGGCGGCTGGCGGTCGACCGCCCGATCGACCGCCAACGGTCAAAAATTTAACCGTTGGAGTCCTCTGGTCGACCGCCCAGTCGACCGCCCAAATCCAGAGAGCAAATGCTCTCTGGCCGGTCGACCGCCCGGTCGACCGTGCCTTGCTTACGACAACGTGCACAAGTTTGTGCACGTCGGTCGACCGGTCCGGTCGACCGACTCTGGGTCCGGTCGACCGGCCGGTCGACCGCCAGAGCCTGGCAGAAGGCAATCTAGGTCAGAAAAACTTGGTATTTTTATTTCTAAAAAAACTCATAAAACTTTTAAAAATCCACAAAAATAGTTTTATCATAATACATTGATATATAAACTTGTGTGAAAAATTTCAACACAAATTTCAAACATTTTGAACCATTTTTGTGTTATGAAAAAATTACCGAAAACCAAAACCTGTATTTTTTCAAACTTAGACTTTTCAAATAAACTTTGTCCAAACCTTATCCAAATACAAAAACATGATATTTAAGCATTTTAAAGTATGTTGCATATGGATAGAGATCCAATATACAAGAAACATATATATTCATGTTTTTGACTTTAATTCCAAAAATATGTTTTGTTAAAAATACAAAACCTAAACCACATGAATAGGTAAGTCAAAATAAGTTTGTCTAGGAAGTTAAGCATGCATGTATATAAAATGAATCTACTATACATAAAACCATTTAAACTTGTTTTGATCTAACTATTTATGAAAACCAAGATCGGTTAAACCAAAATCGAAAACCAATATCCAAAACATAAAATGTGTGTGTGTTGTGAACTTGAGCATATCACACTATCTAATCTTTACACATGGATCTAAAACAAACTAAAAACTTTGGTACCGATGTCTTCTTGAGGAACTCCGTCTTCAAGGCGACTCGATCCAAAATGTGATCCACCGAGCTTGACTCCAACGAGTGCTATATATAATCTTGATGCTCGGGCTCTGGAATCACCACGTGAAAGCTTCCAAACCATTTTGTTGAAGCTAATCACCAACTAATATCTTGATAAAAGATCTGAAACTAAACATCACAAGATTATTAGTAAACATAACTACATGAGTTAATTATCATCAAAACTAGAGTGGAAGGCCTCTGGGCCAACAATCTCCCCCTTTTTGATGATGACAAAACTCATGGAGTTATATATGCATGGATTAAAGTTAAGCTTCAAAGAAGCTCCCCCTTAACTCATGCATCACAATAAACATGTAAATATGCAATGAAAATTAAACATGAAAATGCATAGACATGCATAAAACAATGAACCATGGTTTTGATAAACGGTAAAACTCTATTAAAGCTCTTGATACCAAAATAAAAACATGTTCTTTAAATAAAGCTCTTGATATCAACAAATAAACGAAAAATGCTCTTGATACCAATTAAACGACAAACTAATAAATAAAAACATACTATGTTTCTAGATAAACAAAACATGCATATAAAAACATGCATATAAACTCAAATAATTATCCCCCTTTTTGTCAATCATCAACAAGGGGTGCAATCAAATATGATACCAATTAAAAGGAAACATAAAAACATTTAAGAATTGATATCAATTAAAAGTAAATAAAGGCATTGATACCAATTGTGAGAAAACAAATAAAATCTTGATACTAATTGAAAATATTCAAATAAACATCTTGATACCAATTGTAAGTATTTGTCATTTAGAACATATGATACCAAAATAAGATAAATATTCATTTTTTAATAATTATTTTATATCATAAAGTATGGGAGTAGAAATCATCGGTAAACAAAATACCAATTAAAAGACAAAATATGAATTTTCTCCCCCTTTATGAAAAACCAAATAAAATGATGCATAAGCTTGTATTGAATACCAATTGAAAACTAATCAATTAAAATATGATAGTCATTTAAAAACTAAGCTTAGCATATATAACATTTGTGCTCAAAGATATAGGGATATAGTAAGCACAAATAAAACATGTATAGGTGTATGAAAAATGAGTACCAATCAAAATAGATGATACCAATTGAAAGCATACATACAAAAAAAATGAGTATACAAAAATGTCAATATTGATACCAATTGAAAAGATCCATGATACCAATTGAAACAACAATAATAAGATCAAGTGTATAACTCATATAACCTACCACCCATTTCATGCACATGTTTAAAAATGATTTTCTATAAAAGCATACAAGGCATGGACTCCCATCCAACCGCCCGTGGAAGGTAGGGGTTTTTCAAAAATAGGTTTGAAAAATATAGTATGTTTGAAAAACTCTACCATAACGAAGAATATCGCAGCTAGTTATATGGAAAAACTTGTAAACTAGTACGAGATCCTTCAAGTAAGGAATAAAACAAAATTGTATTTCATGGAAAACATGTAAATCACATAGTCACTAAAACACTCAAAATCCATAAAGTCCATACATACTCATGAAAACATAATCATGAGAAACATTTAAATAAGGTGAGTGTACAAGTGTTGTGTGAAACACATAATCATGAAATTTGGCGATAAAGCTCAATATTCCGTAAAACATGAAAACATGGATAGAATAGGAATACAAGTTAAATGTACGAATCATCAAAACTAGACTATACTAGCACATCTAATGAGTACAAATAAGCGTTCAAGCACAAACATATAAAAGGTTATTTGTGGCCCACTATATGTACAAGTATAAATCCTAGTCTTAATGAAAACTAACATCTAAACATATATCCAAAACTTGAAGCATAAAACGAGACATAAATCAACATGATAAACATAAATACGATCATTTTGTAAATCCACATGCTATTAGAATTATGATATGCATAATAGCTAAACAATGGTGAGAACACAACATATGGGTCCTTATAAACAAAGGTGATCTCAAAAGCTATACATACATGTCAATGATCTAATAATCATGGCATTAACATAATAATCTATAAACATCAAAACATGCTAATGATGAATAAAATGAAAAGCATGTAAATATAAACGGGAGTTAGAGATCGTTACCAAAACCTAGAAGGCAACTCTCCAAGTCTCCAAAACATGGTGGTTTTCCCACCAAACTTCCCTTGAAAGTGATGCATCCAAATAGTCCACATGAAGCTCGGAACGCATCCACCTCAAGGCACTATCGCTCTCACGTCATACGAGAGCCCACACCTACATCAAATACAATAGGGGTGGTCTTTGGTACCCACACTCTTTTGGGTTCATGGGGGTTAGTACCTTTTCTAACCCAAACAAATTTATTTGCTAAATTAGAATCATTTATACGATCATAGCAAAATTTAGCAAGGTGACCCTTACGTCCACAATGTGTACAAGTGTACACATGTGCATACAAAGTGTGATGGTTGTGACCGTAAGTAGCATGTGTATGCCGTGGAGGGTGTGCATGTAAAGATGGAACTTGTTTCTTTTCAAATAAAGATTCCAAACGTGTATGGCTCGAAACACAATGGCTCAAAGTGGAGCCTAAACAATCCATATTCTTCTTAAGTATAGATATATCAATTTTAATTAAGGAAGAAGTGTGGCATGCAATAGGTGAGCTAAATGAAACTACACTAGCATGGCAAACATGAGAAACTATATCATTTTTCAAAGATTCATTTTTCTTTAAACAAATTTCTAGATCCTTTGAAATAGAAGCAATTTTCATTTTTAAAGAATCATTTTCTTTTAAAACAAAATCAACTTTTGAAGACAAGTTTTCATTTTTCTTCAAAATTATTTCACAATCATTTTTATTTTTCAACAATTTATTCTCTTTTAGGGCAAGTTCAAGTCTTGATTTCAATGAATCCCATTCATTAGTGATTGAGGCAAAACCTGCACAAAAAATACGGAATTACAGAACTTAAAATGAAGATGTGCAAGTGCTCAATTCTTGCCGCTATAGCAAGTGGCTATGCGGGTCGTGATCCACAAGGAGGGTTTTGCGATAGAAGCGTTTACGTTCTTTATTGAAATCGTTATGAATAGAAAACGAAAGTTCTTCTTTGTTTCTTAAAAAGAAAAGAGAAAAAGAGTTATGTTGAAGTTAGAAGAAAATGAGAGATGAAGAAGGTGGAAAAAATCAGAAAACGGCGAAAGCGACTATGTACAAATGATTATTTACAAGGAAGTGAAAAGGAGTGGTGTTGGTGATTTAATTTATAGAAATGAAAGAAAAGAAAGAAGAGGAAGAAATACTTACCTAGATTGATTGATGACTTACCCTAAAACCTTTGCATGTTCTACCTTTGTTTAGGAGGCGTTCAACGCATAGATCATAAGCCCGAGCTCAGTCCCCGTTCGCATTATATCATCAAGTCTCGCACAAGCATGACGTGATACGTCTTGAGGAGGAGAACGTCTTCATGAACTATCGTTGGCACTCACATAACATCGTTATACTTGTGCTTTGGAATTCACTTGTAAACTTAACAAAAACAAACGAGGTAAAGTAGAAGAGGAAGACGAAAACAAAAGAAAATGAAAGTAAAGAAGAACACAAAAATATTACCTTTTATTGCTTGAAACGATGGAAGAAAGGAGGAGGGTACATCGGTGTCACTCTCAACATATGCCTCTCTCTTACTTACATGAATCATCATCTAACCTAAGCTTACATACACATTACATAAAAAGAAAAGAAAAACATAAACTAAGAAATGGAAAGCTAGTCTAAATCCTATCTCTGCATGGCCGTCCATTTTCAGCACAAAGAATGGCCTTTTATAGGCAAAAACCCAGTGTTCAGGATCCCGGGGAGATCGGGGGAGCAAACGCTCCCCCTAACTCCCCAACCTTGCTGCGGAAACGCGGCTTGGGCCGTGTTTTCGCGGCCAGGGTATGGCCAGGTGGCCACACCCTGTTGGTGGGTTGCCCTGGTTTCGCCCTATGACTTTATCTGGAGTTGGTTTTTCAGTTTGACTCCCGAATTCTGACAAAATGGCTTTGGATTCTTGGCTTTAACTGATCAATTCTGAGAGGATTCTTCTCAACCGGTTTTCAACCTCTTGATTTTGCCCTGATTTATTGAGTGCGAATTAATTCTGATTTAATTCAGAATTTTGGTGGGCTTTGGGCTCATTTCTCTTCATCTCCTTAAAGAATGGGCCTGCAAATAAATTAAGCAATTAATTAATACAATGCAAAGTTTTATTCAAGAATAAGTATGGAAATATGATACTAAATATGCAACATTAGCGACCAATCACGCCCCCATACCTATCTTTTGCTCGTCCTCGAGCAAAACTACTAAACTATACTAAGGATTATTAGACCACTTTCGCAGGTCGCGCGATTGCACTGAGCATGTGCAACAAGCCGTTAAACCTCTAGGTTTCCCCTAGAGGACGAGTTTTGTCTCGTGAGGGTTTTCAGCGGATTACATCCACAAAATCCATAATGAAAGGGAAACAAAGAGTTAGTATTTTCGAAAAGCATTTTGAAAGAGAAAAATATTTGAAATATAATTGTAAGATTTAAGCAATCTATAAGTTATAGGAAAACTGAATTTTTCATTCCTAAACTTAGTCTCTATTCAAAAATTTGTTATCAATCAAAGTAAGGAGTCAAATTGTACTTCTCATCTAGTCTATTACTTTACCCTAAGTCATATGCACCTTGTGACTGTGAAGTTGACTAAGGGTTCTTTAACATTAACTCCTATGCCTTATATTTATTTATTTATATATATATTTTTGGTGGTATTATACCTTAGTTTTATTAGGCTTTCTAATCTGCCCATGTAACGAGCCTTTAATCGATGACTCCCAAACCAAACGGTCTTAGGGCACCGGGTGAGAAAACACCCCAAGGACTTAAGGACTCGAGCAAACAAGGACACAAAGCTAAGGATTTTATTATATGAACCACTTTTAGGCGTGAATACTTATGCTTAATTAGGCACAAATACCCAGCTTAATCAGAGGAAATTTTTTCTCAAACTTATCTAATCATCTTTCACATAAATACTAAGGCTTGCTTAGGCCAAAGCACCTAGCTAATCAATAATTAGATTTGTTTATCTCTTTTTTTTTTTTTTCAAACTTATCTAATTATCTTTCGCATAAATACTAAGGCTTGCTTAGGCCAAAGCACCTAGCTAATCAATAATTAGATTTGTTTATTTTTATTTTTTATATTTTTTATAAGGCATAAGAATCATTGTTTTTGAACCCTAAGTGTGTAAGTGTATGAGGTGTGCATACTTCATCAAGGTAAAGATCAAGACTAAATTACTCTGACAAATTATCTTCCTAACCCTAAAAATCAAACAAATAATCTTATTTTGACCAAGTATAAGAAATCCTAATTTGGATTTTCCTATTCCTTAAAATTAACGTAATTTCTTACAAAAAAATATGTCAAAATATTGTTTCTATTTTCAAAAAGTTTTTAAAAGTAAAGAAAATGTTAAATATTTTTTTTAATAAAAGAAAAAACTAAGTTATGTTAGACCCTCCCCCACTCCTATCTCATGCATTGTCCTCAATGTATGAATTAATGCATAGATGCATGAAAAAGAAGAAAGGGAAGGAAAATGTTACCTTAAGGTGGTGGTTCCGGTGGTGGTCTGATTGGTCCACGAAATGCGGCCCAATCACCTTTTCTTGGGGTTCGAAGGAACCCACGAGAAATATCTTTAATATAACCCATTAAAAAGATAAATCCATGAAGAATTTTTATTAAAAATTTAACCCCATCTAATTTCCAAATTTCATAACTAATTTCGGAGTCAAATTTGTCAACCACCTCGTCTCAGAATGGAGTATGAAAAGATAGAATGATTGACTTAGACTCAGGAAGTACAGGAACTAATACTGACTCAGGAAAGTGACTTAAGTCAAGTAAAGGTTCAGGAGTCGAGATTGGTTCAAGAAACGGGTCCAAGTCAAGAAGTTGAAACTCAAGTCCACATGTATTTTCTAACAATGGGATGTGACTTAATATTGGTGATTCAAGTTCAAGAATGATAGGTGGGAGAATCAAAACTGACTCTAAAATATTACTCAAGTTTGGTAACAAAACAGGAGTCAATATTGATTCAGAAAGGTGAACTGGATCACAGATTTGAGAATCTAGGTCACATATCTCATTGAGTTCAATATCATAAAAATGAGAACTTGCCAATTTGTCAATAGGATCTTCAAAAGTGTATAATTGGTCAATTTCAATATGATCCTCAAAGATGGGTGATTCAATTTCATTATGAATTGGCACAGAATCCAATGTTGACTCGGGGAAAAGATTGAAGTCAGGTGAAGACACCGGAGTCATTATTGAATCAGGAAGTAAAATTGAATTCCTAAGTTGGGGTTCATGATCATATTCATTTTCAAGTTCGATTTCAGGCAAGGGATAACTTGCCAAACTATCAATATTATTTGGAGTTTGGGCAAGTTCAAATGAATGTTCTGAAATGGAACCTTGATTTTCAAAACTACATGACTCTTCGGCTCTAACAGAATAGTTAGTGACATCAGAACTGGTCAAACGGTGAGAACGTAGAGATTCGACCATCATATCTATGTCACGATTTCGAGCATTTTGAGCATGAGTCATGGCTTCAAGCATCTTTTCATAGTTGATGGATTCATTGTTTTGATGAAAAGATGAAGTGTTGTCTTGGAAGTGGTAGTGAAATTGTGAGTCCATCAGATTTTGTGATTGTTGTTTAGACTCACGCATACTCCTTTCCAAAATTGATGGTTTTCTATTTTGGACTGGTGGAACTGAGTATGACTCTTGGGGATATTGTGGACTAGGTGGATAAGGGGGACAAGTTGGTTGAAAATTATGCTCGGGGGAGGTGAATCCCCACTGACTCGGTGAAGAGTTAAAATTATTATGGAAATTATAATTATTAGATTGGGGGCATGGGTTATATTGATTCGGATAAGACCAATCCGGCACACTAGGTTGGTTAAAGTCATGATATGCCGGGTTGGTAATATCCGAAAATGAACTCGGTGTGCAATATGGATTATTACTGAAGTTGAAAAAATTATTATTATAAGCCATATCACACAATAGAATACAAAAAAGAAAGAAAAAACAAACAAATAAGTAAACAAAAAAAATTCTAACTAAGTTAGGGTAGACCTATGACCTAGACGACTCCTAACTGATTAGACTGTCCATGGGAGGTTTAATGCAGACTTTGACCATAAGCTAATCAGCCAGGTCAGGGCAAGATTGGTGGGAGGTTTTCCGTCAAAGACGTTCCTTAATTAAATAGCCACCAACCTTCGGGCTTTCGGCCCTCAATCCCTTTCCTAGACACTGATTTGGCAGGAGTCAAATTCCAACACCTTTCCCCCTTAGGATAATCTCCTAATTGAGTCCGAGATGTCCCTAGGGCCAACGTCTACTCATTTTTAGTTAGGCTTGGGTTAGTGAGTGCTTGGAATCTGATTTTTAGGCTAAGGAAGGGTGATTAAATCCCCACCTTATCTTGTTAATGGGTGGTGCCCTTAAAATCAATTTGTGCAAGTGTACAAGATAAATAAGATTCACTCAAAGCGATATAAATCAACCAAGAAGTGAGTCCTATGCTAAATGCAATGCATACGTACCTTGCTCCAGCACTCTTCAATAGTAAAAATAAATGAATTGAAAAGACACGTGCCTAAAATGCAAACGTCTAATCAATTTTTTATCTTTTCAACAAATGCTTTACTGTTGATTATTAGCAGGCTTATGTGATGGCATATAAGAAAAAGTAAAGTTGCAGAAAACTACAATTTGTAAAGCAAGCAATCCTATAAAAACACGTTAGTAGTCCACTCCTTTTTGCCGCGGATCCGCGGCTTTGGCCGCGAAAACGCGGCAAAGCAGAGGGCACTTGGTCTCTGCTTTCTAGAGCCGAGGCCCAAGGCCACTTATATGTTACTGCAACCTTAATTTTCTGCTTTGCTTGCCCTGAACCTGCAACAGAGAAGAAAATTCGTTTAGTTCTAAAAAAAATTTCAATAAAAATCAGATTTCAATAAAAACCATTACCCTCCCCGGCAACGGGGCCAAAATTTGATTGAGGCAAAACCTGCACAAAAAATACGGAATTACAGAACTTAAAATGAAGATGTGCAAGTGCTCAATTCTTGCCGCTATAGCAAGTGGCTATGCGGGTCGTGATCCACAAGGAGGGTTTTGCGATAGAAGCGTTTACGTTCTTTATTGAAATCGTTATGAACACAAAACGAAAGTTCTTCTTTGTTTCTTAAAAAGAAAAGAGAAAAAGAGTTATGTTGAAGTTAGAAGAAAATGAGAGATGAAGAAGGTGGAAAAAAATTAGAAAACGGCGAAAGTAACTATGTACAAATGATTATTTACAAGGAAGTGAAAAGGAGTGGTGTTGGTGATTTAATTTACAGAAATGAAAGAAAAGAAAGAAGAGGAAGAAATACTTACCTAGATTGATTGATGACTTACCTGAAAACCTTTGCATGTTCTACCTTTGTTTAGGAGGCGTTCAACGCATAGATCATAAGCCCGAGCTCAGTCCCCGTTCGCATTATATCATCAAGTCTCGCACAAGCATGAAGTGATACGTCTTGAGGAGGAGAACGTCTTCATGAACTATCGTTAGCACTCACATAACATCGTTATACTTATGCTTTGGAATTCACTTGTAAACTCAACAAAAACAAACGAGGTAAAGTAGAAGAGGAAGACGAAAACAAAAGAAAATGAAAGTAAAGAAGAATACAAAAATATTACCTTTTATTGCATGAAACGATGGAAGAAAGGAGGAGGGTACATCGGTGTCACTCTCAACATATGCCTCTCTCTCTCTTACATGAATCATCATCTAACCTAAGCTTACATACACATTACATAAAAAGAAAACAAAAACCTAAACTAAGAAATGAAAAACTAGTCTAAATCCTATCTCTGCATGGTCGTCCATTTTCAGCACAAAGAATGGCCTTTTATAGGCAAAAAACCCAGTGTGCAGGATCCCGGGGAGATCGGGGGAGAAAACGCTCCCCCTAACTCCCCAACCTTGCCGCGGAAATGCGGCTTGGGCCGCGTTTCCGTGGCCAGGGTGTGGCCAAGTGGCCACACCCTGTTGGTGGGTTGCCCTGGTTTCGTCCTATGACTTTATCTGGAGTTGGTTTTTCACTTTGAGTCCCGAATTCTGACGAAATGGCCTTGGATTCTTGGCTTTAACCGATAGATTCTGAGAGGATTCTTCTCAACCGGTTTTCAACCTCTTGATTTTGCCCTGATTTACTGAGTGCGAATTAATTCTGATTTAATTCAGAATTTTGGTGGGCTTTGGGCTCATTTCTCTTCATCTCCTTAAAGAATGGGCCTGCAAATAAATTAAGCAATTAATTAAGACAATGCAAAGTTTTATTCAAGAATAAGTATGGAAATATGATACTAAATATGCAACATTAGCGACCAATCAATTAGAAATCTCAACCTTCTCTTGTAAAACCAAATCAAGTTTAGAACATAAATCCTTATTTTCTTTATTAAGTTCAAAACTCTTCTTTTTCAAAAGGTTGTATTTTTCTATCAATTTTTCACAAACAATAGAAAGTTCTTCATTTAAAGTATTAGGAT
Organism: Agave tequilana; assembly: GCA_038442645.1. Lineage (NCBI taxonomy): Eukaryota > Viridiplantae > Streptophyta > Magnoliopsida > Asparagales > Asparagaceae > Agave > Agave tequilana. Next base: position 596,682 of record JAVJIF010000870.1, on the reverse strand, counting down.
CAACATGCACATTACTAGAAGAACTAGCATCATCACAATCTAGTTGAGATTCCGAATATACCTCAAGGGGGTCATTCCCTTGGACCATGAAGCATTGTGACTCGGATTCTCCGCTAGATTTCTCCTCCGGTTGAATTGGCAATTGAAGCTTGGATGAAGTCAACTTGTTCCATACTGAAAAGGCGGAATCAAAGTTATAAACAAGCATAAGATAATCTTTGTTAAGCGTGCTTCTAATAGCCTCAAGGGTAAGTGTATTGGCCCCTATATGATTGCGGTTACCAAGATAGCATTTCTTGGTAGCGGCAAGGAAAACATGCAAGCCTAGGGTTTTCAAATACATGGACATCCTAAATTTCTATGTGTCAATGTTGGAAACATCAAACATGGGAGGTGACAAGCAATCCATGAGTGTGTGCAAACAAATAATGTGCAAATGCAAATGATAGATTAGCAAACCAAGATCACACTCCTAGGTGGTTAAACCAAATATCAGGAGCGTAGGCTCTGATACCAATTGTAAGTACACCTAGAGGGGGGTGAATAGGTGTACGGCTAATCTAATGAACTAAATGTGGAAATTAAAACTAATTTGCAACTACACAGTGCAACCAACGAGTGTAGCCGAATTTCCCGTGAAGGGCTCTGGACTAACTCCTCTTGATTCCTCTGAATAAGAGTTGAGGCGCTATATGAAGCTCTCGTGGTTAAGCACAAGTGAGGCACACAAGCAAACACAACCAAGCATATAGGAATAAGCAATGTGAATCAATGCAAGGCACAATACAAGCATATAAGATATGACAATATGAATGATGCTATGCACAAAGGTAAAGAGAGAGAGAGTTGAGAGTCAATGGATCAAATGCAAACAACAAGATGTGTTTCGAGGTTCGAGCACCGAGCTCTACGTCCCCGCCTTCACCGAGAAGGATTTCCAATCCACTAGGAGTACTGAACTCCTCTCTCAACCAATACAACCTCCACCGAGGCAATACAAATGGTCTACCGAAGACCGGAGTACCAAACTCCACCAATACAACCACATCCACCTCACCAAGAGGGATACAAGCACCAACTCCAACTCCACCTCACCAAGAGGGAGTAAATCACAATCCACCTCTACCGAAGAGGGATACAAATCCAACACCAACTCCACCTCACTAAGAGGCAGTAAACCACAACCTCAACCTCTACCAAAGAGGGAGCAACCAATAACCCAAATCAACCTCTACCAAAGAGGGATACAACAATTAAAAGGGTTTAAAACAAAGTGGTATATCTCAACCACAAACCAATTTCCTTTTTCCACAAAAACAAGTGATCCTATAGAGAGGATAGAATGATAGCTCAAGTGTGGAAATCAAGGTGTTTTGGAAATCAAATAACAAAGAAATAATCCTTGGGAAAACACTTGCAATATGATAGAAATGAAGATCTAAAGCAATATCCCAAAAACCTATTTTTCTTTGAATTTTCCAAACCCTTGAAAACAATAAAGATGAAATCTTTAAGCTCTTAAACACTTTTGAAAACTTGTTTTTAAAACCAGAGAATAGGAAAATTTTTCTTCTTCAAAAACTTTACAAAAACCCAAATAAATGGGACTTAAATAGCCCTCCAACAAAAACTAGCCGTTAAAGCAGATTTCTGCTCTTGGCGGCTGGCGGTCGACCGCCCAGTCGACCGCCAATGGTCAAAAATTTGACCGTTGAAGTCCTCCGGTCGACCGCCCAAATCCAGAGAGCAAATGCTCTCTGGCCGGTCGACCGCCCGGTCGCCGTGCCTTGCTTACGGCAACGTGCACAAGTTTGTGCACGTCAGTTGACCGGTCCGGTCGACCAACTCTGGGTCCTATCGACCGGCCCTGTCGACCGCCAGAGCCTGACAGAAGGCAATCTGGGTCAGAAAAACTTGGTATTTTTATTTCTAAAAAATCTCATAAAACTTCTAAAAATCCACAAAAATAGTTTTATCATAATACATTGATATATAAACTTGTGTGAAAAATTTCAATACAAATTTCAAAAATTTTGAACCATTTTTGTGTTATGAAAAAATTATCGAAAACCAAAACCTGTATTTTCCAAACTTAGACTTTTCAAATAAACTTTGTCCAAACCTTATCAAAATACAAAAACATGATACTTAAGCATTTTAAAGCATGTTGCATATGGATAGAGATCCAATATACAAGAAACATATATATATTCATGTTTTTGACTTTAATTCTAAAAATATGTTTTGTTAAAAATACAAAACCTAAACCACATGAATAGGTAAGTCAAAATAAGTTTGTCTAGGAAGTTAAGCATGCATGTATATAGAATGAATCTACTATACATAAAACCATTTAAACTTGTTTTGATCTAACTATTCATGAAAACCAAGATCGGTTAAACCAAAAACCGAAAACCAATATCCAAAACATAAAATGTGTGTGTGTTGTGAACTTGAGCATATCATACTATCTAATCTTTACACATGGATCTAAAACAAACTATAAACTGTGGTACTGATGTCTTCTTGAGGAACTCCGTCTTCAAGGCGACTCGATTCAAAATGTGATCCACCGAGCTTGACTCCAACGAGTGCTATATATGATCTTGATGCTCGGGCTCTGGAATCACCACATGAAAGCTTCCAAACCATCTTGTTGAAGTTAATCACCAACTAATATCTTGATAAAAGATCTGAAACTAAACATCACAAGATTATTAGTGAGTTAATCATCATCAAAACTAGAGTGGAAGGCCTCTGGGCCAACAGGCTTTACACCTTCGTGCATATTTGATGGCATCGGCTATCATGGTTGGCCAATAATATCCAAGCCTGTGCAATCAATCCTTGAGTTTTAGACCTGGCTGATGAGCTCTGCATATGCCATCATGCGCTTCTTTAAGCACTTCTTGTGCCTTTGAATTAGAAAGACAACGGAGGAGGATACCGTCATATGAGCGACGATAGAGTGTCTTTACTATTGGATTATAGTAGAAACAGAGAGACCTTCGTCTGATAGATGCCGCTTCTTTAGGGTCATCCGGTAATATATCATGCAAAGCATAGTTAATGAGGGGAAATTGCCAATCTTTTGGTTCAAAATCCGTCGAGATGATATGGACCTCCTTAGTTTTCAACACATGTTTAGGACAAACAAGGTGTCGAGTAGCCACTGTAAGATGATACGTTGTGTCGACTGGTAAGGCCAATATAGCTGCTAGTGCCGCCAGAGCGTCGACCTTAGTATTTTGAGATCGGGACACATGACCGATGTAAAAGCCATCAAATGAATTAGCATTTTGATGACTACATGATAATATGATATCAAATCTCCGTGACGGACCTCATATTCTCCTTTAACCTGATTAATGATCAATTTTGAATCACCATAAGCTTCAAGGTAGCGTACCCCCATTTCATGGGCGAGCTGATGGCCAATGAGTAGATCATTATATTATGCCACATTATTGGAACATGGTTCCGTCAATGAAAATGCCCTAGGAAGGACATAATTTTGTGGTGAGATAAATACAACCCCCACACTAGCAATGATCTTGCCTTTAGGGCCTATTCTTGATGCTCTATCAAAGAACATCTGTCATACTTCATCCTCTGAAGTTATATTAGATTCAAAAACCTCATCTGGAATATCTTCATGAAGTTTTGAGCTTTTCGGAACTAGATGAGCAGCCAGAAAATCTGCAAGCGCCTGGCCTTTCACTGTCTTCTGAGGGACAAAGAGCATGTCGTACTGAGACAAAAGGAGGGCCCACTTAGCTAATCTTGAATTTAATGATCCTAATTTTGTCATGAGGAGACGCAAAGGATTCACTCTAAAAATGACATGTATGGTTTAGCCAACCAAGTAATGCCGCGTCTTTTGAATAGTGAAGACAAGAGCTAAGCATTCCTTTTCAATAGGGTTATAGCGAGATTCGGCCCCTATTAGAGTCCTACTCAGATAATAAATACCATGTTCGTGACCATCATCATCCTTTTGAGAAAGCAGAGCACCGAGAGAATGGTCCATAGCTTTCACATAAAGTAGGAATGGTTTTCCTAATGTGGGAGCCACTAAGACCGAAGGTTTAGTGAGGTATCTTTTGATATCCTCGTAAGCTTCTTGACAGGATTGATCCCATACAAAAGAGACACCCTTTTTTATGAGTCGGGTGAACGGTTGACAGCAGCCAGAAAGATTTGCGATGAACCTTCTGATATAGGCCAGTCTACCTTGCAGGCCACTAAGTTCTTTGAGATTCTTAGGTGGATGCATGCTCTGAATGGCTTTGACTTTGTCTGGGTCGAGATGAAGTCCTTTTGATGTAACAATGAATCCTAGGAACTTGCCACTCGAAACCCCCCAAAAGAATTTTGTCGGATTCATTTTCAGTCGATGAGCCCGCATTATATCGAACATTGTTCTCAAGTCACGAAGATGATCATTCTTATCGCGACTTTTGACTGCAATGTCGTCGACATAACATTCTACCGTCTTTTAGAGATGGTCGCAGAAAATTGTACACATTGTACGCTGATAAGTTGCTCCCGCGTTCTTTAATCCAAAGGGCATCATGGTATAGCAGTATATCCCCAACGGTGTCCGGAACGAATTATGTTTCTCATCCTCTGGATACATCTTAATTTGGTTATACCCCGAAAAGCCGTCCATGAAGGATATTCTTTCGAATTCGCAGGTATTATCAATTATGACATCGGTGATAGGCAATGAAAATTCGTCTTTAGGACAGGCTGTATTGAGGTCGCAGTAATCAATACAGATCCAAATTTTTTCATTCTTTTTAAGAACAGGAATAATATTAGCAACCCAATCTGAATGTTGTTCCTCCCGTATGAAACACACGCGATGAGTTTATGAACTTCGTACTCAATAGCTTCCATAATGTTCGGGCGAAATCGTCATTGTTGTTGCTTGACTAGCTTGGAGTCAGGCTTGATACTCAGACGATGCACGACTACTTGTGGATCAAGTCCGGGCATATCTTCATAATTTCATGCAAAGACATCGATATACTCTTACGAGTTCAACCAATTCTTCTTTCTCCATAAGTGATAGGCTTTCACTTATAAAGATGGGTTTAGGGTGATCTTGACTACCCAAGTTAACTTGGATCACTATATCTTTAGTAGGTGGTTCGCGTTGTTCGAATCGCTTTTCCCAATAAAAATCCAATTTTTGAGCCTATGGTTCAACATCAGTAGCTTTCGCAGGCTCCAATTGGCTACTTGAAGTCATATTAACAGAGAGGCTCTCGAACATTGTTCCCACACTAACATCCAACTCCCAATCGGAGGAAGAGGCAGAGCGTGACGGGATCGGTTTGTTGTCTTTGGATCGAACCGATGTAGAGGGTGGAGGTGTAACATATCCCAATCCCCTAAGTGTTTATCATAGTAATTTGCTAGTTTTCCTTTTGGCACGAAATTACGCAAAAAACCACGTCGTCCTTTTTCAAAATTCAGGTCATTCCCACGCTGCAGGCTGTATCCCATTTTTCTCATCATATGCTGTGCCGATCGTGTATAATGGAAAATTTGTGGGGCTCTGAGTCTGAACTCGAATCTGTGATCATAGACCTTCGTGGTTGGGCTTTACCGAATATTATTGGTGATTGACTCCTTTTGGATGGAGGGATCACGAAGACAGACCCTTCCATACATTCCACAGATGCACTTAACATGCTTGGTTTATGCAAGGGCATGTGTAGAGCGCTATTGGCGATAGATTCAAACAACTCGACACTTGCAGGATAATCAAAGGAAACATTGTCATTAATCACCCATTCATCATCATCCTCAGAAGGATTATTACATTGAGGAGTATTGAAACATGCTACAATTGGTTCATTGACCAAAGTAGCTGGGTGTCTCCTTCAGACTCTGAATCTGCCTCATTGCCACTGTCATCGTTGTCAGGCAATGGTTCTTTTGATGTTTCACTGGTTTCCTGATATAGGAGAGCATCAGTAAAGTAGTTTTCCACCCTTTTGAATGGTTGTTTCTCAACGAACACAGTTTGTACCATTGTATCATCTTCAACATATTTGAAGCATTGGTGTAGAGTAGAGGGAACAATCCAGTTAGCGCAGATCCAAGGTCGTCCTAGCAACAAATTGTATGACGTGTCAGCGTCTATGACATAATACGTCACTTCTGATTTCAGGTCCCCGATTCGGCAACAGAGTCGAATCTTTTCGAGTGGGTGACTACTCCCTGCATTGAAACCGTATATCGTCGTAGTGGTTGCAGACATGCCAAGGAAGTAGAGGAGCCTTTTGGGGATGATGCTGAGTGCAGACCCTGAATCAACCTGTACCCTTTCAATACATGTTGAACTGATGTATCCGGTATAGTACAAAGGTCGATCGTGCTTGTTATCCCTGAGGAGCATGTCCTCAGTTGTGAAAGTAATAGTGGGTATTTTCAGCTGTACATGATGACATTCAGACCACGAGGGCTGAGTGTCGTCCCTAAGAGTTTCTGGCATATGTGTCAGAAATGATTCTGAATTAGTCAGTGTATCCCTGAGTGCTTCTCTTGTCTCTTTCGAGAGGTGAAGCAGCTCGTGTATAGTGATACGGGCAGGGATATTGGCCAGTTGGGCCAATATGTCAAAACAAAAAGGGATGTTAAGTCCTGGGCCTGACGGTTTCTTCAGGACATGGTCAAACCGAACTTCTTTCTGCTTTTCTTTTCCCGTTGTTGGGACCAGAGCTGGTATGGGTACTTGTACTGACGTCATTTGCTATTGTGTCTCATCAGTAATTATCTCATACTATTTTAAGTATGATTTTCTGGATCGAGTACCTGTCGGCTGAGGTACATCAGCTTGCGCTGTGCAAGCATGCCTTTCTCCCTTAGAATCACTAAGAAAAGCTGAGGTCACATTGCCATCATCTGGTAAGACAGAGATAATGTTGCAAGATTTGCCCTTTGCCTTAGATTTCTTCGAATCTCATTGTTCGTCTTGGGCAAGGTCCGAGTGTATCCACATGATATTTTTCTATTTTCAATGTTAAGGAAATAAGACCTTAATCTCTTGATTTTTAGCTAAGGATCTTTTACTTCCAGCCATGCTTCAGGGACTGGGAAAGACCCGTCAGGAACTGTGACTTTTGGGGTCTTGCTGAACTCGAGGGTCACCATGTTTGAGTGACTTTCTTTTGTTCTGACTTCAAGGTCAGGACTCCAGCATTGACTAAAGCCTGAATCTTATCCTTAAGAACAAAGCACTTGTTAGTAGGATGATGGACCATCCTATGAAAAAGGCAATAGTTGGGATCATTTGTGCGTCCCACTTCATTAGGGCGTCAAGCCTCTGGCAGTTTCAATTTATTCTCTTTGTGGAGTAAATAGAATATTGTAACCACCTGCTCGTCTTTGAAGGAGTATTGTTTTGGAGGAAACTTAAACTCTTGATTATTGGCGCTGCTCTTCTTGGTCTTCGAATGAACGTCCCCTGACAGTTCGACAGATATAGTCTCTTTCCGTTTGGCTTAGGAAGACTGTGCCATGTCGCCGCGCCCCTTATTATTCATACCCCACTTGCCTTTAGGGGTAGATGATTCGAACTTTTTAGCCGACTTTTCAGCTATTCGACTGGCTCCTTCCAGTTATGGGCTTTGACAGCTCTCATACGAATCTCCACTTGGTCCAGAAAGTTATGCCTACATGTCTGCAAGAGCATGGGTAATGGCATCCCTGCTGGGCACATCAGAGATAGATTTCTGAATTGCTCAATGTAATCACGGACAGATTCTCCTTTCCTCTGGACAGTGGAGAGAAGTTTATCCATGGTTACCTCGGTGTCGTCCTTGTAAAAATGAGAAAGAAATCGAGCCTCTAAGTTAATCCAGGAGTTGATAGAGCCTGGAGGAAGGCTTCAGAACTAGTCAAATGCTACCACCTTCAGGGTGCCAATGAATAGTCTGGCCATAATAGCATCGTTACCTACTACATTACCTGTTTGCGATCGGAAGTAGTAAATGTGCTGATTTAGTGAGCTCTTGCCATCATATGAGTGCAGCGTTGGTGGCTTGAACATTGGAGGATATGGGACGAGTCCCTTTCCAAGGGGTAAGGACGGGCTACCCCTACTTTCTTCAGTTCATCCCTTTGACCTAGGGATGCGATCTGAGCTTGGATGCCTTTAAGAACTTCAGCGTCCATAGAAGAACTTTCCTTTGATTTCTCCATCTTAGGTTGCTCTTCATCATTATGTTCCTCCTCATTATGATTACCGTCGGTATCATTGTTATTTCGGTTAGTGAGGAGTTGAGCGAGTATCTGTTGAATGTTATCCAAGGCTTCTTGCTGGGCCTTGGAGATTTGCTCCTGAGCTTCCAACCATCGACGGAGGTCATCTTACCGTTATCAGCCATATGCATCGATACTCTATCCGTTCGTATTGAGCTGACTGTTGCCGAAGAAGCATACCCACTATCTTTCCCCTCGTCATCAGACCATTGGAATAAACTTCTCAATGGTTCTGGTGATGTTACTCCAGTCGAGGAGGATGGCTGCTCATAATTATAGGGTATTACTACCCTTCATCTGGTGCTTTAGAACACACCTTCTTCATCTACCAAGAGTTGGCCTAAGCTAGGGCTATAGTCCGAGTCTGGAGAACTGAAGGAAGGGAAGTTAGCACCACGCGGCGCTCGTCTACCCCTATGCGGTTCACGTCCCCTTCTGATCATGTTGACTGATGCAAAGGGCAGATCTAATAGATTCTACGATATGCTTCGTTTGTGATGCTTTACAGGAGCTCGCACCGATAGTCAATTAAAAACTGATTGTCAGCTTGGAAGGGTGGCGGGCACTGGTCCAGTCGGCAATGGACTGAATGGACCGTCACCAATTGACATCCCACTTGTTCACAACAAGAGGGAGAAGTCTGGAGTAGTTCTAACTTCCACTTATTTGTTAAGAACCCTCGCAGGTTGGATTTAACTGAGCTGAAGCGACTCAATGCAGAGACTCGGGTGGATCGCGCGTTGATTTGTTCAGGTGATTTTGATATCACCTCTTTACTCATAGCTTTATGAGGGGCAGACTTAGCATCCGCAGGCCTTGGAAGCGAAGCACGAGACGATGCCTCGTTCTTGTCATCACCGCAGAGGCGATTGGCACTGGATAGTGCTTTAGTTCTAGCTTCGCCGCTGAGAGCTCTGGCAGCACCCTTAGGCGCTGAAGTTGCATTAGCACCACTATCAGCACCCAGGGATGATCCCTTAGCTTTGCCTCGAAGAGCGGACTTAACGCTTGAGGATTTAGAGAGCGAAGCATGCTGTGGTGCTTTGTTCGCAGCCTTATTGCAAAGGTGATTAGCACTACTGAGTGCTTCAGTTCCAGCCTTGGGGCTGAGAACTTCGCTTGCACCCTGAGATACTAGCGCTGAGTTAGCCACGCCATCATAAACTTCGCTCAGGAGAACAAGGTTGGCGCAAGGAGTTACTGCTCTTAGATTAGGTGAAGGCAGAGTTGCCAATCTAGCCTCGCGGTTAATGGCCTCGACGAAGCTGCCAAACTGGATAGGCAATTTACCTTTATCTTTGCGTGATAGGCAAAGTTGCGGTGGAACTTCGCCTGGTGGGACTTTGCCTGAACCTTCATACGGAGCTTTCTGCTTCGGCCTTTACATCAGCTTGGGAAGTGAAGTTTTAGGTTCGCAGGGAACCTCGTTAGCCTTGCTTAAAGCATCTGTAGTCTCGGTGGAGGTTAAGAGGAGTTGGGACGAGACTCGTCCGGCTACTTGCCCGGCCAAGGCTGGCTTCTGCTCTGAAGCCTTGGCCACGGAGATCTTTCTGTGCTTCCGAGTGTAGAGCACTGGACTACCCTCAGAGAGCAATTCCTCAAATTTTTCTTGATCAAAATGAATGACCAAGTTTTTAAAAATGACGGGCCCAAGATTCTGACCATTGCATTGCGACACTGTAACCTTGTTGCGCCAGAAGACTAATTTCCCCAGCGGAGTCGCCATCTTGTTTTTCATTGAAAATTGCTATTCATGGGAAAACTTACAAAGAGAATTGAGGAGCGAAATTACAAGTATTTCTTTGCAGAAAGAAAATTACAGGTAGATCTCCTCTGAGATTTTTGAGAAAATATGCCGGTAGGAATATGATCAGCGCAAGATCACTTTATCCCTTTGATGATGCAATTGATCAAGTGATCAAGACTGCCTCCTAATAAGACTCCCTTCTCGCTTGGTTCGAGGAATCGGAGAACAGAAGATCAGTAGAGCCCTTTTGCTAGGAATTCTGCTCTTTTCTATCCAGTCTCCTCTTTATCCAAGGATCTCCCTCCCTCAGGAAGCCCCTGCAGGGGGCTATTTATAGCAAATGTGGGGTGTAACCGCCCCCTTGAATTCAGCAAAGCTGAATTAGTCATTAGCTTCGCACGAGGCTCGCAAATGGCCTTGCCACGAAGCTTTTTGCAAGCTTCTGGCGAAGCTAGAGGGTTCGTGCGAAGGTCCTCATGCCGTTACGGCTTAGTTGTCTCCACTTAATGTGAGACGAAGTGGGTGGGTGTAACCGCCCACTTAAAGTGGCGTTAATCCCACTAAATTAGTGGGGTTCACCCATTAATCCCTCGTGGGATTTTGAAACGATAAACTTGATGACCTGGCAAAGCCCAATGTGGAGCTAGATCATGCGAGCTAGCTCATACTTTAGGCGAAGTTACTTTCAGAGCCTTGTGCGAAGCTAAGACTCAGCCCATAGCGGAGCTATGACTTAGCTAAGGATAGAACTTCTGGCGTGAAGCTGTTGGATCAGCCTCCGGAGGGGCTAAATGGGAAGCTTCATGCGAAGCTGATAGTTTAGCTACAAAGCGAGGCTACCAAGTTTAGGCAAAACTTTTAGTTTCATGCGGAGCTACAAAGCTTACCTTGGGGTTATGCCCAGGTTAAGTATTGAGCTAACTTAGTGTCTTAGGCCTGCTTGGGTCTCTTCAAAGGCAAATTTGGCTTACTATCTGCTTTACTGAATTAGTAATATCTATGTTGCTGCATCATTTCTGGTCATCAGCTTGTCTTCGACTTATCTTTTATAGATGTCGATAAGTTAGACGTCGTTCAGACCGATTGAAGATGAATGCGAGAGTCCTGTCTTTTTCGAGTGTCAACACTGGGTATTTGTGCCTCATGAAGCATAAGTATTCACGCCTAAAAGGGGTACATTTTATAAATAAAAATCCTTAGTTTCATGGCTTTGTTTGCTCGAGTGCTTAAGTCCTTAGGGGCGTTTTCCCACCTGGTGCCCTACGACTGTCTGGTTTGGATGTTACCGACTAAAGGCTCGTTACATGGGCAGATTAGAAAGCCTAATGGAATTATGGAATAATACCGCCAAAATAAATAAGGCATAAGAGTTAAAGTTAAAAAATCCTTAGTCAAAATTTCACAGTCACGAAAGTGCATATGACTTAGGGTAAAGTAGACTAGATGAGAAATACAAATATGACTCCTTACTTTGATTGATGACAAATTTTTGAATAGAGATTAAGTTTAAGAATGAAAAGTTTGATTTTCCTATAACTTATAGATTATTTGAACTCTTACAATAATACTTCAAATATTTTCTTTCTTTTCAAAATACTTTTTGAAAATACTAACACTTTTCTCTTTCTTTATAGATTTTGTGGGTGCAATCTACTGAAAATCCTTACGAGACAAAACTCGTCCTCTAGGGGTAACCTAGAGGTTTAACAGCTTATTGCACATGCTCAGTGCAATCGAGATACCTGCGAAAGTGGTCCAATAATTTCTTAGGATTAGTTTTTGATGTTTTACTCGAGGGCGAGCAAAAAGATAAGTGTGGGGGTATGATTGGTCACGTATATTGCATATATAATGTCACATTCCCATAATTATTGTCTAATAAATCATGTATTTACTCTTATATTCTTCTTTATAAAATGCAGACCCATTACTAAAGGAGAGGGAAGAAAAACGAGCTTAAAAGCCCATCAAAATTTTGATTTAATTCAGAATTAATTCAAATCAAAGATCAGGGTAGATTAGGGCAAATCAGAGAAGATAAAACCAGTTGAACAAGCGATTAAAAAAAGATCTTCACAAATCAATTAGTTAAAGCTGAAGATCAAAGGATGTTTCATCAAATCCAGGACCAAAAACTGCAAATCCAGGACCTAAAACTGCAAATCCAGCAAGAAATAAAAGCATATCGTGAAACCAGGAAGCAGCACCCCCGGGTGTGGCCACCTGGCCACACCCGGGCTGCGTTTCTCTCGGGCCGTAGAAACGCAGCCAAAGCCACGTTTCTGCAGCTTTGTTGAATTGGTTGGGGGAGCGTTTACTCCCCCAATTCTTCATACGCTCTCCCCTGTTTGGTTTTAGCCTATAAATACTGCATTTTCCAGAGAAGGATGGACCGAAGACTAGTTTAAGTTTTTGTCTTTATTTTTAAGGTTTAGGTTCTTTGTTAGATAGTTTTGTATCTCTGTTTTTAATTTGTAGTTCAGTCCAGATACAAGTGAGAGAGAGAGAGAGGAAAAGAGTGATTGTAATCTGAAGTTGAAGTGACATCAATAAAGGATCAAGACTTCTCTTCTTCTCCAATTTACGGGTATGTTTCATTTCATTTACATGTCTTGTTTTACATTAATTATGAGTAGCTAAGTTTGTTTTTTCTGGGCTCACTATCATCTCTCTTCGATCCCTCTTATTTTGAATGATTTTGATGCAAAGAACCAACAGAATCATATGAATGCCTTAAACTAAGCCTTACTTCTTTGAAACTGTTCTTGAAGGCACATGAGGATGGGTTTGAATTTCTAAAACTTTGATTTTTAAAACATCACTTGAACTTATTTTTATTTCATACTTGAAAGACGATTTGATGATTTAATATTCAGTTCAAGATGAATTCTTAAAAAAAAAGAGTTAACTTTTTCAAACAATCTTATTTGCTTTACTTAAGACTTTCGAAACTCAAACTTAAGTTTTTGCCTATGATCAAGTTGAGGCACTGAGATTTTCAAGAGAGGAATATATCGTCGAGTAGAAAGATAGTGAGCCCAAATCTTTTCCATATATTAAAACAAACAACCAATCACTCTGCAAGCCTTTTTAAAGATCATCTTTTTCAAAGCCTTCTCTAAGTTTTTCATTTTTCTTTAAATCACTTCCCTACTCTTCATTCTCTTTCCAACATAAATAAAACACCGACACCATTCTTTTCTTTTGAAACAATACATCAAAAAACTTTCATCGCATTCCTCCTCGTGGACACGATCTGTTAGCCCAAAGCTAGACGATAATTCTCACTGCATTTATTAGCAATCATAAAGTCACTTGCTTTTCAAGCAATATTCTTTTATGACTCATTTATGTTTGGGATATGTATATATACTTTTAGTTTCGACAAAACATATATATACTTTGAAACTTGTTTTGTTTTTGATAAAAATAGAATTTCTTGTGTTTTGATAATTTCTTTTTTTGTTATAAAGAAATTTCAACTAAGCTCTAATGTCTTATTTTCATGATTTTATTGATTACATGATTTTTGTATACTCTATATATATTTTGTTTACTCATGATTTTTCTTTCATGAGTCTATATATATGTTTTTTTGCTTTTTGAGTGTCGATTCTCATGTACTTTTCACATTTCATGGATACATTTATATTTTATTCCTTATATGAAGGACTTCGTACTAGTTTTCAAAATTATCATAAAACTAGTTTCGTTATTCTTCAATTTGGTAGAGTTTTCAAATATATTAAAATATATTCAAATTACGTTTTGGAAAACCCCTACCAACCAAAGGGCGGATGGTTGGGCGACCATACCTTGTGTACCTTAATGACTATCTTTTATCTTGTGCCTGAATAGGGTGGTAGGTATAAGATATACATGATTTCAATAAAAATTCCTTCTGTATACTCATATTTCGTTTTCCTATATATGTATGTGTAGGATCTAAATATTATGTCAATATAACACTCAAACAAAGATAATTAGTGTTAAATAAAATAACTTGCAAGAAAGGAAATAAATCTCAGAAAATATGCAAACGCAAACACAAGAGATTTTATCTGATTCGGTCTCTTGACCTACATCCAGTCCCCAAGCAACCCGCTTGAGATTTTTCTTATCCTGATTTTGTACACCAAAAATTAACTCCTTGTACACTACTTGACAAACAACCTTTGTCAAATCCGTACAACTCTTCTTTACACCAAGAAGACAATTTCCTTGTACACTTCTTCTCAACACCAAGGAGATAACCTTGTACAATACTTCTCTTTGAGTGATTATAAAATAACCTATAAGCCTTGAGAACTTGTATGTGATCGTGAACAAGGACTCTTATAGATGGACTCTCAGAATCCTTCACTAGAGGATTGAAATTTCTGTGAAGAACAGAAAGTGAAAACTAATTTTCTGGAAAATAGAATTTTTCAACAGAGTTTGGACAGAAAACTAATCATATGAATTGGTGTGTTTTGCCTAGGACAACATCTCTATTTATAGCTGAAATCAATGGTCAGTTAGGGTAGTTATCAAGATAAATTTGAATATTAAAACATTAGATAAACACCAAAAACAATAACCGTTTAACAGTCAGAAACTGTTATAAGTCGACTAGGGATGGAGGGTAGTCGACTAGGATATGACATTTTGCCAGGGTTAGTCGACTAGTCAAGGAAGCAAGTCGACTACATCAAGACTGATACTGATATGCAAGTCTCTGAAAACTACTATTAGTCGACCAGCAGAAATGATCAGTCGACTAGGATTAGTCGACTAGTAATGTTGATAAGTCGACTAATGCTGCTAACAGTCATCAAACAGAGAGTGGATATCTTTTCTGGACAGGACTTAGTCGACTATAGACTTATGATAAGTCGACTAGCAACTGTATTAGACTATAGAAGGGTCAAGTCGATTAATAAGACTATTTGTGTGTGTGATCAAGGCTTTTTACAAATATCTAAAAATACATAAAAATAGTACAAAATATATTTGTTATCATCAAAATAAGTTCCAACATTCTCTCCCTTTTTGATGATGACAATGTGTGTATGCACAAGCTCCCCCTATAGAAAAACTCCCCCTATAGAAAACAGGTTATAACAAATATATATAACAAGTGTTCTCCCCCTACATCATATCATACATATGATATATTTTCAAGTGTTAGAAATAACTTATATCATCAAGTATTCTCTTTTCTTTATATGGTACCTATAAGATAAAACATTGTTAATGGTACCAATCATAACATGATCAAAATATTAACTTTTAGGAATCCAAACCCAATTTGAATTTGGTTTCCATCTGTTAGTATAAACATAATTGCATGAATTACATATATCATGTATATATGATGTAATATAAGCATTTTTGTCCATATTATTTAGATTTTTAGGAATCCAAATATATTTATACTTTGATTTCATGGTCTTCTTAACAAAAGAATTATCATTATTCTTTTTGTAGACATGTTTAGTTCTTTCAATATTATTTATTGAACAGCCAATACCAATATGCTTATCTTTTGAAATTCCAAGTCCAAAATGATTATATGAAACCTTTTGATATGACAATACATCATTTAAATTTTCTTTTCCTTTATTAAACTTTGTCACTTTATTCAAAAGTTCTTCATATTTTTCTTTGAAACTTGTCATGTGTTTATCTAAAACAGAAATTCTTTCATTTAAAAACATAATTTCTCTTTTAAGCAAAATATTTTCTTTTAAGAAATTCTCATTATCCTTTTTTAATGAAGATATAACTTTTTCAAAGTCATCCTTTTGAGAATTTACAGAAGAAATTTGAGAAAAATAAACAAAATTTTCTTTTGATAAAACTTTATTTTTCATCTTTTCATTCTTAAGATATTATATAGTTCATGAAATGCATCTAATAGTTCAGTATATTGTACCTTATCTTCTTCTTAAGCCATAAAGCAAACATTTGCATGTTCAGTAGCTTCTTCTTCATCTGAGGAAGATGAATCACATTCTCCCATGATGCTTGATAATCTTTCTTCTTTTTGAACTTTTTGCTCTTAAATTTTTCTTTATTTTTGAGCAATAGGCAATCTTTCTTCATATGACCTGTTTTTTAACAATTAAAACATGTAGGATTAAACTTATTTTATTTCAAAAACTTTCTAAATTTTCTTGAGAGCATTTCCATCTCCTCTTCAACATTATCTGAATAGTCCATATCTGAGGATGTATGGAAGGCAAGTACTTTCTTCTTTGATTGTAGTTGATGTTCATCATTCTTTCGATTTTCAAGTTGCACTTCATATACCATTAAATTACCAATAAGGTTTTCTAATGACATTGTTGAGAGATCATTTGCTTCTTCAATTTCAGTGATTTTCTTCCCCCAATCTGATGGGAGTGCACGAAGAATCTTTCTCATTTTTCCACTTGAGTGTATTCCTTTCCAAGAGCTACTAAGGAATTTGTAATGTCTGTGAATCTTATAATCATTTCTAAAATTGTTTCGTTTTCTTTCATCTTGAAGAGTTCAAACCTGTGAATAAGAATAAAAATTTTAGACTCTTTAATCTTATTTGTACCTTCATGGGTTACTTGTAAAATTTTCCATATTTGATTTACAGATCTGACTGTTGACACGTGATTGAATTCTTCTTTGTTCAAGGCATAAAAAAGCGCGTTCATTGCTTTGGCATCAAGGTTTGCAGACTTCTTTTGTTCTTCACTCCATGCACTGTAATTTGTGGTCAGCTTGGTGTACGATGCTTCTACTATATTCCAGAGTTCATAGTTGAATGATTGAAAGTATATCTCTATTCTACACTTCAAGTAGTTGTAGTTTGATCCATCAAATAATGGTAGACGTTGTGTAGAATGTCCTTCTCTGAATTGTGATGAAGGAAACTCCGTTGCCATTCTTGTACGGTGTTGACAGGGTATGCAAGGCTCTGATACTAATTGTAGGATCTAAATATTATGTCAACACAACACTCAAACAAAGATAATTAGCGTTAAATAAAATAACTTACAAGAAAGGAAATAAACTCAGAAAATATGTAAATGCAAACACAAGAGATTTTATCCTGGTTCAGTCCTCTTGACCTACATCAGTCCCCAAGCAACCCGCTTGAGATTTTTCTTATCCTGATTTTGTTCACCCAAAATCAACTCCTTTTATACCACTTAACAAACAACCTTTGCCAAATCCGTACAACTCTTCTCTACACCAAGAAGACAATTTTCTTGTACACCTCTTCTCAACACCAAGAAGATAATCTTATACATTACTTCTCTTTAAGTGATTACAAAATAACCTATAAGCCTTGAGAACTTGTATGTGATCGTGAACGAGGACTCTTATAGGTAGACTCTCAGAATTCTTCACTAGAGGATTGGAATTTGTGTAAAGAACAGAAAGTGAAAACTAGTTTTCTAGAAAACAGAATTTTTCAGCAGAGTTTGGACAAAAAACTAATCATATGAATTGGTGTGTTTTGCCTAGGATAACATCCCATTTATAGTTGAAATCAATGGTCAGTTAGGGTAGTTATCAAGATAAATTTGAATATTAAAACATTAGATAAACACCAAAAAACAATAACTATTTAACAGTCAGAAACTGTTATAAGTCGACTAGGGATAGAGGATAGTCGACTAGGATATGACATTTTGCCAAGGTTAGTCGACTAGTCAAGGAAGCAAGTCGACTACATCAAGACTGATACAGATATGCAAGTCTCTGGATACTACTATTAGTCGACCAGCAAAAATGATCAGTCGACTACAATATGGATTAGTCGACTAGTAATGTTGATAAGTCGACTAATGCTGCTAACAGTCATCAAACAGAGAGTGGATATCTTTTCTGGACAGGATTTAGTCGACTATAGACTTATGATAAGTCGACTAGCAACTGTATTTGTCGACTATAGGAAGGGTCAAGTCGACTAATAAGACTATTTGTGTGTGATCAAGACTTTTAACAAATATCCAAAAATACACAAAAAATAATACAAAATACAATTGTTATCATCAAAATAAGTTCCAACAGTATGCACCAAATTTCAAGTGATATTTTCACATATATATATATATATATATTATATATATATATATTATATATATATATATATATATATATATATATATATATATGATTTTTTTCTGTTTGCTTTACAATATCTTTACACATTTTTAAAGCACAAAAGGTTTATGCTAAGCTTGATTTAATTCTAAATGTTTATTGTTATATCTACAAGCTTATGCATTATTTTTAATTGGTATTTTTGATATCAAAAAATGCACTTCATGTTCAATTACAATTGGTATCAAAATGTACTTCAGTTATGAGATGTAAATAATTTTTTAATGAAAATTCATTTTGTATACTCATGTTTTTTTTGTATGAATCATGTCTAAATTATTTTGCTCTAATACTTACATATAAATATTTTTTTGAGCTTTAAACATACATGTCCATACATTATTAAGCACAAATTATTTCTTACTAAGCTTGATTAAGTCCATAATGTCAATTGTTTTTCAATTGGTATCATATACAAGCTTATGCATTATTTTTATTAGTATTTCATAAAGGGTGAGAAAAATTCTTATTTTATCTTTCAATCGATTTTATTTTCAATTGGTATCTTACTCCCACATTTATGATAAAAAATACTTTATTTTGGTATATGCTAACATTTTCAATATCGGTATCAATAAGCTTAAATTGGTATTATTCTCAATTTGGTATCTATATTACATAATGGTTTTAGTGTTTACCCCAAATTTGGTTTTTACTTTTAATTGGTATCATGCCTTTCTATTGGTATCAATTGGTAAAAAGAATGTTTAATTTTTGATTAGTAAAAAGATTGTTTTACTTTCAATTGATTTCTTTCAATTGATTGTTTATTATTGGTATCAAAAATTTGTTTCAAAATATGTTTTGTTGGTATTGTTTGTTTGTCTTTACCCCTTTGTTGATGAGTGACAAAAGGGGGGAGAAAGATTTAGGATTATATATGCAAGTTTTATTAAGTGTTTATGCATATATATATATATATATATATATATATATATATATATATATATATATATATATATATATATATATATATATATATATATATATATATCTTGTTTGTATTTGGTATCTTGAGCTACATTGTATATCTTTATATATTTATTGATTATGCATAAGTTAAGGGGGAACTTCTATGAAGCTTATTCTTAATCTATACATATATAACCTTATAAGTTTTGTCATCACCAAAAAGGGGGAGATTGTTGGCCCAAAGGTTTTTCACCTTAGTTTGATGATGAGTAACTTATGAAGGTGAGTTTACAAATGATCTTGTGTTTAATAAGTTTCAGATATTGATCAAGATCTTAGTAGGTGATTAGCTTCAACAAAGGATTCAAAATCAAGTTTTGGAGCAACCCATAATGATTCAAGAGCTCGGCGTCAAGATAGCATCTAGCACTCGGTTGGAGTCAAACTCATTTGGATCGTATTTGAATCGAGTCAGCTTGGAAAAGGAGTTCTACAAGAAGACTTTGGTTTGTTTAGCTTAGTTTTATTTTTAGATCTTGTGTAAAGATAGTTAGTTTTGATATGCTCAAGGTCACACACACAAGTTAAAATAGTTTTTGGTTTTGATTTAACTGGTTTTAGATTTTCAAAGAACATATCTTTTGTTTTCATGAATAGATTTCATCTAAAGTAGTTTACATGGTTTATATGTATAGTAGATTCATCCATATACATTGTTGAGTTCATATTGTCTAAAAACTTACTTTGATGTATATTTAGTTCTCATGGTCTCAAGTTTTGTTTTTAACAAAACTTAGTTTTGGATTTAATGTCAAAAATATAGATATATTTTTTATATGTATATTGGATTCTATCCATACACACTAAGCTTCAAAAGTGTTTCTATATCATGTTTTTGTATTTATACAAGTTTTGAAGAAAACGGATTTGCATTTCAAAATCCAAGTTTTGGTAAATACCGTTTTTGGTTTAAAGCTAAATTTCTATATCACAAAAATAGTTCAATTTATTTGAAATATGTGTTCAATTTTAGTCACACATATTTGTTCTTCAAATATTTATAAGAACTTATTTTTGTGAATTTTATATGATTTTATGAGATTTTATAGGTATTAAAAGACCAAGTTTTCAAACCCTATGAACCCTGGCTGAGGGCTGCTAACGGTCGACCGGTTGACAGAAGCTTGGCTTGGTTGACCGACCGGTCGACCGACGTGCACAGGCTTTAGGGTCGACCGTTCCAGAGAGTCTGGTCTCTGGAAATGGCCCCGGTCGACCGACCAGAGAATTCACTCTCTGGTTCTGTCCTCGGTCGACTGGGCGGTCGACCGACAGGCAAATTGTCTTGGGACGGTTGATCGGCCGGTTGACCGATAGCCCTAACGGTCAGAAAGCTGACCGTTGGCTGGTCGATCGGGCGGTTGACCGATAGGTCAGTTTTGACCTGACCTGGACCCCAACGGCTATATTTTGGATCCCCTATAAATATGGGTTCCTTTGGCCAATTTTAACCTAGATTTTTGAGAATAATTTTTTCCACCTTCTCAAGTATTTTTAACAAAGTTTTCAAAAGAGTTTTTGTTGGCACAGAGGCCCTTCACTCTAGTTTTGATGATGATTAACTCATGTAGTTATAGTTTACTAATAATCTTGTGATATTCAGTTTCAGATATTTGATCAAGATATTAGTAGGTGATTAGCTTCAACAAATGTATTTGGAGCTTTCACATGATGATTCAAGAGCTCGAACCTCAAGATCGCATCTAGCACTCGGTTGGAGTCAAGCTCGTTGGATCGTGTTTGGATCGAGTCGAATTGGAGAAGGAGTTCTACAAGAAGACATCGGTTTGTTTAGTTTAAGATTATATTTAGATCTTGTGTAAAGATTAGATAGTGTTGATATGCTCAAGTTCACATACACACACTTGTTTAAAGTTTCATGTGTTTAGTTTTTCGGTTTAACCAGTTTCGATTTTTCATATATATGGTTTTCATGGATAGACAGAATCAAAACAAGTTTACATGGTTTACTGTATATTAGATTTGATCTATATACATCTATGCTTCATCTATTTAGAAAAACTTATTTTGATAATCTATTTCATGAGTTTGGAGTTTTGTATTTAACAAAACTTATTTTTGGTTTTCATGTCAAAAACATAGATATAAATCTTTATATGTATATTGGATTCTATCCATATACAATATACTTCAAAGTTGTTTAAATATCATGTTTTATATTTACATGTTTTTTTGAAAAATCGGATTTCCATTTCAAAAATCCAAGTTTTGGAAAATACGGATTTTGGTTTAAGGCAAATTTTCAAGAACACAAAAATGGTTCAAATTATTTAGAATATGTGTTGAATTTTACTCACACATATTTATATTCCAAAGATCTAATAAGAACTGATGTTTATGGAATTTATGTGATTTTATGGGATTTAATTGAAGATAAAAACCAGAGTTTTTAATCCCCATAATATTTGACCTGGCTGTCTGCCGGTCGACCGGACCGGTCGACCGAGGCAGAAGTCGGTCGACCGGTCCAGTTGACCGACGTGCACAGGACGTGCACGCAGCTAAGGCTGGTGGGCCAGTCGACCGGGCGGTCGACCGTCCAGAGAGCAGAGCTCTCTGGAAATGGCCCTGGTAGACCGGCCGGTCGACCGGCAGAGAGCTGCTGCTCTCTGTATCCAGTCCCGGTCGACCGGGCGGTCGACCGGAGGCACAACGGTCATAAAAATGACCGCTGGGCCGGTCGACTGGGCGGTCGACCGGAAGGGCAAAATTGCCCTTTCCTGCTATCAACGGGCAGATTTCATTTGGGGCTATAAATACCCCATTTCTTTTGTTGTTTTAGATAAGTTTTTAGAGAGCAAAATTTTCAATCTTTATAAGTGTTTTACAGTAAGTTTTTAAAAGAGTTTTGGGCTTAAAGATTTGATCTTTATTTTGTTTTTAAAGGGTTGGAAAAATCAAAGAAAAGAAAAGTCTTTGGGAATTGATTTGATCTTCATTTACATTTCTATTTAGAGTTTTTCCCTAAAGTTTTTCTTTGTGATTTTGATTTCCAAACTCTTTATTTTCTCACACTTGAGCTTATCATATCTATCCTATCTATTAGGATCTTGTTTTGTGAGAAAGAATTAGTTTGTGGCCTTTGAGATCACCAAGTATTGTAAACCCTTGTCCTTGCTTGGCTTTATGCCTTTCCCTCTAAGTGTAGAGGAGGTTGTGTATTGGATTGTGGTTATCCCTCTAAGTGTAGAGGTGATTGAGTTTGTTGGTATCTATCTAGTGAGAGGTTGATCTTTGTTTGGCTAAGTGCCTATCTCTCTAAGTGTAGAGGTGATTTGTGTTGTGCCTTGCCTCTAGTGAGAGGTTGTATTTGAGAGAGGTGTGTGTACTCCCAAATTGTATTTGCCTAAAATCTTCAGTGGAGGTTCCCTGTGTGGGAAGTCTTGTGTGGACGAGTTATTAGTGGAAATCCTTCTAAGTGAAGGCGGGGACGTAGAGCTGGGTGCTCGAACCTCGAAACATATCTTTGTGTTTCCGTTTGATCCACTTTCTCTAACTCTCTCTCTCTTATATTGTGCCTTGCATTAATTCATATTATTCATTCATACTTATATTCTTGGATTTGTTCGTGTGCCTCACTTGTGTTCAACCAAGAGAGCTTCATATAGCACCTCAACTCTTATTTAGAGGAATTTAGAGGAGATAGTCCAGAGCCCTTTACCGGGAATTCGACTACACTCTTTGGTTACACTAAGTGTGTTGCAATTAGTTTTTAATTCCGCATTATTTGTCATTAGATTAGCCGTACACCTATTCACCCCCCTCTAGGTGTACTTTCAATTGGTATCAGAGCCTACGCTCCTGATATTAGGTTTAACCACCTAGGAGTGAGATCTTGGTTGCTAATCTAGTGTTGCATTTGCACATACTTGTTTACACACACTCATGGACTTCATGACCCCTCCTATGTATGATACTTCCAACATTGATGTTTGGAAAGGTAGGGTGTCCATGTACCTAAAAACCCTAGGCTTGCATGTTTTCCTCGCCGCTACCAAGAAATCCTATCTTGGTAATAGCAATCATATAGAGGCCAATGCACAAGCCCTAATGGCACTTAGAAGCACGCTTAACAAAGAATATTTGTGTTTAGTTTCTCATTGTGATTCCGCCTTTGCAGTGTGGAACACGTTGACCTCTCCCACGCTACAAACGCCAAACATAATGGAGAAGGAATCTAGTGAGGATGAATCCAAACAACAATGCTATATGGTCCAAGGAAATGACTCCCTTGAGGTAAATTTGGAAGCTCAACTAGATGATTGTGCTAGTTCTTCCGGCGATGATTATGTTGATGCCGATGCTTTGAATGAAGAACTTTTCATTGTTTGTGAAAAATTATTAGAAAAATATAAAGTTTTGAAAAAGAAAGTTTTTGACTTAACAAAGAAAATGAAATTTTGTCTTATAGACTTGATTTGATTTTGCAAGAGAGGGATGAGATTTCAAGTGAACGTGACTCACATAAATCCCAACTTGACCTTACCCTAAAAGAAAAAGAAATTTTGAAAACTAAAAATGATTGTGAAAATGTTTTGAAGAAAAATGAGACTTTATCTTCAAAACTTGATTTTGTTGTAAAAGAAAATGAATCTTTGAAAAACAAAATTATTTCTATATCAAAAAAATTGGATTTGGTTTCTAAAAAAACATTTCTTTGAAAAATGATATTGATACTCATGTTTGTCATGCTAGTGTAGCTTCATCATCTAGCATACCTATTGTATACTCCACTTCTTCTTCTATTATTGAAAATGATATAAATGTTTTAAAGAAGAGTGTTGATTGTTTGGGCTCCACTTTGAGCCAATGTGGTTTGAACCACACACGTTTGGAATCTATGTTTCGAAAGAAACATGTTCCTCCTATGCATGCACACAAACCACGGCATACACATGCTTCCCACGTATATACACACAACACTATGTATGCTCATGTGTACACATGTACAAATTGTGGACGTAAGGGCCACCTTGCAAGATTTTGTTATGATAGGATACATGATTCAAATTTTGGAAACAAATTTATTTGGGTTAGGAAAGGAGCTAACCCCCATGGACCCAAAAGAGTATGGGTACCAAAGATCACTTCTATTTGATTTGATGTAGGTGTGGGCTCTCACTTGACGTGAGAGTAATGGTGCCTTGAGGTGGATGCGTTCCGAGCTTAATGGTGACAAATTTGGATGCATCACTTTCAAAGGGAGTTTGGTGGGAGGACCACCTTGGTTTGGAGATATAGAGATGTGCCCTCATGGTTTTGGTAACAATTTCTAAACTCCCATTTAGTTTACATGATTTCATATTATTGACTTTTAGCATGCTTTAATGATTACTATGTTAAATGCCAATGATATTTAGGTTTGTGATATACATGTATAGTATTTGAAATACACCTATGGTTATATGGACCGATATTTTGTGTTCTCTCTATAGTTTAGCTATGTTGTATATCATAGTCTAATACATGTGTATTTACTTAATGATCATATTGATATATGTTTTGTTTTATACTTCATGTTTTGATTGCATGTTTAAATGTAACCCTTCATTAAAACTTTTGTATATACTTGTACAACTAGTGAGCCACAAATAGATTATTATATGTTTGTGCTTAATTGCTTATTTGTACCCATTAGATGTACTAGTATAGCCTAGTTTTGATGATTCATGTATTTTGACTTGTATTCCCTATTTTTGGACATGTTTTTCATGATGATATATTTTAGCTTCATGTATATGTTAATTTTGCTAAAATTATTGGATATACATGTAAACTTTGAGTCATTTGCCTTTCATGCAAAATCACTTTATAGACTCAATTATGTTTGGATATGTATGTATACTTCTAGTTTAGAAAAAACATACATATGCCTTGGAGTTAGTATTGTTTAATGAAAATTAAATTTTGATGATTTTCATTTTGTTTAAGGAATTCATATTGAGCTTAAATGTCTTATTCCATGACTTTTGTCGATTACATAACTTTTTACACTTTATATTTATGGTTTACTTATGATTTGATTTCATGAGATTATATGAGCTTTATTTCTAATTGTGTGTTGATGATTGTGTAATTTTCATATTTTTTATGGATATATTCTTGTTTAATTCCCTGCTTGAAGGATTTCATACTAGTTTTCAAGTTTTTCATAAAACTAGTTGCATTATTCTTCATATGGTAGAGTTTTTAAACGTGTTATAATTTTTTTCAAACTTATTTTTGAAAACCCCTACACATCTATGGGTGGTTGGATGGGCGACCATGCCTTGTGAGCTTAATTGAAAATCATTTTAACATGTGCATGAATAAGGTGGTCTTTATGAGTTATGCACTTGATCCTCATTGTGTTTTCAATTGGTATCACAATTGATATCTATTTTGTATACTCATATTTGTTTCTATTTATATGTATGCTTCAACTTCAAATAGTATAATTTTTGATTGGTATTTAATCTTTTCATACATATATATGTGTTTTGATTGTGCTTACTATATCTCTATATCTTTAAGCACAAATTTTGTTATGCTAAGCTTGATTTAGTCCTTAATGACAATTATTTTTCAATTGGTATCTTATACAAGCTTATGTTGGCCAAAAAGGTTACACTCTCCATTTGTTTAGAGTTTTGATGATAACAAAACAAATAAGAGCTATTTGGTACTAATTAGTTTGTTTAAGATAAGTTTCAGGTTAGTACCATACTTGGAGGCCATTGCTTAGCTATTACAAGAATTTCTAGGTTCATGAAGCAAAGAAGGCTTTTTGCACATCAAGGGAGGAACATAGAAGAGAAGGCTCTAGCAAGGCATCGCATGGCTTAAGACTTCAAGATTGCTCAAGATAATTTATTAGATTTGTTTTTAGTTTAGAGTTTTGTTAAAGAATAGTGAATAGGTTTGAAGCTTTATCACACACGTTTTTGCGCACATCTTGTTTCCAAACATATTTCCTATAACATGTACAAAAATAGTTTGTATACAATCTTCAACCTACAAACTTACTTTGATTTACCTATTCATGTGTTTTAAGTCTTGTGTTTCAACAAAACTTATTTTTGGAAATAATGACAAAAACTTTGATATATGTATGTTACATGTATATAGGATTATATCCATATACATCATGCTTCAAAATGTTTAAATATCATGTTTTTATATTTGAAAGAGTTTTGGACAAAACGTATTTTCTATTCAAAATCCAAGTTTTAGAAAATACAGTTTTTGGTTTTTGGTAAAAATGATAAGAGACAAAAATAGTTCATATTGATTGATATTTGAGCTAAACTTTTTACCACATGTTTATATATCAATGCAAAGTGATAAAACTATTTTTGGTGATTTTTAAGAGTGTTAAAAGATTTTTCAAAATATTTTCAAAACTATTTTCTGATCAATTTTCAGTTCCAGACTTCATCCAGTCGACTAGTCTTCTGACAAGTCGACTTGGGTGGAAGTCGGTCGACCGACGTGCACAAATCTGTGCACGTTTGGCAGACTTTGGACGGTCGACCGTCCCGGTCGACCGGTCTGAGAGCAGAGCTCTCTGTTTTTTTCGGTCGACCGGGCCGATCGATCGTAGCCTGCAACGGCTATTTTCTTTGAACTAGCTGTCGACCGGGCCGGTCGACCGAGCTAGCCGTTTGAACAGTAACGGCTAGCTTTCTGAGCTGGTTTATTTTTGTCCTTTTCTCACTTAAGTATGTTTAAGTGACATGTTTTGGTTCTAATACGTTCTGATTAGCCTTAAATATGTTTTATCTCCTAACCCTAGCCCTCTCCTATAAATAGGGGTGTTTAGGGAGAGGTTGGTTACTAGAAAAATTCTCAAAATTTCTAAAAGTTTAAGGCATTCAAAAAGATTTGGTTTCTTGATTTTTGTGCTGATATTCTCTCTCATTTTCTAAAGTGTTTTCAAGAACACTCTGATTTCTTTTTCTTTTCTCCTTACACACAAGAGCTTCATTCCTACTCATTATTCTCTAAGGATCTTTGTAAGGAAGAGAATTTTGTAAGAGAGAGTTTGTGGTCTTTTGACTACTCAGAGATTGCTTGTACTTGAGATTGTGGAGTTGGGTACTCCGGTATATTTGTGACATCTTTGTGATAGTGGAAGTGGTTGGAATCCTTCTGGGGAAGGCGGGGAAGTAGAGCTGGGTGCTCGAACCTCGATAACAAATCTCGGTGTTTGCGTTTGGCTTACTTGCTCTTATTTCTTGCTCTATTTTCATTGCTCTTATTACTTGCTCTCTACATTCATTGCTATATTCACTTGCTTTGTGAGATTGTTGCTTCATAATTTTTATATTGCGCATTGATTAGCATTATCACCTATTCACCCCCCCTCTAGGTGATTTTCAATTGGTATCAGAGCTTGGACTCTAGATTTTGGCTTAACATCCATAGAGAGATCCTTAATATTTGCTAATCAACATTTGCATTTCATTTGTCATTCACTAGTAAACATGGCCGATAACATCAAAACCCCTCCTAAATTTTGATGGACTCAACTTCCCTATTTGGAAGGTTAGGATGACTATCTTTTTGCAATCCTTAGGTAGCTTAGTGGCTAAATCATTGACCAAACCATTGTTGCACCTGATAGTGATGAGAGCACATGGACCGACTTCAACTTTAGAGAATATAAGGCTAACTCCAAGGCCCAAAATTCCATCTTAACCGCCTTGAATGAGGATGACCTTACACGGGTAATTCATTGCCAATCCGCCTATAAGATTTGGCAACATTTATTGGTCACACACGAGGGGACTTCACAAGTTAAGAAAGCTAAGATAGATCTCTTAAGGTCCCAATATGAATCCTTTAAAATGATTGATGAAGAATCTATTGATTGTATGATTACTAGATTTACTAAAATCACCAATGCTCTTTCTTCTTTAGGTGATGACATCTCCAATGACCAAAAGGTGCGAAAAGTGATTCGGGCACTTCCTACATCATGGGAGATCAAGGCCACCACCCTAAAAGAATTGAACGACAAGGATGAGATGGACCTCATTAGTCTCATTGGGAACCTAAAAACCAATGAGATGGAAAAGAAAGCAAGAGAAGAGGCCGCTCCACTAAAGAAGAAATCCTTGGCCTTCAAGTCTTCATCCACTCTTGAAGACGATGAAGAAGAAGAAGAAGATGAGGAGCTATCACTACTTGTTCGCAATGTGAAGAGAATGTACCGGAGGAACAAGCTCAACTTCCGAAGGAAATTTGAAGGCAAAGAGGAGAGGAAAATTATATGCTACAATTGCCGAAAGCCCGGACATATCATGGCGGATTGCCCGGAGTTCAAGAAGAAGATGACCTCCTCCTTCAAGCCAAAGAAACCGGAAGAAAAGAAAGCGTACAAGGCAACTTGAGATTCGGAAAGCGAGTCCGAGAAAGAGGCGGATGTAGCGAATATGTGTTTCATGGCAAACACACCAAAGGTAACCCCTCAACCTCTTGATGATGAAGATGATGAATTAAGCAAAGAAGATCTTGTTCATGCCTTTGTTGAACTTTCAGAAACTTATGACAATAAAAAGATTGAATGCTCTAAATTGGAAAAAGAAGTTGCTTTTCTCAAAAATCAACTTGCTATTATTTCTAAAGAAAAAGATGAAATTTCTTCAAATCTCATTTCTACCCAAAATGAATTTTGTGCTTACAAAGTTGCTTGTAAAGCAAAATTTCCTAAAATTGATGAAAAAGAAATTTCTTCTTTGAAAACTAGAATTGTTGATTTTGAAAAGACTTTAAAGGATTGTGCTTTTAACACTAAGAAACTTGAAAAATGTTTTCTAAAAAGCACACCTCTCATGCTAAAAATTCACATGTTAAGATTCTTCATGCTCACACTACACATAACACTTCTCATGCTAAATCTTTTCATGCTCACAATTCTCATGCTCACAAATCACACACTCACTATGCTTTTAAATATGGTAGAGTGTATAGATGCACATATTGTGGTAAGAATGGACATTTAGCTAAATTTTGCTATGACCAAGTTAATAGATCAAATAATCTTGTTTGGGTTAATGAAACTAACCCTCTAGGTCCCAAGAAAATGTGGGTACCAAAATCAAGTCCTAAATTATTTGATGTAGGTACACACCAAGGCTCCAAGACGTAGGGAGCGGTGGTACCTTAATAGTGGTTGTTCAAGACATATGACGTGGGATATCAATAACTTTACAACCCTATCAAGGTACGAGGAAGGTGGCTCCGTCACCTTCGGGGATGACTCCAAAGGCACTATCATCGGTATATGTAACATTCAAATTGGTGCATCTCCCATTATAGAAAATGTTGTACTTGTTGATGGTTTGAAACATAATTTGCTTAGCATTAGTCAATTTTGTGATCGTGGACTTAAAGTTGTTTTTGATGATTCTTCTTGCAAGATTTTTGATGTTAAAACTAATGATTGTACTCTCACCGGTTTTCGTGATGATAATGTTTATATATTGACATGCTTAATGTGGAATGTTCTACTAAATGCTTAAATGCTTTTGATGAAAATTCTTGGCTTTGGCATAGAAGATTAGGACATGCATCTTTTGGCCATCTTTCTAGGATTAATTCTAAGGATTTGGTGAAGGGTATACCTTGCTTGAAGTTTGAGAAAGACCGCATTTGTGGTGCGTGCCAACTTGGGAAACAAACCAAGTCTTCCTTCAAACCAATCAAGGATATCATGTCAACTAGGCCTTTAGAATTAATTCATATGGATCTTTTTGGACCTGCTAAAACTAAGAGCTTAAATGGTAGTAGATTTGCTTTTGTTTTAGTTGATGATTTTTCCCGTTTCACTTGGGTTTTCTTCTTGGAACACAAAGATCAAACTTTCTCTCATTTCAAAATTTTTCGAAAAAGGGTTGAAAAAGAAAAAGGTTTTCCGATTTTGAAAATAAGGAGTGATAGAGGTGGTGAGTTTGTTAACCAACTCTCATGACTTATTGTGATGAAAAGGGAATTAAGCATGAAATGTCTTGTCCTAGAACTCCACAACAAAATGGAGTTGTAGAAAGGAAAAATTCAAGAGATGGCTAGGACAATGATAAGTGAGTATGACCTCCCTCAATATCTATGCGCCGAGGCCGTAAACACCGCATGCTATATATCAAATCGTATTTATTTATGTAAAAATTCTTCCAAAACATCTTTTTTATGTATCATTCTAGAAAACCTAATGTTTCATATTTCAAAGTTTTTGGATGCAAGTGTTTTATTTTGAACACTAAATATAACTTGGGTAAATTTGATGCTAAGGCTTATGAAGCAATCTTTGTTGGATACTCTACAACTAGTAAAGCTTATAGAGTATTCAATAGATCTTCAATTACCATTGAAGAATCCATGCATGTTAAATTTGAAGAATCTAATGTGTTTGTTGAGAATGTTGTAGAGATTGAACCATTAGGTGAAGACATGGAGAAACTATCCTTGAAGGACTCACCCGCTCAAGAAGAAAAGCAAGAATCAATTGGTGATGTTCAAGAGGATAAAGAGGAAAGCTCTCAACCGCTTCCTAAAGCTTGGAGATATGCCACAAATCATCCCAAGGAGCTCATCTTAGGTGATGCATCTAAAGGGGTAACAACTCGCTCCAAACTCCATGACCTATGTGGTAACTTTGCTTTCATTTCTCATTTTGAACCCAAAAGCATCCTCGAAGCCGAGGCGGACTCATATTGGTTGCTAGCCATGCAAGAGGAACTCATCAATTTGAGCGCAACCAAGTTTGGCACCTTGTTCCTAGGCCCCACGATAGACCAATAATTGGTACTAAGTGGATCTTTAGAAACAAGATGGATGAGTCCGGAAATGTGATTAGGAATAAAGCTAGGTTAGTGGCCCAAGGTTACACTCAAGTTGAGGGAATTGACTTTGAGGAGACCTTTGCACCCGTAGCACGGCTTGAAGCCATACGGATGACACTAGCTTTTGCATCTTTCAAAAATTTTAAACTTTTTCAAATGGATGTGAAAAGTGCATTTTTGAATGGTTTTATAAATGAAGAAGTTTATGTTGCTCAACCTCCCGGTTTTATTAATCATGTTCATTCCGATTTTGTTTTTAAACTTGATAAAGCTTTGTATGGATTGAAACAAGCTCCCAGAGCTTGGTATGAAAGGCTTTCTAGTTTTCTCATTTCAAATGATTTTATTAAAGGCAAAGTAGATACAACACTATTCACTAAGCATGTTGATAATGATATTTTAATTGTGCAAATTTATGTTGATGATATAATTTTTAGTTCTACTAATGAGTTTTTATGCAAGGAATTTGAAAAGGTTATGCAATGTGAATTTGAAATGTCTTCAATGGGTGAGCTTAATTTCTTTCTTGGACTCCAAATCAAGCAATTGCAAGATGGGAACTTCATATGTCAAGTCAAATACGCAAAGGAACTCGTAAAGAAGTTTGGACTTGAAGACTCAAAGGTTTGCAACACTCCCATGGCAACTACCACCAAGCTTGATAAGGATGACCAAGGTAAAAATATTGATATTAAATTGTATAGAAGCATGATAGGTAGTCTTTTGTATTTGACGGCAAGTAGGCCGGATATCATGTTTAGTGTGTGTCTTTGTGCTAGATTTCAATCGTGTCCCAAAGAGTCCCATCTTATTGCGGTAAAACGCATTATTCGTTATATTAAGGGAACGATTGGAATGGGTCTATGGTATCCGAAAACCGGAGATTTCTCAATGACGAGTTATTCGGACGCCAACTATGCGGGTTGTAGAGTAGATAGAAAGAGTACTAGTGGGACATGTCAATTTCTTGGTAATTGTCTTGTTTCATGGTCCTCTAGGAAACAAAATTCCGTAGCTCTCTCAACCGCCGAGGCGGAGTATGTTGCCGTGGGGGCTTGTTGTGCACAAGTCCTTTGGATGAAACATACTCTCCTTGATTATGATTTGCATTATAACCATATAAAAAATATTTGTGATAATACTAGTACTATACATATGACAAAGAATGCAAATCAACATAGTAAGACCAAGCACATTGAGATTAGATATCACTTTCTTAGAGATCATTTTGAGAAAGGAGATATAGATATTGATTATGTTTCTACGGATTTGCAACTTGCCGATATTTTCACTAAACCACTTGATTTTGCTAGATTTTCATTCATTTGTGGTGAACTTAATGTTTGTGTTATTGAATAAAAATATTTTCTTAACCCTTTTTGATGTATGACAAAAAAGGGGAGAATGAGTTTATGTATGGGAATATGAGCTCATATGGTTTTGGTTCCATATGAGTTTATATATGTTTTGAGTTTTTGATGTGTTATGTGTTTTCATGAATTCTTGTAATTTGAGTTTAAGTGTTTTGCAAGTGTTTTTGGTTTTTGGTTTCATGATGTTTACTTGCAAATTACAAATTACATTATTTTTCTTTGTTTAATATAGCATAATTTGAGGGGGAGCTTTCTCCTCCCCTATACTTTTGTTTATAGCCTATTTGTTTTGTCATCATCAAAAAGGGGGAGATTGTTGGCCCAAAAGGTTACACTCTCCATTTGTTTTAGAGTTTTGATGATAACAAAACAAATAAGAGCTATTTGGTACTAATTAGTTTGTTTAAGATAAGTTTCAGGTTAGTACCATACTTGGAGGCCATTGCTTAGCTATTGCAAGAATTTCTAGGTTCATGAAGCAAAGAAGGCTTTTTACACATCAAGAGAGGAACATAGAAGAGAAGGCTCTAGCAAGGCATCGCATGGCTCAAGACTTCAAGATTGCTCAAGATAATTTATTAGATTTGTTTTTAGTTTAGAGTTTTGTTAAAGTATAGTGAATAGGTTTGAAGCTCTGTCACACACGTTTTTGCGCACATCTTGTTTCCAAACATATTTCCTATAACATGTACAAAAATAGTTTGTATACAATCTTCAACCTACAAACTTACTTTGATTTACCTATTCATGTGTTTTAAGTCTTGTGTTTCAACAAAACTTATTTTGGAATTAATGACAAAAACTTTGATATATGTATATTTCATGTATATAGGATTATATCCATATACATCATGCTTTAAAATGTTTAAATATCATGTTTTTGTATTTGAAAGAGTTTTGGACAAAACGTATTTTCTATTCAAAATCTATGTTTTAGAAAATACAGTATTTGGTTTTTGGTAAAAATGATATGAGACAAAAATAGTTCATATTGATTGATATTTGAGCTAAACTTTTTACCACATGTTTATATATCAATGCAAAATGATAAAACTATTTTTGGTGATTTTTAGGAGTGTTAAAAGATTTTTCAAAATATTTTCAAAACTGTTTTTCTGATCAATTTTCAGTTCCAGACTTCATCCAGTCGACTAGTCTTCTGACAAGTCGACTTGGGTGGAAGTCGGTCGACCGGGTCGGTCGACTGACGTGCACAAATCTGTGCACGTTTGGCAAACTTTGGACGGTCGACCGTCCCGGTCGACCGGTCTGAGAGCAGAGCTCTCTGTTTGTTTCGGTCGACCGGGCCGGTCGACCGTAGTCTGCAACGGCTATTTTCTTTGAACTAGCTGTCGACCGGGCCGGTCGGCCGAGCTAGCCGTTTGAACAGTAACGGCTAGCTTTCTGAGCTGGTTTATTTTTGTCCTTTTCTCACTTAAGTATGTTTAAGTGACATGTTTTGGTTCTAATACGTTCTGATTAGCCTTAAATATATTTTATCTCCTAACCCTAGCCCTCTCCTATAAATAGGGGTGTTTAGGGAGAGGTTGGTTACTAGAAAATTCTCAAAATTTCCAAAAGTTTAAGGCATTCAAAAAGATTTGGTTTCTTGATTTTTGTGCTGAAATTCTCTCTCATTTTCTAAAGTGTTTTCAAGAACTCTCTGATTTCTTTTTCTTTTCTCCTTACACACAAGAGCTTCATTCCTACTCATTATTCTCTAAGGATCTTTGTAAGGAAGAGAATTTTGCAAGAGAGAGTTTGTGGTCTTTTGACTACTCAGAGATTGCTTGTACTTGAGATTGTGGAGTTGGGTACTCCGGTATATTTGTGACATCTTTGTGATAGTGGAAGTGGTTAGAATCCTTCTGGGGAAGGCGGGGAAGTAGAGCTGGGTGCTCGAACCTCGATAACAAATCTCGGTGTTTGCGTTTGGTTTACTTGCTCATATTTCTTGCTCTATTTTCATTGCTCTTATTACTTGCTCTCTACATTCATTGCTATATTCACTTGCTTTGTGAGATTGTTGCTTCATAATTTTTATATTGCGCATTGATTAGCATTATCACCTATTCACCCCCCTCTAGGTGATTTTCAGCTTATGCATCGTTTTCATTAGTATTTCATAAAGGGGGAGAAAATTCATGTTTTACCTTTCAATCGGTTTTGTTTACAATTGGTTCTTACTCCCACTCTTTATGTTGAAAAATGATATCTTAGTTTTCATTTGGTTTCCTATACTCCTAATGAAAATTATTTTCAATTGGTATATGTTTCATTTTCAATATTGATATCAAGAATATTAAATTAATATTATTCTTTATTTGGTATCTCTATTACAAAATGATTTTAGTGTTTAACCAAAAAGATTGGTTTATGTTTTTCAATTGGTATCAAAAGTCTAAAATATTTTCAATTGGTACTAATTTTTACAGTTGCTATCAAGACTTCCTATATATTTATATCTTTCAATTGGTATCAAAATTTTTGTTGGTATCTTCAAATATTTTGTTTATTTTCAATTGGTATCATGATGTTTCGATGCATATCTTTATACTAAATTGATATATTTTTCAATTGGTATCATAATGTTTTGATTTGTATTGCTTATATGTAAGGGAAGTTTAATATCTTCTCTATATATAGATTCATATTGAGTGTATGTCATATTGAAGTGATTGACCTTTCTTTGGTATGTAGTATACGTGTATAGTAGGAGCTTCACATCTCCTTTTATACATTGCATATTATGCTTTATGTGGTTAGGGTTTAGTCATCTCTTTTCATATAAATGCATGTATGTAGGGGGAGTTAACTTCACGTCTCTCCTCGACATGAATGTATATAGCATATATACCTTTATTGTTTTGATTTATGCAAAAAGGGAGAAAAAATATTATTTATGCCCTTTAGTGTTTGTACCCCTTTGTTGATGAATTGACAAAAAGGGGGAGAGATATTTTGGAGTTTTATATATGCATGCTTGTTTATATGCATGTTTGTTTAAATTTGTTATCTTTCACCATTGGTATCAAGAGCATCTTTTGTTGGTATCAAGAGCATTTGTTGGTATCAAGAGCAACATTTTATTTTAAGAACATTTTTATTTTAAAATTGGTATCAAGATCATGTTTATTTCATTGGTATCAAATATCATGTTTATGCATATTTATATGAGCATTCATTGAATATCTTATTGTTTATTACTATGCATGAGTTAAGAGGGAGCTTCTATGAAGATTAACTTTAATCCATGCATATATAACTCTGTGAGTTTTGTCATCATCAAAAAGGGGGAGATTGTTGGCCCAGAGGCCCTTCACTCTAGTTTTGATGATGATTAACTCATGTAGTTATAGTTTACTAATAATCTTTTGATATTTAGTTTTAGATATTTGATCAAGATATTAGTAGGTGATTAGCTTCAACAAAGGTATTTTGGAGCTTTCACATGATGATTCAAGAGCTCGAACGTCAAGATCGCATCTAGCACTCGGTTGGAGTCAAGCTTGTTGGATCGTGTTTGGATCGAGTCGACTTGGAGAAGGAGTTCTACAAGAAGACGTCATTTTTTTTTGGTTTAAGATTATGTTTAGATCTTGTGTAAAGATTAGATAGTGTTGATATGCTCAAGTTCAGAAACACACACTTTTGTTTAAGTTTCATGTGTTTAGTTTTTCGGTTTAACCGGTTTCGGTTTTTCATATATATGGTTTTCATGAATAGACAGAACCAAAACAAGTTTACATGGTTTAATGTATATTAGATTTGATCTATATACATCTATGCTTCATCTATTTAGAAAAACTTATTTTGATAATCTATTTCATGAGTTTGGAGTTTTGTATTTAAACAAAACTTATTTTTGGTTTTCATGTCAAAAATATATATATATCTTTATATGTATATTGGATTCTATCCATATACAATATGCTTCAAAGTTATTTAAATATCATGTTTTTATATTTACATGTGTTTTGGAAAAATCGGATTTCCATTTCAAAAATCCAAGTTTTGGAAAATACGGATTTTGGTTTAAGCAAATTTTCAAGAACACAAAAATGGTTCAAATTGTTTAGAATATGTGTTGAATTTTACTTACACATATTTATATTTCAAAGATCTAATAAGAACTGATGTTTGTGAAATTTATGTGATTTTATGGGATTTAATTGAAGATAAAAACCCGAGTTTTTAATTTTCATAATATTTGACCTGGCTGTCTACCGGTCGACCGAGGCAGAAGTCACTCAACCGGTCCGGTCGACCGATGTGCACAGACGTGCACGCAGCCAAGGCTGGTAGGCCGGTCGACCGGGCGGTCGACCGTCCAGAGAGCTATGCTCTCTGGAAATGGCCCCGGTCGACCGGCAGAGAGCTGTTGCTCTCTATATCCAGTCCCGGTCGACCGGGCGGTCGACCGGAGGCACAACGGTCATAAAAATGACCGTTGGGCCAGACGACCAGGCGGTCGACCGGAAGGGCAAAATTGCCCTTTCCTGCTGCCAACGGGCAGATTTCATTTGGGGCTATAAATACCCCCATTTCTTGAGCTGTTTTAGATAAGTTTTTAGAGAGCAAAATTTTCAATCTATTTTACAGCAAGTTTTTAAAAGAGTTTTGGGATTAAAGATTTGATCTTTATTTTGTTTTTAAAGGGTTGGAATAAATCAATGAAATGAAAAGTCTTTGGGAATTGATTTGATCTTTATTTATATTTCTATCTAGAGTTTTTCCTTAGAGTTTTTCTTTGTGATTTTGAATTCCAAACTCTTTATTTTCTCACATTTGAGTTTATCATATCTATTCTATCTATTAGGATATTGTTTTGTGAAAAAGAATTGGCTTGTGGTCTTTGAGATCACCAAGTATTGTAAACCCTTATCCTTGCTTCGCATTGTGCCTTTCCCTCTAAGTGTAGAGGAGGTTGTGCATTGGATTGTGGTTATCCCTCTAAGTGTAGAGGTGATTAAGTTTGTTGGTATCCCTCTAGTGAGATGTTAATCTTTGTTTGGCTAAGTGTCTATCCCTCTAAGTGTATAGGTGATTTTTGTTGTGCCTTTCCTCTAGTGAGAGGTTGTATTTGAGAGAGTTGTGTATTCCCAAATTGTATTTGCTCAAAATCCTCAGTGGAGGTTCCCTATGTGGGAAGTTCTGTGCGGACGAGTTAGTAGAAATCCTTCTATGTGAAGGCGGGGACATAGAGTTAGGTGCTCGAACCTCGAAACATATCTTTGTGTTTGTATTTGATCCGCTTTCTCTAACTCTCTCTCTTATATTGTGTCTTGCATTAATTCATATTGTTCATTCATACTTATATGCTTGGATTTGTTTGTGTGCCTCACTTTTGTTCAACGAAGAGAGCTTCATATAGCACCTCAACTTTTATTTAGAGAAATTTAGAGGAGATAGTCCAAAGCCCTTCACCGGGAATTCGGCTACACTCTTTGGTTACACTAAGTGTGTTGCAATTAGTTTTTAATTCCGCATTATTTGTCATTAGATTAGTCGTACACCTATTCACCCCCCATCTGGGTGTACTTTCATTTTTGTGCTAAAATTCTCTATATGTATTTGTTTTCAAAGTTTTGAAAAATCAAAGAAAATCAAGTCCTTAAGAATTCTATTTTGTTCTTCATTCTATATATCCAGCAGGAAGTTTTTCTCAAGTATTTTCTTTGTTATTTTATTTTCAAATACTTTGTTTCTCACATACTTGAGCCATCATCTCAAATCTATCTTTAGGATCTTTGTACTGTGAAAAAAATTTTGTGATCTTTCAAGATCACCAAGAGAGATTGTTTGATCTTTGTGATCACTAAGTGTATTTTTCTTTGCTTTGTGCTTTGCTAGGTGTCCACCTCTTGTGTAGATGTTTGTGTATTGAGAGAGGAGTTGTGTACTCCCGGTGTAGAGTTGTAATTTCTTAGTGGAGGTCCCTTTGTGGAGGTCCTGTGTGAACATAGTGGAAATCCTTCTGTGTGAAGGATGGGACGTAGAGCAGTGGCCCGAACCTTGAAACATATCTTGTTGTTTGTATTTGATCCACTATCTCTCAACTATATCTCTCTTATATCTTGCATTACTTGTACTTATTCATATACATGCTAGATATTATTTATGTGTGCCCACACTTGTGTTGAACCTAGAGAGCTTCTAATATCACTTCAACTCTTAATTTAAAGGAATTTAGAGGAGTAGTTCTAAAGCCTTTCACGAGAAATTTGGGCTCACTCTTGGTTACACATAGTGTGTTTGCAATTAAGTGTTTAATTCCGCATCATTTGTCCTAAATTAGCTAATACACCTATTCACCCTCCCTCTAGGTGTATTTCAGTCAACACTTGGTAACCACAAAGATCACAAACAATACCTCTCATAATACAAGATCCAAGAGGATATATTTTGTAATAAATAGCTTAAGATTGTGAGCAAATAACGATTTTAAAAGTGAAACACAAAATAAAACACTTGGGAAAACTTCTTAAATGATATAGAAATTTTAAACTTGAAAGTAGAAATTTTTAAAACTTGTTTTCTTTATTTTCAAAAACTTTGAAACCAAATAGAGATATGGATTTTTAGCTTAAAATCTCTTTAAAAACTTGTTGAAAAACTCTATTGAAGGTGAGAAAATTATCTCTTGAAAATCTTGGGGAAAGCCCAAAAGAAACCACTATATATAGGCCAAATCTAAAACTAGCCATTAGGCTTAAATCCAGGCCAGATTGGCCTTGCAGTCGACCAGCGGTCGACCCCCAACAGTTATATTTTTAGTTGTTAAGGTTTTTTGGTCGATTGTCCGATCGACCGAGAGAAACCCGAGAGCTCTGCAGTTTTAGTCGGTCGACTGGTCAGTAGGACGAACTCTACTGTGGTCGACTGTTCGGTCGATCAAGCTCTAGGTCCTTGGGCTTGTGCATGTTTGTGCACGTCGGTCGACCATGTGGTTGACCGGCTTCAGCCCAAAAACAATATGATGAGTATCTTTAACATCTTTTTAAACCCTAATAAATTCCAATAAATTTCACAAAAATAAGTTCATGTATATACAATAGAGCACAAATATATGTGATCAAAAATCACAACATATTACAAACATGTGAACTATTTTTGAGGTATAAAAATTCATCCTTAAAACAAAATTCGTATTTTCTAAAACTAACTTTCAAATGAAATCCAGTTTTTCGAAACAAATCCAAAAACAAGTTATTGAAACTTAATTTAAGCTCAATGTTTATACATAGAATTCAATACACATATAAAATAATATAAACTTATTTTTGATGAATTAAAATACATTTCTTGAAATAAAAATATATTTCCAAATACTTAAACTTTTAAATAAAAACTATTTTTTCAAAACTTCCACAAATACAAAAACAAGTTGTTCAAACATATTTGAAGCTTAATAGTATATGGATACACAACTAAATGTTGAAGCCTACAGATTGAAAGGTTTTGATGATGGATAACAAAGTGATACAGATGCATTTGAAGCTCTATCTCAAGCATTTATATAGTGTTCTGGTTGCTCAAACTCATGTGGAGGATTTGACTATTTATGTGTATTTTTTTAGAATTTTTGTTAAAAGCCTTGAACACACACACAATAGTCATATAGTCGACTTGACCCCTAGTATAGTCGACTAACCTATCACCTAGTCGACTTGATCCATTATACAGTCGACTAAGACCTTCCACAAAATATTCCTGCTCTCTGTTTGTTCTCTGTTTAGCAGTATTAGTCGACTTCCTCTAGACCCTAGTTGACTAAACCATACTATAGTCGACTAACCATGTTCTACTGGTCGACTAATTAC
The DNA here is from genome assembly GCA_038442645.1 of Agave tequilana. NCBI lineage: Eukaryota > Viridiplantae > Streptophyta > Magnoliopsida > Asparagales > Asparagaceae > Agave > Agave tequilana. Next base: position 556,517 of record JAVJIF010000870.1, on the reverse strand, counting down.
AGTTTTTAGAAACTTGTTATCTGTATCAGTCTTTATATAGTCGACTTGCCTCCTATATTAGTCGACTAACTATGACAAAAGTTCTTTTTTTAGTCAACTAGCCTCCATACTATAGTCGACTAATAGCAGTTTCTGACTGTTAAACAGTTTTTGATTTCTGGTGTTTTATCTAACGTTTTAAATTTCAAATTTGAATTGATAACTTCCCTAACTGACTATAGATTTCACCTATAAATAGGGATGTTGTCCTAGGATCAATTTACCAATTCAAAACACAAGTTTTCTATTTAAAAATTCTGTTCAAAATTCTATTTTTCTAAAAACTTGTTTCTACTTTCTGTTCTTCACCAATTCCTACTCTATTGTGAAGAATTCTGAAAGTCCACCTATAAGAGACCTTGTCCACAATCACGTACAAATCAAGGCTTATAGGATTGATTGTAATCACTCAAAGAGAAATATTGTACAAGAGCGTCTTCTTGGTGTAGAAGAGAAGTTATACAAGGTGTTGTTATCTTCTTGGTGTAAGAGGAGTTGTACACATTTGGCAAAGGGTATTTTGTCAAGTGGTGTACGGGTGTTGGTTTTGGGTGTATCCAAATCAAGAAAAGAAAAATCGCAAGCGGATTGTTGGGGACTGGACGTAGGTCATAAGGACCGAACCAGGATAAATCTCTTATCTTTGCGTTTGCATTTTTCTGAGTTTTATTCTGTGAATTTTTATTTCCTGCAAGTAGTTTTATTTAAAAAAGTTTATAAACACTATTCACCCCCCTCTAATGTTTGTGTTTCTTGTTTATAGATCCTACACCAAAATGATATGAACTTATTTTTGATGAAATACGTTTTATAAATCAAAACACAAAACGTGAACCGGTTAAGTGAAACTAAACTTTTGTGTGTGCATGTGTAAGCTTGAGCAATCAAAACTAATATATTCTTTACGAGAGATCTAAAATTTAGACTCAAGTCTTCTTGTAAATATTTTCTCCAAGTAAACTTCATCCAAACTTGATTCTCTGAGTTAGACTCCATCTCGAGTGCTTGATATATTTTATAAGCTTGAGCTCTTGAATCATCATGTGTTAGCTTCAAAGAAGCTAAACACCAGCTAAGATCTTGATTAATATCTGAAATTTAAACACAAAAAGATCAAGTATTATAACTACATGAGTTAGTTATCATTAAAACTAGAGTGATGGGCCTTTGGGCCTGCAAACTCCTCCTTTTTGATGATGACAAAACTCATGGAGTTACATATACATGGATTAAAGATAAGCTTTGTAAAAGCTCCCCTTAACTCATGCATAGCATAAAACATATAGATAACCAAATAGGTACTGAACACAAATCATGAATATAAGCATATATATGCAAACATAAAATACAAGCATTAATATATAAACTCTAAAATCATCTTCCCCCTTTTGTCAATTCATCAAAAAGGGTACACAAAACAAAGTACATGTATATGCGATATAAATCTATGAAGAGGAGAGACGTCAAGTTAACTCCCCCTACATAAATGCATGACATGGAGAAGGCATGACTAAAATCCTAACCCATATAAGCATAGTATACAATGTATAGATGGAGATGTTAAGCTTCCCTACACATGTGTATGATATAGAGAAGAGAGGTCAAGATCTTCCTTATACAATACACTCATTATAAGTTTATATATAGAGGAGTCATTAAGTTAACTCTCCTTGTATATAGGAAATAAATATCAAATAAATTTGAAAACAAAATAAAATTTTGATTTTCTAAAATACCATTTGTAAAAACAAAACAAGAATGTAAATTGAAATGATAATACTTGTAAGATACCAATTATAAATTAAACTTAGATACCAATTGAAACTAGAAATACCAGATGAAAATTGAAAATAATTTTGAAACCATCATGGATACCAATTTGCAAAACAATTTTGAAATGCAATCATGGATACCAATTAAAGGTAAACATGGTACCAATTGAATAGAAAGTGAAAGCCCATGATACCAATGTTGAAATCCTAAATAATTTTGAAAAATACATACAATTATGACAATTGATACCAATTGAAAATATGAGCTATTAAAATATCTTTCTCAAAATATAAGGAATAAGATACCAATTAAAATATAAATCAATTATTTTTCCCCTTTTTGAAACAATCACAAAACTAATGCATAAGCTTTGAAAAATGATGATATCAACTGAAGGTGATATTAATTTATACATTAAAGCATATTCAAACTATGCGAAAAGAAGATTATGCTAAAACATGCATGAAACATGCACGAAATATGCACAATCAGTCAAATCTTACATACATACATACATACATACATACATACATACATACATACATATATAGATATATATATATTATATATATATATATATATATATATGTCAATTAAAATATCAATCATAATAAAGAGCATACATATATAGGTAAATAAGAATGAATATACAAAATCAATTATCATGAGAATCATGTGCATAACTCATTAAAATCACCAACCTTCATGCACATGTCAAGAAATAGTCATTTAAGAAAAGCAAAGAATGATCACCCAACTAACCTCCCACCATGGGTAAAAGTTTTCAAAATAATGATATTGAAAAAGGTTAGAGTACAAATTGAAAAGAAAATGAAAATCAATAGATGTCAATTAAACAAGTTTGAATATGGTAGTGTTTTTAAAAGAATTAAAAGAGCTAGTTTAATATAACTTTGAAAGTAGTTCAAAATTTTCAAACATAAACCAATCATATATATCTCATGAAACATGACAATTATACAAGAATTGTCACTCAAAATCAATATAGAACATGCAATCTCATGAACACAAAATCATAAGTAAACATAAAGTGAGTACACAAGATTAATGTAAATAGCATTTTCATGAAAGTAAAAACAAAACCAAAACTCATATGAAACTCTTTTTCAAAATGAAAAACTTGATGAGATCACAAATCAAGAAAATTTCTTTTCACAAAATATGATATATCATATAACATGCAAGAATCATTAAAACTACGACATATAAGTCCATTCAAATATGAATTGAGTACACAAATCATAAAATAAGTATATCACTAGAATCAAGTGTATTTCAAGAATTATATATGTATAATCTTAAGTTTTAACAAAAATTACATCATGTATTTAAAACATGATTTGATAAAATATCAAAACATGGTTGAAAAACAAATTAATCATAAGTTTAAATACAAAATTCATTAAAACTGGGATATACAAATATAACTTAAATAACAATTTGAGAACACAAAGTATATGAAATGATTTTGATACAAAATCTAGAGTGTATCTTAAGAGCTATATAAGTATATTATAAGTTCTAATAACCTTAACATTTAAACACATGTAAAGCAAAACATGCAAACAATGATAAGGTAAAATTCATTAATAGGAAGCATATAAACACAATATAAATGAAGGATAGAGATAGTTACCAACACCGGTAGGGTTAGTCTCTGTTTCTCTAAAACTAGGTGGTCCTTCCACCTAAACTCTTTGATAAAGATGTATCCATGGATATGGTTCATTAAGCTCCAATTACATCAACTACCAAGGCACCAAGTCTCTCACGTCTTGTCCCGCACCTACATCAAATACAAATGGTATAAATTTTGGTATCCAAACTTTCTTGAGTTTTCCGGGATGAGTGTTTCTAACTCAAAAATTCTTACAAACAAATTTAAGGAATTTAATCTTTCATAGCAAAATTTTGCAAGGTGACTTTTGCGGCCGCAATGAGAACAATGATACACTCTAGCGTGGGCGTGAGCATATTGTGCATGATGTGTATGAGCATAAACATGAGGAGTGTGTGTTTATGCATGTGAGGAGCATGTTTCTTGCGAAACATGGATTCCAATATACTATTATTGAAAGTACACTGACTCAAGAATGAGCTCAAACAATTAATTCTACTCTTTAAATCACAAATCTTATTTTTGTTAATAGGACTAGAAATGACATTAGAAACAAAAAAACATTCTTTTAGAATTGTAGTCTTTTCTTTTTGAATCAAAGTATTTTTCAAAGAATTATTTTCCTTTGAAATCAAAACAATTTGAGTTTTCAAAGAATCATTTACTATCAAACAAAATTAAGTTTTGAAGATAAAGCATCATTCTCTTTTTAAGCAACATCCTTTTCTTTAGAAACCAAATTATTTTCATTTTCAAGATCTCATTTTCATTTAAAATAAAATCAAGTTGTGGTTTCAAAGAATCTTTTTCATTTGAAATCTCTTCTTTCTCTTTCAAAACAAAATCGAGCTTTGAAGATAAAAATTTATTTTCTTTCTTCAATTTTAAACTCTTATTTTTTAATAATTTATATTTTCTCAACAAATCTTCACAAAATAAAGCAAGCTCATCATTCAATATATGTGCATCTTCACGAGACATATCATCATTAAATATACTTGCACAATCATCAAGGTTGGATTCTGAGTTTACCTCAAGGGAGTCATTCCCTTGGTCCATGAAGCAAGCTTGGTCGGAATCATTTTTCCTATATTCTATCTTCAAATTGTTTGAATCTTATTTTTCAAGAGAGATCAACGTGTTCCATAATACAAAAGTGAAATCACAATGAGAAACTATATAAAGATGAGTATTGCTAAGTGTTTACTTTAGTGCAATCATGACTTGTGCATTAGCCTCTAAGTATTTGTCATTTTCAATATATGATTTCTTAATGGTGGCAAGATAAACATATAATCCTAAGGCTTTAAGATATGAACTAATTTTAAATTTTCACATGTCAATAATTAAAACATCAAATATAGGTGAAGAAAGATAATTCATGAGTGTGTGAAGCAAATATTAATGTGTAAAGCAAATATGTGATTAGCAAATATAGGATCACTTTTAGGTTGTTAAACTGAATATCAGGAGCGCTAGCTCTGATAGTAATTGAAAGTACACCTAGAGGGAGGTAAAGGTGTAATGCTAATCTAATAACAAATAATGCGGATATACTTTTACACTATCACAATAGATATTCAAAGAGTGAAGCCGAACTTCCGATGAAGGGCTCTTGAACTTTTCCTCAGGATTCCTCGAGAATAAGAGTTGAGGTGCTTTAATAGCTCTCTTGGAACATACAAGTGTAAATACAATATCAAACATGTATAGATGAACAATAATAGCAATACGTGATATAAAGAGAGTAGAGTTTAGAGAAATAGTTAAACACAAATACAAGGATATATTTCGAGGTTCGAGTACCAAGCCCTACGTCCCCGCCTTCACCTCATGAAGGATTTCTACTATCTCCACCAAAGACTCCACAAAAAATATGAACCCAATCCTCTACACAAAAGGAGGTACAAAGTTAAGGCACAAAGCTTATGCACAAAGCAATCGCCTCTACACAAGAGGGAAGACACAATGCCAAAGCACAAAGCAAAAGAGTAGTTACAACACTTGGTAATCATAAAGATCACAAACAACACCTCTCACAATACAAGATCCTAGAGGATAGATTTTATAATAAATAACTCAATCTTGTGAGAAAATAAAGATTTTGGAAGTGAAACACAAAAGAGAACATTTAGGAAAACTTCTTGAATGATATAGAAATTTTAAACTTGAAAGTAGAAATTCCAAAACTTGTTTTCTTTGATTTTTCAAAACTTTGAAATCAAATAGAGATATGAATTTTTAGCTTAAAAAGTCTTTAAAAACTTGTTGAAAAACTCTATTGAAGATGATAAAATTATCTCTTGAAAATCTTGGAGAAAAGCCCAAAAGAAACTACTATATATAGGCCAAGTCCAAAACTAGCCATTAGGTTTAAATCCATGTCAGATTAGCTTTGCGGTCGACCACCCAATGACTATATTTTTTAGCCATTTGGGTTTTTCGGTCGACCGCCCGATCGACCGAGAGAAACCAGAGAGCTCTGTAGTTTCATTCGGTCGACCGGTCGGTCGGCCGAACTCTACTACGGTCTACCGTCCGGTCGACCATTCTAGTTCCTTGGGCTTGTGCACGTCCGTCGACTATATGGTCGACCTGCAGAGCAAATGAGCTCTGTCGTCGGTCGGTCATAAGATCGACTGGTTTCAGCCAAAAAACAATATGATGAGTGTTTTTAAATATCTTTTAAACCCAAATAAATTTCAATAAATTTCACAAAAATAAGTTCACGTAAATACAATAAAGCACAAATATGTGTGATCAAAAATCATAACATATTACAAACATGTGAACTATTTTTGAGGTATAGAAATTCATCCTTAAAACAAAAACCATATTTTCTAAAACTAACTTTTAAAAGAAATCTGATTTTTTGAAACGAATACAAAAACAAGTTATTGAAACTCAATTTAAGCTCAATGTGTATAGATAGAATCCAATGCACGTATAAAATATTATAGACTTATTTTTGATGAATTAAAATACATTTCTTAAAATAAAAATTATATTTTCCAAATACTTCAACTTTAAATGAAAACTAATTTTTCAAAACTTTCACAAATACTAAAACAAATTATTCAAACATATTTGAAGCTCAATAGTGTACGGATATACAACCAAAATGATATGAACTTATTTTTGATGAAGTACGTTTTATAAACTAAAATACAAAACGTAAATCAGTTAAGCCAAAACCAAACTTTTGTGTGTGTAAGCTATCAAAACTAATCTATTCTTCATAAGAGATCTAAACTCACAAGCTCTAAACTCAAGTCTTCTTGTAGATCTTCTTCTCCAAGTAGACTTGATCCAAACTTGATTCTCCGAGCTAGACTCCATCTCGAGTACTTGATATGTTCTACAAGCTTGAGCTCTTGAATCACCATGTGTTAGTTTCAAAGAAGCTAAGCACCAACTAAGATCTTGATCAATATCTAAAACTTAAAAACAAAAAGATCATTAGTACTATAATTACATGAGTTGGCCTTTGGACCAACGGGGAGAACTAAAGAAGGAAGATGGAGAGAAAAGAACAGAGAGAAGGGAGAGGTGAGGGGAGAGGTGACCCTGGGGCTACGCGCATGACCAGAGGGAGGTGACACGGCCGGCGGCCAGGAGAGGGAGGGATGTGGGGGAGTGGCTGGAGAAAATGATGATAATGCTGAAGGAGATGGTGGAGGTGAAGGTGTTGGGTGATTGAGTGGTGGGGAGACAGGGGGGCTTGGTGGAGGAGGCCAGGGAGGAGGTTTGGCCGGAGGGGGTGATCGCTGGGGGTGGAGGTGCCGGTGGTGGCAGCGGTTGGAGTGATAGAGAGAAAGGGAGAGAGAGTGGGAGGTGGAGGTGATAAAGGGGTTAAAGGTGGGGAGATGGCCTGGCGGGGGTAGGCTGAAGAGGGGGTTTGGCCGACAGAGTTGGCTAGAGGGGGTGCCGGCGAGGTGTGGGGGTGGCCGACAAGTTGGCTGGAGAGGATGGCCGGGGGGTCGGGGAGAGAGAAAGAGAAGATGGAAGAATGATGAGAGAGCAATGGAAGGAATGAAAGTGTTGGCCCAAAGGCCCATCACTCTAGTTTTGATGATGATTAACTCATGTAGTTATAGTACTAATGTTCTTGTGTTTATTTAGTCTCAGATTTGTTCTCAAGATCTTAGTAGGTGTTTAGCTTCAACAAAGGATTTAAAGTCAAGTTTTGGAGCTAGCACGGTTTGATTCAAGAGCCTATGCATCAAGATCACATCAAGTGCTCAAGAGGAGTCTAGCTCTTTGGATCAAGTTTGGACCAAGTCAAGAAGGAGAAGAAGACTTCAAGTGAAGACTTCAAGAGAAGACTTGAGTCTAGGTTTGTTTTATTAATATTTTATTTTTAGATAAAATGTAAAGGATAGAATAGTTGGTGGATTGCTCAAGTATACCATATACACTCACACACAAGATTTAGATGTGTTTTCATAAAAGAGTTTTTATTTTGGAAAAATACAAAAGAGTTTTCATTTTGGAAAAATACCGTTTTGGTTTTTGGAGTTTAATATATACATGTGTTTTAACCAAAACTATTTTAGTGCTTATTGTTAAAAACATAGATATTTCATCATGTATGTGTAGTGGATCATATCCATACACTCTATACTTTCAAAGTGTTTAAAATATCTTGTTTTTGTATTTGGAGAATTTTTGGAAAAATCTATTTTGGAAAAATACGGTTTTTGTTTTTAGCCAAAATTTTTAAGTTACAAAAATAGTTCAAAATATTTGTAACATGTCTTGATTTTACTCAAATATGTTTGTATATCAAAGTATAATACTGAAACTATTTTTGTAGATTTTTAGAGATTTTATGGGATTTTATCAAAGGAAAAATACCAAGTTTTTTAATCCCTAAAATTTGTTTTCTGGCTTCTGTCGGTCGACCGACGTGCATAGACGTGCACGTCAGTTCTGGCTGGAGGGCTGGTCGACCGACCCGGTCGCCCGCCAGAGAGCTTCTGCTCTCTGGAAAGCCCCGGTCGACCGGGCCGGTCGACCGGCAGAGAGCTCTGCTCTCTGTTCCAGGCCACGGTCGACCGGGCCGGTCGACCGACAGCCGTCTGGGCTGTAAATTTGCCCCAACGGCTAGTTTTTCTAGCCTATAAAAGGGGGGCTTATATGGACTATTTTCTACAAGATTTGAAGTGGATTTTGAAGCTAGTTTTTCCTACTCTTTTAAGAGGTTTTCTCAACTTGTTTAAGAGCCAAATACTTTCATTCAAAAGGAGAGTTTATCAAGAGTTTTCAAAGTGATTTCTTGAGTTTTCCTCCACCTAATCAATCCTAGTTTTCTCACACACATACTCGAGCCATCCATTGCTATATCTACCTATAGGAGAGTTGTTGTGAGATTGTTTTTTAGGTGATCAAAGTGTTGTGATCACCAAAGACTTCATCTTTGCTTTGAGGAGGCGGACTTGTGTGTTCGTGGGTGTTTCGAGTTCTAGTGAGAGCTCTTTGTAGAGGTGCGGCTGATTGATATTCAATTTTGCATATTTTACCACATCTATACCATGCATATTGTAAATAAAAATGTCATTTTTAATCTTCTTCTCTCTATTTTTGCAGGTCCACATCTAAAATGAGAAAAGGCCCAAAATCTCTTTAATTATCAAGAATTAAAGGAGATTAAATCAAAGCCCAAAAGAGAGCCCAAGTTTGAGCCCAGGATCTGGAGAATTCTACGCGCCAGCTCACTCTTCCAGAAGGTCCACGTGGCTAACAACTTCGTAACAAACTCGCAACAGAATTCTGGTACCCAACGGCTGAAATCGCTATGATACTAATTGAGATCACCTAGAGGGGGGGTGAATAGGTGATGGCTATATGAAATGACAATTATGCGGAATTAAAAATTTCTAACACAACAATTCGCACAAATGTAAATTTGCAATAAATAGAACAATATAAGTGCAATAAAGTAAGAGAGTTGAGTTAGAGAAAATTCGAGCAAACGCAAACACGCCGATATGTTTCCGAGGTTCGAGCCACGCTCTACGTCCCCGCCTTCACACTTGAAGGATTTCCACTATTGAGGATCCCACCGGATCAACAATACAAGGACACACTTGTCCGTCTCTCGTGATGCCGCAACACCACCTTGAGCACACTCGCTCGCCTTGAGGCCGATGCCTCTACAACTTCACTCCAAGAAGAAAATGAGTGATCAACACTTGATCACTTTACAAAAGCTCACTTAGCACAATCCTAGAACCAAGTATGTAGAGGTAGATTGATGGGATTGTGTAGTGCAAAAGCTAGAGAGAAGCTAGAGGTAAAGGCTACAAGTTGGGGTGTTGACAATTTTTGGCTTTGGAAATCTTTTGCAAAAGAAAGCTATTGAAAACTTGGAAAACACTTGAAAATCTTTTGTAAAATTGTTCTTGATAGATCTCTAATCAAATAGAAATGACCTCCTATTTATAGGGGTCAAAAACAACTCAAAACAGCCTCTCATAGCTGTTGGAATCAAATCCCAAAACAAAAACCTGACAGAAAACTAGCTGTTGGAATCTGTCAGAAAATCTGACAGAGTCCGGTCGACCGCCAACGGTCAAAAATCCGACCGTTGGAGACCTACGGTCGACCGCCTCGGTCGACCGAGTTTTCCCGAGAGCAAAACAAAGAAATCGGTCGACCATTGCGGTCGACTGATACCCGTGCACAATCTGTGCACGTCCGGTCGACCGACCCGGTCGACCGGCCACTGTCAGTTCTGAAAAATCAGAACTGCCAGAACCAAAAATTTGAGAAATGGTTTTATCTTTTAAGTTTTATATTTTAAACTTGTAAAAATTTAGAGTATGAGCCTGTGTCAATACTCTATCATGTTTAAAATATTTTGATATAAATCCTTTTGATAAAAGCTTGTTTTTCTCAAAAACTGTTTTTCCAAAAACTTAAATATTTCTAACTTAATTTCCAAAACATGTTAGGAAATGGATTTTGAAATCATTTTTGAAAACCCTTATAAAAACTGAATAGGTGTGTGTGTGTAATCCCAATCCTCTACTTCTATCATCTAGGTTTTGACACAATTTATAAAAATAAAAATACAAATCTTGTTTTTCTTTGTCGTCTTGATCTTGTCTTGATCTTCACATCATCATCTTGATCCCGAAGCATCCTAGTTGTGCATAGCTTGGGAATCTTCATTTTTGCGGCGTCCAAACTTGTGAGTCTTTTAGTGGAGCCGTCAAAAACAACCTGTTAAATAACCTGAAATATTCTGAAACACAAATGTTAAATACATAACTAAATATGTTTTGTTATCATCAAAATAACCATGGAGATATCGGGCAAATGGCCTTTGGGCCAACAATCTCCCCCTTTTTGATGATGACAAAACATATGTAGTTATCACAAAATATTTTGGGTAGAGACTTCAAATGAAGCTCCCCCTCAACACATACATATCATAAATGATACAAATCATACTCAGGCATAGTATAGAAAATGATAAGTACCATATTTACATGCCAACACGTACTCATATCATAGAGCAAATACTCATGTCATAGATAAAGATAGAACTTGGGTTCATACAAAAGGATACATATAAAGAAACACGTCCACAAAGCATAATAGAAAATACATGTAGAAATATGTCCAAATACATGTCCAAAATAAAATAAAAATAAATACTACATGTCCAGACACAAATACTACATGTCCAAACACACACAAAATACTACATCACAAAATATCTCTCTCAAGATAACTCTCCCCAAATAACTCTCCTCCTTTTTGACATCATCAAAAGGGGAGGTCACTCCTCAGCACCAGCATCACCGTCATTGCCGTCATCGTCTCCGTCCTCTGACGAGTGCTCCATGCCTTCGGCCATAGTCTTGTCACCATCACCATCTTCCTCTGAAGAAGCTGCCGCCTCCTCTGGATCAATGCTGTCAACCCGAGGTCGAGGTGGAGGAGCAGATGATGGAGCTCTGGTAGGAAATGGAGGACCAGAAGAGGGAAGTGGACGAGCGATGGAAGTAGGATCAGGAGGAATCATGTCAAATTTGGTGAAAAGAGCATCAAACTGAACATCCACAAATCTCATGGAGTCAGCAATATATGACATGTCATTCCTAAGACCCTGGATGCGAGAGTCTATCTCCGCTCGAGCAGCGGCCTCACGCTGAAATCGTGCATCCAGCTCTGCACGAAAAGCTGTATCGCGCTGCTCAATCCAGGCTTGATGTGCCTCGAACTGAGAGCGGACCTCAGAAGAGATGAGAGACTGAAGATCAGGAGGAAAAGCTGAGGCTGACGCAGATGAAGTCCCTGGGGCCGAAGATGACCCTGGGGCAGAAGAAGATCCAGGAATAACTGGAGGTGGAATTGGAGGTTGCTCAGGAGCGTGTCTACGCAACTGTGCTTCCATCCTCTTCAACAAAACTCCATCAATGTTTATATTGGGATCTTCTGAAATCTCAGCAGAAAGATCGAAGTTGAGGGCTCTGAGAATGTGAGTAATCAGCATGCCAAAAGGAAGACTTCGACCGGACATACGAATTTGGTCAGAAGCCATATGAGATGCAATGAGTCGGGGGATATTTATCTTAATGCCTCACAGAAGGCAATAGATAATCAGAGATGTAGGACCCCTAGCATTACTATACTCACCATGCTTAGGGACTAGGTTGTAGAAAATAATCTTAGCAAGGACCTGAGCAGTGAGAGTGAACCTACTCACAACTTCGTTCCTTACTAGACCGGGGTTGTCATCCCCGTGGATCAAGGTAGAGGCGGTGAGCGCAGACTCACCGTCAGGATAGGACTCAAAAGTGTGTAGGTCATAGGAATACACATCAACACCACCAGGGGTGAGATGTAGGATATCAGCAAATCGACCGATGCTAAGGTCGATGTCCCTACCTAACACTCTAGATTTGATCCGGTTCCCATCAAATGAAAAGTTTGCATAAAAATAGGGAACTAGAGAGGAATAGACTTGTTCCTTGATAGTTAAGAACTCGTCTAGTTCATTGTTCCTAAAGATTTGGGGGATATCCAAATGCTCAAAATCTTGAATGACAACATATCTCCCCGAGTTGATTTTTCTAGTGGAAAGATTGATGTGACGATTACCGGCAAGTTCACTGACAAAAAGACGTTTAGGTTTGGGAGTTGAAGGTTGTGCAATGGCTTTGCCTTTCTCTTGCCTTGATCGTTTTGACATTTTGGAATAAAAAAAAATGAGATTTTTAGGTTGAAACAAGTTAGGGCTTGATCTAGATGCTTAGAAACCTAGAATTGATGACAATAGATAGTTGATTCCAAAGCAAGATATGAAAAACAGAATCAAAAAAAACGGATTTTTACCTTAACTTGAAGGACTGAAACCCTAGATCAGTGAAAGCCGAATTTCTCCGAATCCAGCGGATGGATGATCCTGAAATTGAAGATCTGGAAGTAGAAGAAGGAATTACAAGTGGGTTTTAAATTAATTTGAGATCGGTTGAGAGATTGGAGAGAAAGAGAAAAATTTTGAAGGGAGAAAAGTTCGGGCTCGTCGGCTGAGTGAAGAGAGAGAGAGAGAAAAAATGGAAAGAAATAACAGATATAGGGCAGAATCCGTCGAACGGTCGACCGGGGTTGACTTTCGGTCGACCGGCGCCAACCCGAGAGCTCTATAAATTCAGAGCGGTCGACCGGCACGGTCGACCGAATTATCCCGAGAGCTCTGCTGGTCTGCAGCGGTCGACCGGGACTATGGTCGGTCGACCGGTTTCCCCTGAAACCTGTCTGCAAATACAGCCTAAAAAAAATTTCAAAAATATAATTTTATTAAAAAATATGATATATTATAAATATAAAATTACAATCAACATGTTGTAATCTTCATTAAATTGTTATGACAACCAAAGTTACAAACAAGGTATTTTAATTTTTAATTTCCATATTAAAACAAAGTTTTAGAGATGTTAAAGCCGAATACCCAGTGACGGGTTCTGAACTTCTTCCTCTTGATTCCTCGTGAAATGAGTTGAGGCGCGCAATTGCCATCTCTAAGGTATTTGCTTTATATATGAAAATTTTACAAATGTTTATTTTTATTTATGAAAATAACGTGTATATGTATACAAGTATATAATCACAAATTATAAACTATACATGTGGACATTTAAACATTGCATAAACAACTAGATATCAAAAACTGGACATGGCATATACAATCATGATAGAGTTGCAAGTTTATACTAATCATGTATTAATGAGGCATAAAATTAAACTAGCAATCCTATAACAATTGTATATACAAAATTAAACTCTTAAATGGAGATGTTACCAAAATACGGGCAATCTCCACAAATAGGTGCCTCCACGATAGCGATGCATGCACGATTTGTTCTTTAAGCTCCGATGCATCAACCACCCGGGCACCACCTCCTCCTAAGTCTTGGAGGGTGTAGATCCACCTATACCTGTATCATTTAAATTCGGTGGCTCCTTTGGTACCCAAATCTTAGTGGGTCCTTTGGGGTTAGATCCGGGGCGAACCCAAACAAATTTATTCTTTACATTATTTTTAGCATAGCAAAACTTTTCTAAATGGCCTTTGCGGCCACAATGCGTGCAAATAAAAATTCTACCACTACTATACATAAATGCATGGTTATGTGTGTGTGCATGTTTATGTGTAGAGTGTTTATGATGAACATGTTTCCCTTGGGCTACTCCCTTAGAAAATTTAGATGCAAGCTTGTTAAAATCAAATGCTCATTTCTTTAAAGTGTTATCTAAAGAATCAACACGTTTTTGAATTTCAACAAAAACATTTTTATTACTAGAAATCATGGGGTTTTTCCTTTATTAGCTACCTTATACTTATCAAAATCACTTTTCAATTTTTCAAAAGAACTAGATAACTCATTTTTCTCTTTTAAACAAATTTCAAGTTTGTTCTTCAAAACATCATTTTCCTTTTTCAATTTCTTATTATGAGATTGTGAAATCTCATACCTATGTTGCAATTCTTCAAAAAATTGAGCAAGTTCATCCATTGTAAGATCATCATCATCAATGGAAGTTTCTAGACATACCTTAGATGAATCCTCACCTTGTGCCATAAAGCACATATTGGCGGTGTCGATCTCCTCCTCGGATTCGGACTCCGTATAATCCCATGTAGCGGCCAAAGCTTTCTTCTTCTTCCCATGCTTGGAGGTGGTTGCTTGGAGAGCGGGGCAATCGGCAATTAGGTGACCGATCTTCTTGCAATGGAAGCAAGGACCGGGTTCTTCTCTTTTCTTCTCGTACCTTCCTTGAGGCTTCCCCCTTCGGAAGTTACTTTGCCGTCCCTTCTTGTAAAACATCTTGCCCACCTTCCGGATGAGCATGGCGAAGTCCTCATCGCAATCTTCGGATGAGTCGTCCTCCTCGTGTATGGTAGGAGTGGCTTTGAAGGCGATTGTCTTCTTCTTGGGTGCCTCCCTTTCTTCTCGAACCTTCATCTCCATCTCATGTGTCTTGAGATTTCTGATGAAGCCGGAGAAGTCCATCTCCTCTTTGTCATTAAGCTCCTTGAGTGTTGTTGCCTTGACTTCCCAAGCTTTGGGAAGAGCCCGAATGACCTTTCGAATCTTTTGGTCATTGTCAATCTTGTCTCCTAGAGAAGACAAAGCGTTAGTGATCTTAGTAAAACGAGTGAGCATGTCATCAATGCTCTCATTATCAAACATATAAAAGTTCTCATATTGAGAACGTAGCAAGTCAACCTTAGCTCTTTTGACTTGTGACGTTCCCTCATGATTCACAATAAGAATGTTCCAAACCTCAAATGCTGATTTACAATTAATTATGCGTGCAAGGTCATCCTCATTTAATGCTTGGGTCAATGCATATTGTGCCCTAGCATTAGCCTCATAGTCTTTGGAAGTATCCTCGGACCATGTGCTCTCATCGGTTGTAGGTTCTATGAAATCTTTGGTTATGGCCCTAGCTACCCTAACACCTAAGGATTTCAAAAATAAGTTCATCTTGACTTTCCAAATGGGAAAGTTCAAGCCATCAAATTTGGATGGGGATTTAATGCTAGAGAAGTCCATGGATGCCATGAATGCACAAGCAAATATAAATGCAACAAAAATGTATATAGCCAAATATGGATCTCCCTAAGGTGGTTAGACCTAAGTTGTAGGGTTAGGCTCTGATACCAATTGAAATCGCTATGATACTAATTGAGATCACCTAGAGGGGGGGTGAATAGGTGATGGCTATATGAAATGACAATTATGCGGAATTAAAAATTTCTAACACAACAATTCGCACAAATGTAAATTTGCAATAAATAGAACAATATAAGTGCAATAAAGTAAGAGAGTTGAGTTAGAGAAAATTCGAGCAAACGCAAACACGCCGGTATGTTTCCGAGGTTCGAGCCACGCTCTACGTCCCCGCCTTCACACTTGAAGGATTTCCACTATTGAGGATCCCACCGGATCAACAATACAAGGACACACTTGTCCGTCTCTCGTGATGCCGCAACACCACCTTGAGCACACTCGCTCGCCTTGAGGCCGATGCCTCTACAACTTCACTCCAAGAAGAAAATGAGTGATCAACACTTGATCACTTTACAAAAGCTCACTTAGCACAATCCTAGAACCAAGTATGTAGATGTAGATTGATGGGATTGTGTAGTGCAAAAGCTAGAGAGAAGCTAGAGGTAAAGGCTACAAGTTGGGGTGTTGACAATTTTGGCTTTGGAAATCTTTTGCAAAAGAAAGCTATTGAAAACTTGGAAAACACTTGAAAATCTTTTGTAAAATTGTTCTTGATAGATCTCTAATCAAATAGAAATGACCTCCTATTTATAGGGGTCAAAAACAACTCAAAATAGCCTCTCATAGCTGTTGGAATCAAATCCCAAAACAAAACCTGACAGAAAACTAGCTGTTGGAATCTGTCAGAAAATCTGACAGAGTTCGGTCGACCGGGACGGTCGACCGCCAACGGTCAAAAATCCGACCGTTGGAGACCTACGGTCGACCGCCTCGGTCGACCGAGTTTTCCCGAGAGCAAAACAAAGAAATCGGTCGACCGTTGCGGTCGACTGATACCCGTGCACAATCTGTGCACGTTCGGTCGACCGACCCGGTCGACCGGCCACTGTCAGTTCTGAAAAATCAGAACTGCCAGAACCAGAAAATTTGGGAAATGGTTTTATCTTTTAAGTTTTATATTTTAAACTTGTAAAAATTTAGAGTATGAGCCTGTGTCAATACTCTATCATGTTTAAAATATTTGATATAAATCCTTTTGATAAAAGCTTGTTTTTCTCAAAAACTGTTTTTTCAAAAACTTAAATATTTCTAACTTAATTTCCAAAACATGTTAGGAAATGGATTTTGAAATCATTTTTGAAACCCTTATAAAAACTGAATAGGTGTGTGTGTGTAATCCCAATCCTCTACTTCTATCATCTAGGTTTTGACACAATTTCTAAAAACAAAAATACAAATCTTGTTTTTCTTTGTCGTCTTGATCTTGTCTTGATCTTCACATCATCATCTTGATCCCGAAGAATCCTAGTTGTGCATAGCTTGGGAATCTTCATTTTTGCGGCGTCCAAACTTGTGAGTCTTTTAGCGGAGCCGTCAAAAACAATTTGTTAAATAACCTGAAATATTCTGAAACACAAATGTTAAATACATAACTAAATATGTTTTGTTATCATCAAAATAACCATGGAGATATCGGGCAAATGGCCTTTGGGCCAACAACGGCCTTGAAACTGCCGCGCTTTGCCGCGCGTCCGCGGCAGATCTGGGGCCGTTGGGCGCCAGATTCTGCCAGCTGTCTCGTCTTCTGGAGCCTTCTCTCTGAGGCCTATAAATACAGCCCCAGGACCAGCGAAAATAAGGGAGGAGAGATTAGAGGATAGAGCTTTATATTTTCTTAGGTTTTTCTTTAGGATTTTAGTGCTCTAGGTCTTCTTCTTCCTCCCTAGAAATTTTGCAAAGAAAGAGATTGTAAGAGAGAGAAAACTTGTGTAAACCAAGGGGTGACAACTTGTGAAGCAAGGATTAATCCATTCTCTTTTCTCTTCTATTGCATTTTCTAGTATTACTTGCTTTCTTTAATTCTAGCTTTAATTTCCTTGCACTTTTATTCATGCTTTACTTTTCTTTTCTTGTAATGGCTAGTAGCTAACTCTTTCTAACATGACTAGCTAACCACTAACCTTGCTAACTACTAACTCATGGGTGATTGATAATCTTTCATCTTGCAAGTTGTTTGGTCTTTTTCATCCCCGATGGGTTACTTTCATGCTTGGCAAGTTCTTGTTGTAATTCTCTATATGATTCATGTGTGCCTCATTTAGAGCCTTGTCTTTAGAACAAGTGCCTTGATGGAACATGGAGATGGATCACCAAACATATGCTATTTGTTGTACAACTTTTTTACTTCAATTAATGAATGTTGTATCTTCTTCTTAGCATCCCTTGAGTGTCGCTCTTTGATTCCACCATTGAAAGTCTATCTTGTAGGCCTATGACATCTATGAGGCTACAAGACAAGTCCAAGAATGATCACCCGTCATCCAAGTGGGGAAGCAACTAGACCAACACGCAAGACAAACATATGCCGATGAATCAATATGAGGCACGCATCACCATCACGGAGTTTAGTAAGTTTAGCAAATTAGTAAGGTTAGCTAGTCATGGTTTTCTCCATCTTTAAATCTTCTACAAAGTTTTCTTTCTTTTAGTATTAATTCCAAAGCAAATCTTGTCTTCGATTCTTTTCATTTTATTTCATAGTTTTCATTTCATGTACACACCAACCACCAATTTTTTCACTTCTTTTTCCAATTTGTTTTCATTCTTTTAAAGCAAAGAAGAACTTTCGTTTTCTATCTTCACAACGAACCGTAACGCTTCCATCGCAAGCTCTCCCTGAGGATTCGACCCGTATAGCCACTGCTACTACGGTGATTTAGAAAGGGTACATTGAACATATAAATACATTTGTGGAGGGATCAAGCACCTGAGGTTGATTCTAAACCTTCTCTCTTTCATTTAATATCTGTGCAAATACTTCACACAAAATCACACTATCTTTTCCTAATCAGCGGCCTCGGCGAGCTAGTGGGCTTGCGGTGTATTTGTTCTTGCGGAACGAGTGAAGGGA
This sequence comes from Agave tequilana, assembly GCA_038442645.1. Taxonomy (NCBI): domain Eukaryota; kingdom Viridiplantae; phylum Streptophyta; class Magnoliopsida; order Asparagales; family Asparagaceae; genus Agave; species Agave tequilana. Next base: position 537,904 of record JAVJIF010000870.1, on the reverse strand, counting down.
CTAGAGAGTCCAAGAGTTCTAGTGGGAACTCCTTATAGGTGTTGCGGCACCGAGTGATCCGGTGGGATCGGTTTATAGTGGAAATCCTTCAAGTGTTGAAGGCGGGGATGTAGAGCAAGTGTGCTCGAACCTCGAAACAAATATCCTGTGTTTGCGATTGCTCTCTCTCTGATCAGTCACATATTTTGCATATACATTGTCACCTTACCATACTTCTTAGCTAATAAATCCTATTAATAAGTCTTCTTTTTCTTTGTTAAATGTAGGCCCAATTGCTAAAAGAAAGGAAAGAGAAACAAGCCCAAAAGCCCACCAAATTCTGACTTAATTCAGAATAAATTCGAAATCAAGGAATCAGGGCAAAATCTTGGCATATTAGAGAGGTTGAAAACCGGTTGAAAAGAATCCTCACAAATCAAGCGGTTAAAGCCAACAATCAAGGGTTGTTTCGTCAAATCCTGGAGCAGAAACGAGAAAACCAGCAGAAGATATGGGTGAATCACCAAAAGGGGGGAGTTCCACCACTTGGGTGTGATCATCTGGCCACACCAGGGCCGCGAAAACGCGAGCGTTTCCGTGGCTTTGTTAAAGAGGCTGGTCGAGCGTTTGCTCCCCCAATCTTCATATGATTCCTCCATCTGGTTTTTCCCTATAAATACCAGTTTCAACAGAGCAAAAAGGAGCGAAGACTAGGATTAGAATTTTGTTTATACTTTAAGGTTTAGGCTCTTTGTTAGATAGTACAAAAGTTGTATTTTTATTTTGCAATTTGTAGTTCAGACAAATACCTGTGAGAGAGAGGAATTGAGTGCTTGTAACTTGAAGATTGAAGTGACATCAATACAAGAATCGAGCTACATTTTCTTCCACTCATTTTACGGTATGTCTTGCGTTATTTACTTGAATTGTTCTTTGTATTCCATGAGTAGCTAAATCGATTTTCTGGGCTCACTACTACTCTCTCTGATCCATCTTCTTTTTGAATGGTTTTCATGGAAAAGACCTAATGAATCATTTGCATGCTTGACTTAAGCCTTTCTTCTTGAAAGTGTTCTTGAAGGCACATGAGGATGGGTTTGAATTTTTAACTTCTACCTCTTTTCAAAACTTCTCTTGAACTTATTTTTATGTCATGCTTAAACTTCTTGATGATTTAACATTCAACTCAAGATGATTTCGTAAAGAAAAGAGTTAACCTTTCCAACCATCTTATGTGTTTTGCTTAAAACTTTCTAGAATCAATCTTAAATTTTGCATATGATCAAGTTGAGCCATTAAGATTTTCAATTAAAGAACATGTCATTGAGTAGTGAGATAGTGACCCAGATTTTCTTCTTCATTAAAAACAACAAATCACTTTTTAAACTTTCTACAAAATTCACCTTTTCCAAAGCCTTCTCCAAAGTTGCAATTTCTCTTTTAATCATCTCCCTTCTTTCCATTCTCTTTTCAATTAAAAAAACGAGCACAATTCTTTGTTACAAAACAAAACACCAAAAAGTTTTCATCGCATTCCTCCTCGTGGACATGACCCGTTAGCCACAAGCTACACGGTAATTTCTTAACTCTTCGATTTTTACAATCAATTTTTGGCACCGTTGCCGGGGAGAGAACGATGTATTTGTTTTTTAATAAGTTTGGTGTGTTGTTTCAGGGACTTGAAGATTCAGATCTAGCATTCAAGCTTTGTAAGAGAAGACTTGCAAATTCTGTGCCCCTACTCTCGAAAGTAGGAAACAGAATTTCAAGAAATTGCGTTGCAAAAGTTGAAAAATTCATTGGACTACTAAAACTTTTTTTTTGCAGGACATATTGCTCGCAAAAAAAAATTAAGTTTTTGTATGTTATATTCTTGCTATATCTGCTATCCACCATCCCTATTTTAATCCAACAGTAATTTGAGTGATTGTTAATTGCTTAGAAAACGTTTAGACTTGCATTCTAGGCATTTGTCTAATTACGTTTATTTACAATTACTGTTAAAGAGAGCTAGAGGCGAGGTATGTATGCATAGCATATAGTTCAGGAAACATTCTTGGGTGATATTTGCTTTTGAATGCTACTTTTCTATATCTTGCACACTTTGCACAATTAACTCTAAGGGCAAAACCCAATTCAAGATAAGGTAGGGAAGTCATTACCCTTCCTTAGCCCACAAACCATCTCCAAGCACGCACAACCTAAGCCTAAGTAAAATCTGATAGACGTTGGCCTTAAGGACATCTCGAACTCACTAGGAGATTATCCTAAGGGGAAGGTGTTGGAATTTGATTCCTGCCAAATCAGTGTCTAGGAAGGGGATTGAGGGCCGAAAGCCTGAAGGTTGGTGGTTACTTAATTAAGGAACGTCTTTGACGGATAACCTCCCACCAATCTTGCCCTGACCTGGCTGATTAGCTTGTGGTCAAAGTCTACATTATACCTCCTATGGACAATCAACCAGTTAGGAGTTGTCTAGATCAAGGCTACCTTAGACTAGGTTTGGTTGATTACTCTTGTTGACTGTTGGTAAACTTGTTTGTGATTGTGATTGTGTTTGTGTATGCAAGTGTGGTAGAGAGACCCTAACTCATCTAGGTTGACTAGAAACACATCACCACCCAAGTTTGGACTAAGACCTGATCCGGTTATGGCTCAACCAACATCCTTGCAGGATAGGTTCTATCCCATTCGAACCTCACTTCCATCTTGCATTCTACTTCCATCGGTTGGTGAATACAATTTTGAGCTCAAGCCTCAATTCATCAACACATTCCCCAAGTTTCATGCCTTAGAGTCCGAAGATGCTTACTTCTTCATAAGAGAATTTGAGAAAGTATGTCTTATGATGAAAATCTCACACCTTGTAGACGATGCTATTAGGTTGAGATTTGTCCCTTTCGCTCTTAAGGACTTAGCAAAGAAATGGCTTTACAGCTTAGCGGCCGATTCGATCACATCTTGGGATGGTTTCATCAAGGTCTTCTTGAAGAAATTTTATCCAATTCATAAGACCGCTCTCATTAGGAAGACCATCATGCAATTCAAGAAAGAACCAAGTGAACCGTTCTGGAGGTACTTTGAACGCTTTAAGGATCTCCTTGTCCAATGTCCGCATCATGGAATAGAGAAATGGCGACAATGCCAAATTCTTTATGATGGTTTAGACTATTCCACTAAAACCCTCTTAGAAAGTATGTGCCAAGGGGGGTTCTTGCAGAAGGATAAAAATGAAGGATGGGATTTTTATGAAAACCTAGCTGAAAAGACCATCCAATGGGAACCTACTAGTGAAACATCTAGGAATCCTAACTCCATCTCTTCAAAAGGAGGTCTCCATTCTATCGAATCATCCATCGCTAATGAGGCTAAGTTAGCTAACCTAGCATGAAGACTGGAAGCTCTAGAAACTAAGGAACCAAGTCCAGTCAATCAAGTCAGCCCAAACCAATTTCCAATTCCGGGCTGCACTACTGTCTAGCCATGAATCATGTGTTCGAGGAGTGTCCTGTGTTTCAGGCTCAGCAACAATACCATGAACAGATGAATGCGGCCTTTTAAAGGTCGAACAATAATCCTTACGCACCAATGTACAATCCTGGCTGGAGAAATCACCCTAATTTCTCATGGAGCCAAAATAACAATGACCATTCACGGTCAAATCATACAAGCCACTTCCATCATGCTAATAATTCTTCCAATCATCAACCCAACTTTTCTAATTTCCATAATAATTCTCCCAACCATCCACCTAACTTTTCAAACTATCAACAAAACTTTCCCAACCAAGCTCTACAAGCCTCCTTCCAGAATCCTCAACTAGAAAGGAGAATGACTGACTTTGAGAGAAACATGAAAAGATACATAAAAAACTAAGATTCTCTCATGCAAACTATACAGAGGTTAGAGGTTCAAATGAGCCAACTAGCCACTCCACAGAATGAGAGATAGAAGGGTACCCTGCCTAGTCAGCCAATAACCAATTCTAGGAATTCTCAACAAGCTCTTTTGGTTGAGGATCAATCATTAAATCAATGTAATGTTGTTCATACATTGAGGTCAGGAAAGAGAGTTGATAATCAAGTATCAACACCAACCAATCCTATTCAGCACAACCACAATCAAGCATCCACCTCATCTAATCCAAGTCCTTCCAAATCTGACGAATCTGAAAAAGATAAGTCAACCAGTCAGGTGCACCAGCCTATAGTACCATTTCCTAATAGGCTGAAAAATAACAAGCAAAATCCACACATGGACAAGATAATTGAGATATTTAATCAAGTGAAGATCAATGTGCCACTTCTTGATGCCATCCAATAAGTCCCTTCCTATGCTAAGTTTCTTAAGGACATGTGCACCAAGAAGAGAAAGATTAATGTACCAAAAAAGGTCTTCTTAGCTACTAACATTAGTGAGCTACTATCGGGTCCAATCCCTGTCAAGTACAAGGATCCAGGTAGTCCCACCATTACCTGCACAATAGGACAAGCCGAGATTAGTCGTGCACTTCTTGACTGGGGGCAAGTATCAACTTGCTTCCATTCTCAGTTTATCAACAACTCGGGTTGGGCGATCTTAGTCCAACTCGAGTCACTATCCAACTGGCTGACCGTTCAGTAAAAGTTCTAAAAGGGGAGATTAATGATGTCCTGATCCGAGTAGGGAGTTTATTTACCCTGTCGATTTCATAGTTCTGGAGACAAACCTGTGTCCAACTCCAATCATAGGGCTCAAACTCCTGTTATCCTAGGGCGACCATTCCTTGCGACTGCCAATGTCATCATCAATTGTAGGAATGGGTCTATGAGGTTAACCTTTGGGGACATGACTAGAGAAGTCAATGTCTTCAATCTAGGAAAATAACCTCGCGATCTTGAGGACCAAACATTTGAAGTCAACCTAATTGATAACTTAACAAGTGAACATAGGGAAGAATTGGAACTAGAAACTGAGTGTGACTTTGGGTTAGAGTCTGACGACTTTAATCTTGATCAGGTTGTAGATTCTGATGTGAATTGGGCCTCGAACCCTATTTCACCAATAATGGAGCCAACAAATTTGACTAGTCCTTCCAACTAGCCTTCCTCTTCCTTAGAATTGAAAGCCTTACATGCGCATCTCAAGTACGTCTATCTAGGCGAACAAGAGACCTTTCCTGTCATCATTGCCTCCCATTTAAATGACGGGGAAGAAGAAGATCTTAAAGCAATTCTAAGAAAATATAAGAAAGCCATTGGTTGGACTATGACTGATATAAAGGGACTAAGTCCGACCATCGTTCAACATCGCATTCATCTCAATGAAGATGCCACACCTAAAAGAGACCCACAGCGTAAGTTAAACCCTATAATGCAAGAGGCTGTTCATGCTGAAATTGTAAAACTCTTAGACAATGGGATAATTTATCCCATTTCGGATAGCCAATGGGTCAGTCCTGTCTGTTGGCCCAAAGGCCCATCACTCTAGTTTGATGATAATCAACTCATGTAGTTATAGTACTAATGATCTTGTGTTTATTTAGTTTCAGATTTGTGATCAAGATCTTAGTAGGTGTGTAGCTTCAACAAAGGATTTAAAGTCAAGTTTTGGAGCTAGCACGGTTTGATCCAAAGAGCTATTGGATCAAGTTTGGACCAAGTCAAGAAGATTAGAAGACTTCAAGTGAAGACTTCAAGAAGATCAAGACTTGTGTCAAGGTTTGTTTTTATAAGATTGTTTTTAGTTAAAATGTAAAGGATAGAATAGTTGGTGGATTGCTCAAGTTACCATATACACACACACTCTTGATATAGATAGGTTTTTCATAAAAGAATTTTCATTTTGGAAAAAAGCAAAAGAGTTTCTTTTTGAAAAATACCGGTTTGGTTTTTGGTATTCTAGTTTACATGTTTTAACCAAAACCAAATTTAGAGCTTAATGTCAAAAACATAGATATTTCATCTTGTTTGTGTAGTGGATCATATCCATACACTCTATGCTTTCAAAGAGTTTAAATATCTTGTTTTTTGTATTTGGAGAAGTTTTAGAAAAACCAATTTTGGAAAAATACAGTTTTGTTTTTGACCAAAATTTCTAAGTTACAAAAATAGTCCAAATTATTTGTAACATGCCATGATTTTGTGCAAGCATGTTTGTTTATCAAAGTATAATGATAAAACTATTTTTATAGATTTTTCATGATTTTATGGGATTTTATTTGAGCCAAAATAACCAAGTTTTAATCCCAGAATTCTGTTTCCTGGCTTCAGCCGGTCGACCGGGCCGGTCGACCGAAGCGTGAAGTCGGTCGACTGACTCAGTCGACCGACGTGCACAGCGTGCACGCCCGTCTGGCTGGAGGGCCGGTCGACCGGCACGGTCGACCGTCCAGAGAGCTCTGCTCTCTAGAAAGCCTCAGTCGACCGGGCCGGTCGACCGGACAGAGAGATTGCTCACTGTATCCAGGCCTCGGTCGACCGGGCCGGTCGACCGCTGCCCCAACGATCAGAAAAATGACCGTTGGCGGTCGACCGGGAGGTCGACCGTCAGGCCATCTGGCTCCCAACGGCTAGTTTTTCTAGCTCTATAAATTGGGGCATTTGGGGGCTGTTTTCTCAAAGATTTTCAAGTGGGTTTGAGCCAGTTTTTTCAACTCTTTAAGAGGTTTTCGCCACTTGTATTTGAGCCAAATACTTCCATTCAAAAGGAGAGTTTATCAAGAGTTTTCAAAAGAGATTTTCTTGAGTTTTCCTCCACCATTTCAATCCTTGTTTTTCTCACCAACACTTGAGCAACCCATTGACATATTCATTCTATAGGAGTGTTCTTGTGAGAGTTTTTATTGGTGATCAAAGTGTTTAGATCACAAGAGTTCTTTCTTGTACTTTGAGGAGGCGGACTTGCGGGTTCGCGGTGTTTCGAGTTCGTGTGTGGACTCGGTATTTGAGGTGCGGCCTCGGCGAGCTTGTGGGCTTGCAGTGTGTACGGGACTAGAGAGTCCAAGGAGTTCAAGTGTGAACTCGCCTTGTAGGTGTTGCGGCACCGAGTGATCCGGTGGGATCGATTATAGTGGAAATCCTTCATAGTGTTGAAGGCGGGGATGTAGAGCAAGTGTGCTCGAACCTCGAAACAAATATCTCGTGTTTGCGATTGCTCTCTCTCTCTATCTCTTTGTCTTTATATCTTGCATACTTATCTTGTGCTTATCTTTATATGCTTGATATACCTTGTGTGCTTAATTGATATATGCTTGGGGATTGTTTGCTAACACTTGTATTTAACCAAGAGAGCCAACGCGGCACCTCAACTCTTATCTAGAGGAATCTTGAGGAGTTTGTCCAGAGCCCTTCACGGGGAATTCGGCAACACTCTTGTGTTAAACTGGTATTTAGTTTAATAAGTTTTTAATTCCGCATTTAGTGACCATTAGATTAGCCATTACCTATTCACCCCCCCTCTAGGTGATTTACAATTGGTATCAGAGCCAAGTGCTCTTGATTTGGGTCTTACAACCTAGAGTTAAAGATCCTCTTTTTAAGCTAATCACAATATTTGTACACACACCATGGAATTCATGTCACCTCCCACCTTTGACATCCTTAACATCCAAACTTGGAAAGTTAAGATGTCTTTGTACCTCAAAGGCCTAGGAATTCATGTTTATCTTGCTACCATTAATGATTCATATGTTAATAATAGCAAGTATATTGAGGCTAACTCAAAAGCCATTCATGCTTTGAAGAGTACCCTAAATGATGAATATTTATCTAGGGTTTCTAATATTGATCCGGCTTTTGTAGTTTGGAACACCATCGTCTCCCTCGGCGAAAAAGATCTATATTATGCGGGGAGCAACTCAGATGTTGGAAGCGACACCTCCAACGTGTGCTACATGGTCCAAGGGGATAACCCCCTTGAGGTAACTACCGAATCCGAGGTAGATGAAGAAAATGACATGTGATATGATGAGCTTACATCTTTTTGTCAACAATTACTTGAAAAATATGACATGCTTAGAAAAGATAATAAAAATTTGAAAAAGAAATTTGATTGCATGTTAAATGAAAATGATTCTTTTAAAAATAAAGTTGAATGCATTGAAAAAGAAAATGAAATTTTGAAAAAATGAGAATGTTTCCTTAATGTCCAAATTGAATGATTTATGTGAAGGAAACACAAATTTGAAAAATAAAATTATTTTGGTGGAAAAACAAAAAGAAATTACTTTTCAAGAAAACACTTCTTTAAAAAGAAAAATGATTGAAAAAGAAAAGGAAAAAGTTTCTAAAAATAAGAAAAATGATTCTCATTCTCATCATGCTTTACATGCCACCACTAATGAGATTAAAGTTTTGAAAAATAAAATTAATTGTTTGAGCTCAACTTTGAGCTCATGTGCATTTAATCATAAAAGATTGGAAACCTTGTTTTCAAAGAAACAAGTTCCACATGTACATGCACATCATCATGCATATGCACATTTTGTACGCCACAATCACACTCACACTCATATGCATCCTAAGGTGTACAAATGTACACATTGTGGCCGCAAAGGCCATTTAGCAAAATTATGTTATGATAAGATAAATTCTTTAAATTTTGCTAATAAGAAAAATGTTTGGGTTCCTTACAAAGCTAACCCTCAAGGACCCAAAAGAAAATGGGTACCAAAATCCCGCCTTGGTTTTTGATGTATGTGAGGGCTCTCACAAAACGTGAGAGGAATGGTGCCTTGATGGTGGTTGCACATGGATTAGATGGACACATATTTGATGCACCGCTATCAAGGAGGTTTGGTGGGACAGCCGCCATGTTTGGAGATTTGGAGTATAGTTTTTTGGTTTAGTAACTATCTCTAAACTCCTAGTTTATTTACATGCTTATTCATACATGATGATATTTAGCATGTTCATGTTTATTTGTTTTGTACTTCATGTGGTAATTACTTGTTTTTAAATCTAGTATTTGTCAAAACTTGTATTTATACTTGTACAAGTAGTGAGCAACATATGATTCATATACGTTGCACTTCATTGTTCATTTGTACTCACTATGTGCACATGTATAGGATAGTTTTGATGATTCTCTCATTTACACTTGTTTTGCCTATTTTCATGTTTTACTTCATGTATATGTATCTTGTATTCAAATCTAATAAATATACAGGTATACCCCATGAGTCATTTGCCTTCATGCAATTTACATTATGGACTCTTTTATGTTTGGGATATGTATGCATATTGTTAGGATTGAATAAATCATACATATACCTAGAAGTTTATTTTGTTTATAAAAATAAATTTCATGTTTTGATAAAAATGATATTCATGATTGTTTTGAGCATTATTGATTATTTTCATGAAAATGCTATTTACATGATTTTTGTACACTCACACTTTATTTGTTTATGTTGGCCCAAAGGCCCTTCACCCTAGTTTTGATGATGATCAACTCATGTAGTTATAGTTACTAATGATCTTGTGTTTAATTAGTGACAGATTCATGATCAAGATCTTAGTAGGTGCATAGCTCAACAAAGGATAAAAGAACAAGATTTGGAGCTTGCATGTGGTGATCCAAGGAGTTTTTGGATCAAGCTTGGACCAAGTCAAGAAGATGAGAAGCCTTCAAGGGAAGACTTCAAGAAGTTGAAGACTTGGGTCTAGGTATAGAATTTGTATTTTTGTTTTAGTAAAAATGTAAAGGATAGATAGTTGGTGGATTGCTCAAGTTATATCACACACACACACTCTTGATAGAACTCTTGATTTAATTGATTTCATAAAAGATTTCTTTTTAGAAAAGAATTTTTATTTAGTAAAAGATTTTCTTTGAGACAAAATATAAAAACTTTGGGTTTTGGTATTTCTATCATATATATATCTTTTCAAACCATAACCAAGTTTAGAGCTTTATGATCAAAACATAGATATTTTATTATGATTGTGTAGTGGATCATATCCATACACACTATGCTTTATAAGTTCAAAATATCTGTTTTTGTATTTGATAAAGATTTAGAAAAACAAGTTTTGGAAAAAACATGTTTGGAAAAATACATTTTGGTTATTGAGCTAATATTTCCAAGTTACAAAAATAGACCAAAACATCTATAACATGTCTTGATTTTGTGCAAGCATGTTTGTTCTTTCAAGTATATGGTAAAACTATTTTTGTAGAATTTCTATGTATTTTTAGGATTTTATAAAAAGATTTTAAATCCTGTTTTCAGACCTGGAGACTGGCTGACAGGCCATGTCGGTCGACCGGACCGGTCGACCGATGTGCACAGCCCTGTGCACGTTGTCAGCACAGTGGCCGGTCGACCGGGTCGGTCGACCGACCAAGAGAGTTTGCTCTCTGGAAATGTCCAGTCGACCGATAGGTCGACCGACAGTTCATTCCAGGTTATCGGTCGACCGAGCCGGTCGACCGGTGGCTGCAACGGTCAGAAAAATGACCGTTGGCCGGTCGACCGGCGGTCGACCGACAGCACTGACACAGCCCCAACGGCTCTATTTTCTGGCAGCCTATAAAAGGGGGTTTTGTCAATTGTTTTGAGGTTAAGATTTTTGAGACTTCTTGAGCAGTTTTTCTGATACTTTTAGAAGAGTTTCTCTACAAGATTTTAGTGCAAATACTTCCAATCAAAAGGAAGAGTTTTTATCAAGAGAGTGTTAAGTGATTCTTTGAGTTTTTCACCATAGTCTTTCCTTGCTTTTCTCACACCACACTTGAGCTTTCCATTGCTAGATATTCCTATAGGTGTGTTGTAGTGAGAGTGCTCTTTAGGTGATCAAGTGTTGTGATCATCAAAGAGATCCTTTCTTTGTACTTTGAGGAAGCGGGCAAGTGTGCTCGTTGTGGTTGGAGTTCGGTTGTGAACTCTTGGTGGTTCGAGGTGCGGCCTCGGCAAGCTTAGGGGGCTTGCGTGTGTACGGGACTTGGGAGTCCGAGGGTTTGTAGGTGTACGGCACCGAGGAGAGATCCGGTGGGATCTTGCATAGTGGAAATCCTTCGTGTGTCGAAGGCGGGGATGTAGAGCAAGTGTGCTCGAACCTCGAAACAAACCCTTTGTGTTTGCGATTGCTCACTCTTGCTCTCTTTCTCTTTTTGTCTCTATTTTATATCTTGCATTCAATTTATTGTGTTCATCTTATATATGCATGATATATACCCTTGTGCTTAATTGATATATAATTGCGTGGGATTGTTGTTAACACTAGTATTCAACCAAGAGAGCCAACGCGGCACCTCAACCCATTCAAGGGGAATCTAGAGGAGCTTGTCCAGAGCCTCGCAAGGGGAATTCGGCAACACTCTTGTGTTATACATAAGTGTTTAATTAAAAGAAAGTTTAATTTGGTCATCTTAGTTTTAATTCCGCATTATTTGTTCATAAGTGACCATTAGATTAGCCATCACCTATTCAACCCCCCTCTAGGTGATCTTACAATTGGTATCAGAGCTAGTGCTCTTGATATTGGGTCTAACAACCTAAGAGTTAAAGATCCTCCTTTTGGCTAATCACAATATTTTTGTACACACACACCTTACCATGGACTTCATGTCTCCACCCACCTTTGACATTCTTAACATCCAAATTTGGAAGGTTAAGATGTCTTTGTTCCTCAAGGCCCTAGGCATTCATGTCTATCTTGCTACTTTAATGATTCATATATTAACAATAGCAAGTATATTGAGGGTAATGCAAAAGCCCTAAATGCTTTGAAGAGTACCCTAAATGATGATTACTTATTTAGGGTTACTAATATTGATTCGGCTTTTGTAGCTTGGAACATCATCACCTCCCTTGGCGAAAAGGATCTATATTATGCCGGGAGCGATTCGGACGTTGGAAGCAACACCTCCAACACATGCTTTATGGTCCAAGGGGATAACCCCCTTGAGGTAAATTCCGAATCCGATGATGAGAACATGTCATATGATGAGCTCACTACCTTTTGTCATCTTATACTTGAAAAATATGACATGATTAAAAAGAATAATAAAAATTTGAAAAAGGAACTTGCTTGCATGCATATAGAACAAGACTCTTTTAGAGATAACATTGCATGCTTAGAAAAGGATAACAAGATTTTGAAAAAGAACATTGATTGCATGCATGTAGAAAATGATTCCTTGAAAAATAAACTTGCATGTTTAGAAAAAGAAAAAGAAGATTTGAAAAATGAGAATGTTTCCTTATTTCTAAATTGAGTATTTTGTGTGAAGGAAACAATACTTTGAAAGAAAAGATTGACTTGGTGGAAAAACAAAAAGAAGATATTTTGCAAGAAAATATTACTTTGAAAAGAAAATTTGTTGGAAAAGAAAAAGATTTTGTTGCTAAGAAGAAAAAAAAAATGATTCTTCATCTCATCATGCCTTTCATGCTACCACTAATGAGATTAAGAACTTGAAAAAAAATGAATAATTTGAGTTCAACTTTGAACTCTTGTGCATTTAATCATTCTAAGTTGGAATCTTTGTTTCAAAAGAAACAAGTTCCCCATGCTCATGCACATACTCATCATGCTCATGCTTATGGTGCACATCACGATCACAATCACACTCATAAGCATCATGCTAAGGTGTACATTTGTACACATTGCGGCCGCAAAGGCCATCTAGCAAGATATTGTTTTGATAAGAAACCATATTTATATTTTGCTAAGTATAATAGATTTTGGGTTCCTTACAACAATGCTAACCCAAAGGACCCAAGAAAACATGGGTACCAAAACCCCCACCCTTTGATTTTGATATAGGTGGAGGCTCTCACAAAACGTGAGAGGATTGGTGCCTTGGTAGCGAATGCAATGAACATGATGGACAAACTTTTGGATGCATTGCTATCAAGGAATTTTGGTGGAAAAGACCACCATACTTGGAGCTTTGTAGTTGGTAACAACTTCTAAACTCCTATTTTTTTTGTACATGCTTTATACTTTTATCATATTCATAGCATGTTCATGTTTTAAGATTTTGTGTGCTTTATGTGGTATTTACATGCTTAGATGTAGAATATATCAAACTTGTATCTATACATGTACACATAGTGAATTACAATTGACTCATATATGATTGAACTTCATGCTCACTTGTATCCACTCTATGCATGTGTATAATCTAGTTTTGATGATTCTCTTTTATACATGTTTTTGCCAATTTTTTTTGTGTGATTTACTTCATGTATATGCATGTTTAATTCAAATCTAATAAATATACATGTATACCCGTGAGTCTCTTGCCTTCATGCAAACATTTAATAGACTCTTTTAATATTTGGGATATGTATGCATATTGTTGGATTTGTATAATTCATACATATACCATGTAAATTTTTTTTGAGATGATTTGTTTTGATACAAATGATTTTTGTGTGTTGTTAAATAAAAATTTTAGTCATGATTTGATTTGGGCTTCTATGACTATTTTCATGTAGATACTATTTACATAACCTTTGAACACTCAATCTTTAAGAAAATATATATGTTGAGCTTTATGGAATATGAGTGCTTGAACTTTTATGTATTTAGTATTATTCATGAAAAACATATGATTTTTTATTTATGAAGGATCTTTAACTAGTTTGTCAAAAATTCATTTAAACTAGTTATCTATTCTTCAAGTATTGCACATGATCCTATTTTTGATTTATGGATAAATTCTTTTATGTTCTCAAGATTTGAACGCTTCATTGTATTGAATATTAGTTTAGATGTTAGTATTTGTCAACACTTGGATTTATAATTGTACACCTTATGGACCACAAATAAATCTATATATGATTGGGTTGAATGCTTATTTGTTCCTATTAGATGTACTAGTATAGCCTTATGTTGATGATCATTACATTCTTAAACTTGTATTCCCATTCGGATTTATGTTATGATCATGTGATTTCATTTCATGTATATGGTTATTTTGCCAAAACATTAAGATATACATGGATACCTCTTGAGTCATTTGCCTTTCATGCAAATCTATATATATGGACTCAATTGTGTTAGAGATATGTATGTATGCTTCTTGTATTGACAAAACATACATATATTATGAAACATTTTTTTAATAAAAATTTTTTTTTTTTGATGATTTTCAAGGTTTTAAAAGTTATGATAATTCAAAATTTAAAGGAATATTGAGTGTTATTGTAATTTTCATGATGCCATGCTTCACATAACATTAGTACACTCACATCTCTTGAAAACATTAAATGGACTTTATGGATTAGAGTGTTTTAGTGCCTTGTGATTTATGCATATTCCATGAAAAACCTTTTGATTTATTCCTTGATAACTAGTTCGAATTCTTCATGTGTTAGATTATATGACATATACACCTAAGCCTATTTCTCTATTGGTATCATTGGTTATTTGCAATTGGTATCAATATGAACCTTTTTGGTATATACTCATATTTTGCTTTCTTTATATGTATGTATCCATCTCTATTGATATAATCTCTTCATACATATATATGATAGTTGTGTGCTTGTTTTACAATTGGTATCTTTTAAAGCACATAGATTGTTAATGCTAAGCTTAATTAGACTTCAAATTGGTATTTCATAATAAGCTTGTGCATTGTATTTTTTTGAAATTGGTATCAAAAATTCAAAATTTGATTATTTTACAATTGGAACCATGCAAAATTGTGTTATTTGATATCTTATAATATGATCTCTTTCTAAGGTATCTCAAAATTTGTTGTTATTAAGAAAATTCAAAATTTATTTTATAAAGAAAATTCAAAATTTTTTATTTGTATTTCCTATATGCAAGGAGAGCTTAACATCTCTTCTACATATAGATTCATGTTGAGTATATTATAATTTGAGGAGCTTGACAACTCTTCTTTTCATGATATACGTGTGTAGGGGGAGCTTCACATCTCCTCTTATGCATGACATATTATACGTTATGTGAATTAGGGCTTGTCATCCCTCTTTCATGTAATGTATATGTGTCGGGAAGCTAACTTAACGTCTTCCTCTTCATGAATTTATATCGCATATAAATTTTATTGATTGATTTGTATTACCCTCCTTGATCTCTTTGTTTTTAACAAAAAGGGGAGAAAATTTGTTTGATGTATTTTACTTTGAACCCTTTGTTGATGATTGACAAAAAGGGAGAAGTATTTGAGATTGTATTGTATATGCATGTTTTCATTGCTTAAGGGGGAGAAGTATTTGTCTTTCTTACTTATTATGCATATATGTTGTATTTTGCAATTAGGAGAAAAAGATTTGACTTAAGATTTGATTTTTGTTATGATTGCATCTCCTTACATTGCATACATGTCATGTGCTTTTATTGCCATATCTATTATTTCTTGTCATGCATGAGTTAAGGGGGAGCTTCTTTGAAGCTTTACTTTAATCCATGCATATATAACTCCATGAGTTTTGTCATCATCAAAAAGGGGAGATTGTTGGCCCAAAGGCCCTTCACCCTAGTTTTGATGATGATCAACTCATGTAGTTATAGTTACTAATGATCTTGTGTTTAATTAGTGACAGATTCATGATCAAGATCTTAGTAGGTGCATAGCTCAACAAAGGATAAAAGAACAAGATTTGGAGCTTGCATGTGGTGATCCAAGGAGTTTTTGGATCAAGCTTGGACCAAGTCAAGAAGATGAGAAGCCTTCAAGGGAAGACTTCAAGAAGTTGAAGACTTGGGTCTAGGTATAGAATTTGTATTTTTGTTTTAGTAAAAATGTAAAGGATAGATAGTTGGTGGATTGCTCAAGTTATATCACACACACACACTCTTGATAGAACTCTTGATTTAATTGATTTCATAAAAGATTTCTTTTTAGAAAAGAATTTTTATTTAGTAAAAGATTTTCTTTGAGACAAAATATAAAAACTTTGGGTTTTGGTATTTCTATCATATATATCTTTTCAAACCATAACCAAGTTTAGAGCTTATGATCAAAACATAGATATTTTATTATGATTGTGTAGTGGATCATATCCATACACACTATGCTTTATAAGTTCAAAATATCTTGTTTTTGTATTTGATAAAGATTTAGAAAAACAAGTTTTGGAAAAACATGTTTTGGAAAAATACATTTGGTTATTGAGCTAATATTTCCAAGTTACAAAATAGACCAAAACATCTATAACATGTCTTGATTTTGTGCAAGCATGTTTGTTCTTTCAAGTATATTGGTAAAACTATTTTTGTAGAATTTCTATGTATTTTTAGGATTTTATAAAAAGATTTTAAATCCTGTTTTCTGACCTGGAGACTGGCTGACAGGCCATGTCGGTCGACCGGACCGGTCGACCGATGTGCACAGCCCTGTGCACGTTGTCAGCACAGTGGCCGGTCGACCGGGTCGGTCGACCGACCAAGAGAGTTTGCTCTCTGGAAATGTCCAGTCGACCGATAGGTCGACCGACAGTTCATTCCAGGTTATCGGTCGACCGAGCCGGTCGACCGGTGGCTGCAACGGTCAGAAAAATGACCGTTGGCCGGTCGACCGGCGTCGACCGACAGCACTGACCACAGCCCCAACGGCTCTATTTTCTGGCAGCCTATAAAAGGGGGTTTTGTCAATTGTTTTGAGGTTAAGATTTTTGAGACTTCTTGAGCAGTTTTTCTGATACTTTTAGAAGAGTTTCTCTACAAGATTTTAGTGCAAATACTTCCAATCAAAAGGAAGAGTTTTTATCAAGAGAGTGTTAAGTGATTCTTTGAGTTTTTCACCATAGTCTTTCCTTGATTTTCTCACACCACACTTGAGCTATCCATTGCTAGATATTCCTATAGGTGTGTTGTAGTGAGAGTGCTCTTTAGGTGATCAAGTGTTGTGATCATCAAAGAGATTTTTCTTGTTACTTTGGGAAGCGGGCAAGTGTGCTCGTTGTGATTGGAGTTCGGTTGTGAACTCTTGGTGGTTCGAGTGCGGCCTCGGCAAGCTTAGGGGGCTTGCGTGTGTACGGGACTTGGGAGTCCGAGGGTTTGTAGGTGTAAGACACCGAGGAGAGATCCGGTGGGATCTTGCATAGTGGAAATCCTTCGTGTGTCGAAGGCGGGGATGTAGAGCAAGTGTGCTCGAACCTCGAAACAAACCCTTTGTGTTTGCGATTGCTTACTCTTCCCTCTTTCTCTTTTTGTCTCTATTTTATATCTTGCATTCAATTTATTGTGTTCATCTTATATATGCATGATATATTCCCTTGTGCTCATAATTGATATACATACTTGCTTGGGATTGTTGTTAACACTAGTATTCAACCAAGAGAGCCAACGCGGCACCTCAACCCATTCAAGGGGAATCTAGAGGAGCTTGTCCAGAGCCTCGCAAGGGGAATTCGGCAACACTCTTGTGTTATACATAAGTGTTTAATTAAAAGAAGTTTAATTTGGTCTACTTAGTTTTAATTCCGCATTTTTTGTTCATAAGTGACCATTAGATTAGCCATCACCTATTCACCCCCCCTCTAGGTGATCTTACAATTGGTATCAGAGCTAGTGCTCTTGATATTGGGTCTAACAACCTAAGAGTTAAAGATCCTCCTTTTAGGCTAATCACTTTTTTTGTACACACACACTCACCATGGACTTCATGTCACCACCCACCTTTGATATTCTTAACATCCAAATTTGGAAGCTTAAGATGTCTTTGTTCCTCAAAGGACTTGGCCTTCATGTATTCTTGCCACTACTAATAAAGAATATTGCTTAAATGGTAAGAATTTTGAGGCTAATGCAAAAGCCCTTCATGCTCTTAAATCAACCCTAAATGATGATTATCTATCTAGGGTTTCTAACATTGAGTTGGCTTTTGTAGTATGGAACACCCTCATCTCCCTTGGCGAAAATGAACAATACTATGCGGGGAGTGATTCGGATGTTGGAAGCGACACCTCCAACAAGTGCTACATGGTCCAAGGGGATGACCCCCTTGAGGTAACTTCCGAATCCGAGGATGATAATGTTATGTCATATGATGAGCTTAATACATTTTGCCAATTATTGCTTGAAAAATATGACATGAAAAAGAAAGAAATTAAAAATTTGAAAAAGGATATTGCTAGCATGCATGTAGATCATGATTCATGTAGAGATAACATTGCATGTTTAGAAAAAGATAACAAGATTTGAAAAAGGAATTTGATTGCATGCTTAATGAAAATGATTCACTTAGAAATAAAGTCGCATGCTTAGAAAAGAAAAAGAAGATTTGAAAAATGAGAATGTTCCTTATTTTCTAAATTGAGTATTTTGTGTGAAGGAAACAATACTTTGAAAGAAAAGATTGATTTGGTGGAAAAACAAAAGGAAAGTATTTTGCAAGAAAATAAGTCTTTGAAAAGAAAATTTGTTGAAAAAGAAAAAGATAATGTTTGTAAAAAGAAAAAGAAAAATGATTCTTCATCTCATCATGCTTTTCATGCCACATCTAATGAGATTAAGAATATGAAAAATAAGATGAATAATTTGAGCTCTAATTTGAGCACATGTGCATTCAATCATTCTAAGTTGGAATCTTTGTTTCAAAAGAAACAAGTTCCTCATGCTCATGCACATCATCATACTCATCATGCTCATGCTTATGGTGCACATCACGATCACAATCACACTCATAAGCATCATGCTAAGGTGTACATTTATACACATTGCGGCCGCAAAGGCCATCTAGCAAGATATTGTTTTGATAAGAAACCATATTTATATTTTGCTAAGTATAATAGATTTTGGGTTCCTTACAACAATGCTAACCCCAAAGGACCCAAGAAAACATGGGTACCAAAACCCCCACCCTTTGATTTTGATATAGGTGGAGGCTCTCACAAAACGTGAGAGGATTGGTGCCTTGGTAGCGAATGCAATGAACATGATGGACAAACTTTTGGATGCATTGCTATCAAGGAATTTTGGTGGAAAAGACCACCATACTTGGAGCTTTGTAGTTGGTAACAACTTCTAAACTCCTATTTTTTTTTGTACATGCTTTATACTTTTATCATATTCATAGCATGTTCATGTTTTAAGATTTTGTGTGCTTTATGTGGATTTACATGCTTAGATGTAGAATATATCAAACTTGTATCTATACATGTACACATAGTGAATTACAATTGACTCATATATGATTGAACTTCATGCTCACTTGTATCCACTCTATGCATGTGTATAATCTAGTTTTGATGATTCTCTTTTATACATGTTTTTGCCAATTTTTTTTGTGTGATTTACTTCATGTATATGCATGTTTAATTCAAATCTAATAAATATACATGTATACCCGTGAGTCTCTTGCCTTCATGCAAATATTTAATAGACTCTTTTATTTTTGGGATATGTATGCATATTGTTAGATTTGTATAAACCATACATATACCATGAAAATTGTTGATTTTAGTGAAAAATGATTTTTCATGATTTGTTGTTAAAAATTTGACTTGTGATCGTTTTGGGCTTCAATGACTATTTTCATGAAGATACTATTACATAACCTTTGAACACTCATCTTTAAGAAAACATATAATTTGGAGCTTTATGGAATATGAGTGCTTGAACTTTTATGTATTTAGTAGTATTCATGAAATACATATGATCTTTTTTTTTTAAGGATCTTTAACTAGTTTGTCAAAAATCCATTTAAACTAGTTATCTATTCTTCAATTGATGCACATGATCCTATTTTTATGGATAAATTCTTTTGTGATTTCGAAATTTTGATGCTTCATTGTATTGAATATTAGTTTAGATGTTAGTATTTGTCAACACTTGGATTTATACTTGTACACCTTATGGACCACAAATAAATCTATTGATATGTGTACTTGAATGCTTATTTGAACCCATTAGGTGTGCTAGTATAAGCTTAGTTTTGATGATCATTACATTTTAAACTTGTATTCCCCTTTTGGATTTGTGATTTGACCATGTGCTTTTCATTTCATGTATATGTTTATTTTGCCAAAACATTAAGATATACATGGATATCTCTTGAGTCATTTGCTTTTCATGCAAATCTATTTATAAGGACTCAATTGTATTTTAGGGATATGTATGTATATAAATGTCGTGTCAAAACATACATATATCTTGAAATATAAATTTTTTTATATAAAATTTGTGATTTTTCAATAAAATTTTTGTGATGGATTTCAAAAATTCAACATTTATGATTTAAAGGAATATTGAGACTTATTGCAATTTTCATGATGCCTTGTTCCACATAACACTAGTTCACTCACTTCTTTTGATATGGACTTTATGGATAGAGTGTTTCTTAGTGCCTTGTGTTTCATTGATATTTCATGAAAAACTTTTTAACTTATTCCTTGATGGAAGGATTTCGTACTAGTTCATAAACACTTTCATTTAACTAGTTCGAATTCTTCTAGTGGTAGAGTATATGATAAGCTTAATCTCTTCAATTGGTATCATTGGTTATTTGCAATTGGTATCAATATGAACCTTTTTGGTATATACTCATATTTTGCTTTCTTTATATGTATGTATCCATCTCTATTGATATAATCTCTTCATACATATATATGATAGTTGTGTGCTTGTTTTTACAATGGGTATCTTTTAAAGCACATAGATTGTTAATGCTAAGCTTAATTAGACTTCA
This sequence comes from Agave tequilana, assembly GCA_038442645.1. Taxonomy (NCBI): domain Eukaryota; kingdom Viridiplantae; phylum Streptophyta; class Magnoliopsida; order Asparagales; family Asparagaceae; genus Agave; species Agave tequilana. The sequence goes on along the minus strand of JAVJIF010000870.1, from coordinate 517,327 downwards.
AATTGGTATTTCATAATAAGCTTGTGCATTTTTTTTTTTGAAATTGGTATCAAAAATTCAAAATTTGATTATTTACAATTGGAACCATGCAAAATTGTGTTATTTGATATCTTATAATATGATCTCTTTCTAAGATATCTCAAAATTTGTTGTTATTAAGAAAAATTCAAAATTTATTTTATAAAGAAAATTCAAAATTTTTTTGTATTTCCTATATGCAAGGAGAGCTTAACATCTCTTCTACATATAGATTCATATTGAGTATATTATAATTTGAGGAGCTTGACAACTCTTCTTTTCATGATATACGTGTGTAGGGGGAGCTTCACATCTCCTCTTATGCATGACATATTATACGTTATGTGAATTAGGGCTTGTCATTCCTCTTTCATGTAATGTATATGTGTCGGGAAGCTAACTTAACGTCTTCCTCTTCATGAATTTATATCGCATATAAATTTATTGATTGATTTGTATTTACCCCTCCTTGATCTCTTTGTTTTTAACAAAAAGGGGGAGAAAATTTGTTTGATGTATTTTTACTTTGAACCCTTTGTTGATGATTGACAAAAAGGGGAGAAGTATTTGAGATTGTATTGTATATGCAGGTTTTCATTGCTTAAGGGGGAGAAGTATTTGTCTTTCTTACTTATTATGCATATATGTTGTATTTTGCAATTAGGAGAAAAAGATTTGACTTAAGATTTGATTTTTGTTATGATTGCATCTCCTTACATTGCATACATGTCATGTGCTTTTATTGCCATATCTATTATTTCTTGTCATGCATGAGTTAAGGGGGAGCTTCTTTGAAGCTTTACTTTAATCCATGCATATATAACTCCATGAGTTTTGTCATCATCAAAAAGGGGGAGATTGTTGGCCCAAAGGCCCTTCACCCTAGTTTTGATGATGATCAACTCATGTAGTTATAGTTACTAATGATCTTGTGTTTAATTAGTGACAGATTCATGATCAAGATCTTAGTAGGTGCATAGCTCAACAAAGGATAAAAGAACAAGATTTAGAGCTTGCATGTGGTGATCCAAGGAGTTTTGGATCAAGCTTGGACCAAGTCAAGAAGATGAGAAGCCTTCAAGGGAAGACTTCAAGAAGTTGAAGACTTGGGTCTAGGTATAGAATTTGTATTTTTGTTTTAGTAAAAATGTAAAGGATAGATAGTTGGTGGATTGCTCAAGTTATATCACACACACACACTCTTGATAGAACTCTTGATTTAATTGATTTCATAAAAGATTTCTTTTTAGAAAAGAATTTTATTTAGTAAAAGATTTTCTTTGAGACAAAATATAAAAACTTTGGGTTTTGGTATTTCTATCATATATATCTTTTCAAACCATAACCAAGTTTAGAGCTTTATGATCAAAACATAGATATTTTATTATGATTGTGTAGTGGATCATATCCATACACACTATGCTTTATAAGTTCAAAATATCTTGTTTTTGTATTTGATAAAGATTTAGAAAAACAAGTTTTGGAAAAACATGTTTTGGAAAAATACATTTTGGTTATTGAGCTAATATTTCCAAGTTACAAAAATAGACCAAAACATCTATAACATGTCTTGATTTTGTGCAAGCATGTTTGTTCTTTCAAGTATATTGGTAAAACTATTTTTGTAGAATTTCTATGTATTTTTAGGATTTTATAAAAAGATTTTAAATCCTGTTTTCTGACCTGGAGACTGGCTGACAGGCCATGTCGGTCGACCGGACCGGTCGACCGATGTGCACAGCCCTGTGCACGTTGTCAGCACAGTGGCCGGTCGACCGGGTCGGTCGACCGACCAAGAGAGTTTGCTCTCTGGAAATGTCCAGTCGACCGATAGGTCGACCGACATTCATTCCAGGTTATCGGTCGACCGAGCCGGTCGACCGGTGGCTGCAACGGTCAGAAAAATGACCGTTGGCCGGTCGACCGGCGGTCGACCGACAGCACTGACACAGCCCCAACGGCTCTATTTTCTGGCAGCCTATAAAAGGGGGTTTTGTCAATTGTTTTGAGGTAAGATTTTTGAGACTTCTTGAGCAGTTTTCTGATACCTTTAGAAGAGTTTTCTCTACAAGATTTTAGTGCAAATACTTCCAATCAAAAGGAAGAGTTTTTATCAAGAGAGTGTTAAGTGATTCTTTGAGTTTTTCACCATAGTCTTTCCTTGATTTTCTCACACCACACTTGAGCTATCCATTGCTAGATATTCCTATAGGTGTGTTGTAGTGAGAGTGCTCTTTAGGTGATCAAGTGTTGTGATCATCAAAGAGATTTTTCTTGTTACTTTGAGGAAGCGGGCAAGTGTGCTCGTTGTGATTGGAGTTCGGTTGTGAACTCTTGGTGGTTCGAGGTGCGGCCTCGGCAAGCTTAGGGGGCTTGCGTGTGTACGGGACTTGGGAGTCCGAGGGTTTGTAGGTGTACGGCACCGAGGAGAGATCCGGTGGGATCTTGCATAGTGGAAATCCTTCGTGTGTCGAAGGCGGGGATGTAGAGCAAGTGTGCTCGAACCTCGAAACAAACCCTTTGTGTTTGCGATTGCTTACTCTTCCCTCTTTCTCTTTTTGTCTCTATTTTATATCTTGCATTCAATTTATTGTGTTCATCTTATATATGCATGATATATTCCCTTGTGCTCATAATTGATATACATACTTGCTTGGGATTGTTGTTAACACTAGTATTCAACCAAGAGAGCCAACGCGGCACCTCAACCCATTCAAGGGGAATCTAGAGGAGCTTGTCCAGAGCCTCGCAAGGGGAATTCGGCAACACTCTTGTGTTATACATAAGTGTTTAATTAAAAGAAGTTTAATTTGGTCTACTTAGTTTTAATTCCGCATTTTTTGTTCATAAGTGACCATTAGATTAGCCATCACCTATTCACCCCCCCTCTAGGTGATCTTACAAGTATCATCACCATAGAGAAGGGGTAGTAGTTACAATACTACATATATGATATAAACATATCCGGTCGATGCTCCACATGAGTATCACCAGTCTAGCTTATTACTACTACATTGAACCTCTTTCATGGAATCAACTCCCAATCAAGTTGGTTGGGTTCCCGCTGTCGGTGAACTCTACTATGGGTTTAACCCATCTCCCCCGATGATTCTAGGACCACACTCCTTGAAAGACTCTTTGTCAATGGGTCAGCAATATTCTTCTCGGAATTTACAAAGTCCGGAAGCACAACTTTGCCAAATATGCATTGAACAGACTTGAGTCTGATCTAAGTATGTCTGTTCATCTTCTTATTGGCATTATCTTGCTTTAAAATCTCAATGGTGGATCTTGAGTCAGTATGGACTGAGATAGGAAGTATAATTTAGGCACGATGGAGAATTCTGACAAAAGATCTTTTAACTATTCAACTTCTGTACAAGTAGTGTCCAGAGTTATAAGCTCAGACTCCATGGTGCTCCTGGCAATCACTGTTTGTTTGCAAGATTTTCGGGACACAGTAGCACCACCGAACATGAACATATATCCAGTAGTAGATTTTACACTGTTAGAGTCAGTGACCGAGTTGGCGTCATTGTACCCTTCTATTACATCAGGATATCCAGTGTAAGTCAGACAATAGCTGATTGTGCCTCTAAGATATCTGAATATTCTCTCTAATACAGTCCAGTGTTCTCTATTAGGATTACGGGTGTATCCACTTAATATACCTATTGCAAAAGAAATGTCAGGCCTTATCATGTTGAAAATTTAGAGAAGTGAACCTATTAATTGAGAGTATTTCAGCTAAGACACATGCTTACCCGTATTCTTTTTCAAAGCAATTGAAGAATCATAGGGTGTAGAAATAAGTTTAGTGTTGTAAAAATCAAATTTATGAAGCATTCTTTTAATGTTATGAGCTAGACTCAAAGAAATTTCATTAAAGATTTTAGATATTTTCATTCTCAGTATCATATCAGCAGGACCTAGATCCTTCATATCAAAGTTTTGAGAAAGATAATCTTTTGCCTTTTGGATTGCATCAAGAGAAATTTTAAGAATAAGAATATCATCTACATATAGATAAAGAATGATATACTTATTGCCAAAGTTTTTAGAATATATGCATTTGTCATGTTCATAGACAGTGGATCCAAATTATGCAACAACTTTGTTAAACTTTTGGTGCCATTGTTTATGAGCTTGTTTAAATCCACACAATGATTTCACAAGTTTGCACACTTATTTTCTTGTCTCTTGGCAATGAACCCTTCTGGTTGGTCCATATAAATCTCTTTTTCAAGGTCGCCATTCAGGGAAACAGTCTTGACATCTATATGGTGAATGAACATGTTATGAATTTATGCAAATTCTAGAAGGATTCTGATAGAGGAGATCCCAGCACCAGGAGAATAGGTGTCAAAGAAGTCAATACCCTTTTGTTGGGTGAAACCCTTGGCAACTAATCTGACTTTGTATTTGTTGACTGTGCCATCAGGTCAGAGTTTTTTCTTGGAGATCCATTTACAACCTACAGATTTGCATCCTGAAGGAAGGTCAGTGAGAATCCAAGTGTTATTCTCTATTATGGACTTGATTTCACTATCAATGGCTTCTTTTCAGAAAGGAGATTCAGAAGAGTCCATTGCTTTTGAAAGAGGTAGGATCACCTTCCACACGATAGGTAAAGAAGTCTTTACCAAAAGATGTTAGGGTCCTAGTTCTTTTGCTCCTTCTAGATTCAAAATCAGTGGTAGGAGCAGAACTAGAAGAAAGAATATCAGAGGTAGAAGGAGTAATAGTGGGATCACAAGGATTTTAGATTTGAGAGAAAACATGTTCTCAAAATAGATAGCATTCCTAACTTCAATGATGATTTGTTGGACATTTCACTGATCTCATAATTAACCACTAAGAATCGATTAACATTGCTATCTAGTGCATATCCGATAAAGATGGTATCAACAGTCTTAGGGCCGATTTTTCTTTTCTTCTGTTCTAGTATTGAAATCTTAGCCAAACAATCCTAAACTTTGAAGAATTGAATGTTAGGAGTTTTCCTTTACCAACGTTCATATGGAGTAATGTCAGAGTCTCTTTGGGACCCTATTAAGGATAAAACAGGTAGAAAGAAGAGCTTCACCCAAAAAAAATTGGGTGCACCTGAGCTGAGTAACATGCAGTTCACCATGTCCATCAGTGTTTTATTCTTTCTTTCAGCTACACTGTGGATTGAGGTTTGTAAGAAGCAGTAACCTCATGAATGATGCCGTGCTCTTAGCAGAATTTTGTCATATCATTTGAGGTATACTCCCCTCACGATCAAATCTTAGAATTTTGATCTTCTTTTCATGTTAGTTCTTAGCTTTGGCTTTATATACTTTGAACCAATCGAGGACTACATCTTTGGATTTGAGAAGATAGGTGCAACAGAATTAGAATAGTCATCAATGAATGTCACATAATATCTTCTATCGCCTCGGGTGAGAACTCTGTTCGAGTCACACACATTACTGTGAATAAGTTCGAGGGGTTCAGAATTTCTTGTGATAGAGTAAAAAGGTGTCCAGACATGTTTGCCTTGAACACATATTTCATATTTAGATGTTGAATCAAAAGAAGATTAGGAATAAGATTCAAGTTAATCATTTTCTTGATAGAATTCAAGTTGACATGTCCCGATCTTCCATGCCAGATATCACAAGAATCAATGTTCAAAGAAAGAGAAATAAAAATTTTATTATCAGAAGAATTTATTACATTGAGACAAAAAGGCCATCACAAATAAAGCCTTTTCCAATGAAGATATTAGACTTGGAGATTACAAACTTATTAGATTTCTTGACAATCCTTTAGTCAGCTCTAAGAAGTGAAGACTTGCTGATCAGATTTCTCTGAAGTGTGGGTACATGCAGGATGCCTTGAAGAGCTAGAATTTTTTTGGAGGTCATCTTTAGATCAATGCGTCCAATTTTCATTATCTCTTGGTGGAATCATCTGCCAGGCTCACGCTTCCTCCAAAAATTTCTTGATAGGATTTAAACTAGGAATGATCAGTACAAATGTGAATATTGGCTCCTAAGTCTAACCATCAGTCCGAGGAGAAAGTGATTGAGTTGGCAATAGGAAGAGAATAATCTAATCTAAAGGAGTTGGAGCAGTTCCACAATGTTGACCTTGTGTCCGCCATTTCCTCCATTTTCTCTTAATTGTGCTTTGATGGTTCCTTCTTCCAGTTGAAACATTGAGGCGTCATGTGATTCGTTCTCCCACAGACGTAGCAGAATCTTCCATCAGTCTTCTGGCCGGAGGTTTTGAATTTGAAGAAGGAAGATTGAGAAGGTTTGAAAAAGGAAGAGTATGCGTAGGGAGAAGAATGAAAATGATTGGATTTTTTGAACTTCTTTCCCTTGGGATTCATAAATTTACTCTTAGGCTTATCTTCCACCAAGTTTACTTTAACTTTCATTTCTGACTTGATTTTGGAGTTTTGCTTATGCTGATCTTCTATGCGAATCGCTTTTAGAGCTTGAATAAGTGTTAGGTCACCTTGCTCCTGATGAAAGTTTCCAGTAAAGGTTGACCAAGAAGGAGGGAGTTTATCAATGAAACAGGACACCCTGTAATCATCAAAGAATTGATTTCTTTTTTGTTGAAGGTGTCGAATATAATCTTGAAATTTATGAAGTTGATAATTGATTTGTTTATTATTAGTCATCATGAATTTATTGAAGGAGGAGGAAGTGAATCTTTCGATTCCAACATCATCGAGACCATATTCATCTTCGAGAGTTGTCCACAGTTCTTTAGCACTCTTATATTCATAATAAATATTATATAGACTATCACAGAGTGCACTAAAAATTTTATAGAGACAATGATAGTCAATTTCCTCAGGTTTCAAATAGATATAGGGGAAAGTAGTTGTAGGAGGAGTTTCAAAAGGACAAGATCTAACAGATGATGGTTTAGGAGAGGGTGTAGGAATTATGTCATCTTTGGCTGATATGAGACCTAAAGTGGTCAACGAATACTTTATCTGGTTTGCCCACCTCTTAAAGTATGTGTCAGAAAATTTCTCCGATTTAACACCCTTGGAATGATCAGGGTTCGCCATATTGACGGGATGTTGCTACCTGAATTCTGTATTTCAAAATTATTTGACAATATTAGAATTTAGTTTATATTGGCAGCTTTTAAATTAGGGTCTGCTGAATAAAATAGTATAGTCCTTCTTTAATTATATTCCAAATAATACAAGTAAGATATAACAAGATATAGATTAGCCCTTTTAATTTTTTATTTTTTCAAAATTATATCGATAATAATTTCTAAAAGGTTATTCAATTTGAAAACTAATTTAACAAACTAATTTAGTTCTAGTGCTAATCAAAAGTTCAATGAAATTTTAGAAATTACTAGCAGGAAATAATATACCACGTGACTTGCAAGATTCAAGATAAATAATTCTTAGAACAAGTTACAAAATTAGAAGATATTAATTGGCTAAATTTTATTACAAGAAGTAGTTAATTAACTACATGTATGTAAAATCTTGCAATAAGTTTATAATAATATATATATATATATATATATATATATATATATATATATATATATATATATATATATATATAAATATATATATATATATATATATATAATTAAATATGATAAGATTTAAATAATTTCAATTACCTTGAAAAAGATTTTTCTTTTGTAATGAAAATAAATAAGATGTTGTAATGAAAACAATTGAATAAAATTTGTAATGAAAAGGATAAAGTTATTAAGATTTTTCTAGAATCTTATATTGAAAGATTTGACCTTTTAAGAAGTAGTACAAATAGATTTTACTATGCAAGAACTAGTAAAATATAAACTTATTAGGATGATAATTTTTCTTTTAAGATTTTAAATAATTTTACTTGCAAGAAATTTTTCTAGTTGCATATAATTCTAATGCATGAGGCAAATAAATAATTATATTGCATGAACAAGTATTAAAAGACTTCATTAAATTGCATGAAATAATTTTTAAATTCAATTGCAAGAAATTATCAAATAATCTATCTTTCTTCTAGATTGTAGGATACATAACAATATTTTCTAATTTTAAAACATGCAACAAATTAAATCATAAATCTTTAACCAATTTAAATATTTGTCCTAAGCATACAAGTAATATAAAAGAATTAAAAAGAAAAATAAATTGCTAGCCGGGGGCGACGTATTCGTGCAGAAGCACTGTCCTGAAAGAAAGATTGTCGGTCCCTCGTCCGGACCTTGAAATGACCTCCTTTTCTAGCGGTAAAAAACTTCCTCAGTAGTTCACTGGCACCCAACTCAGGACGATGAGCTAGGTGTCTGCTCAGGTGGAGATTTGTTGTCCGGAATGAAAACAATAGTTTCAGTAATCACGAAAATGTAAAGCTCGAAATCAGAATTTTGATAGAGTTTTGATGTAAGAAGTATGAAGAAAAGAGAGAATCTATTTAGATATATCTGTTTCTTGTAATGAGAATGGTCGAGATAGTGCTGTATTTATAGCAGCTCGAACACCTGCAATTGTAACAACCCCGCTTCAAATCCGCACACGATCATGCAATTCGCGAGCAAATCTGAAGAATAGGTCAAATCGAATAGAAAATCTCGAAAATATCAAAACAGAGTCAAACCGAACAGAAAATCTCAAAATATCAAAACAGAATTTTAAATAAAATTTAAATAGATAAAGCCAAAAAAAATTTCAGGTTCAAGAGCCCCAGAATCTAACTGCATTCGTCTCCGCAAGTCGTAGGGGCGCGCCACCCGAACCCGACCCAGTTCAATTTGGCGTGTGTCATGCATGTGATGTGGCCCATGACCCAACATTCATAATAATAGACATGGGAGGAGTTAGTATATATACTACTCAACTTCCCATCTCCAATCTAATGTGAGACTAAAACCAAAGCCAAATAAGAGGAAAACTCAAGTTTTCTCTTCAAATTCAAAACACATCCAACACTACTAATTGACAAATATATCTATATTCTGTATCTATGTAATAAATTCACATGAAGACTAACTAACCAAGCCAATAATGGGAAATAAAGACCTTCCTCTCATCTGTTTCGTTATGATCTCATCTAACTAGAGTACTTATTCTGTAAGAGTTACTTAAGTATAAAATTAGCAATCTCTAACCAATATACATATAAGGGGAAAACGGTTCTGGATATATCAAAATTCAATCCGATCTGTATCCACATAAGTAATTGTGGTGGAGATTTTCTGACACGATTGATTGGACAGTCAACATCACACCACAAGCGAGAGGGTATCTCAATTATCGAGTGATAATTGAAGATTTCAAAATAATAAATAGGCAGAGACAAAAAATTTTACGTGAAAACTCAAATTGGGAAAAAATCACGCGGAGAAGGGAGAAATCCACTTTAGTATCCCCTAGTTACAATGATTCTGCGGAATATTATTTTCTTTACAACTTCTTAGACCCATTTCTTGATGGACCTCCAGGTGCATAAATACCCGGTGGCGTTGCAATCGATGCGCAGATAGCTGCATGATTTGCACATTGTGATTTTTTCTAAATGCTCAGATTAAAGTGCTTGTGTAATACCTGATTCCAGAATACGTATCATTTTATGATTTTCAATAATTCGATAGTAATCGCATCATTTTATATGCATTTTTACCTCCGTTTGACTGAAATTTTTGCACGAGACTCTGCACTGGAGCTAGATTTTGCATGATAAAATTTCAAAATATTTTCTTTTTATTTTTCTATTAAATAAAATCTTTCCTTTTTCCTTTCGTTTCCTTTCTAATTTCCTTTCTTTTCCATTTTTCTTTATTTTTCTTTTTATATTATTTTCTTAAGTGACATTTGCACTTCACCCCCTAATAATAACTTATTTACATTTCCATTTTTCTTCTTTTCTTTTCTCCTTTTATTTTTCTTTTTTCCCCCTCCATTTTTCTTCACATTTCTACACACTTCTTGGCTTCTCCAAGAAGCCAAGTACTTGGCTTCCCTTGCAAGTCTTTCTCTTCCTTAAATGTCCTCTCTCACTCCTCCCATGCCCAAAAATCGAAAATATCTCTCTCCTCACTTACTCTCACTTCTCTCTAAAACTCCTCTCTCTCTAAAACTCCTCCCACCACCTCACCACCAACAAGACCATCACAATCTCCTCCTCATCTCTCCTAGGCTAGCCGCACCACCACCATCTCTCTCCAACTCTTTCTCTGTCTCTAAAATACCCTAAAACTCACTTTCTCTCTCCTCTTTTCACTTTCTCTCTCTATATTTATCCCTCCTTCCAAATAAGATCACATGCATTTAATAAAAATCTCTTTATCAAGATCAAAGGGAAAGTGGATTTAGGCATATCTGATTCCATTACGAAGGAGGTGCCGAAAGTTGCACAATCTCGAGGACGCAGAGTTGATGGAGGAGAGTCTTCTCTCTAATTAGTAAGTTCCCTTCTTGATCCTTAGTGGAGATGAGAGGCCTCCAAGAAAGAGGTTAGATCATAGTAACAGAGAAAGAATCCTACCTATGATGTTTGTAGCATAAAATAGATATAGGTTGTTGATTAATAACACGAGTTCCACACATGTAGATGAGTCTTACATCTTAACTTAAATACAGTTATGGCTAAGAGTAATTAAAATGTGTCTAGATTAAATCATTTGGCTTGATTAATTTTTATTCGGTCAAACAACATAAGTTAAAGTAGACGGGTGCAAATAGCTAATTGTCTTGATTAGACCCAAATTAAATTAGACTTGAAAACAAAATAAGTCTAACATCCTAAGTATGAGCAAATTCATACTTTGAGCTAGCATGAGTTATAACAAATGTCATGTTCAATAACATCTAGAACTAGGGTTGCAATCTTTTGAAACAATAACTGAAAAAGAAATAAAAATTGCAGACAATAGCTATTTCAGCGGGTAGCGATAACAAAGAAAGTTATGCTTGTGACTTAAAAGAGTGATTTTCTTTAAGAACATGAAAAAGAACAAAAATCTTCATGGATTTAAAAGAACCGACCACGCATGTTGAATCAACTCATCTCCCAACTTAATTTGGACCTTAATTTGTGCATATAATGTTTTGTATATAAAGTTGAATCAAATCTTATTAAAATATATTCAGGAAAAATAATAAATATCAAATGAGTCTCAAAAGTATCTTTTATGTATTGATCTCTAAATTTTCTTAGTTTATTGCTTGCGATATAATCTGACCTCTGCTCAACCCAAGCCTGATAAGCAACATCGGATAATATACACTTTATTCTTTTATATACTCGTACCCAAAACATGATGGGCACTAAAAGCCACATCCCTAAACTAACTGATTTTATCAATCTGACGTCATCCATGTTGTTGTCACTTCTCTTTCCTCTCTCAATAGATCCCACACCTGGAGAAGGAATATCTCTATTCAGTTTACTGGGGGTGAGCATTTGGTGCAGTGAACCTGTAACCCCCTGATCCCGGTGTACGTATCACAGTATCAGTACGCGATACGACGTATAATATTGATTTGACCTCCGTGGTAGTCCGATTGAGCTGATGTCAGTTTCAAATATCATTTTTTAATATTTTAGATTTTTTAGGATTTTTCTGAATTATTTTGGAAAATGTCCGTAATTGGTGTCGACCGATACCGATAATCGGCTCTACGATTTTTATTTCACAAACGGAGTTGTATTTTGAGAATCCACTTTCACCTTGTGTCTTAGAATCACATGATCTACGTTAGAGTATTTTTGAGGATTTTTCCGAATTTATCGAAAATCCGGCCAAACCGGTGCCGCCCGTTATCGGTGAGACACTCCGGGATTTTTAATTTGCAAATTATATTGAAATTTTGCAAACCGTCTTCATGTTACGTCTCAGGATAATATTCTCCATTTTCTGTAATTTTTGGGCATCATTCGGAGCTGGTCGAATAGTGGGCCAATATTATAAGATTAAAATATTATTATTTTTTAATAAATCCTTCTTTTTCTTTCTTTCTTCTTCCAGCTTCTTCTACACGACTCCTCCACCGCCTTAAAACCTGAAAAGTCACCTAGAGGGGGGGGTGAATAGGTGACAATGCTAATCAAAGTGCAAATTAATAAATTTAAAGTCACAACAATCACCAATCAAGAATCACAAGATGAATGCAAGCAAGTATGACAATGAATATGATGAGCAAGTAATAAGTGCAAGCAAAGTAGAGTAAGGAGTGCAAGAATGTAAACCAATCGCAAACACAAGGATATATTATCGAGGTTCGAGCACCCAGCTCTACTCCCCGCCTTCCCCAGAAGGATTCTAGCTACTTCCACTATCACAAAGATCTCAAATACAATGGAGTACCCAACTCCTACAATCTCAAGTACAAGTAATTTCCTTGGTAGTCAAAAGACCAAAACTCTCTCTTTCAAATATCTCTTCCCTTACAAAGGTCCTTAGAGAATATTGAGTAGGAATGAAGCTCTTGTGTGTAAGGAGAAAAGAAAATTAAATCAGAGAGTATCACAAAAACACTTCAGAAATTAGAGAGAATTTCAGCCCAAAAACCAAGAAACAAAGTCTTTTGAAAGCCTTAAACTTTTTGAATTTTCTAGCAATAATTGTTGTAATGAATCTCTCCCCAAACACCCCTATTTATAGGAGAGGGCTAGGTTAAGAGATAAAACAAACTTAAGGCTAATTAAGTAATATTAGATTCAAAATATATCCCTAAATCAAATTTTAAACACAAAAGACAAAACTTAAAACACCCCAGAAAATAGCCGTTTACTGTTCAACGGATCTGTCGGTCGACCGGTCGGTCGACCGCAAGTTCAAATATTTGACCGTTGCAGGCCAGCGGTCGACCGCCCGGTCGACCCAATCTAACCGAGAGCAAGGTTGCTTACAGTCGGTCGACCGGTCGGTCGACCGATACAACGTGCACACAGATATGTGCACAGCCAGAGCCACGGTCAACTGGGACGGTCGACCGGCCAACCTGTCATAGGTCCGGTCGACCGTTCGGTCGACTGGCTCAGGTCAAAAAATCATGTTTTGAAGAGAAAATAAAGGGGATTTTGATTTTGACAAAAGTAATTTTGAACATAGATTTGTATAAAACATAAATATATATCTGTAGGCAAAATCTTGTAAACAAAATATTTTTGTATAAATTATAAGAAAACATTTTGGAATAAACATGTGCGCAAAAACGTGTGTGATAGAGCTTCAAACCTATCCACTATTCTTTAACAAACTATAAAACTAAAAATACAATGATTAAATAGTTTTTGAGCAATCTTCAAGTCTTTGAGCTATCCAATGCCTTTCTAGTGCCTTCTCTTCTAAGATCCTTCCTTGATTGTGCAATATGCCTTCCTTGCTATGTGAAACTTAGAAGTTCTTGCAAAAACTAAGCCAATGGTCTCCAAACATGGTACAAAACCTGAAACTTATCTTGAGCAAATTCATTAGTACTAAATAGCTCTTATTTGGTTTGTCATCATCAAAACACAAAACAAGAGAGTGTAACCTCTTGGGCCAACAATCTCCCCCTTTTTGATGATGACAAAACAAATAGGCTATAAAAAAATATAGGGGAGAGAAAACTCCCCCTCAAATTATGCTATACATAAAACACAAAATACCAATAAAAACACAAGTCTTATAACAAAAACTCGTAAACCAAAACTCATAACAAAACATATAAATTCATTATGGAACCAAGACCAAATGAACTTATTTTTGTCCATGTAAACTAATTCTCTCCCTTTTTGTCATACATCAAAAAGGGTTATGAAAAACATGTTTAATCAATAACACAAACATTAAGTTCTCCACAAATAAACGAAAATCTAGCAAAATCAAGTGGTTTAGTGAAAATATCGGCTAGTTGTAAATCCGTGGAAACATAATCAATATCTATATCACCTTTCTCAAAATGATCTCTAAGAAAGTGATATCTAATCTCAATGTGCTTGGTCTTACTATGTTGATTTGCATTCTTAGTCATGTGTATAGTACTAGTATTATCACAAAATATTTTTATATGTTCAAAATGCAAATCAAAATCAAGGAGAGTATGTTTCATCCAAAGGACTTGTGCACAACAAGCCCCTGCGGCAACATACTCCGCCTCGACGGTTGAGAGTGCTACGGAATTTTGTTTCCTAGAGGACCATGAAACAAGACAATTACCAAGAAATTGACATGTCCCACTAGTACTCTTTCTATCTACTCTACAACCCGCAAAGTCGGCATCCGAATAACTCGTCATTGAGAAATCTCCGGTTTTCGGATACCAAAGACCCATTCTAATAGTGCCCTTAATATAACGAATAATGCATTTTACCGCAATAAGATGGGACTCTTTAGGACACGATTGAAATCTAGCACAAAGACACACACTAAACATGATATCCGGCCTACTTGCCGTTAAATATAAAAGACTTCCTATCATGCTTCTATATAATTTAATATCAACATTTTTACCTTGGTCATCTTTATCAAGCTTGGTTGTAGTTGCCATGGGAGTGTTGCAAGTCTTAGAGCCTTCAAGTCCAAACTTCTTTACAAGTTCCTTTGCGTACTTGGCTTGACTTATGAACGTCCCGTTTTGCAATTGCTTGATTTGGAGTCCAAGGAAGAAATTGAGCTCACCCATTGAAGACATTTCAAACTCAAGTTGCATTACCTTTTCAAAATCCTTGCACAAAAGCTCATTAGTAGAACCAAAAATTATATCATCAACATAAATTTGCACAATTAATATATCATTATCAACATGCTTAGTGAATAGAGTGGTGTCTACTTTGCCTTTAATAAAATCATTTGAAATAAGAAAACTAGAAAGCCTTTCATACCAAGCTCTAGGAGCTTGTTTCAATCCATATAAAGCTTTATCAAGTTTAAAAACGAAATCGGGATGAACATGATCAATAAAATCGGGAGGGTGAGAAACATAAATTTCTTCATTAATAAAACCATTCAAAAATGCACTTTTCACATCTATTTGAAAAAGTTTAAAATTTTTGAAGGATGCAAAAGCTAGTGTCATCCGTATGGCTTCAAGCCGTGCTACGGGTGCAAAGGTCTCCTCAAAGTCAATTCCTTCAACTTGAGTGTAATCTTGGGCCACTAACCTAGCTTTATTCCTAATGACATTTCCGGACTCATCCATCTTGTTTCTAAAGATCCACTTAGTACCAATTATTGGTCTATCGTGGGGCTTAGGAACAAGGTGCCAAACTTGGTTGCGCTCAAATTGATTGAGTTCCTCTTGCATGGCAAGCAACCAATATGGGTCCGTCTCGGCTTCGAGAATGCCTTTGGGTTCAAAATGAGAAATGAAAGCAAAGTTACCACATAGGTCATGGAGTTTGGAGCGCGTTGTGACTCCTTTAGATGCATCACCCAAGATGAGCTCCTTAGGATGATTTGTAGCTTATCTCCAAGCTTTGGGAAGCGGTTGAGAGCTTTCCTCTTTATCCTCTTGAACATCACCAATAGATTCTTGCTTTTCTTCTTGAGCGGGTGAGTCCTTCAAGGATAGTCTCTCCATGTCTTCACCTAATGGTTCAATCTCTACAACATTCTCAACAACCACATTAGATTCTTCAAATTTAACATGCATGGATTCTTCAATGGTACGAGAAGATCTAATGAATACTCTATAAGCTTTACTAGTTGTAGAATATCCAACAAAAATTGCTTCATAAGCCTTAGCATCAAATTTACCCAAATTCTCTTTAGTATTTAAAACAAAACACTTGCATCCAAAAACTTTGAAATAAGCAACATTAGGTTTTCTAGAGTGATACATTTCAAAAGATGTTTTGGAAGAATTTTTACACAAATAAATACGGTTAGATATATAGCATGCGGTGTTTACGGCCTCGGCCCATAAATATTGAGGGAGGTCGTATTCACTTATCATTGTCCTAGCCATCTCTTGAAGTGTTCTATTTTTCCTTTCTACAACTCCATTTTGTTGTGGAGTTCTAGGACAAGACATTTCATGCTTAATTCCCTTTTCATCACAATAAGTCATGAAGAGTTGGTTTACAAACTCACTACCTCTATCACTCCTTATTTTCAAAATCGGAAAACCTTTTTCTTTTCAACCCTTTTTCGAAAAATCTTAAAATGAGAAAAGGTTTGATCTTTGTATTCCAAAAAGAAAACCCAAGTGAAACGGGAAAAATCATCAACCAAAATATATGCATATCTACTACCATTTAAACTCTTAGTTTTAGTAGGTCCAAAAAGATCCATATGAATTAATTCTAAAGGCCTAGTTGACATGATATCCTTGATTGGTTTGAAGGAAGACTTGGTTTGTTTCCCAAGTTGGCACGCACCACAAATGCGGTCTTTCTCAAACTTCAAGCAAGGAATACCTTTCACCAATTCCTTTGAATTAATCCTAGAAAGATGTTCAAAAGAAGCATGTCCTAATCTTCTATGCCAAAGCCAAGAATTTTCATCAAAAGCATTCAAGCATTTAGTAGAACACTCAATATTAAGCATGTCAATGATATAAACATTATCATCACGAAAACCGGTGAGAATACAAACATCGGATTTAACATCAAAAATCTTGCAAGAAGAATTATCAAAAACAACTTTAAGTCCACGGTCACAAAGTTGACTAATGCTAAGCAAATTATGTTTTAAACCATCTACTAAAATAACATTTTCAATAATAGGAGATGCACCAATTTGAATGTTACCTATACCGATGATAGTCCCTTTGGAGTCATCCCCGAAGGTGACGGTGCCACCTTTCATGTACCTTGATAGGTTGTGAAGTTGTTGATGTCCCACGTCATGTGTCTTGAACAACCACTATCAAGGTACCACCGCTCCCTACGTCTTGGAGCTTTGGTGTGTACCTACATCAAATAATTTAAGAGTTGATTTTGGTACCCACATTTTCTTGGGTCCTCTAGGGTTAGTGTCATGAACCCAAACTAGATTATTTGTTCTATTTAGTTGATCATAACAAAACTTAGCTAAATGTCCATTTTTACCACAATATGTGCATCTATATACTCTACCATATTTAAAAGTATAGTGAGTGTGTGATTTGTGAGCATGAGAAACTTTAGCATGAGAGGTGTGAGCATGAGAATTTTTATCTTGTGAAATTTTAGCATGAGTAGTGTGCTTTTTAGAAAACATGTCCTCAAGTTTCTTAGTATTGAAAGCACAATCATTTAAAACTTTTTCAAAATCATTCATTTTGAATTTAAAGGAAGAAATTTCTTTTTCATCAATAATAGGAGATTTTGCCTTACAAGAACTTTTGTAGGCACAAAATTCTTTTTGCATGGAAATGAAATTAGAAGAAATATCATCTTTTTCTTTAGAAACAATGGCAAGTTGATTCTTAAGAAAAGCAACTTCTTTTTGTAATTTTAAGCATTCAAGTTTCTTATTATCATAAGTTTCAGAAAGTTCTACAAAGGCATGTACTAGAACTTCCTTACTTAGTTCATCATCTTCATCATCAAGGGATTGAGGGATTACCTTAGGTGTGTTTGCCATGAAACACATATTAGCTTGATCCACCTCCTCTTCGGACTCGCTTTCCGAATCCCATGTTGCTTTGTATGCTTTCTTTTCCTCCGGCTTCTTTGGCTTGAAGGAGGATGTCATCTTCTTCTTGAACTCCGGACAATCCGCCATGATATGTCCGGGTTTGCGGCAATTATAGCAAATGATCCTCCGTTCCTCTTTGCCTTCGAATTTTCTCCGGAAGTTGAACTTGTTCTTTCGGTATAACCTCTTGACATTCCGCACAAGGAGGGAGAGCTCCTCATCTTCTTCTTCATCTTCTTCATCGTCTTCAAGAGTGGATGAAGACTTGAAAGCTAAGAACTTTTTCTTTGTTGGAGCGGCCTCTTCTCTTGCCCTCTTCTCCATCTCATGGGTCTTTAGGTTCCCAATGAGACTAATGATGTCCATCTCATCTTTGTCGTTTAATTCCTTCAAGGTGGTGGCCTTTATCTCCCAAGATGGAGGAAGAGCCCGAATCACTTTGCGCACCTTTTGATCGTTGGAGATGACGTCACCTAAGGAAGAAAGACCATTGGTGATTTTAGTGAATCTAGTAATCATACAATCAATAGATTCATCATCAAGCATTTTAAATGATTCATATTGAGACCTCAAGAGATCTATCTTAGCTCTCTTGACTTGTGAAGTCCCTTCATGTGTGACCAATAAGTGTTGCCAAATCTCATAGGCGGATTGGCAATGAATTACCCGTGTAAGGTCATCCTCATTCAAGGCGTTTAAAGGGAGTTTTGGGCTTTGGAGTTAGCCTCATATTCTCTAAAGTTGAAGTCGGTCCATGTGCTCTCATCACTATCGGGTGCTACATAGGGCTTGGTCAAGGACTTAGCCACTAAACTACCTAATGATTGCAAAAAGATAGTCATCCTAACCTTCCAAATAGGGAAGTTGAGTCCATCAAATTTAGGTGGGGATTTAATGTTATCGGCCATGTTTACTAGTGATGAATGAATGAAATGAGAAATGTTTGATTAGCAAATTTAAGGATCTCTCTATGGATGTTAAGCCAAAACCTAGAGTCCAAGCTCTGATACCAATTGAAAAGTCACCTAGAGGGGGGGTGAATAGGTGACAATGCTAATCAAAGTGCAAATTAATAAATTTAAAGTCACAACAATCACCAATCAAGAATCACAAGATGAATGCAAGCAAGTATGACAATGAATATGATGAGCAAGTAATAAGTGCAAGCAAAGTAGAGTAAGGAGTGCAAGAATGTAAACCAATCGCAAACACAAGGATATGTTATCGAGGTTCGAGCACCCAGCTCTACTCCCCGCCTTCCCCAGAAGGATTCTAGCTACTTCCACTATCACAAAGATCTCAAATACAATGGAGTACCCAACTCCTACAATCTCAAGTACAAGTAATTTCTTGGTAGTCAAAAGACCACAAACTCTCTCTTTCAAATATCTCTTCCCTTACAAAGGTCCTTAGAGAATATTGAGTAGGAATGAAGCTCTTGTGTGTAAGGAGAAAAGAAAATTAAATCAGAGAGTATCACAAAAACACTTCAGAAATTAGAGAGAATTTCAGCCCAAAAACCAAGAAACAAAGTCTTTTGAAAGCCTTAAACTTTTTGAATTTTCTAGCAATAATTGTTGTAATGAATCTCTCCCCAAACACCCCTATTTATAGGAGAGGGCTAGGTTAAGAGATAAAACAAACTTAAGGCTAATTAAGTAATATTAGATTCAAAATATATCCCTAAATCAAATTTTAAACACAAAAAGACAAAACTTAAAACACCCCAGAAAATAGCCGTTTACTGTTCAACGGATCTGTCGGTCGACCGGTCGGTCGACCGCAAGTTCAAATATTTGACCGTTGCAGGCCAGCGGTCGACCGCCCGGTCGACCCAATCTAACCGAGAGCAAGGTTGCTTACAGTCGGTCGACCGGTCGGTCGACCGATACAACGTGCACACAGATATGTGCACAGCCAGAGCCACGGTCAACTGGGACGGTCGACCGGCCAACCTGTCATAGGTCCGGTCGACCGTTCGGTCGACTGGCTCAGGTCAAAAATCATGTTTTGAAGAGAAAATAAAGGGGATTTTGATTTTGACAAAAGTAATTTTGAATATAGATTTGTATAAAACATAAATATATATCTGTAGGCAAAATCTTGTAAACAAAATATTTTTGTATAAATTATAAGAAAACATTTTGGAATAAACATGTGCGCAAAAACGTGTGTGATAGAGCTTCAAACCTATCCACTATTCTTTAACAAACTATAAAACTAAAAATACAATGATTAAATAATTTTTGAGCAATCTTCAAGTCTTTGAGCCATCCAATGCCTTACTAGTGCCTTCTCTTCTAAGATCCTTCCTTGATTGTGCAATATGCCTTCCTTGCTATGTGAAACTTAGAAGTTCTTGCAAAAGCTAAGCCAATGGTCTCCAAATATGGTACAAAACCTGAAACTTATCTTGAACAAATTCATTAGTACTAAATAGCTCTTATTTGGTTTGTCATCATCAAAACACAAAACAAGAGAGTGTAACCTCTTGGGCCAACAAAACCCACCGTCATTCTCCCCTTTAAAAACCCCTCTCTCCCTCTCTCCTTCCATCTCTCTCTCCCTCCCCCCCAAACTCTCTCTCCCTCCTAAATTCTCTCCTCTCTCTCTATTTCACTCTCTCTCTCTAGACCCTCTCTCCCCTCTCACTGTTCCATGGCCGGGGCGGGCCTGACCCACGCCCGCGGCCAGGCGTCGCCGGCAGGCTGGCCGACCGCCACCGCGCCCCCCAAGCGGCCGCGCCACCCCCTCTCCTCCTCCTCCTCTTTCTTTCATCTCTCTGTTTTTCTTTCCCTCCCTATCACAACCTCTCTCTATCTCCCTCTCTATCTCTCTCTCACTCTCTCTCCAGCTCGGTGACCGAGCCGCCGCTGGCGGCCGGGATCGCCGCCGGCGGACTGCCGCGGGCCGCCGGCCAGCAAAGCTGGCCGGCCACAGCACTCTAGCAGCGGCAGCACAGCGGCAACACATGCTGCCGCTGCTGCTGCTATTTGATTAGGAGGAGTGGGTTCGGGTTACACCCGAACCCATTAACCCATATGGGGTTTGGGTTAAAACCCGTAAACCCGATACCCATTTTAATTTAAGTTAAACGGGTTTGGGTATTGGATCCAAACCCGACCCGTTATGAGCCCAATCCCGCATCCAAACCCACTAAAGTATTCGGGCGATAACTGGAGCATCCGGACTCCGATTCGGGCGATTCTGGATCCGTTGTGATCATGGGGAAGAGAGCTATCTCTCTATGGCTAGTTAGTGAGTAATTTTCTTTTATAAATTATATTTTTACCATGGTTAGTAACAGTGATTGATATATCTTGATTAGGGATATATTCATTATTAACTGGTAATTATTGGACAGGCATTGTAATAGGAATAACCTAAACGATTGTAAGGTAATTCCTAATTTAATATGAGGTAGTAAGAGTAACATTAAATACGGACATAGACAACTCGGACACAGTCTTTCTACCTGCACAGCCACTGACACTCGGGCCACTATGTCACCATATTCTTGTACACTATTATGTTCACAGTCACGTTACATGTGTACGGATCCACAGATACGCTATGATACTACACTGTCACTAGACATGCCTGCTAGACATCGTTACGGTACTCCACAGGACATGATATTATATGCTACACGAACCATTGTTATTACACGTATTAGTGCTACGCAGATATATTATACGGGTTATGGCTACACATGCATAGACACGTACCGCATGTCATATTATTGTTATCATCATTACACGGATACTGTAGTTCACTGTACATGATAGTAGACATTGACCACTGTTATGACATGTACCTGTTGCACAGATACTATGACATGTCGCACCAGTAGTTCGTATTCAGGTGCACCACTTCACAGAATACCGTCATGTCATATTATGATTATTATTACATGGCTTATCGGTATGTTACTGTTACACATGCATGTATGGTTTCTCTATTCATGTCATATGGATCCCTGTTCATATAGCATGTATTATTGTTCCATGTTATCCCCGTATTTCTGTTAGACGATGGTTTCCCGTTACTGATATGGATATTCCCGTTACTGGACATGAGAGCTGTTGATATGCGATATGTGGGAATCCCACATCTTTGGTTCCCGTTTCCCGTTATATTGTTCCCGTTATATTATTCACGTTTCCCGTTATATTGTTCTATGCTATCAACAGAGCTCAGGTCCTGATATCATGTTACCCGTATCATGTACTGTATTTGTTCTTGTTACACTGTATACTTGACATAAAGATAACTTGGGTATGGGGGAGACTTGACGGTTGATTAGTCATATCGGGTGGATGTCTGGATCCATTGTTTGTCCCACTACAGGGGACGGGGTAGTGCTGGCTACCGTCTGTTACTCATGAGCATCCCGTTATTGTTTTAGCTCATTGAGATTCCCGTTACATCTTACAGCTCTAGCGGGCTGGCCTTGGTCTCAGCAGCCAGGGGTCTGTTTAAGGCCGTTGTCCCGGGTATGCACGGGATACACCCACCCGATAAGAACTCCTCGACCATGGGTTTCCAATTAACATAATAAAACAATATACACAATAGTGACGACGGGAACACTTGTTATTTGGTCACTCTCTCGTTTGGATAATGGTACCCGTAGGCCATGTCCGGATGGGTTCAACTGGAGTGCGGGCTCCAGTATGAACTGCCAGTGGTATGGGACACTGGAAGAGATTGATTAAAATACCAGGTGGTCCTGATTGCTACTATTGTATAAATCACATGACATGCCTGGTACATGTAT
This sequence comes from Agave tequilana, assembly GCA_038442645.1. Lineage (NCBI taxonomy): Eukaryota > Viridiplantae > Streptophyta > Magnoliopsida > Asparagales > Asparagaceae > Agave > Agave tequilana. The sequence goes on along the minus strand of JAVJIF010000870.1, from coordinate 494,958 downwards.
GCTATCTTGTTATTGTTCATGCTACGTTTCCGATATCTTGTTACCTGTATACTTGTTACTTTACCTGGCATATGTTATACTTTTTGTGATGGCATACGACGCATGTTCTGCATTGCATATATTATGCTTTCTGTATAGCAGACATCATTACTGTATATACACCGCACCGTATAGTGATTACATTGCATAGGCCCATCTGCCTGTACACGTCTATCACGTCGCCACTCGCATGTTCATTTCTATCACGTCACCATTATTCGATAGACTGGACACGACTATAGACATGACCTGAGGATAACCGGCTAGGTAGTGATGGTATTAAAAGATGACATGTATATATAATTGCACTACTTTCATGTTTATTTATTTCTACTGTTTATATATCCTTATTATATGGTATCACTAGTCCAACCTCATGTACTACATATTATTATCGTGCTTGTATTACTATTGTATCTATTACTGCCTCCTTCATTTTACCGCTCACTAGGTCGCTTTCTAACGACCCTGGGTTTGCATGCCCAGATTGGAGATCCGCGTAACGTAGTATCCGAGAGTGCCTTGGAGTCACATAGGAGATTCCTCATCGAGACACCTCATAGGTATCTTTATGATTTATTGCTGTTATCTTATATGTCCCTATTTTTTTTCATATTTGTTATCGCTAACCTCTTTCTGCAGGTATTCTTGTACTTATTTCATGCTGGAACTCATGATTATATGGAGGTAATGTACTGTACTGAGGCTTAACGTACGCGTGAGCGTGTTTTCACCACGCGTATGTACGTCGCCATAACGTCTCCGTATCTGCGGGATCGGGGCGTTACATAGTGGTATCAGAGCTTAGGTTCACACCTGGTGTGGGTAACCACCTGGGTTAATCCTCGGGCTCATACCAACAGTACAGTCAGGTTCAGATGAACTGATTTGCATCTGAATTTGGGGGTTCCAGCCACGAGTACAAGACTACCATGACGTTGACAATTCATTCCTTGACTCGTCTGTATTCCTTCCTTCTTTCCCATTGTCAACCAGAGCATTCGATTTCCTTCTCACTTTCCTTGCAACGTTTTGCTTCTCATCCGTTAGTGTTAGATCACTACCATACTTCTCCATCCCGAGTTCCTTATCGATAGTAGAGTGCGCAGCGGAAGTGTCGTGGACCCGTAACATTGCAGCTTCGGGGTTGGAAATATTGCCCTCCTACCTGATTGAAATTGCGAGGACGCAATTTTTGTAAGGTGGGGAGAAATGTAATCCCCTGATCCCCGGTGTACGTATCACAGTATCGGTACGCGATACGACGTATAATATTGATTTGACCTCCGTGGTAGTCCGATTGAGCTGATGTCAGTTTCGAATATCATTTTCTAATATTTTAGATTTTTTAGGATTTTTTTGAATTATTTTGGAAAATGTCCGTAATCGGTGTCGACCGATACCGATAATCGGCTCTACGATTTTTATTTCACAAACGGAGTTGTATTTTAAGAATCTGCTTTCACCTTGTGTCTTAGAATCACATGATCTACGTTAGAGTATTTTTGGAGATTTTCTGAATTTATCGAAAATCAGGCCAAACCGGTGCCGCCCGTTATCGGTGACACTCCGGGATTTTTAATTTGCAAATCGTATTGAATTTATGCAAACCGTCTTCATGTTACGTCTCAGGATAATATTCTCCATTTTCTATAATTTTTGGGCATCATTCGGAGCTGGTCGAATAGTGGGCCAATATTATAAGATTAAAATATTATTATTTTTAATAAATCCTTCTTTTTCTTTCTTTCTTCTTCCAGCTTCTTCTACACGACTCCTCCACCGCCTTAAAACCCACCGTCATTCTCCCCTTTAAAAAACCCTCTCTCCCTCTCTCCTTCCATCTCTCTCTCCCCCCCCAAACTCTCCCCCCCTCCTAAATTCTCTCCTCTCTATTTCACTCTCTCTCTCTAGACCCTCTCTCCCCTCTCACTGTTCCATGGCCGGGGCGGGCCTGACCCACGCCCGTGGCCAGGCGTCGCCGGCCAGCGCCGCCGGCAGGCTGGCCGACCGCCACCGCGCCCCCCAAGCGGCCGCGCCACCCCCTCTCCTCCTCTTTTCTTTCATCTCTCTGTTTTTCTTTCCCTCCCTATCACAACCTCTCTCTCTCTCTCTCCCTCTCTATCTCTCTCTCACTCTCTCTCCAGCTCGGTGACCGAGCCGCCGGCGGCGGCCGGGATCGCCGCCGGCGGACTGCCGCGGGCCGCCGGCCAGCAAAGCTGGCCGGCCACAGCACTCTAGCAGCGGCAGCACATGCTGCCGCTGCTGCTGCTGCTATTTGATTAGGAGGAGTGGGTTCGGGTTACACCCGAACCCACTAACCCATATGGGGTTTGGGTTAAAACCCGTAAACCCGATACCCATTTTAATTTAAGTTAAACGGGTTTGGGTATTGGATCCAAACCCGACCCGTTATGAGCCCAATCCCGCATCCAAACCCAATAAAGTATTCGGGCGATAACTGGAGCATCCAGACTCCGATTCGGGCGATTCTGGATCCGTTGTGATCGTGGGGAAGAGAGCTATCTCTCTATGGCTAGTTAGTGAGTGATTTTCTTTTATAAATTATATTTTTACCATGGTTAGTAACAGTGATTGATATATCTTGATTAGGGATATATTCATTATTAACTGGTAATTATTGGACAGGCATTGTAATAGGAATAACCTAGACGATTGTAAGGTAATTCCTAATTTAATATGAGGTAGTAAGGGTAACATTAAATACGGACATAGACAACTCGGACACAGTCTTTCTACCTGCACAGCCACTGACACTCGGGCCACTATGTCACCATATTCTTGTACACTATTATGTTCACAGTCACGTTACATGTGTACGGATCCACAGATACGCTATGATACTACACTGTCACTAGACATGCCTGCTAGACATCGTTACAGTACTCCACAGGACATGATATTATATGCTACACGAACCATTGTTATTACACGTATTAGTGCTACGCAGATATATTATACGGGTTATGGCTACACATGCATAGACACGTACCGCATGTCATTTTATTGTTATCATCATTACACGGATACTGTAGTTCACTATACATGATAGTAGACACTGACCACTGTTATGACATGTACCTGTTGCACAGATACTATGACATGTCACACCAGTAGTTCGTATTCGGGTGCACCACTTCACAGAATACCGTCATGTCATATTATGATTATTGTTACATGGCTTATCGGCATGTTACTGTTACACATGCATGAATGGTTTCTCTATTCATGTCATATGGATCCCTGTTCATATAGCATGTATTATTGTTCCATGTTATCCCCGTATTTCTGTTAGACGATGGTTTCCCGTTACTGATATGGATATTCCCGTTACTGGACATGAGAGCTGTTGATATGCGATATGTGGGAATCCCACATCTCTTGTTCCCGTTTCCCGTTATATTGTTCCCGTTATATTGTTCTCGTTTCCCGTTATATTGTTCTATGCTATCAACAGAGCTCAGGTCCTGGTATCATGTTACCCGTATCATGTACTGTATTTGTTCTTGTTACACTGTATACTTGACATAAAGATAACTTGGGTATGGGGGAGACTTGACGGTTGATTAGATCATATCGAGTGGATGTCTGGATTCATTGTTTGTCCCACTGCAGGGGACGGTGTAGTGCTGGCTACCGTCTGTTACTCATGAGCATCCCATTATTGTTTTAGCTCATTGAGATTCCCGTTACATGTTACAGCTCTAGCGGGCTGGCCCTGGTCTCAGCAGCCAGGGGTCTGTTTAAGGCCGTTGTCCCGGGTATGCACGGGATACACCCACTCGATAAGAACTCCTCGACCATGGGTTTCCAATTAACATAATAAAACAATATACACAATAGTGACGATGGGAACACTTGTTATTTGGTCACTCTCTCGTTTGGATAATGGTACCCGTAGGCCATGTCCGCATGGGTTCGACTGGAGTGCGGGCTCCAGTATGAACTGCCAGTGGTATGGGACACTGGAAGAGAATGATTAAAATACCAGGTGGTCCTGATTGCTACTATTGTATAAATCACATGACATGCCTGGTACATGTATGCTATCTTGTTATTGTTCATGCTATGTTATCCGATATCTTGTTACCTGTATACTTGTTACTTTACCTGACATATGTTATACTTTTTATGATGGCATACGACACATGTTCTGCATTGCATATATTATGCTTTCTGTATAGCAGACATCATTACTGTATATACACCGCACCGTATAGTGATTACATTGCATAGGCCCATCTGCCTGTACACGTCTATCACGTCGCCACTCGCATGTTCATTTCTATCACGTCACCATTATTCGATAGACTGGACACGACTATAGACATGACCTGAGGATAACCGGCTAGGTAGTGATGGTATTAAAAGATGACATGTATATATAATTGCACTACTTTCATGTTTATTTATTTCTACTGTTTATATATCCTTATTATATGGTATCGCTAGTCCAACCTCATGTACTATATATTATTATTGTGCTTGTATTACTATTGTATCTATTACTGCCTCCTTCATTTTATCACTCACTAGGTCGCTTTATGACGACCCTGGGTTTGCATGCCCAGATTGGAGATCCGCGTACCGTAGTATCCGAGAGTGCCTTGGAGTCACATAGGAGATTCCTCATCGAGACACCTCATAGGTATCTTTATGATTTATTGCTGTTATCTTATATGTCCCTATTTTTTTCATATTTGTTATCGCTAACCTCTTTCTGCAGGTATTCTTGTACTTATTTCATGCTGGAACTCATGATTATATGGAGGTAATGTACTGTACTGAGGCTTAACGTACGCGTGAGCGTGTTTTCACCTCGCGTATGTACGTCGCCATAACGTCTCCGTATCTGCGGGATCGGGGCGTTACATAGTGGTATCAGAGCTTAGGTTCACACCTGGTGTGGGTAACCACCTGGGTTAATCCTCGGGCTCATACCAACAGTACAGTCAGGTTTAGATGAACTGATCTGCATCTGAATTTGGGGGTTCTAGCCACGAGTACAAGACTACCATGACGTTGACAATTCATTCCTTGACTCGTCTGTATTCCTTCCTTCTTTACCGTTGTCAACCAGAGCATTCGATTTCCTTCTCACTTTCCTTGCATCGTTTTGCTTCTCATCCGTTAGTGTTAGATCACTACCATACTTCTCCATCCCAAGTTCCTTATCGATAGTAGAGTGCGCAGCGGAAGTGTCGTGGACCCGTAACATTGCAGCTTCGGGGTTGGAAATATTGCCCTCCTACCTGATTGAAATTGCGAGGACGCAATTTTTGTAAGGTGGGGAGAAATGTAATCCCCTGATCCCCGGTGTACGTATCACAGTATCGGTACGCGATATGACGTATAATATTGATTTGACCTCCGTGGTAGTCCGATTGAGCTGATATCAGTTTCAAATATCATTTTCTAATATTTTAGATTTTTTAGGATTTTTCTGAATTATTTTGGAAAATGTCCGTAATCGGTGTCGACCGATACCGATAATCGGCTCTACGATTTTTATTTCACAAACGGAGTTATATTTAAGAATCTGCTTTCACCTTGTGTCTTAGAATCACATGATCTACGTTAGAGTATTTTTGGGGATTTTCCGAATTTATCGAAAATCCGGCCAAACCGGTGCCGCCCGTTATCGGTGACACTCTGGGATTTTTAATTTGCAAATCGTATTGAATTTATGCAAACCGTCTTCATGTTACGTCTCAGGATAATATTCTCCATTTTCTGTAATTTTTGGGCATCATTCGGAGCTGGTCGAATAGTGGGCCAATATTATAAGATTAAAATATTATTATTTTTAATAAATCCTTCTTTTTCTTTCTTTCTTCTTCCAGCTTCTTCTACACGACTCCTCCACCGCCTTAAAACCCACCGTCATTCTCCCCTTTAAAAACCCCTCTCTCCCTCTCTCCTTCCATCTCTCTCTCTCCCCCCCAAACTCTCTCTCCCTTCTAAATTCTCTCCTTTCTCTCTCTATTTCACTCTCTCTCTAGACCCTCTCTCCCCTCTCACTGTTCCATGGCCGGGGCGGGCCTGACCCACGCCCGTGGCCAGGCGTCACCGGCCAGCGCCGCCGGCAGGCTGGCCGACCGCGGCCGCGCCCCCCAAGCGGCCGCGCCACCCCTCTCCTCCTCCTCTTTTCTTTCATCTCTCTGTTTTTCTTTCCCTCCCTATCACAACCTCTCTCTCTCTCTCCCTCTCTATCTCTCTCTCTCACTCTCTCTCCAGCTCGGTGACCGAGCCGCCGGCGGCGGCCGGGATCGCCGCCGGCGGACTGCCGCGGGCCGCCGGCTGCTGCTGCTATTTGATTAGGAGGAGTGGGTTCGGGTTACACCCGAACCCACTAACCCATATGGGGTTTGGGTTAAAACCCGTAAACCCGATACCCATTTTAATTTAAGTTAAACGGGTTTGGGTATTGGATCCAAACCCGACCCGTTATGAGCCCAATCCCGCATCCAAACCCAATAAAGTATTCGGGCGATAACTGGAGCATTCGGACTCCGATTCGGGCGATTCTGGATCCGTTGCGATCGTGGGGAAGAGAGCTATCTCTATATGGCTAGTTAGTGAGTGATTTTCTTTTATAAATTATATTTTTACCATGGTTAGTAACAGTGATTGATATATCTTGATTAGGGATATATTCATTATTAACTGGTAATTATTGGACAGGCATTGTAATAGGAATAACCTAGACGATTGTAAGGTAATTCCTAATTTAATATGAGGTAGTAAGGGTAACATTAAATACGGACATAAACAACTCGGACACAGTCTTTCTACCTGCACAGCCACTGACACTCGGGCCACTATGTCACCATATTCTTGTACACTATTATGTTCACAGTCACGTTACATGTGTACGGATCCACAGATACGCTATGATACTACACTGTCACTAGACATGCCTGCTAGACATCGTTAGGTACTCCACAGGACATGATATTATATGCTACACGAACCATTGTTATTACACGTATTAGTGCTACGGAGATATATTATACGGGTTATGGCTACACATGCATAGACACGTACCGCATGTCATATTATTGTTATCATCATTACACGGATACTGTAGTTCACTGTACATGATAGTAGACACTGACCACTGTTATGACATGTACCTGTTGCACAGATACTATGACATGTCACACCAGTAGTTCGTATTCAGGTGCACCACTTCACAGAATACCGTCATGTCATATTATGATTATTGTTACATGGCTTATCGGCATGTTACTGTTACACATGCATGTATGGTTTCTCTATTCATGTCATATGGATCCCTGTTCATATAGCATGTATTATTGTTCCATGTTATCCCCGTATTTCTGTTAGACGATGGTTTCCCGTTACTGATATGGATATTCCCGTTACTGGACATGAGAGCTGTTGATATGCGATATGTGGGAATCCCACATCTCTTGTTCCCGTTTCCCATTATATTGTTCCCGTTATATTGTTCTCGTTTCCCGTTATATTGTTCTATGCTATCAACAGAGCTCAGGTCCTGGTATCATGTTACCCGTATCATGTACTGTATTTGTTCTTGTTACACTGTATACTTGACATAAAGATAACTTGGGTATGGGGGAGACTTGACGGTTGATTAGATCATATCGGGTGGATGTATGGATCCATTGTTTGTCCCACTGCAGGGGACAGGGTAGTGCTGGCTACCGTCTGTTACTCATGAGCATCCCATTATTGTTTTAGCTCATTGAGATTCCCGTTACATGTTACAGCTCTAGCGGGCTGGCCCTGGTCTCAGCAGCCAGGGGTCTGTTTAAGGCCGTTGTCCCGGGTATGCACGGGATACACCCACCCGATAAGAGCTCCTCGACCATGGGTTTCCAATTAACATAATAAAACAATATACACAATAGTGACGACGGGAACACTTGTTATTTGGTCACTCTCTCGTTTGGATAATGGTACCCGTAGGCCATGTCCGGATGGGTTCGACTGGAGTGCGGGCTCCAGTATGAACTGCCAGTGGTATGGGACACTGGAAGAGAATGATTAAAATACCAGGTGGTCCTGATTGCTACTATTGTATAAATCACATGACATGCCTGGTACATGTATGCTATCTTGTTATTGTTCATGCTACGTTATCCGATATCTTGTTACCTGTATACTTGTTACTTTACCTGGCATATGTTATACTTTTGTGATGGCATACGACGCATGTTCTGCATTGCATATATTATGCTTTCTGTATAGCAGACATCATTACTGTATATACACCGCACCGTATAGTGATTACATTGCATAGGCCCATCTGCCTGTACACGTCTATCACGTCGCCACTCGCATGTTCATTTCTATCACGTCACCATTATTCGATAGACTGGACACGACTATAGATATGACCTGAGGATAACCGGCTAGGTAGTGATGGTATTAAAAGATGACATGTATATATAATTGCACTACTTTCATGTTTATTTATTTCTACTGTTTATATATCCTTATTATATGGTATCACTAGTCCAACCTCATGTACTATATATTATTATCGTGCTTGTATTACTATTGTATCTATTACTGCCTCCTTCATTTTACCACTCACTAGGTCGCTTTCTGACGACCCTGGGTTTGCATGCCCAGATTGGAGATCCGCGTACCGTAGTATCCGAGAGTGCCTTGGAGTCACATAGGAGATTCCTCATCGAGACACCTTATAGGTATCTTTATGATTTATTGCTGTTATCTTATATGTCCCTATTTTTTTTAAATTTTTTGTTATCGCTAACCTCTTTCTGCAGGTATTCTTGTACTTATTTCATGCTGGAACTCATGATTATATGGAGGTAATGTACTGTACTGAGGCTTAACGTACGCGTGAGCGTGTTTTCACCTCGCGTATATACGTCGCCATAACGTCTCCGTATCTGCGGGATCGGGGCGTTATAGAACCGAAGAATTGAAATGATCGGTTTGGTGCAGTTTGAGAAGGAATTCTGCTCGGTTCCTTATTTTTTGGGATTCGGTAAATCGAACTCCAAATTTCTTTTCTTTTCTCTTCTTAGCCTAATGTAAAGCCCAACCCACATCCTAATTTCCCTCCCTTTTCCTTCTCTTTTATTTATTAAAACTTAGTCCACAAGCCAAGCCCGCTACTACTTCTTTTTCCTCTTATTTTCCTTTTTATTCACCCAACTCTCATACTCCTTTTTCTTTCACCTTTTTTATTCATTAAAATTAACTGTTCTCCTTCCTCTCTTCTTGGTTCACCCAACTCATCATCGCCCTCCTCCAACCCCTAACTGCTGACCTCCCCTCCCCTTCCCCTCCCCCTCGCGCTCCGCCCCCCTCCCCTCCCCCTTGCCATGAAAACCCTCTCCCCTCCTCCCTCGACCAGCATGAAAACCCTATCCCCTCCTTCTCCGCCATGAAAACCCTAGCCCCTCCTCCCCCGACCAACATGAACACCCTCCTGGCGACCTCCCTATCCTCCCCAATCACCATGAAAACCCTCTCCCCTCCTCCTCAGTTTGAGATTTCGATCGAAACTGAAACTGAACGTTACCGAACCAAAAATAATGGTTCGGTTTCGTTTGTCCTCCCTTCTTCAGTGTGGTGCAATTTTTTATTTTTTTGACAAAAAACACATTGAACCGTACCGAGCTCACCCCTACAGTCAACCGAATACAAATTACATGAGTATCACCCACAAATTTCTCTATTTTCCATTTTTATCCTCGCTCAATAACGTGCCTCTGATCCCGAAGGCCAAGATCTGTCCGTTCAAAAATAAATGCTCCAAGATCTCAGCAATTCTGGCCATCCATTGTTCTCAAAATTCGAATCTTAGACTCTAATTAATAAACGGTCAGCTCGAATTTACAAAATGAACCAACTTGCTCCTTCCTTCTATCTCAGGGAAAATTATATCAAAATACCTTAAATTACAGGAGTACTTTAAACTATATACCCCAAATTTTCAGCCAATGCACAATAATACCTCTATTTTTTTTTATTTCATCATGATACCTTAAGGTAGTTAATTACAATAATACCCTTATCATTTTTCAACCCTTATCTCCTATCTGCATCTACTCCTCTTGCAACTTCGACCACCATCTCGCCCTTTACTTCTTCGCCGGTCCATAGCCCCCCCAACTTCCCCCCCCCCCCTCTCTCATAAATATGGAGAATCAACAATACTCAACAGCATAATATTATATAATTAAGCAATACATCATCAGATAGTCAATATGTCGTGAACCTATTTTAAAACAATAGCCTCCCGATTCAAAACAAAATGGTAGGCATCAGCCCTTGTGAAACCCCTACCCATCTCACTTTTCCCATTTCTCTTCCTCTTCCTCCTCCTCCTTGTGAGTTCAAATGCTTGTAAAGAAGTTTAAACGAAATCACAAGCTCTCGCCTTTGATCCTAAATGCTACAAACAATTATTTGGTTGTGTTTGAATTGAAAAATTGAGGTCAGAGGCGTATGACACGAGCCGGTGAAGGCCAGTTGTCGCGACTGTGACAACGGGCATAGTTTGGGAGGGAGTCGAGGACATAAGAGTTGATGGCGGTGGAGATGGTGGAGGTGGACAGTGGTGGGTTGTGTTTGGGAGATAATAAGAAGTAGAAAATAAGAGAGAGAGAGAGAGAGAGAGAGAGGAGATAAAACTCCAACGTATATCACATGCAAGTCACGTGTTGTAATTTTTCATAGTCAATTGACAAAAGGTGGTTAAATAGTTTAAGCGAGCAAAATGTTCTGAAAAATAGTTTAGGTAATACTGCTTAAAATACCCATAGTTTAGGAAATGGATATTGCCACCCCAAAAAATGAGAAAGGCACCCCACAGATATTTACAAGTGTGTCATTATTTTTTTTTATAATTTTACCTTTGATGAAATGTCCAAAATATCCTTCTTCTTCTTTCTTCCTTTCTCCTTCCTCCGCCCGCCCCCTTCTTCTTCTCCGGCGACGCTAGTCCCCCCCTCCTCCGTGCCTTCACCCTTCCCCTTCTCCCCTGACCTCCCCTCCCCGCTCCCCGCTTCGCCCTCCCCGCTTCGCCTTCCCCGCAATGCCAGCTTCCCCCTCCCCGTGCTCCCACCCTGTACCCTCCCACCGCCCACCCCTTTCCCCCTTCTCCCCAACTGTTCGGCCCGTCCGGTCGATCAGCTGAGGAGAAGGGGGAGGGGAGGAGGGGAAGGCGGACGGAGCAGGGAGGGGGAGGGATGGGGTTCACCGGAGGAGGGGGAGCGCCAGGGAGGGGGGAGGCTAGGGAGAAGGGTCGTCAGAGGAGGAGGGTGTTCGCTGGAGAGTGGAGGCCAGGGGGGAGGAAGGGATTCGCTGGAGGAGAAGGGTGTTCGCTGGAGAGGGGGAGGTCGGGGAGGGAGGGATTCGCTGGAGGAGGGGGTTCTCCAGAGAGGGGGAAGGCCGGGAGGAGGGGGTTCGCCGGAGTCCGGCGGCGGTTCACCGGTCGTGTGGTCGCCGGTATATAGCAAGAGGAGGAGAGAGTAATTTGGCAATTTTTAATTTTTTTGAGGTGCTTTATCAAATTTGGGAGTGTTTTAACTTCCTCTTTGTTTGGGGTGGCAATATCCTCCGCTCCCTATAGGGGCCGTTTGTTTCGCGTAAAAGTCCGTAATTCGTAAATGACTTACAACACAGTTACAACTACGGCGTTTGTTTGGACAATATTCGTAAAAGACTTACAGAACCCAATTACCCCTCACTTGCAACCCAATTACCACTCACTTACAGCCCAGTTATAGTTAATTTTTTGGTCATGCAAATTTGTATTATTGTACACACACCATGGATTTCATGTCACCACCCTTGTTTGACATTCTTAACATCCAAATTTGGAAGGTTAAGATGTCTTTGTACCTCAAAGCCCTAGGCATCCATGTTTATCTTGCCATCACTAAAAATGATTATTGTTTAAATGGTAAGAATTTTGAGGCTAATGCAAAAGCCCTACATGCTTTAAGATCTACCCTAAATGATGATTATTTATCTAGGGTTGCTAATCTTGATTTGACTTTTGTAGTGTGGAACACCCTCCTCTCCCTTGGCGAAAAAGAACAATATTATGCGGGAGTGACTCGGATGTTGGAAGCGACATCTCCAACAAGTGCTACATGGTTCAAGGGGATTACCCCCTTGAGGTAACTACCGAATCCGAGGTAGATGAAGACATGTCATATGATGAGCTCACATCTTTTTGTCAACTATTGCTTGAAAATATGACATGATAAGAAAAGATAATAAAATTTGAAAAAAAAATTTGAGTGCATGCATATAGAAAATGATTCTTTTAAAAATAAAATTGCATGTTTAGAAAAAGAAAAAGAAGATTTGAAAAATGAAAATGATTCCTTGATGTCCAAATTGAATGATTTGTGTGAAGGAAATATGTCTTTGAAAAATGAAATTGTTTTGGTGAAAAAACAAAAAGAAATTGCTTTTCAAGAAAACTCTACTTTGAAAAGAAAAATTTTTGAAAAAGAAAAAGAAAAAGAAAAAGAAAAAGTTGCTAAAAAGAAAAATACTTGTGATCATGCTTTACATGCCACCACTTCTATTGATCAAAATGAGATAAATGTTTTGAAAAATAAAATTGATTGTTTGAGCTCCACTTTGAGCTCATGTGCATTTAATCATTCTAGGTTGGAGTCTATGTTTTCAAAGAAACAAACTCCACACATTCATGCACATCATCATCCACATCATGCTTATGTTGCACGTCATGATCACACCCACACACATAAGCATCCTAAGGTGTACAAATGTACACATTGTGGCCGCAAAGGCCATTTAGCAAAATTTTGTTATGATAGGATACATCATTTAAATTTTGCTAATCATAAAAATTTTTGGGTTCCTAACAAGACTAACCCCCAAGGACCCAAAAGAATATGGGTACCAAAATCCCCACCGTGTGTATTTGATGTAGGTGAGGGCTCTCATAAGACATGAGAGATTTGGTGCCTTGGTGGTGGTTGCATGGACTAGAAGGACATTCATTTGATGCACCGCTATCAAGGAGTTTTGGTGGGACAACCACCATGTTTGGAGCTTTGGAGTATAGTTCATGTGTTGGTAACTATCTCTAAAACTCTTAGTTTTGTTTACATGCTTATTCATTTTTGACATCATTTAGCATGTTCATATTTTTTTGTGTGCTTCATGTGGTAGATACTTGTTTAAATGTAGTTTTTATTAAAACTTGGATTTATACATGTACAAGTAGTGAGCCACATTTGATTCATATACGTTTGCACTTCATTGTTCATTTGTACTCACTATACGCAGATGTATAGCCTAGTTTTGATGATTCTTTCATTTATACTTGTTTTGCCTATTTTCATGTTTTACTTCATGTATATGTATTTTTAATTCAAATCTAATAAATATACATGTATACCCGTGAGTCTCTTGCCTTCATGCAAATACTTTAATAGACTCTTTTATGTTTGGGATATGTATGAGTATTGTTAGGATTGGATAAATCATACATATACCTAGAAGTTTGTTTTGTTTTTAAATGAAAAATGAATTTTCATGTTTATTTGATAAAATGTTATTCATGATTTGAGCCTTAATGACTATTTTCATGAAAATGCTATATACATGATTCTTGTACACTCATACTTCATTTGTTTTGTCATGACTTTGTTTCATGAACACTTTTATGAGTTTAATCGATTTTGAGTGTCATCTCTTGTGTATTTGGTATGATTCATGAAAAACATTTGTTTTGATTCTATGTTTTGAAGGATCTTTAACTAGTTTTTCAAAAATTAATTTAACTAGTTATTTATTCTTCAATATTTATGAGATATACACATGATCCTATTATTGTTTCAATTGGTATCATTGAATCGTTTCAATTGGTATCAATTTGACTCTATATTTGTATATACTCATTTGTTTTCTTATATATGTATGTATCAATGTCAATTGGTATACTCTTTTCTTTTCATACATATATATGATTTTCATGTGCTTAACTTACAATTGGTTCACATTTTTAAAGCACAAAGTTTATGATGAAAAATAAAAATTTTTGATCATTATGTTTACTATTGGTATCAATATGTTTCAACTTCATATTTATTTAATTTCAATTGGTATCAATATGATTTACAATAATGATTATTTTCAATTTGGTATCTTAAAATTTGTTTGTTTTACAAAAGCTCTGATACCTTTAAAAATTTTGTTTAAGAAAAAATTAAAAATGTTTTGATATGTATTTCCTATATGCAAGGAGAGCTTAACATCTCTTCTACATATAGATTCATGTTGAGTGTATTGTATATTGAGGAGCTTGACAACTCTTCTTTATGTGGTACACGTGTGTAGGGGGAGCTTCACATCTCCTCTTATGCATTACATATTATACGTTATGTGAATTAGGGCTTGTCATCCCTCTTTCATGTAATGTATATGTGTAGGGAAGTTACTTAACCGTCTTCCTCTTCATGAATGTATATCGCATATAAACTTTTATTGACTTATATGTTTACCCCTTATTGTTCTCTTTGTTTATGACAAAAAGGGGGAGAAAAATTTTGTTTTTACTTTAACCCTTTGTTGATGATTGACAAAAAGGGGGAGAAAGATTTGAGATTTATATGTATGTTTTGTGAAAAATGATTGTTTATGCATATATGTTTTGTTTTGCAAATAGGAGAAAAAGAATTTGTTTTGTTTTATGCTTGTTAGCATGTTTATCTCCTAGATTTGCATACATGTTTATGTGCTTCATTTCCATATCTTATTGTTTATTTGTCATGCATGAGTTAAGGGGGAGCTTCTTTGGAGCTTTACTTTAATCCATGCATATATAACTTCATGAGTTTTGTCATCATCAAAAAGGGGGAGATTGTTGGCCCAAAGGCCCATCACTCTAGTTTTGATGATGATCAGCTCATGTAGTTATGTTTACTAATGATCTTGTGTTTAATTAGTGACAGATTTATGATCAAGATCTGAGTAGGTGCAAAGCTTCAACAAAGGATTTAAAGTCAAGTTTTGGAGCTAGCACGGTATTTGGACCAAGTCAAGAAGCCTTCAAGTGAAGACTTCAAGAAGATGAAGACTTGTGTCTAGGTTTGTTTTTGTAAGATTTTATTTTAGATAAAATGTAAAGGATAGAGTAGTTGGTGGATTGCTCAAGTTCATATACACACACACTCTTAATTTAGTTTTGTTTTTACAAAAGATTTTCTATTTTAGAAAATACATGTTTGGATTTTGGTTTTCAAGTTTATATCTTTTATCCAAAACCATGTTTAGAACTTAATGTCAAAAATATAGATATTTCACCATGTTTGTGTAGTGGATCATATCCATACACTCTATGCTTCAAATGAGTTTAAATATCTTGTTTTTGTATTTGGAGAAGTTTTGGAAAAACAAAGTTTGGAAAACAAGTTTTGGAAAAATACAGTTTTCATTTTGAATCAATATTTTCAAGTTACAAAAATAGTTCAAATCTTTTATAACATGCCTTGATTTTGTGCAAGCATGTTTGTTTATCAAAGTATATTGGTAAAACTATTTTTGTAGATTTTATGGGATTTTACTTGAGCCAAAAAAACCAAGTTTTAATCCCCAGATTTTCTGTTCCAGGCTTCAGCCAGTCGACTAGTCGACCGACCAAGTCGACTGGGGCTGAAGTCAGTCGACCGGCTCGGTCGACCGACGTGCACAAACGTGCACGCCTTGACCTGGCAGGTGGCCGGTCGACCGACCCGGTCGACCGTCCAGAGAGCTCTGCTCTCTGGAAAGGCCCGGTCGACCGGGCGGTCGACCGGACAGAGAGACTTGCTCTCTGTATCTGACCTCGGTCGACCGGCCGGTCGACCGATGGCACAACGGTCTGAAATATGACTGTTGGCCGGTCGACCGGGCGGTCGACCGACAGGCCTGACAGACCCCAACGGCTAGTTTTTCTTAGCCTATAAATTTGGGGGTTTGGGCATTGTTTTTCAACAAGATTTTTGGAGACTTTTAGAGCCAGTTTTTCCTACTCTTTTCAGAGGTTTTTCTCCACAAAATTGAGAGCTAATATTTCCAATCAAAAGGAAAGTTTATTAAGAGTGTTAAAAGAGATTTTCTTTGAGTTTTCCTCCACCATTCTCATCCTTGTTTTCTCACACAAAACTTGAGCTATCCATTGCTATATCTACCTATAGGGATTTGTTGTGAGAGGATTTTAGGTGATCAAGTGTTGTGATCACTAAAGACTTGTACTTTGTTTCTTTGAGGAGGCGGACGTGTGTGTTCGCATTTGTTTCGGGTCCTAGTGAGGACTCGGTGTTTCGAGTTTGGGTGTGAACTCTTTGTTTGAGGTGCGGCCTTGGCGAGCTAGTGGTCTTGCGGTGTGTACGGACTAGAGAGAGTCCAAGGAGTTCTAGTGGGAACTCGTTATAGGTGTTGCGGCACCGAGTGATCCGGTGGGATCGATTATAGTGGAAATCCTTCGTGTATCGAAGGCGGGGATGTAGAGCAAGGGTGCTCGAACCTCGAAACAAATCCCTTGTGTTTGCGATTGCTCACTCTCTCTCTTTGTCTCTTGTCTATATCTTGCATGCTTATATTGTGTTTATCTTTTCATGCTTGATATACATTGTGTGCTTAATTGATATATATGCTTGGGTTTGTTTGCTAACACTTGTATTCAACCAAGAGAGCCAACGCGGCACCTCAACCCTTATCTAGGGGAATCTAGAGGAGTTTGTCCAGAGTCCTTCACGGAAAATTCGGCAACACTCTTGTGTTATACGTGGTGTTTAGTGTAATAGTTTGTTTAGGTCATAATAGTTTTTAATTCCGCATTATTTGTCATTTAGTGACCATTAGATTAGCCATCACCTATTCACCCCCCTCTAGGTGAACTGAGGGAGGGATTCACTGGAGGAGGAGGGGGTTCGCCAGAGAGGAGGAAGGCCGGGAGGAGGGGGTTCGCCGGAGTCCAGCGGCGGTTCACCGGTCGTGTGGTCGCCGGTATATAGCAAGAGGAGGAGAGAGTAATTTGGCAATTTTTAATTTTTTTTTAGGTGCTTTATCAAATTTGGGAGTGTTTTAACTTCCTCTTTGTTTGGGGTGGCAATATCCTCCGCTCCCTATAGGGGCCGTTTGTTTCGCGTAAAAGTCCGTAATTCGTAAATGACTTACAACCCAGTTACAACTACGGCGTTTGTTTGGACCGTAATTCGTAAAAGACTTACACAACCCAATTACCCCTCACTTGCAACCCAATTACCACTCACTTACAGCCCAGTTACAGTTAATTTTGTGGTCATGCAAATTTGTATTATTTTTTTATGTTAATATTAATTTTTTTTAATATTTATCATTTTTAATATTTATTTGCAATATTAAAACTTTTTAAATCACCAAATAGTTAATTTTGTGATAAACTTTTTCACTTACGACTTACACATTACGACAACCAAACACCGTAAAGCACAATACACTTTTTCACTTACAAATTTATATTACCAACCAAACACCATAAAGCTTACATGCATGTAACTCATTTACAAATGTAAAAGACTTTACCAATTACAACTTACGAATTACGGCCAATTACGACAACCAAACAGACCCAGTTTAGGATATTTTGGTGTAATTTTCCTTAATGTTTCATTTCCTGCGACGCCCGTGAGGGGTATTATTGTAAAAAAAATCAGAAAATATAAAATGACAAGAGAAAACATACTGGATTCTCTCTCTTCTCCAAGTTCGTGGCAGCCGACCTTCTGCCAAGACAACCCGCCCCTTCTCTCTCTCTCTCTCTGCAATTTTCATTTTATTTTTCTTTTTGCAAATCTCACCTCGTTTTCTTTATTTCTTTCTGAAGCCATGTCGAAGGGGCCAGGACTTTTCTCCGACATCGGAAAGAAAGCCAAAGGTGTTGTGCCTTGGTGACAACAACCAACTGAGGATCTCACAAATATCCAAGCACGAAGAACAACCAAACAGCACAATAATCACCAGAAGAAAACACAAAACTCAAACACACGATCTAACGAGGTTCGGCCTCAACGCCTACGTCCTCGGGGCAATCAGAGAGAGATTTAATTGCTTTGGAAGAAGATTACAATTCTAGCAGCTACTCTTCTCTCAAAGGAGCTCCAGAATTTCCAGCATTCATAAAATCCTAGGCAAAACTCGTATTTATACCAACAAGTTTCCAAAACAGAAACACAGCCCGCACCCGCTTGTCGGTCGACCGGGCGGTCGACCGACCCTTCCACCGGTCGACCGGCCGGTCGACCGAGTGCCCAACAGAGAGTTGGGTACTTACAGTCAGGCTTTTCGGTCGACCGGGCGGTCGACCGCTCTCTGACCCTGTGCACGCTGTGCACGTGCGGTCGACTGGGCCGGTCGACCGCTGAGCCTGTTCTGCTGCTGCTGCTTTCTTCTGCTGCTGTTTCCCTTCGTCTTCGTCGTCGACTTCCTTGGCGATCCCCTCGACGACCTCTCGGCAATTCATGTCAACTTCCTTAGCAGTATTCTCTCTTTCTAACAATTCTACACCTCGGCGAAGATTTTTCAAATCTGAGCCGATCTCCAATGTACCCAGTCTATCACCTGGCGAAATCAACGCACGATCTCGGCGAAATCGACACACGATCTCGGCTTGCGCGCACCGGACGAAATCGACACACGATCTCGGCGAAATCAACACACGATCTCGGCTTGGAATCTTTAGCTCAGCTATCAACTGGAAAACATCGTACATGCCTTCCCTGCACTTCACCTTAGGAGAATTTTCATACATGCCGATCACCAAACTGTGGCTTTTACTCCACAACTTCACGACCTCACGAAGACTTCCTCACGAGCCAACACTGACTCTCCAACTGACCAGCTCTATCTAGTCTTCCTGTCTTCCACTGACGGTCCACCAAGTCTGTGTAGAGCCCACCAAACATTCATCGGCTTCAACTGGATGCGCATCACTCCTTATGCAAGCTCAACATCTTCTCTCCGGAAGATCACCTGTTCATCGAGACCACAACACCTCACCACCACGTGAAGTCGAACTGGCCACAACACTTCACCTCTACGTGAAACCTCTCCACCTCTACATGGAGATCCATCGGCCACAACTCTTCACCTCTACGTGAAGATCCAAGCAGCTTCTCGAGAACCCAAATAGCTCCATAAAAGTTGCATCACCAAATGGCTGCGCCTTTACGGCTGCCTACGTACCTTTGCCCAAAAGGATCAAGCCAACCGTAGTTCATTTAGATGAGCTTCATCAAGCTCAAACAATGATACCTGTATTTGCAGCAGTGACCTGTCTGACCGAGTCATATGAATCTCTTCCCGACCATCATGGAGGACAACGGCCTTCAACTTCAGCTTGTCACGTTCACAAGCTTGAAATTCATGCTTCTTTCCCCACAAGCGTGGTTTCACCTTGGTTCCAATAGCTGCAAACAATTCGACATCCTCTGCAATGTCTTCAACCTTTTCAGCATCAACCTTGGTATCATGATCTCCACCTGGTGTCACATCCGGTGAAATCTCATCTAATGCCGAACTAACTGGAGATGATGGAGTAGCATCAACCTCCACCCGCTGCGATCCTTCCTTGGTCTTCGTCCTCTCCACCTGCTGAGAGACGATGGACTTCAACCCTGAAGTCTCTTCAAAAGTGACATGCCTGCTCATCACGATCTTCTTGTCTTCGGGGTCCCACAACCTGTAGCTATTTCCTTTGACGCCCAAATAGACAAACCTCTTTGCTCGCGGATTCAACTTGCCATTCTTGGCACTGAAGTAGGCCGGACTTCCAAACTCCCGCAGCAAACAATGATCTTGAGTAGCTTCCCCAGACCAAATATCCAATGGAGCTTTACCTCCTATCGCAGTCGATCTGTTCATGAGATGACTAGCATACTCAGTCGCCTCAGCCCAAAACGACCTGTCTAATCCTACATTAGACAACAACCTCCGAACCTTCTCCAGTAAGGGACAGACTACATCTTTAGCCAACCCATCTGTACCTGTTGTGAAGTGAGTTGCAATACCTGTGTTCTGGCCAAATCGTAGGAACTGGTACATGTCCTTTCCAACATTACCAATATGAAGCTCCTTTATCTTCCTACCTATCTGCCTCTCCATTCTTCTTCTCCACTTCACCAACACATCTAGGGCTTCACCCCTTTGTCCCATGGGATATATCCAAACATGCCTAGATGAACCATCAACAAATGAGACAAAGTACCTGTGACCTCCAAGCGATGCCTTCTTAGCAGGTCCCCATACGCTCATGTGAACACAATCAAGAAGACCTTCATTGTGGTGAGTACTGGTGCTGAATCTCACCTTCTTCTTGTCCAGAACGCTGTGTTCACCTTCCAACTCGCAGGTAGCAGCACCTTCCAGCGATTCCATCTTGCAGGAGCTCGCAAAGATTTTTCTTCTTCCTGTCCGACCTTTCCCTGCCAGACCTCCGGGCCACCAACATCTGAAGAATTCGAAGTCTCCACCTGATCTGTCATCGTACTACCCTTCAAGTAGTAGAGGTTGCCTTGGCGGACGCCCTTCATCACCACCATCGAGCCCTTGATCATCCTGAGATCGCCATCTCGAACAGATATCACCATGCCCGATGCTTCCAAAGTGCAAACTGAGATAAGATTCCTTTTGAGCTGAGGTACATACCTCACCTCCTTCAACTCTCGAACTATCCCATCATCCATCTTGATGCGGACTGTACCCATCCCTTCTATATTACACGGATGGTCATCCCCCATGACCGTGTAATATCCATCCAGCTTCTCAAAGCTAGAAAACCAGGCCTTGTTCGGGCATACATGATAGGTGGCTCCGCTATCCAAGATCCACTCAGAACTATCTGAGTTACAAGCAGTAGTAGGGTAGTAACCGAGAGAGAGAACACCGATGAGTCATCATCCGATCCATCCGCCTGTGTGAGATTCGCCTCGGTCTTTGACTCCACCTTCTTATCTTTGGCCTTAGGGCATTCTGCTTTCCAGTGTCCTACTTCCTTGCACAAGGCACACTGATTCCTCTTCAGATTTCTGAAACCCGGCCTAAATTTCGATCTTCCTCTAACCTCCTTGCCCTTCCGCGATGAACCCCTGCCTCTTACTTCCAGTGCCTCCGCTGATGAGCTTGACCTAGAAGGATGTCTCTCCTTCTTCCTCGTCTCATAACTAGTCAGTGCAGACGACACCTCATCATAATCCAAGGTCTGCCTTCCATTGATGAAGGTCAGAGTGAATGTCTCATACTCCTCCACCAGGAGTGAGTTCAGAAAGATGATCGCCTTATCTTCCTCATCTACAATGACATCCACGTTTACCAAGTCTGTAAGAAGCTTAGTATATCGGTTGATGTGCTCATTCACTGTGCTTCCCTTCTTCATTTGAAAACTGTACAGCCTACTCTTAAACTGCAACCTGGACTCAACACTCTTAGTCAAATATTTCTTCGCAAGAGTTTCCCACAGTTTCTTCGCCGACGTCTCATGTTGCGCAAGGTATTTTATGTCTTGCAACAAACATGAACGTATCAAGCCACATGCCGACCTGTTCATCTTCGCCCACTCTTCATCAGTAGTCGTGCTCCTCTTCTTCTCCAATAGGAGAGTGTCCTCGAGGTTCGATGCATTCAGCGCATCCATAACCTCGCATCTCCACATCCTGAAGTTATTAGTGCCATTGAACTTGACAACTTCAATCCTTGGGTGAGAATTCATTGTTTTAGCCGAAACTATTTATTCTGCCATTGTGATTTCTCTGATCCTCTAACTATGCGGAAAATCAACCAACTGAAATAGATCTACACTCTGATAAAAATTTGATTTTTACCTTTCCCTTGAAACTCTAGATCGAGTTTCACTTCTGATCTACTTCAACACAGATTCCACGAGCCCTTCTAGCGTCCTCCTGAGATCGACACACGATCCCACGAACACCAATACCTCTGATCTGAGATCGACACACGATCTCCACCGGATCAGATCTCGAGCCCTCCGAATCCTCAGAAATCCTAAGCGCAACCTGGAAGCTCTGATACCACTTGTTGTGCCTCGGTGACAACAACCAACTGAGGATCTCACAAATCTCCAAGCACGAAGAACAACCAAACAGCACAAATAATCACCAGAAGAAAACACAAAACTCAAACACACGATCTAACGAGGTTCGGCCTCAACGCCTACGTCCTCGGGGCAATCAGAGAGAGATTTAATTGCTTTGGAAGAAGATTACAATTCTAGCAGCTACTCTTCTCTCAAGGGAGCTCCAGAATTTCCAGCATTCATAAAACCCTAGGCAAAACCCGTATTTATACCAACAAGTTTCCAAAACAGAAACGCAGCCCGCACCCGCTTGTCGGTCGACCGGGCGGTCGACCGACCCTTCCACCGGTCGACCGGCCGGTCGACCGAGTGCCCAACAGAGAGTTGGGTACTTACAGTCAAGCTTTTCGGTCGACCGGCGGTCGATCGCTCTCTGACCCTGTGCACGCTGTGCACGTGCGGTCGACCGGGCCGGTCGACCGCTGAGCCTGTTCTGCTGCTGCTGCTTTCTTCTGCTGCTGCTTCCCTTCGTCTTCGTCGTCGACTTCCTTGGCGATCCCCTCGACGACCTCTCGGCAATTCATGTCAACTTCCTTAGCAGTATTCTCTCTTTCCAACAAAAGGTACAATCTCTCCAGTTTCTTATTATTTTGAACTTTTTTTTAGATTTTTTTTTTACTAATTTTGAATTTGTTTTTGAAGATCTGCTCACTAGGGATTACACTTACGATCAGAAATTGACCATCTCGACCACCAGCGAACCTGGAGTGGTAATAACTCTTGGATCTAATTCCCCCTTTTTAACAAGGATTGATTTTATTTAGGGTTTTTTTAATCGTATTTATGAGCGGTTTAATTTCTGCTGCTAGCTGCGCTGATCTGATTGGTGTGTTATTTTCTTTTGCAATTTTAGACATTTGTTGATAGTTTATGATGTAATTCGGCGTTAAAATTTATTATCTTGGCGCCCTATTTATTTAATATGTTATGCCCTGCTGTTTCATTCTAATTGTTGAACCAATTTTATACAATGGATTGCATTAACTCTATCTCATGAACTATGATGGAGTTTCTGTCCATGCTAGCATACCGCGAAGCGGTGGGAACCAACTAAGGGGGCACAGAGGAAGTGGGAGGAGGAAGTGGGGGAGGGAGGAAATGGAGGGTGGGAGTGGGGAAGGGGGCTGAGGGGGGACGACGGGGGTTGAGGGGAGGGGGAGGGTGGAAGGGGAGGAGGAAGGGGTGGGGGGGGGGAGGGGCTGGGGGGGGGTGGGGGGGGGGGGGGGGGGGGGGGGGGGGGGTTGATGATGAGGGAGACGAGGGCGGGGGTCGGCTGCAATGGCGGAGGACCTCTCTCTCTCTCTCTCTCTCACGGAAGAAGACGGACGAACAAGATAGACAAATTTTGTATATGAGTCATGGGAGAAAATCTCCCTTCCGTCGGTTTTGATTATATCGCGAAACTGTGGGAACCGACTGACCGAGATTGGCTGCGGCGAAGGAGCGGTTGCCGGAAGAAGGTCAACCGCGATATCAAAACCTATGACGCAATCAAATGCAAGACCGTTAAATATCAATACTTAGATTCATATGTTATACTATGAATATGTTAAATATTTACAAAAAAATACCTTTTTTTTGTTCTTCACAATGTAAATGAATTAAAATTCTCAATGGGCTGAAATTTCATTTTTACAGATAGCTCTCTTCAAACCTATAAGAAAATATTAATAATTAGTATACAAAATATTTAAAATGAAACATAATAGAATAAAATTGGAATGGTTGATATCCATGTTCATTATTCACAAGATATCTTAGCGGATCAGTTCCATTACACCCCCCAAATATAGAGACTGTAATCATTATTTACCTCAAAGGAGGGGCGAGAGAGCAGAAGAGTTCCAAAATTTTGATTTTGCAATAGTAAAATTTTGCCCTTTATATAAAACATGTTGTAGATTAGAGGAAGATCGTCGTTTTGATCAATCCATCAGCCCAATTCACATCAAAATCTGTATGGCCAATTAAAAGGAAGAGAGAAAAAAGTTTAAAAAAACAGTACGTGACTGAGAAGAGCAGAGGGAGATCGGAGAGGCAACGGACAGTGGATCGGAGAGACATAGAGAGAGTGTAGATTAGAGGAAGATCATCATTTTGCTCAATCCAACAGCACAGTTCACATCAAAATGCTTAGTTGGTTGCATAGTAGACACGTGAGCAGAGAATGGCTAAACAAGCTTGAATTCTAGTGAAGAATTTCAATGATAGATTTGAGATGGGAGGAAAAGAGTAAGAGAAAAATGCCCTGGTTGATGCATCCTTTTAGTGCGAGTTTGATGTCCCGTCTTTAAAAGTTTTCTGTATAATCTCCTTTGTATCTAATTATACTTTGTGAGACACACTCTCTCTCTTAAATCAACATAATTTGCTAATATTTGCTAGATCCTTTGAAGCGATCATCACAAATCCGTAGTTCTAGAAACCATATCATCTTGACAACAATCCTATTTTCTAAGAAGTAACTCTAAAA
Organism: Agave tequilana; assembly: GCA_038442645.1. Classification (NCBI taxonomy): domain Eukaryota; kingdom Viridiplantae; phylum Streptophyta; class Magnoliopsida; order Asparagales; family Asparagaceae; genus Agave; species Agave tequilana. The sequence goes on along the minus strand of JAVJIF010000870.1, from coordinate 470,299 downwards.
CCTGATCTCATGCCCAGCTTTTTGCATAGATTTCCAGATAAGATTAACTCAAAAACAATTAAATAGTTTCAGAAACGAAATTGGGTGAAACACAGAAAGGAACAAATTAGTTTAAAAAAACAGAAGTTGTTGAAATGTATAGGTACGCAGATCAGCTCATGGCACAAGCAAGCAAGATATAGCTCCTAATTTCCACATGGGTAATCAAACATCAAAAGTAAGGGGTGCCCATACTTACCCAAATTTAGAAACAATTACAAGAACCAAAGCAGTAATAAATCATATATTGAAGAACCAAAAGAATAAAGGAATAACAACAACATCAGAATATTGTTGATAGGGGGAAGAGGTCAACGAGGATGCGATCGGGGACGACGGAGAGATCGGTGATGTGGGAGATGTTGAGGACGACCGAGTCAATGGCGAGAGAGAGGAGTGTTGGGGTTTTCATCAACCCTTTAAATCTTTCCTTGTGATTGATTTTATATGAGGGAGATTGGAGCGGCATCGGACGATCGGACAGGAGAGGGGAAAGGAGAGTGGCGGAGAGGAAGAGGGGGCGAGCAGCGGCAGGGGCGGGTCGAGAGGGAGAGATGGTGTCGGATTGGAGACGTATAGAGGGGCGAGCGACGCCAGGGGGTGCATCGGACAACGAGAGAGGGAGAGGCGGGGTCGGATCGGAGAAGCAGAGGAGCGGATCGGGGGGTAGAATTTTTTTGAGCTAAAAAAGGTAAAAGTTGAAGATGGATAGACAAGACGGACAAATTTCATATAGGAGTCACAGGAGAAAACATCTCTCGCTTCGCTCGGCCGGTTTTGATTGAAGTGTTTTTTTTACAGTTTTGATTATATATATATTTCCTGAGTACATTATAAATAAATATATTTCTTCTAGCGAAAAAATATGCCTGTTGATTCTTCCAACCTTTCTGACATGCTGCTACTTTTGAACTTTATTGAGTAAATAGTCTTGCATTAATCATATTTAAGGTAATAAGCTTTCGTGTTATATTCACATTTCTGGTGATTTTAATTCCTAAAGAAATGTTGAACTCCTTATGCCACAGGAAATGTCATGTATAGAAATGTCATGAGGATCTAATAGAATTGTGTGAGATCCTCGATGTCCTCTTCTTCTTTGCTAACAGAGGCTGAAAGCTTATCTTGAAGCTTGTCCTATTGCATTAGCTTTGATTCTCTCCTTACCAACAAGATTGCAAGCAATTGCCCTGTGTTATCCAATGCTCACTTTCCCCACCATGGTCTTTTCATCACAATGAATGTCACATACAAAGTTGGATCACCAAGGGGCATTCTCCTATGGAATCCTCGATATAATGTCACTTCAACAAGTTGATTCTGTTAGTAATCATCTGTTCATAATAGCAATTATTTAATGCATGCATTTTCCTCCTGATTTGGTTTTGTAGAAGTATGAGTGACAGGGAATCGACAACCCAGATTTGACATAATCTAGATTTTTTTTTGAATTTAGATTTGGATAATTTTTGTTGAGATTTAGTGGTTATTTGAATGTGATTTGGGTAGATTTGAGTTTATTAATAATTAAACGTGCGATGCACGTAATGTAGGCTATATATAGCCATGTAGTAGATTTCTAAAGGGATATTTTGAATTAAAATTTATTTCCTAATGGAAATCTGTGTTGTTTGAATTAAGTTCATGGATTAATCGAACCAGGCGGTGAAGTCGAGGCCCGGGTTGCGATCCGTAGTCATATCCAATCCCCAAAATTCATGTTCTTTTCCAATTCCATAAAATCCCCAGCACAAATCCTAAACTCCCATCCATCCCATATCGTTTTGGTATGAGAGCCAAAATCTGGTATCCGATCTTGATCTTCTCTTTCCTAGTTTAAAAAAATGGTTTATCGTTCTGTGAACAGTAACAAATTGTTACTGTTCAACTTCATCTTCTTCGACTACAGAGGAACCCACTCTCTTTCAGCCCATTTCAAAAGTTCAAAAAAAAAATATCAAAACCAAAATTCTTTTACTGTTCTCCTCCCTTTTCCGCAACACCTGAACCCACATCGGCCACCAACAGACCCCAAAACACCCCATCGCCTACCAACAAACCCGCAAATCACCACCAACAATGTCATCTTCGACTGACGGTGCCACCACCTGTTCTTCCCGTCGACAACGACACTGCCATCTCCCTCTGCCGCCTTCGTCTTTATCGCCCTCACCCAGATCTGACTCCGTCGAGCCCTTCCATCGCAACTTCAACTGCCACCTCTGCAACACCTCCACCGCCGCGACATCCGCTGCCTTCAACAACCTCCCAGCATCATCATCATCTTCAGCATCCCATCAGAGTCAGATCCTGACGATGACGCCTAGATTTGCCGCTGTCGTCCTCTCCAGATCAAGCAGTGAAGCTCCAGGCTTCATTCAGTCTTCAAATTCACCCTTCAATGTCGAATCCATCATCTTCCTCGTCATCTTCACTGCCGACATCCTCTGATCGTCGTGCCATTCACCGCCAACCAGATCCAGTCACCACCGAGCTCCTCCATCATCGAAAACTCCATCACCTCCCTCCGATGACTTCATCGAAGTCCGCCGCCACTCTCAGTGCCCTCCGTCTTCGCCACTTCCCTCATCGACGTCTCCCAACCTCACCGTCGCCACAGGATTATTGTCAAAGCCGTGCCGTCGACTTCTCCGCCGCCTCCACTTCACCGCCTTCTCGCCTTCTTAAGCGTCCGCTGCCGACTTCAAAGGGCTTTTTTGAAAACCTAAATTTTGATCAGGGAAAAGGAGATTTGGGAAGAGATTTGGGTTGGATTTTTCTCCAACCCGAGTATTAAAACCCAATTAGATTTTGGTTGGTTAGGTTGCAGGTTTATATCCGAACTCGAATTCAAAACCCTTATTGGGTTTAAATATCAGACCTGATTTCTTGAAGACCCGGATCCTATAACTTAAAGGCTATTGGGTTTAAGGGTCTGAACCCGATTCAAACCCAGATCCAGACTGAGTTCTGATCCGAGTCAATCCAACTGAGTTAACTCAGTGAACAACAGCAACACAATCACATTCCAGAGGTTGTTTCTCGCCTGTTCGGAGTCTGTTTCGAGCTGTGTTCAAAACGTTAGGTTCGTGACTAAGTCACGGAGCTACTGAGAAGAGTTCACAGCAAGCAAGCAGCAGATCAGATCTCTAGGAGCCTCCGTTTGGTGCTGGTACAATTCTCACAATAGTTCAGTACCGCTTCAGACAATGTTTCCAGCCTGATTGGAGTTCAGTTTGAATCGTTCAGGCTTGGGGTAAGTTCTCAGCTTATGCACTGAGTTATCTTCATGGGTTTTTACTTTTACGGCAAATACATTTATACTAATTGTGATGATAAAGAAGTTAAACGGAGTATGTTTGCGGCTCTCCCGTACTTTCAGGGTGTTGATGACCGTTATGATTATGAAGACTGGGAAAGCAATCTTAAAGATTTCTTCAGCTATTTTGTTCCGACATCTGAACAGAAGTGTCACTATGCCCAAATAAAGCTTGTTGGAGAAGCTTAGTAGTGGTGGATGTTGGCCCAATGGCCTTCCACTCTAGTTTTGATGATGATCAACTCATGTAGTTATGTTTACTAATATTCTTGTGTTTCTAAGTTTCAGATCATTGACAGGATATTAGTTGGTGATTAGCTTCAATAAGGAGTTTAGAAGCTTTCCATGTTGATTCCGGTGCCAAAGCTTAAAGATCATACCTTTGCACTTGGAGGATCACGCGTTTGGGATCGAGTCTACTTGAAGATGGAAGATCGACAAGAAGACTTAGGTATCCTAGTTTAGATAGAGTTTTAGATTCATTTGTAAAGCTTAGTTTAGTTGATATGCTCAAGTGCACAAAACACACACGTTTCATGATTTGGTTCTTGGTTTTCATGAATAATAGATCAAAACAAGTTTACTTTATACCTATGTATATTAGAAATGGTTTAGATATACATACATGCTTTAAACTTGCTAGACAAACTTATTTTGACTATCCTATTCATGTTTTGGAAAAATCAAGTTTGACAAAATACAAGTTTTCTTTTTGATAAAATTGGCAAGACACAAAAATGAATTGATATGTTGATATATTGTCTTGAAATTTTAATCACATGTTTATGTTTTAATATAAAATAATAAAACAAGTTTTATGGAATTTTCAGAAGAGATAAAAGATTTTTATAAAATATTTTTCCAAAATTTCTGACCTTGTTTTTGTGCTGACAGGCTGGTCGGTCGACCCTGACGGTCGACCGCACCAAGGGCCGGTCGACCGTTCGGGTCGACCGACGTGCACAGACGTGCACGTCTGTAAGGCACAGACACGGTCGACCGTGACGGTCGACCGAGTTGAGAGCTCTGCTCTCGGGTTTTCTGGGTCGACCGGGCCGGTCGACCGCAGTTGCCCAACGGTCATAATTCTGACCGTTGGCGGTCGACCGGACCGGTCGACCGGTGGCCTGTCAGGCTGTCACATCAGCCTAACGGCTAGTTTTGTATAGGGGCTATATAAACCCCATCTCTTTGGGGATTTTGGCCAAGTTTTTTAAGAGAAAAATTTTCAGTTTTCTGAAGTGTTTAAAAGAGTTTTAAAAAGAGTTTTTGGGCTTTAAAAACTTCTCATCTTTATTTGTTTTGGGTTTTTGAAAAATCAAAGAAAACTAGGTTTTGGGATTTTGATTTGGTATTTCATTTTCTATCATATACAAGAGATTTCCCAAGTAGTTTTTCTTTGTTGCTTGTTTCCAAAAACACTTTGATTCCACACTTGAGCTATATCTTCTATCCTAAACTATTTAGGATCTTCTTTTTGTGGAAAAAGAAAAAGGAAAGAGGTTTGTGGTTGAAATATACCACTTTTTGTAAACCCTTGATTTCTTGAGTTGCTCCCTCTTTGGTAGAGGTGGAGATTGTTGTATTGGGTTGTTGGTTTGGATCCCTCTTCGGTAGAGGTGATTGAGTTTGGTTGTAGACCTCTTCGGTAGAGGTGTTGGTTGTTGTATTGGCTACGGGCCCACCCCTCGGTTGTGAGGTGGTTGTTTGAGAGAGGAGTTTGGTACTCCTAGAGTTGTAACAAATCTTCTTCGGTAGAGGTTCCCTCGGTGGGAGATAGTGGATTGGAAATCCTACACGGTGGTGTAGGCGGGGATGTAGAGCAAGGTGCTCGAACCTCGAAACAAATCTTGGTGTTTGCGTTTTGATCCATTGTCTCTCTAACTCTCTCTTATAATTGTGCAAAGCATCATACTCATCATCATATCATACTTGCTTGTGTTGAGCATTGATTCATTCATATCTTATACATTGCTTGTGTTGCCTTGCATCTTTTATATTGCAATTCATTCTTATATGCTTGGCTTGATTGTGTGTATTTCATATTGCTTGGATTGCTTGTGTGTGTGCCTAACTTATACTCATCCAACAAGAGCTTCACATAGCACCTCAACCCATTTCAAGGGGAATCAAGGGGAGTTAGTCCAGAGCCTCGCAAGGGGAATTCGGCTACACTTGTTGTATTGTATTAGTTTGTGCATAATTTGCATTAGCTTCCGCATTTAGCGCACTTAGTTTGCATTTAGTTTCTTAGATTAGCACTTACACCTATTCACCCCCCCTCTAGGTGTTTTTCAATTGGTATCAGAGCTAGTGCTCCTGATACTTAGGCTTAACATCCTAGGAGTGAGATCCATTTGCTTGCTAATCTACATTTGCATTTGATTGTTTGCACACTCATATTGTTTGCCATGGACTTCATGACCCCACCTAGTTTTGACCCTTCCAACATTGATGTTTGGAAGTATAGGATGTCCATGTACCTAAAGACCCTAGGTTTGCATGTTTTCCTTGCGGCCACCAAGAGATGTTATCTTGGTGATTGCAATCATATAGGGGCCAATGCATAAGCCCTAGAGGCTATTAGAAGCACATTACCTAAAGATTATCTTATGTGTGTTTCTAATCTTGATTCCGCTTTTGCAGTGTGGAACAAGTTGACAACAACCACCACCTCCAAGCTTTAATTGCCAATCCAAGAAGAGGAATCTAGCGGAGAATCCGAGCCACAACAATGCTATATGGTCCAAGGGAATGACTCCCTTGAGGTACATTCGGAATCTCAACTAGATAGTAATGATTGTGCTAGTTCTTCAAATGATTATGTTGATCCCCATGCCTTAAATGAAGAACTATCTATTGTGTGTGAAAAGTTAATAGAAAAATATAACGTGTTGAAAAAGAAAAGTCTAGATATTGAAAAAGAAAATAAATGTTTGCATTCTAGACTTGATTGTGTTTTGCAAGAGAAAGTTGAGGCCTATAATGAAAGGGATTCATTGAGATCTCAATTGGAACTTGCACTTAAAGAAAATGAATTTTTAAAGTCTAAAAATGATTGCCTTGCTATTTGAAGAAAAATGAAAACTTGTCTTCAAAAGTTGATTTTGTTTTAAAAGAAAATGATTCTTTGAAAATTAAGATTGCTTTAATTTCTAAAGATTGGATGCATGTTTAAAGAAAAATGAATTTTACAAAATAAGATTGATGCACATGTTTGCCATGCTAGTGTAGGTTCTTCATCTAGTCTACCTAATGCATGTACCTCTTCTTCTAGGATTAATGATGATATTTGTATGCTAAAGAAGAGAGTAGATTGTTGATTCCACTATGAACCAATGTGCCAAGAAACATACACGCTTGGAATCCTTGGTTCGAAAGAAACAAGTTCCAACTTTTATGCATGCACACCCATCTCAGCATACACATGCTCCACACGGACACACCCATCACATGTATGCTCATGTGTACACATGTACACATTGCGGCCGAAAAGGCCATCTTGCTAAATTTTGCTATGATCGTTTACATGTTGAGAATTTAGCAAAGAAATTTGTTTGGGTTAGAAATGAGACTAACCCCCATAGACCCAATAAGAGATGGGTACCAAAGACCACCCCTCCTATTATTTTTGATGTAGGTGTGGGCTCTCACATGACGTGAGAGTGATGACACCTTGGAGTGGATGCGTTCCGTACTTAAAGGAAATCAATTGGATGCATCACTTTCAAGGGAAGATTTGGTGGAGATGACCACCATGTTTTAGAGACAAGGAAAGTTGCTTCTTCGGTTTTGGTAACAATCCTTTACTCCCATTTATTGTCTACATGCTTTTAATATTCATTGTTTATAGCATGTCTTTGATGTCTATGGATTAGTATGTTCATTCCATGTTTATTAGGTCCTTGACATACATGTATAGTATTTGAGACACACATGCTTATATGATCCCATACTTAGTGTTCTCACTTTTGTTTAAACTATAATGTACATCATGAATCTAATACATGTGAATTTACATAATAATCATGTTTTAGTTTTATCATGGTGATTTCTTTATTGTGTTTTGATACTTCATGTTAAGATTACTTGTTTAGATGTTAATTTTCATTAAAACTAGGATTTATACTTGTACAAATAGTGGGCCACAAATAAATTTATATATGTTTGGGTTTGATTGCTTATTTGAACCCATTAGATGTGCTAGTATAGTCTAGTTTTGATGATTCACACATTTTAACTTGTATTCTATTTTTGGATTTGTTTTATGAGTTTTCACTTCATGTATATGTTTGTACTGCCAAACTTTAAGATATACATGTATACCCCTTGAGTCATTTGCCTTTCATGCAAATCTATATATATGGACTCAATTGTGTTTAGGGATATGTATGTATACTTCATGTTTGACAAATCATACATATACCTTGAAATGAATATTGCTTTAATAAAAATTTAGTTATTCATGATTCATGTTTTTGTGTTTATATTTAACTTCATGTATATGTCCATCTTATCCAAACTATTGACTATACATGAGTATCCTTTTGAGCCACGTGCCTTAATGCATATATTTTGTGGACTCTTTATGTTTTGGATATGTATGTATACTTTAGTTTGTATTAGACATACATATGCCTTGAAAATTAGATAGTTTTGATGATTTCGTGTTTTAAGGAATAATTGAGCTTAATTGAACATATTTTCATGATTATGATCTTCATATTTTATTTTTACACTCACATTTATTGCTTGCTCATGTTTTGTTTTCATGAGTCTTATTTATGCCTAATTGAACTTGAGTGTTTGATATGATGTGGATTCCATGTTTATGAAAAACAATTTTGTTTTATTCCTTACTTGAAGGATTTCGTACTAGTTAACAAATTTTTCCATTTAACTAGTTGCGATATTCTTCATATGGTAGAGATTTTCAAACAAAACTAAATTTTCAAATCTATTTTTGAAAACCCCTACCTTCTAAGGGAGGTTGGATGGGAGATCATGTTCATGTATGCCTTATATTGAAAATCATTTAAAACTTGAACCATGATTGGGTGGTAGATTATATGAGATATACACTTGATTATTATTATTGATTCAATTGGTATCATTGAACTCTTTCAATTGGTATCAATTTTGACATTTTTGGTATACTCATATATTTGTTTATGTATGTATGCTTCAATTTCAATGGTATCAATTTCTATTGGTATCTAAATTTTCATACATATATGTTTTATTTGTGTTCAAAAAAAAAAATCACAAATTTTAGTTTTTGTTTACTCAAGCTCTAGCATGACCCAACACCTTGAGTTTCACTTTTGTTTCAATTGATTACTTTTAAATTGGTATCAAGACTATGCATATTTTAGTTTGTATTTCATAAAGGGGGAGAAAATTTGATTTTGTATTTCAATTGGTATTTGTACTCCCACACTAAAAGTTGTTATTTTAAACATATGATATCAACATCAAATTTGTTTATATGTTTTAAAATGAACAATTTTTACAATATTTATATGTTTATATGTTTATATGTTTACTAATATATGTTGTAAAATCTTTTCAATTGGTAAAATATTTACAATTGGTATCATATTTAAGAAATTCAAAATTTGTTTTGGTTTCAAGATTCATGTTTAAGAATTCAAGACTTATGTTTAATTACAATTGGTATTTCCAAAATTTTGTTTAAAGAAAATATTTAAAGTTTTGATTTGTATTGCTTATATGCAAGGAGAGCTTAACATCTCTTCATATAGATTCATGTTGAGTGTATTGTGTATTGAAGAGCTTCACATCTCTTCTTTATGTGGTACACGTGTGTAGGGGGAGCTTCACATCTCCTCTTATTCATTACATAATGTGTGTTATGTGAATTAGGGCTTAACTTCCCTCCTTCATGTAATGCATATGTGTAGGAAAGCTAACTTAGCGTCTTCCTCTTCATGAATGTATATAGCATATAACACTTATTATCCTTGTTTATTTTCTTTTGGTATCAAGATGCTTCATTGACATATTTTCAATTGATATCATGTTATTAAAGTCACCCCTTATTGACTTTGTTTTTGTCTTTAGACAAAAAGGGGGAGAACATTGTCTTTTATTGTTTTGTTTGACATAAAGGGGAAGAAAGATTTTTACCCCTCGTTTTATTTATGGTTTTGATTACCCTTTTGTTGATGATTGACAAAAAGGGGGAGAAAGATTTATGAAGTTTTATATGCATGCTTATGTTTATGCATATATTATGTTTTAATCTCAAGAATCTCAAGAATACTAAGTTTAATTGATTTATAGAGTTTGCTTTGTAATTGGTATCTAGAGCTTATTTTGTTTTGAATATTCCATTTGATATCTAAAACCATTTATTGTTTATGCATATGCATGTTTCATATTTAATATTCATTGCATATATTTATTGTTTATCCTTATGCATGAGTTAAGGGGGAGTTTCCTTGAAGCTTATCTTTAATCCATGCATATATAACTCCATGAGTTTTGTCATCATCAAAAAGGGGGAGATTGTTGGCCCAATGGCCTTCCACTCTAGTTTTGATGATGATCAACTCATGTAGTTATGTTTACTAATATTCTTGTGTTTCTAAGTTTCAGATCATTGACAGGATATTAGTTGGTGATTAGCTTCAACAAGGAGTTTAGAAGCTTTCCATGTTGATTCCGGTGCCAAAGCTTAAAGATCATACCTTTGCACTTGGAGGATCACGCGTTTGGGATCGAGTCTACTTGAAGATGGAAGATCGACAAGAAGACTTAGGTATCCTAATTTAGATAGAGTTTTAGATCCATTTGTAAAACTTAGTTTAGTTGATATGCTCAAGTGCACAAAACACACACGTTTCATGATTTGGTTCTTGGTTTTCATGAATAATAGATCAAAACAAGTTTACTTTATACCTATGTATATTAGAAATGGTTTAGATATACATACATACTTTAAACTTGCTAGACAAACTTATTTTGACTATTCTATTCATGTTTTGGAAAAATCAAGTTTGACAAAATACAAGTTTTGTTTTTGATAAAATTGGCAAGACACAAAAATGAATTGATATGTTGATATATTGTCTTGAAATTTTTATCACATGTTTATGTTTTAATATAAAATAATAAAACAAGTTTTATGGAATTTTCAGAAGAGATAAAAGATTTTTATAAAATATTTTTCCAAATTTTCTGACCTTATTTTTGTGCTGACAGGCTGGTCGGTCGACCCTGACGGTCGACCGCACCAAGGGCCGGTCGACCGTTCGGGTCGACCGACGTGCACAGACGTGCACGTCTGTAAGGCACAGACACGGTCGACCGTGACGGTCGACCGAGTTGAGAGCTCTGCTCTCGGGTTTTCTGGGTCGACCGGACCGGTCGACCGCAGTTGCCCAACGGTCATAATTCTGACCGTTGGCGGTCGACCGGACCGGTCGACCGGTGGCCTGTCAGGCTGCCACATCAGCCTAACGGCTAGTTTTGTATAGGGGCTATATAAACCCCATCTCTTTGGGGATTTTGGCCAAGTTTTTTAAGAGAAAAATTTCCAGTTTTCTGAAGTGTTTAAAAGAGTTTTAAAAAGAGTTTTTGGGCTTTAAAAACTTCTCATCTTTATTTGTTTTGGGTTTTTGAAAAATCAAAGAAAACTAGGTTTTGGGATTTTGATTTGGTATTTCATTTTCTATCATATATAAGAGATTTCCCAAGTAGTTTTTCTTTGTTGCTTGTTTCCAAAAACACTTTGATTCCACACTTGAGCTATATCTTCTATCCTAAACTATTTAGGATCTTGTTTTTGTGGAAAAAGGAAAGAGGTTTGTAGTTGAAATATACCACTTGTTGTAAACCCTTGATTTCTTGAGTTGCTCCCTCTTTGGTAGAGGTGGAGATTGTTGTATTGGGTTGTTGGTTTGGATCCCTCTTCGGTAGAGGTGATTGAGTTTGGTTGTAGACCTCTTCGGTAGAGGTGTTGGTTGTTGTATTGGCTACGGGCCCACCCCTCGGTTGTGAGGTGGTTGTTTGAGAGAGGAGTTTGGTACTCCTAGAGTTGTAACAAATCCTCTTCGGTAGAGGTTCCCTCGGTGGGAGATAGTGGATTGGAAATCCTACACGGTGGTGTAGGCGGGGATGTAGAGCAAGGTGCTCGAACCTCGAAACAAATCTTGGTGTTTGCGTTTTGATCCATTGTCTCTCTAACTCTCTCTCTTATAATTGTGCAAAGCATCATACTCATCATCATATCATACTTGCTTGTGTTGAGCATTGATTCATTCATATCTTATACATTGCTTGTGTTGCCTTGCATCTTTTATATTGCAATTCATTCTTATATGCTTGGCTTGATTGTGTGTATTTCATATTGCTTGGATTGCTTGTGTGTGTGTGCCTAACTTATACTCATCCAACAAGAGCTTCACATAGCACCTCAACCCATTTCAAGGGGAATCAAGGGGAGTTAGTCCAGAGCCTCGCAAGGGGAATTCGGCTACACTTGTTGTATTGTATTAGTTTGTGCATAATTTGCATTAGCTTCCGTATTTAGCGCACTTAGTTTGCATTTAGTTTCTTAGATTAGCACTTACACCTATTCACCCCCCCTCTAGGTGTTTTTCAGTGGAAAGACAGGCATAATTCTTGTCGATGTTTGTTTAGCTTGCAAGACCTACTTTGTACTCGATATGCTCTGTACCTTCTCTTGGCTGAGTTTCGGGAGACTCTAGAAGACGTTCGGAAGTGTATAAAACAATACATGGCAGCAAAGGTTGACGTAGAGCCCAAACCAAAACCATAAGTTGCACCTGAGCCAGAGCCAACAGTTATTGATGAGCCCGAGCCAGAACCAGAAGTTGCAGCTGAGGCAGAGTCGGAGCCAACAGTTGTTGATAATCCCGAGCCAGAACCAGAGATAGAAGAGCTTCTTGTAGAGACTTCAGCAGATATCCCAGCAGAGCTTGCTACGGAGCTAGTGTCATCTACGCCAGCTGCGAGAGTTCCAGTGTCTCTGAGATCGCCTGATGCATACGATCCTTTGCAGATCCTTCTAGAGGTGATAGGTTCACAAGAGTATGGATTTCTTGTGGTGAAGAGTACAATCGATTCAGCGTTCAGCGGGGAATAGTGGCCTCGACATATTGCATGTGGCTTGTTTGAGGTACCATCGACTGCCGCCGGATGGTCACGAAATCCAGTTCCATCTCCACCACCTTGGGTCAGTCGTGATGCATTAATTTTGATTCCCTGACCACCACCTTGGTCTGATTGAGGATTTGTGATATGGTTCGACTCGGTTGTGCTTAGCTTCTACTATCACTACATTCATCGGAAATGAATGTTTTCAAGCCGGGGAGAATGATGCGGAATCGACGGCCCAAATTTTGCATAATCTAGATTTTTATTTGAATTTAGATTTGGATGGAGTTTGTTGAGATTTAGTGATTATTTGAATGTGATTTGGGTAGATTTGAGTTTGTCAATAATTAAACGTGTGATGCACGTAATGAAGGCTATATATAACCATGTATTAGATTTCTAAAGGAACGATGATTTGAATTAAAATTTATTTTTCAATGAAAATCTGTGTTGTTTGAATTAATCTCATAGATTAATTGAACCAGGCGGTGAAACCGAGGCCCGGATTACGATCTGTGGTCATTCCCCACCCCCAAAATTCCTATTCTTCTCCAATTCAACAAAATCCACACCACAAATCCTAAATCCCCCTCCGTCCCACATCAAAGAGAGTCCAGTTATTTCATCCTTAAGGCTCTCACAACCTTTTGAGTTAATAAAATGTAGAGTGAGAATAATTATAAGTCAATATTTGCAGGAAAGAATTCTTAAGGTTGGGGGCTAGCTTGAGTAGACAACTGTAATTGTTGCTTATACTGGAGAATCAAAAAAATCATATTAATCTCCCTGTTTTAAATATCGGCCGAGTCGGCCGAGATATCATCCGATATCTCCTTTTTTGCCTACTGCCGATACGATATGGAGAAATCGTTCACTATATAATTTGCAGCAAAAAGCGACGGATATTTGAAATATCGACCAATAAATTGCCCGATATCGGCCGATAAATCACCCGTTATATATCGCCCGATATGAAATAACTTATTTATTGCACGATTGCGTGTAAATGTACATTTATTTTTACTGTCTTTGCATGCATATTACTTCATTTTTATTAGGTGGTGATATCTATGTCAATAAACTAACTTTTCGTTTTCAGTATTTCATTATATATAGTGTTCGATATGAACGCCCGATATGCACGCGTATCCCTGATATCTCCCCCGATACCCGATATCCGATATGAAAAAGAGCCATTCGATATGATCCCGATATCCGATATTTAGAACCTTAATTAATCTATGTTTGTTACTCTATAAATCGATTGCCATCAAATACTTTTGACCACCAATAATCTATGTTTGTTACCCGTAGCTTTCCTTGCTCCCTAGCTGCAGTTCTATTACTTTTTACCGGCACACTTAACAATCTCTATTGCGCATGCCTGAAGCCATCTCATTTGCCACTCATCCATGGACAATACTCTAGAAGCACTCCACTTTAACCATTTTTCTTTGTTCCTGGGAATTAATATCCTCATATTACCATTAGGTTGATCCTTTATTGATAAATTTACATAATATATTCATTCCCTGTTATGATAATTTTAAATCCTTTAGATTCTAAAGCTCCTCTCCATCTTCTTGTTTCCAAAACTATCCCTTCTCTCATCAACTAATACAATACCATATGCAACAGGACTGAAAGCACCATTCATGATGTGACCTGAACATACCTGCTATGTTCATAATTAATGCCAAGGGAAAGTAATACTTCATTGTTTGTGTAAACCTATTGTCACAAGGAATAACTGTGCGCCTTCTAGTTCTGACACGAGTTTTCCATCATACATATCCTTAATCATATCAATAAAGACTAAGTAGACATTTGCTTCTTTTGAACCTGTGACATTATGTCCCTATGGATCCTATCTTAAGATTCTCTAAATCAATGAAACTCATACATGCATCTGTTTTCTTCTCCCTTTATCCCTTGTTTAATTGTTCTAGCAAGTAGATAGTTTCTATTGTTGATTTTCATGGCATAATACCTTGATTTTCAATCATGTTTCCGGTCTTAAGGCCGTGTTTGTTTTGCTGCAAAGTGCCACAGTCGTAAGTCGTAAGAATGGAAAAGTGAACTGTAATAGGGAAAATATGTTGTGTTTTACGGTGTTTGTCTGGTAATGTGAAAGTGTACGTTGGAAAATATATTGTGTTTTACGGCGTTTGGTTGGTAATTTAAAAGTGTAAGTGGAAAAGTGGAACACAAAATTAACTGTAGCAGCGATTTAAATATTACAAATTTTATTAAATTAAATCTACTATTGAAACTTAAAATGTATTAATAAATTTGGGATAAAATATTAATAATTTTAATATGTTATTTATAATAATAATATTATTAAAATATTAGTAAAATTAGTAAAATATTAATAAAATGTTAACTAAATAAAATAATTATAAAATTAGTAATGAACATAATAGTTAGACAAATGTCATCATCAAGCCCTGAGGCTTGGTATGAAGTAAGTGAAAGGAGGTGATTTTCTTTAGAAATGCACGGGAGAGTGTTGACAATTGGTGTATATGAGGTTATGTTATGTGTTTTGAAACCTGGGTTTTTGTGGATCAATGGGGATGGGAGGTACTTTTAAGTTAGGCCTGTTGGTTGATGTTTATTTGCTAGTTTGTTGTCTGACATAAGGCTTGGTTGGGTATGAAGTCTGCCATTTTCTATGAGCTAGAACAACAGGGTTTCAAAATATTGAAATGACATGAGTGTCGATGAAGACTATGGTGCCGTTGAGTGAAGGGGCACCCGGGAGAATAAGTGTATTGATTTCAGTTTCTGGCCAAGCACTAAGTTTCGGCTCAATAATAATTCTATCCTTTTATCCTGTCAAATCTATTATTCTTCTATTTTTCCTCAAATCCAAGAATAACTGTATATCCTGTCAGAAACATGAAATGACTTCTTCCAAAGACTCAACCTTTAGAGAGACTTGTGGTCATTAAGGGCTAGTCTTAGTAATCTATCCCAAGACAGGTTTGAATCATCTAAGTACTATTCTTGCTGCAACAAAGACTGTTAAAAGAATTGGACTCTCTATTTGGTAAAAACTCTAGGATAGGTTTATTGCAGAATAACTTTCATTTTGCAAAATTGCACCTGAATGAGTGAGGGCATTGAAAATTAAGCAAAATTAAAGAATGCTTCAAATTGGTTGAGATGTGGGCAGGTAACAATGTTTCCATAATATTGTAAGTGTTCATCATTAATTTTATCCTGTAGTAAAAGATGGAAGTGTTCTCTAATGGGAGCATGGCCATGGTGCACTTAATTGTGAAAGACTTTCTTTTGTTTCCAGCCTTTCCTGTCAGCAGTTCTCTAAGTTAATAATATTCAGCAATCAATTTATCAGAAAATATACAAAATTTACGAATTATAAAAACTTTTCATGGAATGGTATAATGTATTTCTAATTTATGCATATTGATTAGTATAATGTATTTCTAATATATGCATACTGATTATCATCATACTGATTATCATTATACTGTTTTCGTGATGCTTTCTTTTGTTATTGTCCATTTACTCATCTGTTCTTTCTGCATGGGGTATGATTTTAGTCTGCCAATTTTTGTTCTAGAACTTTTAGGTTCCTTAGTTTTGGTAAATTTTCTGTGATCATTCTAAATATTTCAAAATTTTAAACTTAGCTTAGACTTCAAATTATTTACCTTAATGATGCTTCGCTAATCATTACTTTTTATTTTTATTTAACAAGGGCGGACAAGGGTGACACTCTTAGAGCTTCTTATGTGTATCACCTCGATGAGAAGCAGAAGAGTGCGGCAGCAGCAGAGATCGCCCAAAGATTCTCTACTAATGAAAATACTTTCACTGTTGGAGGAGCATATGCGGTGGATCCCCAGACCACGGTGAAGTCACGGCTCAACAACTCTGGGAAGCTCAGGGCCCTTCTGCAGCATGAGGTGAAGCCTAAGTCGATTCTGACCATCTCTGGTGAGTTTGACACTAAAGCCCTTGACAGGACCCCCCAGTTTGGTTTGGCACTTGCCCTCAAGCCTTGAGCGTAGTTTGGTTGGTAGTTGTTGGTTGGAACTTGATTTTTTTAGCTAGTTCAGAAGTCAGTACCAGACAATAAGAAGTTTTCCACAGATTATTTTTGCGTAGGTTTTGGATTACTGTGGATGATTAATTTGATTTTAGTGGGTGTTCCACCGGGCTTTTTTTTGTTTTTCGGGGCACTTTTGACCTGTTTAAAATTTGTAATATCCTTTGCTCTCCAGTGGTCGGGAAGCTAGTACCACTATTACTAAGAATTTGTCGAATCTGTTTATATACTGGCAGAATTTGCATGAATTGGCCAGAGTGTAGCTTTCTGTTATTAACAACTTTTATCCTGTGTATTAATATCCTGCGAAGCTGAATGAATTGTTTTTCAACTTTTGTTATTGGAGTAAGAGCGACGCAAGCTTTGATTGTGTGTTTGCCGTGAGGGAGACTTGAGTTTTGCGTTTTGCTTCCTAGGCTGCTGCTAAACGTTCAGTGTGTGTAAAAGGTTGTAGCTAGTAAAGCTGAGAATTATAGTTCTATTCTCTTCTGTCAGATTTTTTTTTTTTTTTTGCATGTGTTGTTTGTGGTGGATCTGAATTGAGCTTGTTATGTCCAGTCTTTCGTGTAAAATGGGTTCTCGTTCATAACAGGAAGAATGTCGTTGAACTTTTTGTGATATATTTTCTATCCTATTATTTGACAGGTCAAAAAAATGAGATGATTATTCACAGATTGTTATGATTCTGTTCTGGTATAGGATATGTTTTGGCCGTGTGTTCAGATTGTAGTATCATTTAGTCACAGAATCGACAATCAAATAACTGTTATCTTTCCCATTGCAGAATAGTCATTCAAATTCTCATTCATCTTTCAAAGGATTACACTTTGGACTCAAAGGCTGAAACCATTCAAAATGTTGCAGCAGGGAAGAAGTTATGTTGATGGCGCTTTCAAGTTTATATATCATACATCCAGGAGTGCAAAACTGAACACTTTTTGCCCCTTTTGTGACGGAATCAGATTCAAATCTTCATGCCGGCAAATCTCAAATCTTATGACGGTAAATTGTTCCTTTTTCTGAATAATGATTATCCATCTGCCTATATTATTCATTTCATACCTTGTAGCATTACTTTCATTGTTCAAAGTAAAATTTATATTCTACAAAAAAATGTTTGGAAAAAATTAGTAGGCTAGTGTATGAACAATTTCAAGATATAAATCAGGATACATGCAAATAGATAGTTCAAACTGAAGAATCAAAATATCTACGTCGTGTTGGGAATAGTTTTTCTAGAAGGAGGAAATGAACTTTTTTTATTTCGAGTTATACAATTAGACTTACATATACACTTCCTTATATAGGCCTTTTGGAACATCCTCCATGACTCTTCAAACACCAAACCACATGACTTTTCAAACACCAAACCACATGACTCTTCAAACTAGTTCATGAATTTCTCATGTACATGTATCTCATAAGTGCATGAATACATGAATAACATAATTACTAATGTAACAAGTTTAATAGCTAACACGTCGTTCATTTCATTCTAGCAAGAGTACTCTTCAATGTTAAAAGAAAACGCCTTTCAAAATGAACAGTTAAATAAAATTAGCAGAGCACATGTAAAATTTCAAAATGTAAAACGGTGCACATATTACATGGAAATCCTTGAGGAAGACTCAAAAGATTAAATTTCAGATGGCATAAAACAAGTTTTGTCAACTAAAACTTTTTACAAAAGATAACATATCCATAGAATTACACACTGTAAACACCTTTCCAAATCCTCTGGTTCTCGAGAACCTCATAAGATTAAAAGATTAGTAACTGCACTTTAACTCAATTTATTCACGAAACAAAGAACTTAATCTTCTAGTTCATTAGCTTTTACAAATTGGTCTTTACCCATAAAACTAGATATTTAGAATCTCAAAGTATTGAAGAAAAATCCATGGATTCTTCCATCCAAAAAATAAAAAAAAAAAAATAAAATAATAATAACAACAATAATAATAAGAACACAGTGCTCATGCTGACAAACCAAGTTGAGAAAATGCAATTGGTAGTTTGTGCGTGATGAAATTTTTTTCTCTCCCTAATTTCTACTTAATTTGATTTCTTCTCCTTGTTTTCGCTGAACAAGTCCAGGGCTGCATGTTGAGACCAATGAAGACTGCCTCAAAA
This sequence comes from Agave tequilana, assembly GCA_038442645.1. Lineage (NCBI taxonomy): Eukaryota > Viridiplantae > Streptophyta > Magnoliopsida > Asparagales > Asparagaceae > Agave > Agave tequilana. The sequence continues at coordinate 451,583 of JAVJIF010000870.1, read as the reverse complement.
CACCTAATTGGCTACAGTCATCACAGAAGGAGTACTTCCAGAGAAGGCACTACCAAAAGCACGTAATTGGTTTAATATTTTATTAAGAGGATAAGCGAGACACTTCCTAATAATTTATAAACACATCTTCCGGAGAAAAGGACCATTTCAAAACCAAAATTCCACACCATCGTGGGGAGAGAGTATAAAATATTGATGACAGAGTTTTTTTTACTCATCGGAGAAGGTAGTGCAGAGATCGGAGTTCAACGGTGCAAGATAGAAGACCAGATGCAACCGAAGACCAGAGGGCCAGTCGACCGGCTAGTCGACCCACCATGCACAAAATTGTGCACGAAAAGAAAGGAGGTTAGCGATCGACAACTTATGAGGAGTTGCTCAGCAACAAGAGGCCCGGTCAATCGGCCAGTATGGCTAAACAGCTCTGCACAGAGCGCAATTCGTTGTCCGATCGACAGCTCAGACCGCAGTTTTGACACTGCACAGAGCGCGTCGACCACATGTCGTGTCTGAGCAGTTTCCTTTTAGGATTCTGACTTCATTTCTGATCCGATTTCAGATCCTTTGTTTGTTTTTCTTTAGAGATTCTCTAGCTATATAAAGAGGGATATTGTTCTCAGTATTTGTATCCTGTAATTGTTGATTAATAAGATCTCTCTCTTTTTTGCCCCAAGGATGTAGACAATTGCCGAACCTCGTTAAATTTCTGTGTTCTCGCTTTCTTCTCTTTAATTGTTTTGTTTGTGCAATTGGCGATTATTATCTGGTGTACTGAAATCTCGGGTGGGTTTAGCTCAACAAGCACCCACTAGCAGAAGAACCCTATCATCCCAAGCTTATTCTATCGAGTGCCATGACACTCAAAATTCCATCTTCCATCCAATTTTTTCTTTCCACCAGGCTTCTAACTTCATGTTGCTTGGCCTTCTTGCCCTCAGCGCCTTTGACCTTATTGCTTACTACCCTAGCCCTCTCCAGATATTCTGTGTAGGGCTGGCTAAATCAGTTAATTTGTATTGTTTAGTTTGAATAAGAAAACACTGTATGCATATTAATTGCAATATAGGCATTTGCATTCTACAGAAATATCCCCCATTAATTCCCCTTTGGTCAAAAGAAGAGTGAGCTGCTGTATTTGATTAGCTGCAAAGAGGTCAATTCCAGGATTTAGAGTTGCAATTTGCAACAATGCTACAGCCAAATTAGTTGCAGTTCATTCACAACCAAAAGGGAAAAAAAAAAAAAAACAACCTATTTTGGGCACCACTTCATCACTCCTTGCAACTCCAAATGCTATTCTACTTCTAGTTACTTTTATTTCCCTCCTCCAAATCCCATCAGTTGCAAATGCATAGTCCCAGTATTAGTGCAGTTCAAGTTGCAACCATCCAAACATAGGATTCAGGCCTCACTCCATGTAGCTTCTATTCATGCAATGAAAAGTTGCATGGAGATGCAAGGGATTGATTGCAGCTAACCCATCTGTCCCTCTAACAAAAAGAGTTTTCCTATTGGAAAAGATGGTCCTCAACATGGATAAAGATCCAGCCAAGGATTAGGTTAGCTTCTTTGTCAGTCAAAAAAAAAAAAAATCCAAAAGAGCCAGTGCATAGTGTGTTTCTGACGATAATCAGATGGTCATTGACTATAACATTACGGAAAAAAAACCTATGGTACAAGGTCTACTTAATACCATCTCAAAATTTTAGTAGTCAATACGAGACATGCAATACATAAAGGCACGGGAACGTGGGTTCTTGCAAGGAAGGGGTCCAACAGTGATAGCCAAATAGAGGAGAAAGTGGTAAAGGTCATTTACAGCCTACCAGGGATTGGATCTTCTTTTCCTGATTGTGAAAAGAAAGGTTACAAGTCTCAGGACATGAGGCATGCAAAATTGAGGAGGAAAATTCCTCTCCTGTAGCTCCTATCTTCAATCTCAGAAGAAGATGATATGTTTCTTCATTTATTGATCAGGACCATTCAAAACTGACCAAAACCCACACTTTTTCACTGTACATCAAACAAAATTTACAAATCTTTTAAATGAATAAAGTGAATAACTCCTATGTTCTCCTCCTTATTGAAGAGAAAATTTCTCAAATAAGTTGGCATACCAGCCTTAGACTTATAACCTCTCTCATCGCAAGTAAGCACTCCGGCAATTCAAGTTTGTTGCATAGAAAGGTCTTCTGACAAATTATCATTGTCAAATATTGACACAACATATTGTGGTAATCAGGTAAAGTTTCAAAATTTAAAGCCTCGCATGGATGCTTGTATTCGTCAACAAAATAGATGTTTTGTAAATATAATATTGTATCATGTGAAATGATTGTTTTGTACCTCCCTATCAGCTATAATATGGAATGCTAAAAGGCAAATGAAGGTCATTTAGCAATGTCAAGTCATCCCAATAATGTAAACAACATTGACTTAGTGTGGTGGATAAAAACCAGCTTACTGCGAATTGAACCCACCACAAACAATTTAGGGTGCTCCCCGAATGGTACCTGTCAGAGCACGCACAGAAAAAAATACCTTTCAAATTAGGAGTACCGGTGTAGTGTCAGTTTAAAACCCTCGGGCGTGAGAATCAATATGTAATGGAAAAGAAAGACCGACAAAGGATAACTACGGGGTAGTGGATGGAGGTGACACACAGAGGGCACCTGTGGCCGTGATAGGAAGGACTGACAGAGGATATCTGCCAGTGTGGTGGGAGAAATGACCGTGTGTTGGTGCACTAATAGGAGAATTACTGGTGTGATGATGCGGGGTGTGTGTGTGTGCGCGCGCGGTCAAGATTAAGGAAGCGACCGGTCTCTTTCTTATAGGAGAAGAAAGATCATATACCTAACCTGAATGCTGGAGTGGAGGTGGACCTGGTGGACTGTGATAACAACATGATCTGCACATTTTGGATCCTTCGCAATGGCCGTGATCACCTTCGTGCTTGATTAGGGTGGCTTGCATGAATATCTATTGCCATGTATAAACGTCTGCTTTAATGTGGAGGCGTTATACGCCTTCAATATAGGGAAGGATGGAGCAGCGTAACGGTAGGCAGAGATCTCGATGGACTGCTGTTTGGAGCTTCTGACTCAGAGTTGGAGACTTTGGACTGTAGAAAGTTTCAGAAGGTAAGATCTTCGGAGTGGCGATATGTGGTTCCGGATCGGGCGGATCTTTGGGACGGAGGTTAATTCTGGGATGGACTCTGAGAGTTGTGGATTCCTTGAGGGAGGCATTTGATAGTTTGGACACATGTCATCATCTTGATGCGGGTCAAATTTTGACCACTACAAATACTAACTCCCGCTTTCCCACTTGCCAGAGTCTGCGGAAAGAAAGTCAAGAAAGCAAAGATATTTGGATGGATTATCAATGCCTTAAAACACATTATAACACTTGCAGGTATAGGAGTGTGTGATGAATCTCTTCGGATCACAGTAGATCTTCTAAAATTAATTATTGGTTGCACAGTTGACTGTCAGTTGTCACATCAGGTAGCTGGATCTCTCAAAAGGCTGTGTCTTGCGTCTCTTCGAGTTCTGGCATCATTAAGATTGGGATTATTGGGATTATAGGGTTTTATGGTTTGACAGCGACAGTTGATCTGCTGTGATTTTTGTTGACCAAAAATCTTGGGATATGAGCTGACTTTTCAGGTATTGAAAATTTGAATTGGAGACGGTTTGACTTCTCATCCATTTATAAACAGAGAGATACCGTGAGAGAAAACATCTTCTCTGTCTTCTTCTTCAAAAAAAACCTTGCTTCGAAACTTCAACTTCTTCTTTCCTTACTGCACATCATTGTCTCCTCTTTTCTCTTCATCAGATGGAGGAAGAAAAAGAAAAGGAAGGAGGATGAGGAAATGATGGTCTAAGAAAATCCAATCGAGTTGGAGAAGATGATGGCTTGAAGTAAGAAGAAGCAAACCATGTAGGTGCTGATTAGTCAACTAGTAAGGTCTATTAGTCGACTAACACACAAGTCTAGTCGACTAGTAATCAACTAGGACTGATAGAGAAGTAGGATACAGAAAGGAAGCATTTTACGTAGTCGACTATATAAACCTATTAGTCGACTAATGAAAGTGATTAGTCGACTAGGCCAAAATACTAGTCTACTATACGGGGTATTTTCTGAAGCAGAATCAGTTTCCTGTTCAAGTACTGGTTTTCTTTTCTGGTGGAGTACGAATAAGATTTAGTTTCTATTCAATGAAGGATTTATTTCTAAAGATTAAAAGGTTTAGAATTCTTCTAGATCAAGAAATCAACTCTTAATAGGATTGATCAAGATTCTTCAAGCATTCAAAGGCCAAGATTATCTCATAATCTAAATAGGAGTTGTTATTATAAATCCTATAAATAAAGATTATAACCAAGCATTATACTACATAAAAAATATTGATCTCAAAGAGAAAAAGGTAGAGAACACCAAAGATCAAAAGGAAGCAAAGAAAGAGAGGAACAGAATGAAGGCGCATAGTGATAATGTAATACTCTTATAATTTAGGTTAGATTAAGAAGGAAGGTGAATACTCTTGTTGCATCAAGAGAAAGGTTAAATATCTTTGTATCATGTTATCAATAAATCTCTCTCAAGTTCTCTCCCCGTAAAAATAGGCTAAGTTTGGGCCGAACCACATTAAATCCTCGTGTTCTTTCTTATTGCTCTTTGTCTAGGTATTACTAGTTTGCTTTATAATAGTTTTCTTTTGCAAGTACTGATCATGTTATCAAGTTTCGCATAAGTCGATCATGTAACAATTGGTATCATAGTATATCAATAAAGCAACTATGGTATCAGAGTTAAAGGTTGACGAAGGATGATATGTCAAAGATAGGAAGTTCTACGGTAAAGTTCAAAGTCGAGAAGTCTAATGGTAAAGAAAACTTTGGCTTATGGTAAAAGAGGGTGAAGACATTGCTGGTGCAACAAGGTCTTCACAAGATCTTGTAGGGTAAGTAAGCAAAATTTGGAGGTACGTCAAACGAAGATTAAGAGGAGATGGATGTAAAGGCGGTAAGCACGATATAACTATGTCTCGCAGACGAGGTGATGTACAACGTGATGGATGAAGAAACAGTTACAAGAGTGTGGTCAAGGTTAGAAACATTGTATATGATAAAAAATCTCTCCAACAAGCTGTATGTCAAGAAACAAGTATATGGGCTACGCATGAATGAAGGGATAGCGGTAGTGGAGCATCTAAACTTCTTCAATAAGGTTATCACAAGATTTTAACTGTTAATGTCAAGATCGACGAGGAGGACAAGATGTTGATACTTCTCAGTTTGCTTCCATAGTTATATGATCAATCGTCACCACCATATGCTACAGTAAAAAAACTCTCATTTTGAAGAAGGTCATATCAACTCTCTTATCTAATGAGATTAAAAAAAATATCAAATCAAAAAGAGCAGACAAGATCGAGCTTGGTGCTCACGGGAAGAAAAGAAAGAGGGAAAGAAAAGAAAGTTCCAGGCTCATCAAAGACATGTCACTTTTGTCACAGGAAAGGTCATTGAAAGAATAACTGTAAGCATTGATAAGAGTGGCTGAAAAAAAGGGAAAGCTGCGGAGACAGACGCAACATTGAGCAGTATAGAGGACACTAAAGTATTAATGGCTTCCTACGAAGATAAAACTTCTCAAGGTAAAGGCTGAATATTTATTCAGGTAATATAGTTCATGTATATTTTCAAAAAGAGCTGTTCAATTTCTTGGTTGCAAAGGAGGACGGGATTGTCGAGATGGTGGATAGCTTGGTTTACGAGGTCATCAACACTGGGACAGTCAAGGTTACAGAAAGAGATGGGACAGTGCGTGCTCTAGAGGCGGTCCAGTATGTCCCGGGAGTACGCTACAATCTAATATCTATAAAGGTGCTCGACGAAGAAGGATGCCAGATCCAAATTCAACAAGGCATCGTCACAGTTAACCAAGGAGACAGGGTAATCCTGGATGGAGAGAAATGTGGAGGGTTATACAAGCTGAAGGAAGAAAACTCAGTTTGAAATAGAGTTTCAGGGATAAGCTTGAAACAAGTTCATCGCGAGGTGAGGCTTCAAGAAAGACTGCAACGGGCGTGAACCAGGTCAAAGTGTTGCTGGAAGGAAAAATGGTGCATTCGGGTAAGACCTAAGATGACTCAAGCCATGTCGGTAAATCAGTCAAAGACTCCAAGGAGGGGCAAAAGTTAAAGGCTTCACGACATGGTTACAATAAAGGAAAGAATCAAGATAGTAATCTAAATCTCAAGGTGTTTTACTAAAGACTTGAAAAGCAAGTCAAGCTGAAAATTGTTAGGATTTTACCTCATTTTCAAGAGGAGATGATGGTCCAAGAAGATCCAATCTAGTTGGAGAAGATGATGGCTTGAAGAAAGAATAAGCAAACTATGCACGTGCTGATTAGTCGACTAGAAGGTCTATTATTGACTAACACACAAGCCTAATCGGCTAGTAGTCGACTAGGACTGATACAGAAGCAAGATACAGAAAGGAAAAGGAAGCAGTTTATAGTAGTCGACTATATAAACCTATTAGTTGACTAATGGAAGAGATTGGCCGACTAGGCCAAAGTACTCGTCGACTATATAGGACATTTTCTGAAGCAGAATCAATTTCTTTTCAGGCACTGATTTCTTTTCTAGTAGAGTACGAATAGGACTCAGTTTCTATTCAATGAAGAATTTGTTTCTAAAGATTAAAGGATTTAGAATTCTTTTACATCAAGGAGATCAACTCTTAATAGGATTGATCAAGATTCATCCAAATACTAAGATCATCTCATAATCTAAATAGGAGTTGTTATTGTAAATCTTATAAATAAAGATTGTAACCAAGCATTGTAATACATAAAAATACTGATCACAAAGAGAAAAAGGTGGAGAGCACCAAGGAGATCAGAAGGAAGCCAAGAAAGAGAGGAAACGGGTGAAGGTGCATAGAGATAAGGTAATACTCTTTTAATCTGGGTCTAAATTAAGGAGGAAGGTGAATACTCTTGTTGCATCAAGAGGAAGGTTAGATCTCTTTGTATCACGTTATTAATAAGGCTCTCTTAAGTTCTTTCCCCGTGGACGTAGGCCAAGTTTGGGCCGAACCACGTTAAATTCTCGTATTCTTTCTTGCTGCTCTTTTGTCTAGGTATTGTTAGTTTATTTTACAATAGTTTTCTTTTGTAAGTACTGATCATATTGTCAAGTTTCGCATAAGTCGATCCTGAGAGTAACAATTGGTATTATAGCATATCAATAACACAACAAATATACCTCTAATTGCTGTTTTGTATTGCGGTATTTGTGAATGTGTTAGTTTGCAAGGACCCAAAACTGGCGGTAGCCGATGATTTCTTCTTTTTCGGCCTTGACAAGCCAGGCAGCACAAATAACCTACTGAGATCTAAGGTTACTCTCGTCAACGCTGCTAACATAACTGGCCTCAACACCATTGACATCTCATTGGATTGCCTTGATTTTGCACCCTAGGGCTCAACCCACCTCATACCCACCCACGAGCGACCGAGATTCTAACTGTGATAGAAGGCTCCCTCTATGTTGGATTTGTGACATCCAACCCTAACAAGCTCTTCACCAAGGTACTTCAAAATGGTGATGTGTTTGTGTTCCCCCAAGAACTCATCCACTTTCAGTTCAATTCTAGTTATACAAATGCAGTAGCAATTGCAGGCCTCAACAGTAGAACCCAGGTGTGATCACCATCGATAATGCGGTGTTCGGATCAAATCTTTCTATTTCTGATTATGTACTTGCCAAGGTCTTCCAAGTGGACAAGAAGACAGTTGACTGGCTCCAAGCTCAGTTCTGGATGGACAATAACTAGGACCAGTAGCAATTGTTGTTGATGATTTCTGCAGATTTTCCCTATTGTTGCATAAAATAAGCAAACAATGTGTGTCTGTTTGCATGTCATTGGTAATATAAGTATTTTGATTACTTTTTAATATAAAGGTTTAATATTTTCTTACAACTTAAGGTTGTATATCAGGGAGAAAACACATAAAGTTCGAAAATTTAGTGGTTTTTCCCCACAAAAAGACTTGGAGGTTTGGTTGCACTTCATCAGTTCCATCTACGCCTCTTAAAACATACAGGAAAGGAAAACTTAGTAATTAAACACCAATGTGTCAAATAATTCAGCCTGTGTCAGTTTGTTTAGTTTTGAGACATCCGACCACAATGAATGGATGAACACACAAGCAAAAATAGAAAAACTGGCATATACTGCCAATGTCTAAAGCTTTAGGTGAACAAGGGTGTTATATTTAGTGTGGTATGCCAATTCAATGGAAATAATTAATTAGTTAACAGAAAGAAACTACCAAGCATGTGAGACCATTTCATTTTCACTAAATGAATAGGCCTCACTAACTTGATTTAACAAAGACAGCAGTCAATAGACCAATAAAAAAAGTTCTTCGCAATACTCTTATTGGAGTTCAGAACTTAAATACCGAACAAAAAAACTTTTGCCTCTTCATTTCACTGAATAGTCTCCTCTCTCCCATCTACCATCTCACAGTCTTTTTATCTGGGAATCCATTTTCTCTCGACTATTCCTGTTTTCTCAAAGCATTTTTATCTGGTAAATTGACACTACACCAAACAAAAGAAGATGTTTTGGTTCATCATCCTTTGGCGAGGACTACTCAGAACTGATAAATAAGCCCACAAATTTTCAGTCTAAATCAAACAAAACCTTACAGATCTTATGAAAAATGATTGTTTTGCACCCGACAATCTATTATAGTGTGGAATCAGGCAACAGAATAAATATTCAATAATCCATAACATCCTAATAATGTCAAGAACATTAAGTTAACAAGCTAAGAGTGCATGTGTAATTAAGCTCCTTACACAAAACTACGTGTACATTTTTCTCTTTAACATATTATTCATGAACTCAGCAAAAACAATTATGCAAACAATGCAGGTTCTTATATCATAATCTAGTTAGAAATCAAGATGGTTGTCTATGCCCTGCCAAACCACTGTCTTCTGAAGAAAGTGGACAGTTTTATTATGTATTTTTGGCTTCATAAATTTTCTTCCATATCTTACTAACTCCATACTTCCATCAGGTTTTTTACCTTAGCAAATCTTTCTTCTCTGACTAATTCCATCTCCCTCTGTTTATAACAAGAATTAGCACATAAAACTTACCTAACACAAACTGTCCCTCTCCTAAGGAGTCAGCAACTAAAGAATAATTTTGGAACATAGAAGAGAGCTAACAAAGATGGCACCTAACCATGTAGAAACTTCTTCCTTTTGAAGAGAACCTGACCACTTCAAAGCATTTCACCTAAAAATCATACAACACGCATCAGAGTTCACCCTATATATACCCATGATTGCCTCAATTGCATATCACTCAAAACTTTCTATTCTAATTCCTAAAATGGCTAGTGGCATCCTTTTTCTTGCTCTCCTTGCCCTCACATCCTCCCTCGCAATAGCTTCTGATCCCAGTCCTCTCCAGGACTTCTGTGTCGCAGATAATACATCCCCAGGTAATTTAACTTGCTTTCTTATACTCCCATAGTCTCATATCTCCAACAAGATGATTTTCAGTCATTAGTTTCTCAGCCTGCTACATAGTTGTCCCAAACTAAACTGCATTATAACAACAGGTCACTATACCAGCCAGCTAGCATTCAAGACATTATGTAAATTCTTACTCACAATAGGGCTAGAACAAAAAACTTGTCATAGAAATCTAGTCAAGACTTAGAATTGAAATTTCTCAACATAACAAAATATTTGAGTGGTGATGTTCTCATGATGTTATTTACTCCACATTAGCAATAATATATCTCTAATAACCTTTTTGTATTGCAGTATTTGTGAATGGGCTAGTTTGCAAGGACCCGAAACTGGCAGTAGCAGAGGATTTCTTCTTTTCTGGCCTTGACAAGCCAGGCAATACAAGCAACCCATTGGGATCTAAGGTCACTCTAGTAAATGCAGCTAACATAACGGGCCTAAACACCCTTGGCATCTCCTTGGCCCGAATTGACTTTGCACCCTACGGACTCAACCCGCCTCACACCCACCCACGAGCGACTGAGGTTCTAACCGTGATAGAAGGCTCACTCTATGTCGGATTTGTGACATCCAACCCTAACAAGCTCTTCACCAAGGTTCTTCAAAAGGGTGATGTGTTTGTGTTCCCCCAAGGACTCATCCACTTTCAGTTCAATTCTGGACATACAAATACAATAGCAATCGCAGGCCTCAGTAGTCAGAACCCCGGTGTGATCACAATAGCTAATGCCGTGTTCGGATCAAATCCGCCAATTTCTGATTATGTTCTTGCCAAAGCCTTCCAAGTGGACAAGAAGACAGTGGACTGGCTCCAGGCTCAGTTCTGGATGGACAACAACTAATACCATTGGCAATCGCAAATGATTTCTACATACTTTACCTATTGTTAAGTTTAAATAAGCAAACAGTGTGTGTTTGTTTGCATGTTGATGGTAATACAAGTGTTTTTGTAGTTTCATTACTCTTTAATATAAAAGTCAGATATTTTCTTTAAACCTTAAGTCTTTATCCAGGGTACATACACAGAAAGAAAGGTGATCGAAAATTTGTTTCCAATTAATCAGTTATCTATGCATCTTAAAACAGATGGAAAAGAGCAGTTACCAGTGCGATGACAATGTGTCAAATACTCAGTCATTTTGTTAAGTTTTAAATCACCAGGGCCGCAGTGAATGCTGAAGGACTCGGGGCACCATCCCAAAAGACTAGCCTTTTAGGTAGAGTTGCCCAAATCCTTATATTCCCAAGTTCATCCCCACGTCTAGCCGATGTGGGACTATTTGTTCGACCCAAATTCCAACAATCCCCCCCCTCGAACAAAGGGTCTCCCTGCAAGGAAGATCAAATGCTCCATCGAGATCCAACTCTTCACTGTCTGAGGCTACGGCACGCCTTATGTGAAAGTACTGCAGTCGGTCACTCCTCTACACCGCGTGGTAGCCGGCACGCCCATTGCAAAGGAGCACCACTGCCAAATTTCTCGAGAGCCAAACATTAGCTTCACAGGGGCCTATTGCGCCTTTTTGCGCCAATGGGGTGGGCAGGCCCATTGCGCCTTTGCGCCATTGGGGGGATCTACATCGTCGAACATCACCCACACACACGACTAAGTTCGGGGCATGGCTCTGATACCACTTGAAGTATTTGGGGTACCATCCCAAAAGACTAGCCTTTTAGGTGGAGTTGCCCAATCTTTATATATTCTCAAGGCCATCCCCACGTCTAGCCGATGTGGGACTATTTGTTCGAACCAAATCCCAACAAATGCATGCATATGCAAACAAAAACAAAAACAAAAACAAAAACAAAAACCAAACAGGTCTATCACCGCCAGTGTACAAAAACCAAACAGGTCTATCACCGCCAGTGTCTTCAGGTGAACATTGATACTAGAACAATAAACTAATCCAATGGAAATATTCAAATAATTAACAGAAAGAATCTACCAAACATGTAAGACCCTTCAATTTTCATTTCATTGAACAGGCAATTTTAACTTCACTTAACAAGGACAGTTTGACCAATAAAACATATCTTCACAAGACTTGACTGGTAGCTCAAATTCATTTTATCGAACAGGCACACCAACTTTACCTTAGAAGAACAAATTATATCAGTAAAACGATTTTCCACCTGAGGGGCATAGTTTCATCCGTCCATAGTTCAAACTAGAGCTATACTAAAACATCAAACCATAAACTCATTCCTCTGTATCTATCTATGTATCTATAAATCTACTGATCTCGTGGCACTTTTTATGTCAGAAGCATTTCCTTCGATAAACCTGTCTTCTCAAGGCCTTTTTTTATCCGTGAAAAGGCATTCTCTTCACTCCATCTCTCTTGTGCTCCTCTCTCCATCTTTTTTCTCACACTCCTGATTTCAGTTCCCTCCAAGACTTATGCAATTGCTGACACCACCTCCTATCACTCCCTGATGCATTCCAGCAATAATACTACAGTAAACTCAATAAAGAGAGGATCTAATTAGTCAGTACTAATTCATGCCTTGTGCAATCAAAACTTGAAATAATTAGCAAGCTTTGATGTACAGTTCAAGCACTCTAACTTTAGAAAGTACTAGAAATCATATATTAAAGAAAATCATAAGTTAAAGATGTCATATATACAGAAATACAAATGCAAGCATTTAAGAAACCTTTTCATTCTTTTTCTCATTTCAGACACACCTTAAATTGTAAGTCCATTCTATATGTTGATAAAGATATGAATTCATCTAAACTGCCACAGCTCAAAAAAATCACAATTCATGTTCCTTGCATGAAAAGTGAAAGACACGTTCTTTGTATAGAACTAAATTTGCCTAATCACATACTGCATTACATTTTACACACCAATAAGGATGGACATTAATATTTATAGAGGCATCAGAGGACAGATTGCGTGTCCAGAGCGTTATGGACAGCAGGTCCAGTAATCAAATAAACAAATTCACCCATCTCCTTTATAAGACATTTCATAATTAAGTCAAACTGAAGATTTTCTATTAATTGTTAGACTACTACACTGTTAATTTGCAAAGAACCCAAAAACAATTTCCATTTTTTTGGGCAAACAAAAACAATTTCCATTAAAATAATCATCATTGACAATTAAAAGGAAGCATACGATATCATGCTATACTAATCTATCTATCTAGGTCTAGAAGGTTGACTATTCTAAGGATGTGGGTTAGGCTAGTTAGTTTTTATTGTCAGTTTCAATTATCAACTTAGCTCCGCAAACTGAAAAGTGTGCAATTGTACAAGTTGTTCAGTGGCAGATATGTGAGGAAAAATGCAGTAGAAAATATATTCATTGAAAATCCAGGAAAGTTACTACATACAAAAGTGGTTGTAACAGTTCAAACTTTATTCTGAAGAAAATACTTAATAAATGCGAGTATTAAATATTGCATTGCATTTTTTAAATAATAAACAGCTTTAGTTTATAATCAAATACGTAATATCTCATAAATGATAAGTGCAAAGATTAAATAAAACTCACATATGCTTTTAACCAAGTGGAACATGTAATGGTTGTCAATGCTCTGAACATAGAGGTTGCATTTCTATTCAACTCTCTTCATCCCGCTATCTACTACTAGTGTGTTCTCTTAATAAGTCCATGATCACGTGTTTAAACTATGACCACATCAGATCATCATTTGTTGAAAGTTAATGCATAAGAACTACTACTTCAAGTACCAACCACAACTAATCTTTCTTTAGAATAGGATAACTAACTGTAAGATATTGCCTAAACCTTCGGACAACTTCCGCACCCATTATAGAGAGCAAAGATCATTTCAAGACATATCTGTTACAGCCCAAAATCCTAGGTTACTCTCCTTCTACATATACCCATGAAGTACTGAACAACTCAAACCATCCATTCATTGAGTATCTCAATAAGTAGGTCCTTTCCTAAAAAAATTTCTCATCCCTAGCTAAAAAGAAGATGGGCACAAGCTTCCTTCGTGTTGTTATTATCACCCTTACCACGTCTCTGGTGTTTGCCTCTGATCCTAGTCCTCTTGAAGACTTCTGCATCGCCGACAAGATGTCTAATGGTATATGCATGATCTATATTGCACTAATTTTGAAACAAGTTTAATCTTTAAGTTTTCTATATCAAATTTAGTCGTCTACCTTGCTTATTGATTGCATGAATAACCCTACATGATTAAGTAAATAGATCTCCCAATCCACCAAGTCACATCCTAGGCTTTTAGCAATCTAGTGTCAGTAAAAATACCTACTAAGTTTCACTTCGCTTAATCTTGCAGTATTTGTGAATGAGAAAGTCTGCAAGGACCCAAAGCTTGTCAAAGCCGAAGATTTCTTCTTCTCGGGCCTCAACAAGCTAGGAAACACAGCAAACAAACTAAGGTCAAACATGGCTCAAGTCAATGTGGCTCAAATTCCAGGTCTCAACACTCTAGGCATATCCTTAGTTCGCATAGACTATGCGGTGTTGGGTGAAACGAGACACGAGATCAGAGTTACGTCTAGAGCCGATCACAAATATGACACAAATAACAAACAATAGAGGAGAATAAAGTATTTAACGAGGTTCAGCAATTCCTCCGAAGCAGAATGGAGAAGATTTTATTCAATATGTCAATGTTTTCCACGTTAGGTAACAGTTGATCTCAAAAAATCTTATATTCATAGCCAGAGAGGAAACCTAGATACCCAGAATTTGTGTCAAAATAAAAAATAGAATTCAACTAGAATTAGAATTCAAATATAATCAGAATTCATCCAGTTTGTCGCAATTTCAAAGCTGCATTCCCAAGAGGTGGTCTGTCTCAGAGCTTTCGTAAAGCTTCCTGCAGTAGCTTTCGAGAGCATTGGTATAATCTTTCGAAATCTTCCTCTGTCTGTCAAAAGTACTGATCCTAAGTTGAATAGTCAACAGCAGCCTGGCTGTTCGGATGGCTGGCCAGCCGTTTGACTGTTCATTTTGTCCACCTCTTTTCTGCCACATGCTTCTCTCTCAGGACTAACTCCAAAAGAGTTAAAAAAAATTATATTTTTATCTTCTCCTCTACAATTCTCCACTTCGGTGAAGATTTCTCAAATATGAGTCGAACACATCAGTGATAGAGTGAGTTTTGAGAGATATAAGCTAGCCAAAAAAGAGGCTAGGAGAGCTATTTAGAATGTAAGAGCTAAAGTGTATAAAGAAGTGTACGAGAAGTTGGACACCAAAGAGGTTGAAAATTATATATATGAAATTGCTCGAATAAGAGAGAAAGACTAGAGACTTATGTACTGTTAGATGTGTCAAAGATGAGGATCAGAAGATTTTAGTTCGAGATGAAGAAATCGAGAAAAGATGGAGAGAGTATTTTTGACAGATTATTCAATGATAGTTTTACTCAAGATTTAGGTGACCTTACCATTCAGTACCAGATATGAACCGTAAATTTATGCATAGGATTACCGAATCTGAAGTTAAAGAGGCCTTAAAGAGGATGAAATCAAGGAAAGCTGTTGGTTCAGATAGAATTCTTATTGAGGTATGGAGATGCCTAGGAGAGATGAGTATGAGATGGCTGACAAATCTCTTTAATAAGATCTAGCTAACTAAAAAGATGCCAAATGAGTGGAGGAAGAGTACCCCAGTACCTCTCTATAAGAACAAGGGTGATATTCAGAATTGTTCAAACTATCATGGAATAAAACTCATGTGTCATACATGAAACTTTGGGAAAGAGTAATTGATCATAGGTTAAGGTAAAATGTTAAAATATCAGAGAACCAGTTTAGGTTCATATCGAGGAGATCGACGGCAGAGGCTATTCATTTGCTTTGTCAACTTATAGAGCGAGTTTGAGAAAAAAGAAGAAATTTACATATAGTCTTTATTAATTTAGAAGAAGCTTATTATAAGGTGCCAAGAGAGGTATTATGGTGGACATTGATTGAGAAGGGAGTTCTCATCAATTATATTAACATAATCAAGGACATGTACGATTGAGCAGTGGCAAATGTCAGAACTTATGAAAGCCTAACAAGTAATTTTTCGATCACAATTGGATTGCATCAAGGATTTGCATTGAGTCCATTTTTTTGCCATTGTGATGGATGAGCTTATTAGAGCTATTCAGGATGAGATACCATGGTGTATGCTATTTGCTGATGATATTGTCCTAGTCGATGAGACGGGAGCTGGGTAAATATCAAATTGGAGCTATGGAGGTAAACTCTAGAATTTTGAGATTGTAGATTAAGTAGATCCAAAATAGAGTATATGGAGTGTAAATTTAGTAAACAGAGAATCTGAGATCATATTATTATGACACTAGACGGGCAAGAGATACTGATGAGCAGTCCGTTTAGGTGCTTAGGTTCTATTATACAAAAGGAAGGGGATATCAATAGTGATGTCAACCATAGGATCTAAGCTGGTTGGTTGAAATGGAGGAGCGCAATAGGAGTGTTATGCGACCGTCACATCCTGTTATGACTGAAGAACTAGTTTTATCGAACAGCTATTATCCCAGCTTTGTTATATGACACGAATTGTTGGGCTATAAAGAGATATCTGCCCAGAAGATGAGTGTAGCAGAGATGCGCATGCTTCATAGGATGTGTGATAAAACGAGAAGAGATAAGGTGAGTAATGCAGATATTCTTACTAAGATGGCGTAGGCCCTATAAAAGAAAAGATGAGAGAAAATCGCCTATGATGTTTTGTCATATTCGACGTAAACCTATAGATGCGCCAGTCCAGCGAGTAGAGCTTATCAACTTAGCAAAGTTAAAGAGCGAATGAGAGAACAAAGAAAACATGGATGAAGGTGATTGTACGGGTCAGGAATTTGAAAAGAGGCCTTGTAAAGTTATTTTTGAATCAATGAAAGATTACAATAATTTTAAAAACTCCAATTGCAAGAGAGAAGAGATTTTCAAGCTTAAATCTCCTCTTTATTTAATGTCGGGTTCTTTGTGTAGTGGTGGAAAGTGATTCTTATTTTTTGTTGACCGGGTGAACGTCAAGCTCTTCTGAAACTCATCTCCTTGGGTCACAGATGGAGTAGCAGAGCTCCTATCAATGAAATCTCAAAGAGACTTAGGCAATAACTTGAACTCAACATGTTAGTAGAAGAGTTTCTCTTTATAAGTATTCCTCAGCTGAAAAATTCTGACCCTTTTTCAATAGCAAACTGAGCTATTTATAGGGGTTTCAGGGGTAAAACTGTCCCCTAAAAACTCTCTATGATGGGGCTTAACTCCCCTAATTACATGGGCAGTACTTGACCCATTAATGGGGTAGTTATAACTGAGACGCAGGGCTCCTCTCTAGTTGAAATGCGGGCTTGAGCTCTGCGTTTAGCCGTTGAGGTAACGCTGGGTGTGGGTCTTGAGCTTTGAATTTTGGGCGTCGCGGTGGTGTTGAAACGTGAGCCTCCGACTCTGTGTTTTCTCATTGAAGTGGTATTAGATGTGCACCTTGAGATTCACGTTTGAGACGCGGGCTTCAAGATTTGTGCCTAAGCACTGAAGTGGTACTAAGACACGGGCTTTGAACTCTACGTCCTGGCATTGCAGTGGTGTTGAGACGCAGGCTTCGAGTCCTGCGTTTTGCCTTTGCACGAGTGGCTTTGATTAGCCTAGCGTCTGAAGCATGAACTTTGTTATCTGATGACTTGTCTTCAGTGATTTTTAGACAGTCTACAGAACTCCCTCTAAAGATTTTGAAACTCTGTGGTTGATTGAGACGAGTTTTGAAACACTTTGGACTTTCCTTTTGGTTGCAAGCTCTCAAGACTGGATTGGCAAGCTTCTGAGATACCTTGAGCTCGATCTTATCTATATTTTGGTCTTCGTGAGTGTACTGTTAAACTTTTTGAAGCCCCCAGAGATGATCATCGTGAGTGTTCAGATACACAGTCCAGACCTCATTGGTACTCTGACTTGGTTGTCGGTGTACTGTTAAACCAGGGGAGATTGCCAATTGTTGACTGATTTTTCCTGCACACAAAAATTAGAATATTAGATTAAGAATAGATCGTGCAAGGAATCAGTTCTAATCCGCTGTAGCAGGGCTATGCGGGTCGTGATCCTCAGGGAGGGACTAGCGATGGAAGCGTTTGTAAGATTCTCTAAAGTTTTTATCTTTTTAGTTAATTGTCACAATGGTATTTACAAAGAAACGTGGTATTTACAATGAGTTGTGGGAAAGAATATTGGAGAGATGTGGATTTAATCTACAAAAAGAAAATAAAAGAAAAGAAAGGAAAACTTATCTCTTTATTTGCTTGCCGTTTGAACCGTTGCGATGATTTCCCTTTTCTTGGAAGGCGTACAAGCACGGCTTATGGGATCGTCCGCCTTCTTAATCTACTCTACGAAATAAAACAACAAGCTATGAAGACTTGTTCATCGCCATGGGCCGTCAAGGTTCCTTCTTCGGCTAGGTAGTCTCAAAGCGTCAAGTTCTCACGGTTTGCAAGACATCAGAGAAGGAAACAATATAGAAAACAAGATCAAAGAGAACAAGAACACAACATAAAATAGAAGAGATGAACAAATAAACATAACAAAAACAAACCTTTGAATGGATTTCATTAACAATTGAAGAAGAGTTGGCTTACACCGCTGTCACCTCAGTACAAGCATGGACTCTTTCCTCCATGAAAGCTTCCTCCACTCTCAGAATTTACAAAAGATAAACAAAAAGAAAACCTAACCTAGAAGAAAGAGGAAAAACCCTAAAAATCTGAACTTTGGCCCTTTGCTGGACGCTGGACGCTCTGTATGTTGCAATGCAGGTGCTATTTATAGATGCAGAATGCCACAGAGTCCCGGACGAATCTGGCCACAAAATTTGGAATCCGGATAAGGTCAAATTGCCGCGGATCCGCGGCTTTTGCCGCGGTTCCGCGGCAATCTAGTGGCTTCTGGCCACGCGCTTTGGCGCGTGGCCTCTCCTGGTCCGTCCATGGGGGCGCCTGCTTCTAGAATTGTAATCCTGGCCTTTTAAATCTGGATTTTCGAGGTAACTTGGTAATCAAGTTACCCTTAATCCAGATTTCTTCAAATCTTCTCTCCGCGAATTTCTTCTTTATCTTGGCCTTTTAATCTGATCCTGCAGGTGTTTAGGGTTGGATAGAAGTCTACCCTTCCCTAATCTCTGATAATTGCAACTCTAGCCCTTGTATATTTGCACTTTGACACTTGATATTTGCATTTTGACTCTTGGGCTTCAAATATGGGCTTTGGGCTTCATTGGGCTTTATTTATTATTAAATTGATAATTCGAGGCCTGCACACAATAAATTACAAATTATTAATAAATGTGCAGAATAATATGAATAAATGTGCGAATGCGATGGTATATATGATGATAATTATGCACTTTTGACTACCAATCACCAATCGCTTTTGCTAGTGTACTGTTGAACTAATTGTAGAAGCAGGGGCTGAACACATATCTTGTAGACGCAAAGGATATGTTGCCTTGGGGAATGCGGACCTCGTCTGAAGTAGAAGAGAAGCGAATATCGAGTGTAGATGCGACTCACTTTATTAAAGAGATGCGACTCTGTTAGAGTTGAGACGCAGTCCTTAGCTATTTGCTGAGATGCGGCTATGAGTTGTAGAGAATAAACTCAAGCAGCACTGAGTTGTTGATGAGATGCGGTCCTGAATTTGAAAAGGAGACACGACTTTGAGTTTGATCGAGTTTTAACTGTAAGTACACCTAGAGGGGGGGTGAATAGGTGTACGACTAATCTAATGAACAAAATGCGAAAATTAAAATTAAATTGCAACACACTTAATGTAACCAACGAGTGTAGCCGAATTCCCGGTGAAGGGCTCTGGACTAACTCCTCTTGATTCCTCTGAATAAGAGTTGAGGTGCTATATGAAGCTCTCGTGGTTAAACACAAGTGAGGCACACAAACAAACACAACCAAGCATATAAGTATGAATGAGCAATATGAATCAATGCAAGACACAATATAAAAGAGAGAGAGTTAGAGAAAGTGGATCAAACACTAACACACGGATATGTTTCGAGGTTCGAGCACACAGCTCTATGTCCCCGCCTTCACACAGAAGGATTTCCACTAACTTTTCCACACAGGACTCCCACACAGGGAACCTCCACTGAGGATTTGGGGCAAATACAATCGGGAGTACACAACTCCTCTCTCAACCAATACCTCTACACTTAGAGGCAAGGCACAACCAACACAAAATCCACCTCACACAGGAGGGGTAGGCACTTAGCCAACAAACACCAATCACCTTACACTTGATGGATTCAAACACAAACTCCACCTCTCACTAGAGGGAGCCAAACAACAATCTCCACCTCTCACTAGAGGGAGCCAACTACCACTCCAATAATCAACCTCTACACAAGAGGGATATCACAAATTAGGAGGGTTTACAACTAGGTGGTATATCTCAACCACAAACAACTTCTTTTCCCATAAAACAAAGATCCTAATAGATAGGATAGAATGATATGGCTCAAGTGTGAGAAAAACACAAGGAATGGAAAATAAGTACTCAAAGAAAATTCTTAGAAAAAACAAGAAATAAGGATGAAGAAGATGAACCAAAATACTTTTCCCAAAATCATTTTTCTTTGATTTTTCAAACCCTAGAAAAACACCAAATCAAATGTAAACTTTAAAGCCCAAAACTCTTTTGAAACTTGCATAAAAACACTAGAGAGTATAGGAATTTTTGGCTCTTGAAATTCTTTCCAAAACAGCCCAAAGAACCCCCATTATATAGGCCAAAAGAAATCTAGCCGTTGGGGTCCAGTCAGCAGCCTGGACGGCTGTCAGTCGACCGGCCCGGTCGACCGCCAACGGTCAAATTTCTGACCGTTGGGGCAGCGGTCGACCGGTCCGGTCGACCGTGGCCTGGAACAGAGAGCAGAGCTCTCTGCCGGTCGACCGACCCGGTCGATCGGGGCTTTCCAGAGAGCAGAAGCTCTCTGGCGGTCGACTGAGTCGGTCGACCGGCCCTCCAGCCAAACTGGCGTGCACGTTCTGTGCACGTCGGTCGACCGACTCGATCGATCGACTCCTAACTCGGTCGACCGGTCCGGTCGACCGGCAAAAGACAGAACAGGACTAATAAGGGATTAAAAACTTGGTATTTTTCCTTCGATAAAATCCCATAAAATCTCTAAAAATCTACAAAAATAGTTTCAGTATAATACTTTGATATACAAACATGTTTGAGTAAAATCAAACCATGTTACAAACATTTTGAACTATTTTTGTAACTTAGAAATTTTGTCGAAAACCAAAATCAGTATTTTCCAAAACTAGGAATTTTGAAATGGAAAATCATTTTGTCCAAAACTCATCCAAATACAAAAACATGATATTGAAATAACTTTGAAGCATGTTGTATATGGATATAATCCAATAAACATGAAATATAGTATATCTATGTTTTTGACTTAAAAACCAAGATCAGTTAAACCGAAAAATCAAAAACCAATAAACATGAAACTTAAATAAGTGTGTGTGTTGTGAACTTGAGCATATCACACTATCTAATCTTTAACAATGGATCTAAAATATAAACTAAACAATGTACCGAAGTTTTCTTGTAGAGCGCCGTCTCCAAGTCGACTCGATCCAAACGTGATCCACCGAGCTTGACTCCAAACGAGTGCTAGATATGAACTTTGACGCTCGGGCTCTTGAATCACCATGTGAAAGCTCCAAAACACCTTTGTTGAAGCTAATCACCTACTAATATCTTGGTTAAGTATCTGAAACTAAACATCACAAGATTATTAGTAAACTATAACTACATGAGTTAATCATCATCAAAACTAGAGTGGAAGGCTTCTGGGCTAACAATCTCCCCCTTTTTGATGATGACAAAACTCATGGAGTTATATATGCATGGATTAAAGTTAAGCTTCAAAGAAGCTCCCCCTTAACTCATGCATAGTAATAAATAATAAATATATGCAATGAATATTAAACATGAATATATATAAATATACATAATGAAATAAACATGCTCTTGATACCAAATTTTTAAAATAAATTCTTTTTCCTATTTAAAAATAAACATGTTCTTAAATAATTGCTCTAGATACCAATAAAAATTTCAATTTGAAAACTTTATCAATAAAAGCAATAAAATCTCTTAATACCAATTAATAAAAAAACTCTTGATACCAATTGGAAGATAATTAATAAAAGCTTTTGATATCAACAATAAAAATTTTAACAAAAGATCTTGATACCAATAAACCAAAACAACAAAATATGTTCTCTTGATACCAATATCAACAAAACATGAAAACATCAAACAAACTCTCTTGATATCAATATGAAACAAACTTTGATATAAACTTACAAATAAACAATAAACATGCATATAAACTCAAATACTTCTCCCCCTTTTTGTCAATCATCAACAAAGGGGTCAAAGAAAATAATAAAACAATGTTCTCCCCCTTTTTGTCTTAAACAAAAAAAATATCAATAAGGGGTGAAATCAAATCAAAACTTTATGATACTAATTGAAAAAAATATATCACATTAGTGCATCATGATATCAATTTAAAAATAAACGAAAGATACCAATTGAAGGTACATAAAAAAATATTTTAAATAAACATGTATATACCAATTGAAAGTAAATAAAATATGTTTACCAATTGTAAGTAAATAAATTATTTTGAAGAATTCAACCAAAAATTTTGATATCAAATGAATGATGTAAACATATAGATAATCTTGATATCAATTGTAAAGATTAGTATCAATTGAAAGTAATTTTTCATTAGGAGCATATGATACCAAAAAAAAATCAATATCATTTTTCAATCATTTTTCAACATAAAGTGTGGGAGTAAAATACCAAAGGTAAACAAAATCAATTAAAAGGTGAAATATGAATTTTCTCCCCCTTTATGAAAAACCAAGCAAAATGATGCATAAGCTTGTATAAGATACCAATTGAAATATAATCAATTGAAATATAATAGTCATTGAAGAAATCAAGCTTAGCATAACTAAAATTTGTGCTCAAAGATATAGAGATATAGTAAGCACAAATAAAGCATATATATGTATGAAAATTGAATACCAATCGAAATTGATACTATTTGAAGAGTAAGCATACATATATAAAAACATATATGAGTATAAAAAAAAAATGTCAATAGTGATACTAATTGAAAAGATCCAATGATACCAATTGAAAACATAATAAGATCAAGTGTATAACTCATACTTCCTACCACCCATTTCATGCACATGTTTTAAATAGATTTTCAATAATAAGCATATAAGGCACGGTCGCCCAACCAACCGCCCTTTAATGGAAGGGGTTTTCAAAAATAAGGTTGAAAATAATATAACACGTTTGAAAACTCTACCATATGAAGAATACAAACTAGTTATATGAAAAATTTGTAAACTTGTACGAAATCCTTCAAGCAAGGAATAAAACAAAAATATATTTCATGAAAAGCATGTAAATCACATGATCACCAAACACTCAAAATCTATATAGCACAAATTGTACTCATGAAAACAAAATCATGAGAAAACATTAAATAAAGTGAGTGTATAAGAGTTATGTGAAAGACATAGTCATGGAAATAGGCAATTTGGCTCAATATGAAATTTCCTTAAAACATGAAAATCATCAAAACTAGAATTCCTTCAAGGTATATGTATGTCTTGTACAAACTAGCGTATAGATACATATCCAAACACAAACGAGTCCACAAAAGTATATGCATGAAGGCAAGTGGCTTAAGGATGTATATGTATAATTATTGGTTTGGACAAAATAGACATATACATGAAGCTAAACATATAAACATGAAAAACATGTACAATATGGGAATACAAGTCAAATGCATGAATCATCAAAACGAGGCTATACTAGTACATCTAATAAGTACAAATGAGCATTCAAGCACAAACACATAATAATCTATTTGTGGCTCACTAGTTGTACAAGTATATACCTAAGTTTTAATGAAAACTAACATCTAGACATGTAATCAAAACTTGAAGCATAGAAATCAAAATAAAAACTCATATGATCATTATGGCAAATGCACATGCATTAGATCTAGGACCTACTCATTAGTTAAACTAAAGTGAGAATACAAAATATAAATCCATATAAACATGAGTGTCTCAAATACTAATTATGTATATCACAAGTCTAATAATCATGTCATTTAACATACTAATCAAAACATGCTAAAACTCAATAACATGAAAAGCATGTAAACATAAATGAGAGTTTAGAGATTGTTATATCAAACCAATAGGGCACATCTCCATATCTCCAAAACAAGGTGGTCCTCCCACCAAACTCCCTTGAAAGTGATGCATCCAAATAGTTCTCTTTAAGTTCGGAACGCATCCACCTCAAGGCACCATTACTCTCATGTCATGTGAGAGCCCACACCTACATCAAATACAATAGGGGTGGTCTTTGATACCCACACTCTTTTGGGTCCATGGGGGTTAGCTCCTTTCCTAACCCAAACAAATTTAGTTGCTAAATTTGAATCATGTATACGATCATAACAAAACTTAGCAAGGTGGTCCTTACGTCCACAATGTGTACAAGTGTACACATGAGCATACATCGTGTTATGAGTATGATCGTGAGGAGCATGTGTATGCCGTGGATGGTGTACATGCAAAGATGAAACTTGTTTCTTTCGAAATATAGATTCCAAACGTGTATGGTTCAAAACACAATGGCTCAAAGTGGAGCCCAAACAATCAACACTCTTCTTAAGCATACAAATATCATTTTCAATCATGGAAGAAGAGGTGCATGCAATAGGTGAGCTAGAATGTGAAGCTACACTAGCATGGCAAACATGTGAATCAAAATCATTTTTCAAAGAAATATTTTTATTTAAAACAATTTTCAATTCCTTTGAAATAGAAGCAATTTTTATTTTCAAGGAATCATTCTCTTTTACAACAAAATCAAGTTTTGAAGACAAGATCTCATTTTTCTTCAAAACCTCATTGCAATCATTTTTATTTTTCAAAATCTTGTTTTCATTTAAAACAAGTTCAAGTTTGATTTTCAAAGAGTCACACTCATTTGAAATCTCAACCTTCTCTTGTAAAGCTAATTCAAGTTTTGAAAACAAATCCTTATTTTTTTTTGATAACTTACAAGTTTTCTTTTTCAAAACTTTATATTTTTCAAGAAGGTTCTCACAAACAATAGATAACTCTTCATTTAATGCATCGGCATCCATACTATCAAGATCATCAAATGAAGAGATAGCACTATCTAGTTGAGTGTCCGAAAGTACCTCAAGGGAGTCATTCCCTTGGACCATGTAGCATCATTGTTCGGATTCATCACTAGATTCCTTCTCCATTTGGATTGGCAATTGAAGCTTGGAGGAGGTCAAAGTGTTCCACACTGCAAAGGCGGAATCACAGTTAGAAACCATAGAAAGATATTCTTTATTAAGCGTGTTTCTAAGTACCTCAAGAGCTTGTGCATTGGCCTCTATATGCTTGCTATTATCAAGATAGGATTGCCTGGTAGCAGCAAGGAAAACACGCAAGCCTAGGGTTTTTAGGTACATGGACATCCTAAATTTTCACATGTCAATGTTGGAAACATCAAACATGGGAGGTGTCAAGCAATCCATGAGTGTGTGTAAATAATATAAGTGTGCAAATGCAAATGATAGATTAGCAAAACCAAGATCACACTCCTAGGTGGTTAACCTAATATCAGGAGCGTAAGCTCTGATACCAATTGTAAGTACACCTAGAGGGGGTGAATAGGTGTACGGCTAATCTAATGAACAAAATGTGGAAATTAAAACTAAATTGCAGCATACTTAATGTAACCAACGAGTGTAGCCGAATTCCCGGTGAAGGGCTCTGGACTAACTCCTCTTGATTCCTCTGAATAAGAGTTGAGGTGCTATATGAAGCTCTCGTGGTTAAACACAAGTGAGGCACACAAACAAACACAACCAAGCATATAAGTATGAATGAGCAATATGAATCAATGCAAGGCACAATATAAAAGAGAGAGAGTTAGAGAAAGTGGATCAAACACTAACACACGGATATGTTTCGAGGTTCGAGCACACAGCTCTACGTCCCCGCCTTCACACAGAAGGATTTTCACTAACTTGTCCACACAGGACT
Source organism: Agave tequilana (assembly GCA_038442645.1). Classification (NCBI taxonomy): domain Eukaryota; kingdom Viridiplantae; phylum Streptophyta; class Magnoliopsida; order Asparagales; family Asparagaceae; genus Agave; species Agave tequilana. Next base: position 425,824 of record JAVJIF010000870.1, on the reverse strand, counting down.
CCCACACAGGGAACCTCCACTGAGGATTTGGGGCAAATACAATCGGGAGTACACAACTCCTCTCTCAACCAATACAACCTCTACACTTAGAGGCAAGGCACAACCAACACAAAATCCACCTCACACAGGAGGGGTAGGCACTTAGCCAACAAACACTAATCACCTCACACATGAGGGATTCCAACACAAACTCCACCTCTCACTAGAGGGAGCCAAACAACAATCTCCACCTCTCACTAGAGGGAGCCAACCACCACTCCAATAATCAACCTCTACACAAGAGGGATATCACAAATTAGGAGGGTTTACAACTAGGTGGTATATCTCAACCACAAACAACTTCTTTTCCCACAAAACAAAGATCCTAATAGATAGGATAGAATGATATGGCTCAAGTGTGAGAAAAACACAAGGAATGGAAAATAAATACTCAAAGAAAATCCTTGAGAAAAACTAGAAATAAGGATGAAGAAGATGAACCAAAATACTTTTCCCAAAATCACTTTTCTTTGATTTTCCAAACCCTAGAAAAACACCAAATCAAATGTAAACTTTAAAGCCCAAAACTCTTTTGAAACTTGTATAAAAACACTAGAGAGTATAGGAATTTTTGGCTCTTGAAATTCTTTCCAAAACAGCCCAAAGAACCCCCATTATATAGGCCAAAAGAAATCTAGCCGTTGGGGTCTAGTCAGCAGCCTGGACGGCTGTCGGTCGACCAGCCCGGTCGTCCGCCAACGGTCAAATTTCTGATCGTTGGGGCAGCTGTCGACCGGCCCGGTTGACCGTGGCCTAGAACAGAGAGCAGATCTCTCTGCCGGTCGACCGACCCGGTCGACCGGGGCTTTCCAGAGAGCAGAAGCTCTCTGGCGGTCGACCGGGTCGGTCGACCGGCCCTCCAGCCAAACTGGCGTGCACGTTCTGTGCACGTCGGTCGACCGACTCCTAGCTTGGTCAACCGGTCCGGTCGACCGGCAGAAGCCAGAACAGGACTAATAAGGGATTAAAAACTTGGTATTTTTCCTTTGATAAAATCCCATAAAATCTCTAAAAATCTACAAAAATAGTTTCAGTATAATACTTTGATATACAAACATGTTTGAGTAAAATCAAACCATGTTACAAACATTTTGAACTATTTTTGTAACTTAGAAATTTTGCTGAAAACTAAAATCCGTATTTTCCAAACTAGGATTTTTGAAATGGAAAATCGTTTTGTCCAAAACTCATCCAAATACAAAAACATGATATTGAAACAACTTTGAAGCATGTTGTATATGGATATAATCCATTATACATGAAATATATCTATGTTTTTAACTTAAAAACCAAGATCAGTTAAACCGAAAAACTAAAAACCAATAAACATGAAACTTAAACAAGTATGTGTTGTGAACTTGAGCATATCACACTATCTAATCTTTAACAATGGATCTAAAATATAAACTAAACAATGTACCGAAATTTTCTTGTAGAGCGCCGTCTCCAAGTCGACTCGATCCAAACGTGATCCACCGAGCTTGACTCCAAACGAGTGCTAGATATGAACTTTGACGCTCGGGCTCTTGAATCACCATGTGAAAGCTCCAAAACACCTTTGTTGAAGCTAATCACCTACTAATATCTTGGTTAAGTATCTGAAACTAAACATCACAAGATTATTAGTAAACTATAACTACATGAGTTAATCATCATCAAAACTAGAGTGGAAGGCCTCTGGGCCAACATTAACTTGCACACAAAAATACAAAATTTAAGAAATGCAAAATAGAAGTGCAAGTTCTCAATACTACCGTGATAGCAAGTGGCTATGCGGGTCTTGATCTACAAGGAGGGACTGCGATGGAAGCTTTTAAGTAAGCTCATTTTTTTTGAGTTTAAAAAAATATGTTAGGAATTTCTTCTCAGTTTTAGAAAAAGAAAACAAAAAGGTTAAATTAGAAGATGTGAAGAAGATGGTAAAAGAAAAGATGATGATATTTTTATTGTTGTTGTTTTATTTACAAAAGAAAAGGAAAAACTAAATAAAAAGAAGAATGTTAGTTTTGGAGTAGAATTGTAAACTAAGAATTAAAAGAAAACTAAAATTCATACTTACCTCTTTCGTGCTCATATACCTTGGATCCGTCGCTACGACTTACCTAGTCTCTGAAGGCAATCAAGCATGGCATGTAGGATCTTCCCCGTTCTCAATCTATAGTACGAATAAAAGAGTTGGCTAAACTAGCAAAGGAATGGTTGTTCATCACCATAGGCCATCAAGGGTACTTGCAATAGCGAAGCAGTCTCGAGGCTATCGGATTCACTTAGATTGCAAACACATCAGAGTAAAGCAAATAAAAACAAGAGTAAAGAAAAAAAAGAAACATTAATTTGATTCAAATAACAATGAATGAAAAGACTTACTTGCACCGGTGTCACCTTCAGTACAAGCTTGTCTCATTTCTCTATGAGACTCTTCTCTCCTCTCAGTTACATAAATAAAATAAAAAATTACTTAAAAGAAAATGAAGAACCTAGGTTAAACCTATACAAGAATCTATTCTACTCTCTGCTTAATCCTCCCTCTGCCTCTGATGTGTAGGGTATTTATAGCATAGAAATGGAAAAGGAAACGAGTTGAAAGATAGTGGGAGCTGACTATTTCTAAATTTAGATCTCCCCTTATCTCCAAACTTGATTGTATATGGATATTTAATTCTGATCTGCAGCTAGTTTGCGTGTTGATCGCTGAATATAACTTATCAAATGATAGAATTAGAAATAGTAATTAACATAAGAGTTATAACCCTTTAAGTCTTCTTTTTGGATCATAATGAATCATTAGATTTGAGATTCAGTAGCAAAAGTTATGATTCAAATACTAAATTGTATCCAGTCTGAATCTGAGTCAAAATTGCTTCATCTCATCCGTTGATCTTCTCTCTATCCATTTATCCCTTTGAATGACTCGGTTTCCATTTGGTATTATCTTTCTGATTTGCTCTGATCTTCAACTGAACATTTGCCCCAATCCTCGATTTGTTCTGGATGTGGCTATATCCTCATAGATCTTTAAGTTAATCGAATTGATTCACCAAAATCTGATTTTAACTGACTAGATCTGGGATTTATTTAGATCTGAATATATCCAGTTAAATCTGATTTTAACTAGTATTTATTTAGTTTAATCCTCTTTCTCTTCATTATTATCTTCTGCAAAATAGATATTTAAGATAAGAAAATTAGCAGATTTATTACATCATAAATGTAGAAGTGTAATGAAAAGAATGCAAAATATGTGTGCGATCACACCCCCACACCTATCTTTTGCTCATCCTCGTGCAAAACAACAAAACTAAATCAAAAATTATTAGACTATTTTCGCAGGTCACGCGATTGCACTGAGCATGTGTAACAAGCCGTTAAACCTCTAGGTTCCTCCTAGAGGACGAGTTTTGTCTCGTAAGGGTTTTCAGTGGATTACACCCACAAAATCCATAAAGAATGAGAAACAAAGTGTTCGTATTTTGAAAACACATTTTGAAAGAGAAAAATATTTGAAGTATTAATGTAAGAATTAAGTAATCTGTAAGTTATAGGAAAACTGTACTTTTCATTTTAAGCTTAGTCTTTATTCAAAAACTTATTATCAATCAAGGCAAGGCGTCAAACTGTATTTTTCATCTAGTCTATTATTTTACCCTAAGTTATATGCACCTTTTGTGACCGTAAAATTTTGACTCGGGGTTCTTTAACTCTTAACTCTTATGCCTTATTTTTTTCTTTTATTTTTTAATTTTTGACGATATTATTTCTTAGTTCTATTAGGCTTTCTAATCTGCCCATGTAACGAGCCTTTAATCGGTGACTCCCAAACCAAATGGTCTTAGGACAACGGGTGAGAAAACACCCCAAGGAATTAAGGACTCGAGCAAATAAGACCACAAAACTAAGGATTTTATTATATGAACCGCTTTTAGACGTGAATACTTATGCTTTATGAGGCACAAATACCCAGCTTAATCAGAGAATTTTTGATATATTATATATATATTTCTTTTTCTTTTCTTTTTTTTAATAAGGCATAAGAATTTTTGTTTTTGAACCCTAAGCGTGTAAGTGTATAAAACATACATATTTCATCAAGGTAAAAATCAAGACTAAATTACTTTTTCAAATTTTCTTCCTAACCTTGGAAATCAAACAAATAATCTTATTTTGACCAAGTATAAGAAATCCTAATTATGATTCTCCTATTCTTTAAAATTGACTTAATTTCTTACAAAAAATATGTCAAAATATTATTTCTATTTTCAAAAAATTTTTAAAGTAAAGAAAATGTTAATAATTTTTTTAATAAAAGAAAAACCTAAGTTATGTTAGAACCCTCCCCTACACATATCTCATACATTGTCCTCAATGTATGAATTAATGCATAGATGCATGAAAAAGAAGAAAGGGAAGGAAAATATTACCTTATGGTGGTAGTTCCGGTGGTGGTCTGATTGGGTCAAGTGTTGCTACCCAATCAAGATAATATAGTGGTTCACGGAACCTACCTTTATTGATCTCTTTTCTATTTACATATTTACAGTCCCCAATATGAATAGGATCATGAAAGATTCTATCATGAAACTTATTCCTTTTACATGACCAGTCTAGAAAAATCATCACGGAGTCATCATGGTCTATACCTATGTCCAACAAAAGAATGTGACTTGGTGGAATGGTTGAGTTAGGCTCAAGAATGATAGGTTCAGGAATCAATACTAACTCGGGAAAATCAACTTTGGGTTCGAGAGTTCGTTTTGGTTCAAGAGTTGAGTCCAAAACTAAGAATTAAAATTCACATTCTTTTCCCATCAATGAAGTGTGACTATCCCAAATTGGTGATTATATTTCTAGATCTATGGGTACGGGAATAAATGTTAACTCGAAAAATTGGTCCAAATTAGGTAAGAATACTGGAGTCAACATAGATTCGAAGATGAAAACTGAATCACAAAGTTAGGGATCCGGTTCACATTCATAATCAAGTTCAATCTCATTAAAATGAAAACTTGCCAATTCGTCTATAGGTTGATATTGATCAAGTTCAAATTTTGTGGTGAAATTGAATCTTGGTCAAAGTCTTCAATACACCATGATTCTTGATTTTCATTAATATGGCTAGAAGTGTCGATGATAGTCAAAGATTGGGTAGGGAGAGTTTTCTTATTCCTACGCATGTTTTCCAATTTACTAAGTCTTGCTTCTGTCAATCGAGTGGATCATTTTGGAATTGAATCATAGATTCCATACTCTTTTCTAAGTTGATATGTTCTTCTTGAAAAATAGAGTAAGGAATTATGATTTGAAAATTTTGACGGGATTTTGAGTCTTCTAAAATTTGAATTCATTACTAAGCTCGTCTAAGGCTTTCATCCTCTTTTCCCAGTCAATTGATTCTTCTAATGGTTGTTCGGGAGAAGAAGTATATGAAGTTGGATGTTGATAAGGTGGTTGACAATATGACTCGGGGGAGTTGATCCCCATTGACTCTGTGAAGAGTATTGATGATTAATCCAGTCTTGTTCATAATATTGGCACTGGGGCATGTATTGATTCGGATAAAACCAATCTGGCACACTGGGTTGGTTAAAGTTATGATATGTCGGGTTGGTAACATCCGAAAAAGAGGTCGGGGTGTAACATGGATTACCATTAAAGTTGTAAAAATTATTTTTATAAGTCATATCACACAAGAAATATCAAAATCAAACAAAGAAAAACAAACAAACAAACAAACAAAAAGAAAAAAAATCTAACCTAAGTTAGGGTAAATCTTGGACCTAGACGACTCCTAACTGGTTAGACTCTCCACGGAGGGTATATTATCGAATCTGACCACAAGTTAATCGATCAGGTAGGGGTAAGATCAGTGAGAGGTATTCGTGCCTAAGCAATGGGCCTAATTATGCCAAACCACCAACCTTCGGGGTTTCGCCCCTCAATTCCCAACCTTAGACACCGATTTGATAAGAGTCAAATTCAAATCAACTCTTCCCTTAGGTCAGTCTCCTATATGAGTCCGAAATGTCCCTAGGGCCAACGCCTGCTCAGTTTTAGTTAGGCTTGGGTTAGTGAGTGAGGGATTGTTTGTGGGCTAAGAGAGGGTAATGACTTCCCCACCTTATCCTTTTTATAGGACAAGCCCTTAAATCAATTTAGTGCAATGTGTACATGAAAAGCAACTCTTAAGCAATATAGATAATTCAAAAGTGTTCCTATACTACATGCTATGCGCACGTACCTTTGCTCCAGCACTCTTCAACAATAATGTAAAATGTAAACGAATTAGACACGTGCCTAAATGCAAAGTCTAAACTGTTTTTAGCATTTAACAAACATCAATTTACTGTTGAGGTTAGAAAGTATGTACAGTGAGTTAATCAAGAAAATATATAGTTGCAGAAATTTAGCTTTATAATTCAGCCAACCTGCAAAAATACAGGTTAGCAGTTCACTCAGATTGCCACTGGAATGTAGCAAATCTGAAGGCTTCTGGGCTCTGCTTTCTTGAGCAGAGTCCAGGGCCACTTATATGTCCACTGCAGTAAAAATTTTCTTGATATCTATCACTGTACACCAAGAACAAAGAAGAAAGTTAACCAAAAATGCAAATTTAGAAAGAGAATTACTTACCATTCCTCTCCGGCAATGGCGCCAAAATTTAATCGAGTTTTAACCTGCACACAAAAATACAAAGTTTTAGAAATACAAAATAGAAGTGCAAGTTCTCAATACTATCGCGATAGCAAGTGGCTATGCAGGTCATGATCCACAAGGAGAGACTAGCGATGGAAGCTTTTAAGTAAGTTCATTTCTTTTTGAGTTACAAAAATATGTGAGGAATTTTTTCTCAGTTTTAGAAAAAAAAAGGTTAAGTTAGAAGATGTGAAGAAGATGGTAAAAAAAAGATGATGATGATGTTGTTTATTTATAAAAGAAAAGGAAAAACTAAATAAAAAGGAGAATGTTGGTTTTGGAGTAGAATTCTAAACAAAGAATTAAAAGAAAATTAAAAATTCTTACTTACCTCTTTCATGCTCATATACCTTGGATCCGTCGCTACGACTCACATAGTCTCTGAAGGCGATCAAGCATGGAAAACTCGAGAGACGGCGCAAGGGGGCGTCGGATCTAGGAGAAGAGAGAGGTAAAGTGAGAGAGAGTGTGAAATTAGTGAGAGAGATAGGGAGATTTGGGAGAGTGGCTAAGGAATTAGAGAGAGAGATTTGTGAAGAGAGAGAGAGAGAGAGAATTTAAGAGGAGAAGGAGGGGGTGGTCATCGGGCGCCAGGGGAGGAAGGAAGGAAGGAGAAGGGAAAAGAAAAGGGAAGGAAAAAGAAGAGAAGGAAAAGGAAAAAGAAAAAGAAAAAAAGACAAGGAAAAAGGAGGAAGGAGATTGATGGAAGGGGAGGTGACGGATGGGAGAGGGGTTTAATGAAGGGAGGTGATGTGGCGGTGGGAAAAGAAAAAGAAAAAGAAAGAAAGAAAGAAAAGGAAAGATCCAAAAATATAATATTAAAATAAGGTTGGAAAATATCGACTGTTCCAAAAAAATCCCCAAAAATACTCAGAGGTAGAAAACATCATCCTGAGAAATAATACAAAATTAGTTTTTAAAAATAAAATCCCGTTTTCAAATTAAAAATCCTGGAGTCAATCATCAATACCGGTCTATACCGGTTCGGCCGGATTTTGATAAATTCTGAAAAATCTCAGAAAATGTATTAAAGAAAAAAATATGATTCTAAGAAGAAATGTGAAAGCAAAATTCAAAAATTCAATTCCGATTGTAAACTAAAAATCCTGGAATCAACCAGCGTACTGGCCGACTCTAATTCCGGTGGAATTTTGATAAATTCAGAAAATTCTCAGAAAAAATATTTAGATAGAAAATGTGATTTTAAGAAATAATTTAAAATTTTGTTTCTAGAAATTCAACTCCATTTAAAATTTAAAAATCTGAGAATCGATCAGCGATACTGGTCGACACCAATTTTGAAGATTTTCAATTTAATTCAGAAAAATTCTAGAAAATCATAGAAAATCTAAAATATTGGAAAATGATGTTTGAAATTGAAATCGGTCAAATCTGAATATCAGAGAGACCAAATCGAGAAATACCCTAGGATCGGGTCCTATATTCAGATTAGGGCTGACTCCGAGTCTACGAATCCAAATCTAAGGAAAAATGATCATATAAATAATTTATAATACAAAACAAATACAGAAAGGAAATCGAAAAATATGATCAAAAAATCTGAATACGCAACTAAGTACGTATTTCGGGAGCGGGGTGTTACATAGTGTCAAGACGCGAGGCTCGAAAGCATCACTGCAAAGCTAAGATGCGGGGCTCGAAGCCTGCATCTCAGTATCACTACAAAGTCAAGACGGGGGGCTCGAAGCCCGTTCTCAGCAGAGCTCGACACCCGCGTCTCAATATCACCGCGGCGTCCAAATGCAAAGCTCATGACCCGCATCTAGTGTTACCTCAACGGCTAAATGTAGAGCTCAAGCCCGCATTCTAACTGGAGAGGAGCCTTGCGTCTCAGTTATAACTACCCCCATTACTGGGTCAAGTACTGCCCACATAATGAGGGGAGTTAACCCCCATCATGGAGGGCTTTTAGGGGACATTTTTACCCCTGAAACCCCTATAAATAGTTAAAGCTGTTATTGAAAAGGGGTCAGAATTTTCAGCTTAGGAATACTGATAAAGAGTTAAACTCTTCTACCAACTTGCTGAGTTCAAGTTTTTGCCTAAGTCTCTTTGAGATTTCATAGGATAGGAGTTGTGCTACTCCATCTGTGATATAAGGAGAAGACTTTCAGAAGAGCTTGATGTTCATTCGGTCAATGATAAATAAGAATCACTTTCTACCGCTACGTAAAGAACCCAGCCTTAAACAAAGAGAAGATCTGAGCTTGAGTATTTTTTTTTCTCTTGTAGTTGGGATTTTGAGTTGCTGTAACTTTTCATTGATTCAAAGAAATTTTGCAATACACTTTCAACATTCCTCCCCGTACAATGATGTCCTCCTTCTAAAGAACTCTTCTTCAGGTAGGAAATAGCCTTTGCCATACTAAGACTATTTCAATGTGGCTCTGTTATCACCAATCATAGAGGGACTGTCTCTTGATCTCTTCCTAAAAATTTTGAAACTTCTTTCTTGAAGTTTAGGCAGTTGACTTGATATCCATGCGTCCATGCTCTGCAAACACGATCTTTGTGTTAACTTGATGAAACGCGAGCTTGTAGATTTTTGAGTCCCAAGTTCTTCAGACGCAAGCGCGATGAACTCCGTGTTTTGAGGCCATAAACGCGGGTTTTGTATATGAGACTCGCGTCTGGAGTTCATGACTTAGAAAATTTTAAGAATCACGTCTGTTCTTTTGAAATCTTTAGACGCGAGTGTGGCGAACTCTACGTCTTAAAAGTCTTAGACGCTCTTTTGAAATCTTAGATGCGAATGTGGCGAACTCTGCGTCTCGAAGTCTTAGACGCAGATCTATAATGCCTGCGTCGGAGTTCATGACGTAGAAAATTTTAAGGCTCGCGTCTACACCTTTAATATATGCCCCGCGTTTTAATCATCTGACGTGAGTTTAATGTTGGGCTGGCATTCAGATCCATATTTTCTATCTTTGCAGAGCATGATAAACTCTGTGTCCTGAAGCTTTAAACGCGAGATTCTCGTATAAGACTCGCGTCTGGAGTTCATGACTTCAGACACGCGTCTGTGCTTCTGGATTCATATTTTCTGTCTTTGCAAAAATTTAACCCTCTGGTTTTCTCCTTCTTAAAGGTTGTGACCATATCATTGGTGCTGGTTCCAGTGTTTTTACCGCATTCATTGAGGTAGACATGAAATGACCAGTTCGTTCGATTGGCGACCACTTAAGGAGTCAGAACTTCTGTCCAAGGGTGAGGAAGATCCGTGCAGTTCTCGATATACATCACGACATTATTGGACATGATGCACCAGTAAGATCTCAGATGGTTCCTGATCATAATGAGCATGGCGCCTTTGAAATTTATGAGAAAGAGGATGTCATCAGTAAGGTCTCGGATCCTCCTTTCACCAATCTTGCTCAAAGAAGTGACAGCAACAAAAAACCCATGCTCATTGGATGACTTTCTTGTTGGACTAGAGGCCCTTCACTCTAGTTTTGATGATGATTAACTCATGTAGTTATAGTTTACTAATAATCTTGTGATATTTAGTTTCAGATATTTGATCAAGATATTAGTAGGTGATTAGCTTCAACAAAGGTGTTTTGGAGCTTTCACATGGTAATTCAAGAGCTCGAGCGTCAAGTTCACATCTAGCACTCAGTTGGAGTCAAGCTCAGTGGATCACGTTTGGATCGAGTCGACTTGGAGACGGAGTTCTACAAGAAGACATCAGTTTGTTTAGTTTAAGATTGGTTTAGATCTTGTGTTAAAGGTAGATAGTGTTGATATGCTCAAGTTCACAATATACATACACAAGTTTAAAGTTTCATGTTTTGGTTTTTCGGTTTAACCGATCTTGATTTTCATGTCAAATACATAGATATAATATCTTTCATGTATATTGGATTCTATCCATATACAATATGCTTTAAAGTTGTTTAAATATCATGTTTTTGTATTTATATGTGTTTTGAAAAAATCGGATTTCCATTTCAAAAATCCAAGTTTTGAAAAATACGGATTTTGGTTTAAGGCAAAATTTCAAGAACACAAAAATGGTCCAAATTGTTTAAGATATGTGTTGAATTTTTGTTATACATATTTGTATTTCAAAAACGGTCAGAAATCTGACCGTTGGGCCGGTCGACCGGGCGGTCGACCGGAAGGGCAAAACTGCCCTTTCCTACTGCCAACAGGCAGATTTATTTTGGGGTCATTAATACTCCATTCCTTGGCTGTTTTCAAAAAAAAATTTTAGAGCAAAATTTTCATATTTTAGCAAGTTTTTAAAAGAGTTTTTGTGCCAAAAGATTTGATCTTTAATTGTTTTTAAAAGGGTTGAAAAAATTAAGAAAAGGAGAAGTCTTTGGGATTGATTTTTGATCTTCATTTTTATATCTATTCTAGAAGTTTTCCCAAGAGTTTTTCTTTGTGATTTTGATTTTCAAACTCTTTATTTTTCTCACACTTGAGCTATCTATCTATCCTATCTATTAGGATCTTTGTTTTTAAGAAAAAATTTGGTTTATGGTCTTAGTGATCACCTAGTGTTGTTAACCTCATTTCCTTGTTGTTGGAACCCCTCTTGTGTAGAGGTGATTGTGGAGGTTGAGTTGGAATCCCTCTAAGTGTAGAGGTGATTGCGATTGTGTGGCTTTGAGCCTAATCCCTCTAGTGAGAGGTGGATTGTTGTTTGGCTAAGTGCCTATCCCTCATTTGTGAGGTTGATCTAGTGTTGGCTTAGTGCCTTGCCTCTAGTGAGAGATTGTATTGGTTGAGAGAGGAGTTGTGTACTCCCAATTTGTATTTGCCTAAATCTTCAGTGGAGGTTCCCTGTGTGAGAAGTCCTGTGTGGACGAGTTAGTAGAAATCCTTCTGTGTGAAGGCGGGGACGTAGAGCTGTGTGCTCGAACCTCGAAACATATCTTTGTGTTTGCGTTTGATCCACTTTCTCTTAACTCTCTCTCATTTATATTGTGCCTTGCATCATTCATATTGCTCATTCATACTTATATACTTGGTTGTGTTTGTTTGTGTGTCTCACTTGTGTTTAACCAAGAGAGCTTCATATAACACCTCAACTCTTATTTAGAGGAATTTAGAGGAGATAGTCCAGAGCCCTTCCCCGGGAATTCGGCTACACCCTTTGGTTACACTAAGTGTGTTGCAATTAGTTTTTAATTGCGCATTATTTGTCACTAGATTAGCCTTATACCTATTTACCCCCCTCTAGGTGTACTTTCAATTGGTATCAGAGCTTACGCTCCTGATGTTAGGTTTAACCACCTAGGAGTGAGATCTTGGTTGCTAATCAAGATTTGCATTTACACACTTATATTGTTTACACACACACTCATGGACTATATGACTCCTCCCATGTTTGATACTTCCAACATTGTTGTTTGTAAGGCTAGGATGTCCATGTACCTCAAAACCCTAGGTTTGCATGTTTTCCTTGCCGCTACCAAGAAATCCTATCTTGGTAATAGCAAGCATATAAAGGCCAATGCACAAGCCCTAATGGCACTTAGAAGCACGCTTAACAAAGAATATTTGTGTTTAGTTTCTCATTGTGATTCTGCCTTTGCAGTGTGGAACACGTTGACCTCCCCGCGCTACAAACGCCAAACATAATGGAGAAGGAATCTAGTGAGGATGAATCCGAACAACAATGCTAAAATCACCTAGAGGGGGAGTGAATAGGTGATAATGGCTAATCTAGAAACTAAATGCGGAAGCTAAAAACTATTTTGCAACACACTTAATACAACCAACAAGTGTAGCCGAATTCTCGTGAAGGGCTCTAGACTAACTCCTCTTGATTCCCCTAGATAAGGGTTGAGGTGCTATATGAAGCTCTCGTGATTAAGTATAAGTGAGGCACACAAACACAACCAAGCATATAATATGAATAGGCAATATGAATATATGCAAGGCACAAATGCAAGCAAATAAGATATGGCAATATAAATGATGTAATGCACAAAAGTAAAGAGAGAGAGAGAGAGAGTTGAGAGACAATGGATCAAACGCAAACACAAAGATATGTTTCGAGGTTCGAGCCCCTAGGTCTACGTCCCCGCCTTCACCGAGAAGGATTTCCAATCCACTAAGGAGTACCGAACTCCTCTCTCAACCTTACAATGCCACCGAGGCAATACAATCACAATCCACCTCTACCGAAGAGGGATAAGGCCCGTAGCCAACAACCAAACTCCACCTCTCACTAGAGGGAGCAAACCAACAATCTCAGCCTCTACCAAAGAGGGAGCAAACACCAACCCAAATCAATAATCTCAACCTCTACCAAAGAGGGAGCAACCAACAATGAGGGTTTACAACAAGTGGTCTCTTTCAACCACAAACACAATCTTTTCAACAAACAAAAGATCCTAAATAGATTAGGATAGAAGATATAGCTCAAGTGGATATCAAGGTGTTTTTGAAAATCAAATAACAAAGAAAAACTACTTGGGAAATCTCTTGTAGATGATAGAAATGAAAATCCAAAACAATATCCCAAAAACCTAGTTTTCTTTAATTTTCCAAAACCCTTGAAAAACAATAAAGATGAAATCTTTTAAAGCTCTAAAACACTTTTTAAAACTTGTAAAAATACTTCAGAAAAGTAGGAATTTTTGCTCTTGAAAATCTTGGCCAAAATCCCAAAGGAATGGAGTTTATATAGGCCCAAACAGAAAACTAGCCGTTAGGCTGATCTGTCAGCCTGACAGGCTGGCGGTCGACCGCCCGGTCGACCGCCAACGGTCATAAATATGACCGTTGGGGCAACCCGGTCGACCGCCCGGTCGACCGCCCAGATACAGAGAGCAAAGCTCTCTGATCCGGTCGACTGCCCGGTCGACCGGCCCACTGTGTCTGCCAGACGTGCACAAAGCTGTGCACGTCGGTCGACCGCACGGTCGACCAACCTGGCCTGTCAGCCACAGTCTGGGTCAGAAACTCATGTTAAAAATATTCTTAAAAATACTTAAAAATCTTCTAAAAATCCCCAAAAATAGTTTTAACCTTTTGCATTGATATATAAACATGTGATAAAAATTTCAACTCAAATATCAAGCAATTTGAACTATTTTTGTGTCTTATCATTTTTACCAAAAATCAAAAACTGTATTTTGTCAAACTTGGATTTTTCAATAGGAATCTGATTTTTCCTAAAACTCATTGAAATACAAAAACATGATATTTAAACATATTGAAGCATGTTGCATATGAACATAAGTTCAATATACATGAAACATATATATATCATGGTTTTTGTCTTTAAATCCAAAAATATGTTTTGTTAAAAATACCAAAACATAAAACTACATGAATAGGTATGTCAAACTAAGTTTGTATAAGTCATGTAAGCATGTATGTATATAGAGCACATCTAATATACATAAAAACAAAGTAAACTTGTTTTGATCAATCTATTCATGAAAACCAATTCCAAAACATAAAACTTGTGTGTGTTGTGAACTTGATCATATCAACTATCTAATCTTTACACATGGATCTAAACACACTAAACTATGGATACCTAAGTCTTCTTGACGATCTTCAATCTTCAAGTCGACTCGATCTAAAACTCCGTGATCCAACGAGCAAGGCTATGTATGATCTTGATGCTCGGGCTCTGGAATCACCATATGAAGGCTTCAAAACTCATCTTGTTGAAGCAATCACCAACTAATATCTTGGTTAATGATCTGAAACTTAAATAACACAAGATTATTAGTAAACATAACTACATGAGTTAATCATCATCAAAACTAGAGTGGAAGGCCTCTGGGCCAACAATCTCCCCCTTTTTGATGATGACAAAACTCATGGAGTTATATATGCATGGATTAAAGTTAAGCTTCAAAGAAGCTCCCCCTTAACTCATGCATAAACAAATAAATATAAATATGCAATGAATATGAAGCATGAAACATGCATAGATATGCATAAACAAGAAAATGCTCTTGATACCAATGAAATTTTCAAAAATAAAACATGCTCTAGATACCAATTAAACTTAATATATGCAAAACATAAATATGCATATAAAACTCTCAACATCTTTCTCCCCCTTTTTGTCAATCATCAATAAAGGGGTAAAAGCAAAAGCAAAACAATAAATTTTTCTCCCCTTTTTGTTCGAAATAAAGAATCAACAAAGAGGGTCGAAAACAATAAAAACAATGTTCTCACCCTTTTTGTCTAAAACAAAAAGAATATCAATAAGGGGTTACAATCAATTAAGATATCAATTTAAATATATGTCAAAGATAGCATCTTGATACCAATTGAAAGTGAACATAGATCAATAAATGGTATATGCGATATACATTCATGAAGAGGAAGATGTGAAGCTTCCCAACATAGATACATTACATGAAGGAGGGATGACAAGCCCTAATTCACATAACGTACACTATGTAATGCATAAGAGGAGATGTGAAGCTCCCCCTACACACGTGTACCACATAAAGAAGAGTTGTCAAGCTCCTCAATACAAGATACACTCATCATGAATCTATATGTAGAAGAGATGTTAAGCTCTCCTTGCATATAGGCAATACAAATCAAAACTTTTGAATATTTTCTTTAAACAAAATTTTGAGATACCAATTTAAAGTATTCAAATAAACATCTTGATATCAAAAGAGAGTATTTTTCTTTTTAAGCATATGATATCAATTTGAAATTTTATTTTCTATCATAAAGTAAGGGAGTGAAAATACAAATACCAATTGAAATATGAAAATCGAATTTTCTCCCCCTTTATGAAATACAAACTAAACACATGCATAAGCTTGTTTAAGAATACCAATTGAGAACTAATCAATTGAAATATGATAGTCATTAACAATTCAAGCTAAGCATAAACAAAATTTGTGCTCAAGATATAGGGATATAATAAGCACAAATAAAACATATATGTATGAAAAATTAGATACCAATTGAAATTGATACCATTTGAATTGAAAGCATACATACATAAAAAAATATATATGAGTATACAAGAAGATCAAAATTGATACCAATTGAAAGAATTCAATGATACCAATTGAAACAACAATCATAGCAAGTGTATATCTCATATTACTAAACGAAGAATACGAACTAGTTAAATGAAAAATCTTGTTAACTAGTACGAAATCCTTCAATCAAGGAATAAAAACAAATTATTTTTCATAAAACATGAAATTCACATGTTATTCAACACTCAAGACAATGAAGCATATAATGACTCATGAAAAACAAAAACATGAGTAAACATGAAGGTGAGTGTACAAATACAATGTGAAGAACATGATCATGAATGTATTCAACTAAGCTCAATGTTCCTTGAAGCATACAAACTCATCAAAAATTATTTAAATCTTCAAGATATATGTATGTTTTGACAACACGAAAAGGTATACATACATATCCCTAAACACAATTGAGTCCATATATAAAGATTTACATGAAAAGCAAATGACTCAAGGGGTATACATGTATATCTTAAGGTTTGACAAAATGGACATATACATGAAGTTAAATAAAAATCACATGAACATGAAAACAAAAATGGGAATACAAGTCAAATGCATGAATCATCAAAACTAGACTATACTAGCACATTTAATGGGTACAAATAAGCATTCAAGCACAAACATATATAGATCTATTTGTGACCCACTATATGTACAAGTATATACCCAGTCTTAATGAAAACTAACATTTAAACAAGTAATCAAAACATGAAGCATTAAAACAAAAACTCATATGATTGTTATGTCAAATACACATGCATTAGATTCATGATGTACATGATAGCTAAACTAAAGTGAGAACACTAAATATGGGTCCATATAAACATGGGTGTCTCAAAGGCTATACATGCATGTCAAGGATCTAATAATCATGACATTTTCATGATAATCTATAAACCACAAAACATGCTAATAAAGAATAGAATGAAAAGCATGTAAACAATAATTAGGAGCTAGAGATCGTTACCAAAACCTAGAAGGCAATTCTCCAAGTCTCCAAAACATGGTGGTCCTCTCCACCAAACATCCCTTGAAAGTGATGCATCCAAATAGTTCTCATGAAGCTCGGAACGCATCCACTCCAAGGTACCGCTACTTTCACGTCATGTGAGAGCCTATACCTACATCAAAAATAAGAGGGGTGGTCTTTGGTATCCATACTCTATTGGGTCCATGGGGGTTAGTACCTTCCCTAACCCAAACAAATTTGTTTGCTAAATTACAATCATGTAAACGATTAAAGCAAAATTTAGCAAGGTGGCCCTTACGTCCACAATGTGTACATGTGTACACATGAGCATACAAGTGATGGGTGTGTCCGTGAGGAGCATGTGTATGCCGTGGATGGTGTGCATGCATAGATGGAACTTGTTTCTTTCGAAATAAAGATTCCAAACGTGTATGGCTCTTGGCACATTGGCTCAAAGTGGAGCCCAAACAATCCATATTCTTCTTCAATAAATTTATATCATTTTTAATTATAGAAGAAGTGGAGCATGCAAGGGGTGATCTAGGTGAAGCTACCCTAGCATGGCAAACATGTGAATCTATTTTATTTTCCAAAACTTTATTTTTCTTTAAACAAACATTTAAATCATTTGAAATAGAAATTATTTTTTTTTTCAAAGCAACATTCTCTTTTAAAACAAAATCAATTTTTGAAGTTAAAACTTTATTTTTCTTCAAAACATTTTCACAATCATTTTTATTTTTCAAAAACTCATTTTCTTTTAAGGCAAGATCAAGTTGAGATTTTAATGAATCCCTTTCATTTGAAATCTCCACCTTTTCTTGCAAAACAATATCAAGTCTAAAAAGCAAATTTTTATTTTCATTATTAATGCCTAGACTTTTCTTTTTCAAAACATTATATTTTTCTATTAATTTTTCACAAACAATAGATAGTTCTTCATTCAAAGCATTAGCATCCACATATTCATCACATGAAGAACTAGCATCAAAACTATCTAGCTGAGATTCCGATTGTACCTCAAGGGAGTCATTCCCTTGGACCATGAAGCATTGTGAGTTGGATTCTCCACTAGACTCCTCCGGTTGGATTGGCAATTGAAGCTTGGAGGTGGATGTGGTTGTCAACTTGTTCCACGCTACAAAAGCGGAATCAAGGTTAGAAACAAGCATAAGATAATCTTTTGAAAGCGTACTTCTAATAGCCTCAAGGGCTTGTGCATTGGCCCCTATATGATTGCTATTACCAAGATAGCATTTTTGGTAGCGGCAAGGAAAACATGCAAGCCTAGGGTTTGTAAATAGATGGACATCCTAATCTTCCAAACAACAATGTTGGAAGCATCAAACATAGGTGGGGTCATGAAGTCCATGGGTGTGCAAACTAAATGTGTGCAAACAAATGTGTGCAAATGCAAATGTAGATTAGCTAAACCAAGATCTCACTCCTAGGTTGTTAAACCTAAGTATCAGGAGCGTAGGCTCTGATACCAATTGAAACACCTAGAGGGGGGGTGAATAGGTGATAATAGCTAATCTAGAAACTAAATGCGGAAGCAAAAAACTATTTTGCAACACACTTAATACAACCAACAAGTGTAGCCGAATTTCCCGTGAAGGGCTCTGGACTAACTCCTCTTGATTCCCCTAGATAAGGGTTGAGGTGCTATATGAAGCTCTCGTGGTTAAGTATAAGTGAGGCACACAAACACAACCAAGCATATAATATGAATAGGCAATATGAATATATGCAAGGCATAAATGCAAGCAAATAAGATATGGCAATATGAATGATGTAATGCACAAAAATAAAGAGAGAGTTGAGAGACAATGGATCAAACGCAAACACAAAGATATGTTTCGAGGTTCGAGCCCCTAGCTCTACGTCCCCGCCTTCACCGAGAAGGATTTCCAATCCACTAAGGAGTACCGAACTCCTCTCTCAACCTTACAATGTCACCGAGGCAATACAATCACAATCCACCTCTACCGAAGAGGGATAAGACCCGTAGCCAACAACCAAAACTCCACCTCTCACTAGAGGGAGCAAACCAACAATCTCAGCCTCTACCAAAGAGGGAGCAAACACCAACCCAAATCAACAATCTCAACCTCTACCAAAGAGGGAGCAACCAACAATGAGGGTTTATAACAAGTGGTCTTTTTCAACCACAAACACAATCTTTTCCACAAACAAAAGATCCTAAATAGATTAGGATAGAAGATATAGCTCAAGTGGATATCAAGGTGTTTTTGGAAATCAAATAACAAAGAAAAACTAACTTGGGAAATCTCTTGTAGATGATAGAAATGAAAATCCAAAACAATATCCCAAAAACCTAATTTTCTTTGATTTTCCAAAACCCTTGAAAAACAATAAAGATGAAATCTTTTAAAGCTCTAAAACACTTTTTAAAACTTGTAAAAATACTTCAGAAAAGTAGGAATTTTTGCTCTTGAAAATCTTGGCCAAAATCCCAAAGGAATGGGGTTTATATAGGCCCAAACAGAAAACTAGCCGTTAGGCTGATCTGTCAGCCTGACAGGCTGGCGGTTGACCGCCCGGTCGACCGCCAACGGTCATAAATATGACCGTTGGGGCAACCCGGTCGACCGCCCGGTCGACAGAGAGCAAAGCTCTCTGGTCTGGTCGACCGCCCGGTCGACCGGCCCACTGTGTCTGCCAGACGTGCACAAAGCTGTGCACGTCGGTCGACCGCATGGTCGACCGACCTGGCCTGTCAGCCACAGTCTGGATCAGAAACTCATGTTAAAAATATTCTAAAAATACTTAAAAATCTTCTAAAAATCCCCAAAAATAGTTTTAACCTTTTGCATTGATATATAAACATGTGATAAAAATTTCAACTCAAATATCAAGCAATTTGAACTATTTTTGTGTCTTATCATTTTACCAAAAACCAAAAACTGTATTTTGTCAAAATTGGATTTTTCAATAGGAAATCTGATATTTTCTAAAACTCATTGAAATACAAAAACATGATATTTAAACACATTGAAGCATGTTGCATATGGACATAAGTCCAATATACATGAAACATATATATATCATGGTTTTTGTCTTTAAATCCAAAAATGTGTTTTGTTAAAAATACCAAAACATAAAACTACATGAATAGGTATGTCAAACTAAGTTTGTATAAGTCATGTAAGCATGTATGTATATAGAGCACATCTAATATACATAAAAACAAAGTAAACTTATTTTGATCAATCTATTCATGAAAACCAATTCCAAAACATAAAACTTGTGTGTGTTGTGAACTTGAGCATATCAACTATCTAATCTTTACACATGGATCTAAACACACTAAACTATGGATACCTAAGTCTTCTTGACGATCTTCAATCTTCAAGTCGACTCGATCCAAAACTCCGTGATCCAACGAGCAAGGCTATGTATGATCTTGATGCTCGGGCTCTGGAATCACCATGTGAAAGCTTCAAAACTCATCTTGTTGAAGCAATCACCAACTAATATCTTGGTTAATGATCTAAAACATAAATAACAAAAGATTATTAGTAAACATAACTACATGAGTTAATCATCATCAAAACTAGAGTGGAAGGCCTCTGGGCCAACAAATGCTACATGGTCCAAGGGAATGACTCCCTTGAGGTAAATTCGGAAACTCAACTAGATGATTGTGCTAGTTCTTCTGGCGATGATTTAGTTGATGCCGATGCTTTATATGAAGAACTTTTCATTGTTTGTGAAAAATTATTAGAAAAATATAAAGCCTTGAGAAAGAAAAGTTTTGGACTTAATAAAGAAAATAAGGATCTAATTTTAAAACTTGATTTGACTTTGCAAGAGAAGGTTGAGATTTCAAATGAATGTGACTCTTTGAAATCCCAACTTGAACTTGCCCTTAATGAAAACAAAATTTTGAAAAATAAAAATAATTGTAAAATTGTTTTGAAGAAAAATGAAGTTCTATCTTCAAAACTTGATTTTGTTGTAAAATAAAATGAATCTTTGAAAAACAAAATTATTTCTATTTCAAAGGATTTGGATTTGATTTCTAATAAAAATATTTATTTGAAAAATGATATTGACTCTCATGTTTGCCATGCTAGTGTAGCCTCACCATCTAGTGTTACTATAGCATGCACCACCTCTTCTTCTATTATTGATAATGATATATGTTTGTTAAAGAAGAGTGTTGATTGTTTGGGCTCCACTTTGAGCCAATGTGCCTTGAACCACACACGTTTGGAATCCATGTTTCGCAAGAAACAAATTCCCCATATGCTTGCACACAAACCATGGCATACACATGCTCCTTACGTTCACACTCATAAGACAATGTATGCTCATGTGTACACTTGTACACATTGTGGACGTAAGGGCTACCTTGTAAGATTTTGTTATGATAGGATACATAATATAAATTTTGCAAATAGAACTGTTTGGGTTAGGAAAGGTGCTAACCCCCATGGACCCAATAGAGTATGGGTACCAAAGACCACGCTTAATTTATTTGATGTAGGTGTGGGCTCTCACTTGACGTGAGAGTGATGGTGCCTTGAGGTGGATGCGTTCCGAGCTAAAACGGTGACTATTTTGGATGCATCACTTTCAAGAGAAGTTTGGTGGGAGGATCACCTTGGATTGGAGACCTAGAGATTTGCCCTCATGGTTTTGGTAACGATCTCTAACTTCCATTTATGTTTCATGCTTTCATTGTTGATTTTTGCATGTTTTTGATGTTTCATGATTAGTATGTTAAATGCCATGATAATTAGACTTATGACATACATGCATAGTATTTAAGATACACCCATGTTTATATGGACCCATATTTTGTGTTCTCTCTATAGTTTAGCTATGTTGTATATCATAGTCTAATACATGTGTATTTACATAATGATCATATTGATATATATTTTGTTTTGCACTTCATGTTTTGATTACATGTTTTAGATGTTAGTTTTCATTAAAACTTGAGTATATACTTGTACAACTAGTGAGCCACAAATTGATTATTATATATTTGTGCTTGATTACTCATTTGTACCCATTAGATATACTAGTATAGCTTAGTTTTGATGATTCATGCATTTTGACTTGTATTCCCTATTTTTGTGCATGTTTTTCATGTTTGTAATTGCCTCATGTATATGTCTATTTTGTCTAAACTAATAGTTATACATATACATCCTTGAGCCAGTTGCCTTCATGCATATATTTTTGAGGACTCGTTCATGTTTGGACATGTATGTATACTCTAGTTTGTACAAAAACATACATATGCCTTGAAGTTGTTGAAAATTAAATTTTTAATGATTTTCGTGTTTTTATTTATATTTCACATACGGGCTTTATTGCAAAATTCCATGATTCTGCTTTTCATATAATAGTTGTACACTCACATTACTTGATGTTTTCTCATGATTTTATTTTTATGAGTATTATATGTGCTTTATATATTTTTGAGTATCAATTGTTGAGTGATTTTCATGTTTCATGGATATTCTCTTGTTTTATTCCTTTCTTGAAGGATTTCGTACTAGTTTTCATGTTTTTCATAAAACTAGTTGCGAAGAGTTTTCAATTATGCTAAACTATTTTCAAACTTATTTTTGAAAACCCCTTCCATCGATGGGCGGTTGGATGGACGACCATGCCTTGTGAGCCTAATTGAAAATCTTTTAAACTTGTGCATGAAAGGGAGGTATTTATGAATTATATACTTGATTCTCATTGTATTTTCAATTGGTATTACAATTGATATTTATTTTGTATACTCATATTTATTTCTATATATGTATGCTTCAACTTCAAACAATATCAATTTAGATTAGTATTTACATTTTCATACATATATATGTGTTTTGTTTGTGCTTACTATATTTTTATATCTTTGAGCATAAATTTTGGTATGCTAAGCTTGATTTAGTCCTTAATGACAATTATTTTTCAATTGGTATCTTATACAAGCTTATGCATGATTTTCATTAGTATTTCATAAAGAGGGAGAAAATTCATGTTTTACCTTTCAATCGGTTTTGTTTACAATTGGTATCTTACTCCTACTCTTTATGTTGAAAAATGAGATCTTAGTTTTCAATTAGTTTCCTACGCTCCTAATGAAAAATATTTTCAATTGGTATATGTTTCATTTTCAATATTGGTATCAAGAATCTTAAATTGATATTATTCTCTATTTAGTATCTCTATTGCAAAATGATTTTAATGTTTAACCAAAAAGATTGGTTTATGTTTTTCAATTGGTATCAAAAGTGTAAAATATTTTCAATTGGTACTAATTTTTACAATTGGTATCAAGATTTCCTATATATTTATATCTTTCAATTGATATCAAAATTTTGTTGGTATCTTCAAAATGTTTTGTTTATTGGTATCATAAATTGGTATCATAATGTTTTGATTTGTATTGCTTATATGTAAGGGAAGCTTAACATCTTCTCTACATATAGATTCATGTTGAGTGTATGTCATATTGAAGTGATTGACCTTTCTTTGGTATGTAGTACACGTGTGTAGAGGAATCTTCACATCTCCTTTTATACATTGCATATATGCTTTATGTGGTTAGGGTTTAGTCATCTCTTTTCATATAAATGCATGTATGCAGGGGGAGTTAACTTCACGTCTCTCCTCTTCATGAATGTGTATAGCATATACACCTTTATTGTTCTGATTTATGCATAAAGGGAGAAAAATATTATTTATGCCCTTTATTGTTTGTACCCCTTTGTTGATGAATTGACAAAAAGGGGGAGAGATATTTTGGAGTTTTATATATGAATGTTTGTTTAAATTTGTTATCTTTTACCATTGGTATCAAGAGTATCTTTTGTTGGTGTCAAGAGTTTTTAATGGTATCAAGAGCAACATTTTTTAAGAACATTTTTATTTTAAAATTGGTATCAAGAGCATGTTTATTTCATTGGTATCAAAGATTAAGTTTGTTTCATTTTCTTATTTTTTGTATGTTTATGCACATTTATGTTGAGCATTCATTGAATATCTTATTGTTTATTGCTATGCATGAGTTAAGGGGGAGCTTCTATGAAGCTTAATTTTAATCCATGTATATATAACTCCATGAGTTTTGTCATCATCAAAAAGGGGGAGATTGTTGGCCCAGAGGCCCTTCACTCTAGTTTTGATGATGATTAACTCATGTAGTTATAGTTTACTAATAATCTTGTGATATTTAGTTTCAGATATTTGATCAAGATATTAGTAGGTGATTAGCTTCAACAAAGGTGTTTTGGAGCTTTCACATGGTGATTCAAGAGCTCGAGCGTCAAGTTCACATCTAGCACTGGTTGGAGTCAAGCTCGGTGGATCACGTTTGGATCGAGTCGACTTGGAGACGGAGTTCTATAAGAAGACATCGGTTTGTTTAGTTTAAGATTTGTTTAGATCTTATGTTAAAGGTACATAGTGTTGATATGCTCAAGTTCACAATATACACACACATGTTTAAAGTTTCATATTTGGTTTTTCGGTTTAACTGATCTTGGTTTTCATGTCAAAAACATAGATATAATATCTTTCATGTATATTGGATTCTATCCATATACAATATGCTTCAAAGTTGTTTAAATATCATATTTTTGTATTTACATGTGTTTTGGAAAAATCGGATTTCCATTTCAAAAATTCAAATTTTGGAAAATACAGATTTTGGTTTAAGGCAAAATTTCAAGAACACAAAAATGATTCAAATTGTTTAAGATATGTATTGAATTTTTGTCACACATATTTATATTTCAAAGATCTAATAAGCACTGATTTTTGTGGAATTTATGTGATTTTATGGGATTTAATTAAAGATAAAAACTCAAGGTTTTGAATCCTAAAATGTTGGATCAGGCTGTCTGCCGGTCGACCGGACTGGTCGACTGTAGCAAAAGTTAGTCGACCGGTCCGGTCGACCGACGTGCACAAACGTGCACACAGCCAGGGCTGGTGGGCCGGTCGACCGGGCCCGGTCGACCGGCAGAGAGCTGTTGCTCTCTGTATCCTTTCCCGGTCAACCGGGCGGTCGACCGGAGGCCCAACGGTCAGAAATCTGACCATTAGGCCGGTTGACCGGGCGATCGACCGGAAGGGCAAAACTGTCCTTTCCAGCTGCCAACAGGCAGATTTATTTTGGGGCTATAAGTACCCCATTCCTTGGCTGTTTTCAAAAAGAATTTTTAGAGCAAAATTTTCATTTTTCAGTAAGTTTTTAAAAGAGTTTTTGTGCCAAAAGATTTGATCTTTAATTGTTTTTAAAAGGGTTGGAAAAATCAAGAAAACGAGAAGTCTTTGGGATTGATTTTTGATCTTCATTTTTATATCTATTCTAGAAGTTTTCCCAAGAGTTTTTCTTTGTGATTTTGATTTTCAAACTCTTTGTTTTTCTCACACTTGAGCTATCTATCTATCCTATCTATTAGGATTTTTGTTTTGTGAGAAAAGATTTGGTTTGTGGTCTTAGTGATCACCTAGTGTTGTTAACCTCATTTCCTTGTTGTTGGTATCCCTCTTGTGTAGATGTGATTGTGGAGGTTGAGTTGGAATCCCTCTAAGTGTAGAGGTGATTGCAGTTGTGTGGCTTTAAGCCTAATCCCTCTAGTGAGAGGTGGATTGTTGTTTGGCTAAGTGCCTATCCCTCATTTGTGAGGTTGATCTTGTGTTGGCTTAGTGCCTGCCTCTAGTGAGAGGTTGTATTGGTTGAGAGAGGAGTTGTGTACTCCCAATTTGTATTTGCCCAAATCCTCAGTGGAGGTTCCTTGTGTGGGAAGTCCTGTGTGGACGAGTTAGTGGAAATCATTCTGTGTGAAGGAGGGGACGTAGAGCTGTGTGCTCGAACCTCAAAACATATCTTTGTGTTTGCGTTTGATCCACTTTCTCTTAACTCTCTCTCATTTATATTGTGCCTTGCATCATTCATATTGCTTATTCATACTTATATGCTTGGTTGTGTTTGTTTGTGTGCCTCACTTGTGTTTAACCAAGAGAGCTTCATATAGCACCTCAACACTTATTTAGAGGAATTTAGAGGAGATAATCCAGAGCCCTTCACCGGGAATTTGGCTACACTCTTTGGTTACACTAAGTGTGTTGCAATTAGTTTTCAATTCCGCATTATTTGTCATTAGAATAGCCTTACACCTATTCACCCTCCCTCTAGATGTACTTTCATTTCTGGTAGTGGAGCTTCCCATTAAGCGAAGGGTTACATCCTTGTGATGACCTTCGTTCTAGTTAATTGGGTGGAATCAGAGTGCTCCCTTGCATTACGACTTCGAAAAACACCATTGTTCTCAAGAGGAGAGAAAGTTGGTTTATTGTTCCTGGTTATAGTCAAGAAGACGAACTTTGTGCATCTTCAATATTTCAAGGAGTGATATACAATCTTTCGCTGAGCAAGAGGGACTTCTTTGTACTTTTTTTGTTGTAACACTCAATCTTATTGGATAAGAGGGAGTTTTGTATCACTTTCATATTTTTGAATATCAATAAAAATAATACTTTTTCCTACCTTCTTATTTGTCTTGACTTCCCTTTTGTATTGAAAATCAGACAAGTGAAAACGATTATCTTTGGTTTCATAGAAGTGTGATATTTTAACTTAGCAAATCAAAGTTGGAGAATTTCATTTAAGAAATTTAAAAAGATTACTGTCAGAGGTGTGATATTAAACTTGACAGGAGTAGAATAGGTTTTATGAACTTTCCATTCTATGAATGAGAGTGACAAGTGAAGTTTTCACTCCGCGGGAGATTGTGATTGAGTCTTCATCCGAAGTTTAATATTAATGTAATTAAGACTCAGCTGGGAATTAGTGAGAACACTGTTAAAGGTGTGATATCAACC
Source organism: Agave tequilana (assembly GCA_038442645.1). Taxonomy (NCBI): domain Eukaryota; kingdom Viridiplantae; phylum Streptophyta; class Magnoliopsida; order Asparagales; family Asparagaceae; genus Agave; species Agave tequilana. Next base: position 399,250 of record JAVJIF010000870.1, on the reverse strand, counting down.
TAACAGTGATTTTAAGTGGACCTGCGATTCTATTGGCGAGAATGACAAGTAAGACTAGGCCCGTCATGGATCTAAGTATTTCTTTACCGTCAGAGATGTGATAATAACTTAACGGATTGGATTGAATCCTGTCAGAGATGTGATATTAACTTGACTAGGATGCGAGCTAGAGGTATACTGTTAACTTAGGTCTATAGGAATTTCAGTTTCATTAGGGAAACTGAAAATACCACTGTCATAAGTGTAATGTTGAACTTAACAACGGGGGTAATGCTAGAGGTGTAATTTTGAACTTAGCATTGGTCATCTCGACTTCGATACGGAAGCTCGAGGGAAAGTCATTGTCATAGGTATATTATTGAACTTAATGATGAACTGGATGCTAGAGGTGTGATATTAAACTTAGCATCGCTCGTCTCAGCTTTGATATGGAGGCCTGAGGAAAGTGACTGTCAGAGATTTAATATTGAACTTGACAGCAGCTTGATCACTGTTAGAGGTGTGATATTAAACTTAACAGTAATTGTCAGAGGTGTAATATTAAAATGATAAGAGTTGATTTGTGATATGAGCAATTTTGAGGACCGGCCATTCCATTAAGGAGAATTGGCAAGTAAAGTTTGAGTTATCAGAGGTGTAGTGTTAACTTGACAATTTTGAAGACTTGTGACTCCATGTAAGGGAGCCATCAATGGACTGCTGTTTGGAGCTTCTGACTCAGAGTTAGAGACTTCAGACTGTGAAAGGTTTTGGAGGGTAAGGTATTCAGAGTGGCGATATGTGGTTCTGAATCGGGAGGATCTTCGGGACGGAGGTTAGCCCTGAGATGGACTCTGAGGATTGTGGATTCCTCGAGGGAGGCATTTGGTAGTTTGGACACGTGTCATCATCCTGAGGCGGGTCAAATTTTGATCACTATAGATGCTAACCCCTCGCTTTCTCACTTGCCAGAGTCTGCGGAAAGGGGAAGCGAAGATATTCGGATGGATTATCAATGCCTTAAAACACATTATAACACTTGCATGCATAGGAGTGTGTGACGAATCTCTTCGGATCACTGTAGATCTCTGAAATTAATTGTTGGTTGCACAGCTGACTGTCAGTTGTCACATCGGGCAGTTGGATCTTTCAAAAATTTGTATCTTGCATCTCTTCGAGTTCTGGCATCATTAAGACTGGGATTATAGGTTTTATGGTTTGACAATGACAGTTGATCTTCTGCCTTTTTTGTTGACCAAAAATCTCAGGATATGAGCTAGCTTTTAGGTATTGAAAATTCAAATTGGAGGCAGTTTGACTTCTCATCCATTTATAAACAGAGAGATACCTGTGAGAGAAAACATCTTCTCTGTCTTCTTCAAAAAAAACCCTTGCTTTTAAACTTTAACTTCTTCTTTCCTTACTGCGCCGTCATTGTCTCCTCTTTTCTCTTCATCAGATGGAAGAAGAAAAAGAAGAGGAAGGAGGATAAGGAAATGATGGTCCAAGAAGATCCAATCGAGTTGGAGAAAATGATGGCTTGAAGCAAGAAGAAGCAAACCATGAAGGTGCTGATTAGTCGACTAGTAAGGTCTATTAGTCGACTAATACACAAGCCTAGTCGACAGTGGTCGACTAGGGCTGGTACAGGAGCAAAATACAGAAAAGAAGCAGTTTGCATAGTCGACTATATGAACCTATTAGTCGACTAATGGAAGTGATTAGTCGACTAGGCCAAAGTACTAGTCTACTATACGGGACGTTTTCGGAAGCAGAATTAGTTTCCTTTTCAGGTGCTGGTTTTCTTTTCTAGTTGAGTACGAATAGGACTTAGTTTCTCTTCAGTGAAGAATTTGTTTTTAAAAATTAAAGGGTCTAAAATTCTTCTAGATCAAGAAGATCAACTCTTAATAGGATTGATCAAGATTCTTAAAGCATCCAAATGTCAAGATTATCTCATAGTCTAATTAGGAGTTATTATTGTAAATCTTATAAATAAAGATTATAACCAAGCATTGTAATACATATAAAATATTGATCTCAAGGAGAAAAAGGTAGAGAACACTAAAGAGATCAAAAGGAAGCCAAGAAAGAGAGGAACAAGATGAAAGTACATAGAAATAAGGTAATACTCTTGTAATCTAGATCTAAATTAAGGAGGAAGGTGAATATTCTTGTTGCATCAAGAGAAAGGTTAGACATCTTTGTATTATGTTATTAATAAAGCTCTCTCAAGTTCTCTACCCGTGGACATAGGCCAATTTTAGACCGAACCACGTTAAATCCTCGTGTTCTTTCTTATTGCTCTTTGTCTGGGTATTGCTAGTTTATTTTATAATAGTTTTCTTTTATAAGTACTAATCATATTGCCAAGTTTCGCATAAGTCAATCCTATAACAATTGGTATCATAGCATATCAATAACACAACAGTGGTATCAGAGCTAAAAGTTGATGAAAGGCGATATGTTGGAGATAGAAAGTTCTACGGTAAAGTTCGAGGTTGAGAAGTCCAATGACAAAGGAAACTTTGGCTTATGACAAAAGAGGGTGAAGACATTACTGGTGTAACAAGGTCTTCACAAGACCTTGTAGGGTAAGTCAGCAAAACTTGGAGGTACGTCAAACGAGAATTTGGAGGAGATGAATGTAAAGACGGTAAGCATGATCCAACTATGTCTCGCAGACGAGGTGATGTACAATATGATGATGAAGAAACGGCAACAAGATTGTGAAATCACCTAGAGGGGGGTGAATAGGTGATGGCTATATAAAAAGACAATTATGCGAATTTAAAACTATTTAAAATGATGAACACAAATAAACTACTTGCAAGTAAGTGAACAATATAAAAGAGCAAGTAAAAGAGATAGAGTTTAGAGAAATTTGATCAAACGCAAACACAAGGAATTTTTTCGAGGTTCGAGCCACGCTCTACGTCCCCGCCTTCACACTTGAAGGATTTCCACTATTGGTGATCCCACTGGATCGTCAATACAAGGACACACTTGTCCTATCTCTCGTGATGCCGCTACACCACTTGGAGCACACGCGCTTGCTTGAGGCCGATGCCTCTACAACTTCGCTCAATGAAATAAGTTGATCACACTTGATCACAAAAGGCTCACTTCGCACAATCCTATAACCAATATGAAAGAGATGATACTTGGGATTGTGAAGTGCAAAAGTCTAGAGAGAAGTAGAGAGGTTTGCTTCAAGAAAGTGTTGGAAACTTTTGGCTTAGAGAGAAAATCTTTTTCTAAAATGAAAGGCTTTTGAAAACTTGTAAATCTTATATGTAAATCTTGTATCTTGTTTGTAAAATAGTCTCACTATTTATAGGGGATGGAAAACAACCTACACAGCTCAATAGAGTCGTTGGGGTGAATCCAACAAAATCTGTCCAGAAAAATAGAGCTGTTGGAGTCTGTCAGACTTTCTGACAGCTACCGGTCGACCGGGCCGGCCGATCGCCAACGGTCATAAATCCGACCGTTGGGGGAAACGGTCGGCCGACTCGGGCGACCGCAGCTCTGCCTGAGAGTGGAACTCTTACGGTCGGCCGATCCGGTCGACCGAAATAAACAGAGAGCACTGACATTGATCCCGGTTGTCCGGGCAGTCGGCCGACGTGCACACATGCACAGCCGTGCACGTCGGTCGACTGGGTCGGTCGACCGACTCTGTCAGGTCTGTTTTCCAGAGTCTGCTAAAGGGAAAGAAAATTTTGGTTAAAACATTTTTGGGTAAGGATTCCTAAAACAAGGTTCTAGGTCTGATAAAACTTAGAGTGTGATCATAGATCATCACTCAAACATGTTAGGACAACATTTGATAAAAATCCTTTTTGATAAAATGAAAAATGATTTTTCTAAAAACTGATTTTTCCAAACATGGTTTTTCTAAAAACTAAGTTAGAAAAATTGTTTTGAAGCCATGAAGCAATACTAAGTGTGTGTGAGTGACAATCCCAAATATTCTACCTCTATCATCTAGGTTTTGACAAAATCATCTAAAAATAAAAACTATAAAGAAAATTTACAACTCTTGTGTTCTTCTTCTTTGTATGATCCGGGAGCGCTTCTATTGTGCTAGGCTCGGGGATTCAAATCCTTTGTGGCGTCCAAAAACGTGAGTCTTGAGTTGGAGCCGTCAAATCAACAAATGTATTTTCCTGAAACTTATGTAAACAAGGTTGTTAAAAACATAACTAAATATGGTTTGTTATCATCAAAATGTCCGGGCTAATGGCCTTTGGGCCAACAATCTCCCCCTTTTTGATGATGACAAAACATATATAGTTATCACAAATATTTTGGGTGGAGACTTCAAGTGAAGCTCCCCCTCAACACATGCATATATCAAAGAGATACTCGGGCATAAACACATATAGTATATGGAAATGAAACACATGCCAATCAACCATGCATAAATACACATATGCAATAAAAAGGATGCCATAAAAGAGTAACTCATGTCCATAAAACAAATAACTATAAAACAAACACATGTCCACACAATACATGTCCATAATAAAACAAAATACTACAACCCAAAATACACAAAATACAAAATAAAGTACTACAACCCAGAGAGTCTTATAAATATCTCTCCCCCTTTTTGACATCATCAACAAAGGGGAAAATCACTCCTCATCGTCAGAATCGTCCTCCTCAGACAAGTCGTCCTCATCTCTCGCAGCAACCTCTGCATCCTTATCAGCCATAACAACATCATCATCATCATCATCCTCATCATCCTCCTCCTCAGAATCAATAGCAGCGACCGCTGGCTGTGGTGCTGGTGGAGCTGTAGGAGGCCTGGCCGGAAACGGAGGGCCGGAGGAAGGAAGTGGCCGGGCATACGCCGTAGGGTCTGGAGTCCGCATATTGTACTTCACATACAGTGCACCAAATTGCGAATCCATGTATCTCATGGAATCAGCAAAATAGCACATGTCGTTGCGAAGTCCATGGTAGTGAGTGTCCATCACCTCGTGATGTGTCGCTATCTCCGCAGTGATCTGGGTGTGGTGCTGCTGGATCTCAGCGGAAACCCAAGACTGATGCTCCTGGAACTGAGCTCGAAGCTCAGAAGAAATGAAAGCCTGGAGGTCAGATGGAATAGATGACCCTGGAGCAAAGGAAGACCCTGGAATAGAAGAGGACCCTGGAACAGAAGAAGAAAGAGGAAATGCAGGCTGTTGGGGTGCATCATGACGCATCCTAGCTTGCATCCTCTTCAGAAGAGTGCTGTTCAGGTTCACAGAGGGGTCTGTGGGTCTCACAGAGGACAAGTCAAAATCAAGTTGTTTTAGAAAATAAGAGATAAGCATCCCATAAGGCAAGTGCCTAATGGGGACAAAAACATGATCTGAAGTCATGTGGGAGATGATAAACCGGGGGATGTTAATCTTGATGCCTTTCAGAAGGCAATAGATAATCAATGGGACAGGCCCCTGGCATGACTATATTCTCCCGACTTGGGCATGATGTTATAAAAGATAAGCTTAGCGAGAACTTGAGCAGTGAGAGTGAAGTATCTCACTTCCTCATTTCTCACTAGTCCGGGGTTGTCATCCCCGTGAATCAAGGTTGACGCGGTGAGCGCAGACTCACCGGCCGGATACTCAAAATCATGTAGGTCAAAGGAATAGACATCTACTCCCTCACAGGAGAGATGCAGAAGATCAGCAAATTCTTGGAGAGAGATGTCAATGTCTCTCCCAAGTAATCTAGACCTAACCCTGTTACCCTCATAAGACAAGTTTGTATAAAAGTAGGGAATAAGGGAGGTGTAAACAGGTTCCCTAATGGACATGAATTGATCAAGAGAGTTGTTCCTCAAAATTTGTGGTATATTAAGGTGTTCAAAATCTTGAAGAACCACACTTCTACCAGAAATTATAGTTCTCTCTGAAATGAGAATGTATCGATGTTCTGCATGGGTGGAAACAAAAGGAGATTTGGTTTTGGTAGAGGAAGAAGGGGCTATGGACTTTCCCTTCTCGGATCTAGATCTTTTAGGCATATTTAGGTTGAAATGTTAGATCTAGGTTAAAATTCAAGAAATAGACAAGGTAAAGGCTTGATCTAAGCTAGATGAAAAACAAGATCTAGATAGATAACAAGATTAGATGCAAGATCAAAGAAAAAAATGATTTTTACCTTGAAGGATTGAAGATCAAGAAGCCAAAATCCGAAATTTCTTGAAAATACACATAGATCAGGGCCTGAGACTGAAGATCCAGGAAATTTTTAGAAGTTTTAGGGTTGGATTTGAGTTGGGATGAGATGGATTAGGGTTGTTAGGGTTTTTGAGAGAGGAAATGTGAGGGGTCGGCGGAGGTGAGAGAGTGAAAATGAGATAAAGGGCTTTAAATAGTGATGGGTAAAAAGCAGTTTCCCGTCTCCCGGTCGACCGGTCCTGTCGACCGAAAATACCCGATAGCACTGACAGATTAGTCGGTCGACCCCTCCGGTCGGCCGTCCACAGAGAAAAAATAAAAATTTCTCCAGGCAAGGTCGGTCGACCGCTCCGGTCGGCCGGTCTTGCCCAAAAACTGACAGCAGCAAAACCAGTTAAAAAATATTTATCTTATACTTTTCAATTTAACAGTAAAGGTATATTTTCATCAAAAAGTTTTTAAACAAAAATTTTTAAACATATTGGACATAAAAAAACAACAAAACTTTATACCTATTTTATTATTTATTTTATTTATAAATAAAGCCAAATTTTAGAGTTGTTGAAGCCGAATACCCGGTGAAGGGTTCTGTACGTCTCCTCGAGATTCCTCTAGATATGAGTTGAGGCGCGCAATTGCCATCTCTATGTATTTGCTTTAAAAATGTTTTAAATATTTATTTAGTTTTGACAAAAAAACACATATACAATCAATCTAGACATGTGGACATACAAGATTCTATGTTCATATAAAACAAAAACATACATATATGCATGATGGAAGTGCAAGTTTACTCTAACATTTATCAATACAACAACATGGTAAACTAGCAATCCTATGCATATATATATAAACAAAATAAAACTTTTAAATGGAGAAATTACCAAAACCAAGTGCTTTCTCCAAAATAGGTGCCTCCATGATAGCGATGCAAGCGACGATATGTTCGTTAGGCATTGTTGCATCCACCACCCGGGCACCGTCTCCCCCTACGTCTTGGAGGTAGAAGACCCACCTATATCAACTAAATTGGGTGTGTCTTTTGGTACCCATATCTTTTTGGGTCCTTTAGGGTTAGTACCGGGGCGAACCCAAACATGTTTATTTGTCATGTTAAGCTTAGCAAAATAAAATTTTTCTAAATGGCCTTTGCAGCCACAATGAGTGCAAACATAAATCCTACCACTACCATACATGAAAGCATGTTTGTGAGTGTGTGCATGTTTCCGTGCATGTTGATGGTGAGTGTGTTTCCCTTGGGTTATTCCTTTGGGAAACCTAGAAGCAAATTTATTTAAATCAAATGCACATTTTTTAAGTGTTGAGTCCAAAACATCAACTCGTTTTTGGATCTCAATAAATTCATTTTTGTTACAAGATGAAATGGGGTTTTTTCCTTTAGAAGATATTTTATAATTTTCAAAGTCCTTTTTCATCTTTACAAAAGAGTTTTCTAAGTTATTTTTCTCTTTTAAAACAAGATCAAATTTATTTTTCAAAGATTCATTTTCCCTTTTTAATTTCTTATTTTGAGATTGTGAAATCTCATACCTATGTTGTAATTCTTCAAAAAATTGTGCTAGTTCATCCATAGTCAATTCATCATCTTCTATGGAGTTATCAAGAATTACCTTAGTTGCATCCTCCCCATGTGCCATGAAGCACATGTGTGCGGCGTCGTTCTCCTCTTCGGATTCCGACTCCGTATCATCCAAGTGGTCACCATTGCTTTCTTCTTCTTTGGCCCAACCTTGGAGGTTGTGGCTTGGAGAGCGGGGCAATCGGCAATGAGGTATCCGATCTTCTTGCAATGAAAGCAAGGACCCGGCTCCTCTCTTTTTCTTTCAAATCTTCCTTGAGGTTTCCCTTCTCAGAAGTTGCTTTGTCTCCCCTTCTTGTAAAACATTTTGCCCACCTTCCGGATGAGCATGGCAAAGTCCTCATCGTAGTCTTCCGATGAGTCCTCCTCATCATGATTGGATGGAGTGGCTTTGAAAGCGAGGGCTTTCTTCTTTGGTGCCTCCCTTTCTTCTCTAACTTTCATCTCCATCTCATGGGTTTTGAGATTGCCGATGAAGCCGGAGAAGTCCATCTCCTCCCGATCATTGAGCTCCTTGAGGGTGGTTGTCTTGACTTCCCAAGCTTTGGGAAGAGCTCTAATGACCTTTCGGATCTTTTAGTCATTATCGATCGTATCACCTAAAGAAGATAATGCATTAGTTATCTTGGTGAAACGAGTGAGCATATCATCAATACTTTCATTTTCAAGCATGTAAATATTCTCATATTGAGAACGAAGCAAGTCAATCTTAGATCTCTTGACTTGGGACGTTCCCTCATGAGTAACAATCAAAACATTCCACACTTCAAATGCGGATTTACAGTTAATGATGCGTGAAAGGTCATCTTCATTAAGTGCTTGAGTTAAAGCATATTGAGTCCTAGCATTGGCCTCATAGTCCTTGGTGGTGTCCTCGGACCATGTTCTCTCATCGGTGAGGGGTTCTATAAATTCTTTGGTAATGGCCCTAGCTACTCTTACTCCTAGGGATTTAAGAAAGAGGTTCATCTTGACCTTCCAAATGGGAAAGTTCAAGCCATCAAACTTGGGTGGGAACTTGATGCTAGAATAATCAACTGATGCCATGAAAACAAAGATGGAATGCACAACAAATGAAAATGCAACAAATAGATATAGCCAACTATAAGGATCTCCCTAAGGTGGTTAAACCAAATGCAAGGGTTAGGCTCTGATACCAATTGAAATCACCTAGAGGAGGGGTGAATAGGTGATGGCTATATAAAAAGACAATTATGCGAATTTAAAACTATTTAAAATGATGAACACAAATAAACTACTTGCAAGTAAGTGAACAATATAAAAGAGCAAGAAAAAGAGATAGAGTTTAGAGAAATTTGATCAAACGCAAACACAAGGAATTTTTCCGAGGTTCGAGCCACGCTCTACGTCCCCGCCTTCACACTTGAAGGATTTCCACTATTAGTGATCCCACTGGATCGTCAATACAAGGACACACTTGTCCTATCTCTCGTGATGCCGCTACACCACTTGGAGCACACGCGCTCGCTTGAGGCCGATGCCTCTACAACTTCGCTCAATGAAATAAGTTGATCACACTTGATCACAAAAGGCTCACTTCGCACAATCCTATAACCAATATGAAAGAGATGATACTTGGGATTGTGAAGTGCAAAAGACTAGAGAGAAGTAGAGAGGTTTGCTTCAAGAAAGTGTTGGAAACTTTTGGCTTAGAGAGAAAATCTTTTTCTAAAATGAAAGGCTTTTGAAAACTTGTAAATCTTATATGTAAATCTTGTATCTTGTTTGTAAAATAGTCCCACTATTTATAGGGGATAGAAAACAGCCTACACAGCTCAATAGAGTCGTTGGGGTGAAACCCAACAAAATCTGTCCAGAAAAATAGAGCTGTTGGAGTCTGTCAGACTTTCTGACAGCTACCGGTCGACCGGGCCGGCCGACCGCCAACGGTCATAAATCCGACCGTTAGGGGAAACGGTCGGCCGACTCGGGCGACCGCAGCTCTGCCTGAGAGTGGAACTCTTACGGTCGGCCGATCCGGTCGACCGAAATAAACAGAGAGCACTGACATTGATCCCGGTCGTCCGGGCGGTCGGCCAACGTGCACACATGCACAGCCGTGCACGTCGGTCGACTGGGTCGGTCGACCGGACTCTGTCAGGTCTGTTTTCCAGAGTCTGCTAAAGGGAAAGAAAATTTTGGTTAAAATATTTTTGGGTAAGGATTCCTAAAACAAGGTTCTAGGTCTTATAAAACTTAGAGTGTGATCATAGATCATCACTCAAACATGTTAGGACAACATTTGATAAAAATCCTTTTTGATAAAATGAAAAATGATTTTTCTAAAAACTGATTTTTCCAAACATGATTTTTCTAAAAACTAAGTTAGAAAAATTGTTTTGAAGCCATGAAGCAATACTAAGTGTGTGTGAGTGACAATCCCAAATATTCTACCTCTATCATCTAGGTTTTGACAAAATCATCTATAAATAAAAACTATAAAGAAAATTTATAACTCTTGTGTTCTTCTTCTTTGTATGATCCGGGAGCGCTTCTATTGTGCTAGGCTCGGGGATTCAAATCCTTTGCGGCGTCCAAAAGCGTGAGTCTTGAGTTGGAGCCGTCAAATCAACAAATGTATTTTTCTGAAACTTATGTAAACAAGGTTGTTAAAAACATAACTAAATATGGTTTGTTATCATCAAAATGTCCGGGCTAATGGCCTTTGGGCCAACAGATTGTGGTCAAGGTTAGAAACGTTGTACATGATGAAAAACCTCTCCAACAAGCTGTATGTCAAAAAATAACAATATAGGCTATGTATGAACGAGTGACGGTAGTATTGGAGCATCTAAACTTCTTCAATAAGGTTATCAGCAAGATTTTAACTGTTGGTGTCAAGATCGACGAGGGGGACAAGACATTGATATTTCTCAGTTTGCTTCCACAGTTATATGATCACATCGTCACCACCATACTCTACAGTAAAAAAACTCTCATCTTGAATCAACTCACTTATGTAATGAGATTTGATAAATATCAAATCAAGAGAAGCAGACAGGATCGGGCTTGTGGACACGGGAAGAAAAGAAAGAGGAGAAGGAAAGAAAGGTCCAGGCTTATCAAAGGCGTGTCACTTTTATTACAGGAGAGGTCTTTGAAAGAATGACTGCAAGTATCGCCAAGAGTGGCTGAAAAAAAGGGCAAGCTGTGGAGACAGACGTAGCATTGAGCAGTGTAGAGGACACTGAAGTATTAATGGTTTCCTACGAAGATAACACTTCTCAAGGTAAAGGCTGAATGTTTGATTCAGGTAGTATGGTTCATGTATATTTTCAAAAAGAGCTGTTCAACTTCTTACTTGCAAAGGAGGAAGGGATTGTCAAGATGGTGGATGACTTGGCTTGTGAGGTCATCAGTACTGGGACAGTAAAGATTACAGAAAGAGATGTGATAGTATGTGCTCTGGAGGTGGTCCAGTATGTCCCGAAAGCACGCTACAATCTAATATCCATAAAGGTGCTCGAAAGAAGGATGTCGTGTCCAAGTTCAACAAGGCGTCGTCACAGTTAACCAAGGAGACAGGGTAATCTTGAATGGAGAGAAGTGTGGAGGGTTATACAAGTTGAAGGATGAAATCTCAGTTCGAGGTAGAGTTTCAAGGATAAGCTTGGAAGGAAGCTCATCGCGAGGTGGAGCTTCAAGAAAGGCTGCAACGGGACGTGAACCGGGTCAAAGTGTTGCGGGAAGGAGAAATGGTGCATTCGGGTAAGGCCTGAGATGACTCAAGCCATGGCGATAAATTAGTCAAAGGCTCCGAGGAGAGGGGACAAGAGTTAAAGGCTTCATGACATAGTTACAACCAAGGAAAGAATCAAGATAGTAATCCAAATCTCAGGGTGTTTTACTAAAGACTTGAAAAGCAAGTCAAGTGAAAATTGTTAGAATTTTGTCTCATTTTCAAGAGGAGATGATGGTCCAAGAAGATCCAATCTAGTTGGATAAGATGATGGCTTGAAGCAGGAATAAGCAATCCATGCAGGTGCGATTAGTCGACTAGTAAGGTCTATTAGTCGACTAACACAGAAGCCTAGTCGACTAGTAGACTAGGGCTGATACAAAAGCAAGATACATAAAGGAAAAGGAAGCAGTTTACAGTAGTTGACTATATAAACCTATTAGTTGACTAAGGGAAGAGATTGGTCGACTAGGCCAAAGTACTAGTCGACTATACAAGGTGTTTTCTGAAGCAGAATCAATTTTCTTTTCAGGTGCCGATTTCTTTTCTGATGGAGTACGAATATGACTCAGTTTCTATTCAATGAAGGATTTGTTTCAAGATTTAAGGATTTAGAATTCTTTTAGATCAAGGAGATCAACTCCTAATAGGATTGATCAAGATTCATCTAAAGATTAAGATCATCTCATAAACCAAATAAGAGTTGTTATTATAAATCTTATAAATAAAGAATGTAACCAAGCATTGTAATACATGAAAAATACTGATCTCAAGGAGAAGAAGGTGAAGAACACCAAGGAGATTAGAAGAAAGCCAAAAAAGAGAGGAGCAAGGTGAAGGTGCATAGAGATAAGGTAATACTCTTTTAATCTAGGTCTAAATTAAGGAGAAAGGTGAATACTCTTGTTGCATCAAGAGGAAGGTTATATTTCTTTGTATCAAGTTATTAATAAAGCTCTCTCAAGTTCTCTCCCCTTAGACGTAGGCCAAGTTTGGGCTGAACCATGCTAAATCCTCGTGTTCTTTCTTATTGCTTTTTTGTCTAGATATTGCTAGTTTACTTTACAATAGTTTTTTTTTTTGCAAATACTGTTTATATTGTCAAATTCCGCATAAGTCAATCATAGGAGTAATAATTGTTATCATAACATATCAATAACACAATAAATATACCTCTAATTGCTGTTTTGTATTGCAGTATTTGTGAATGGGTTAGTTTGCAAGGACCCAAAACTGGCGGTAGCCGATGATTTCTTCTTTTCCGGCCTTGACAAGCCAAGCAGAATAAATAACCCACCGGGATCTAAGGTTACTCTCGTCAATGCAGCTAACATAACTGGCCTCAACACCATTGGCATCTTGTTGGCTTGCCTTGATTTTGCACCCTATGGGCTCAACCCACCTCATACCCACCCACGAGCGACCGAGATTCTAACTGTGATAGAAGGCTCCCTCTATGTTGGATTTGTGACATCCAACCCTAACAAGCTCTTCACCAAGGTTCTTCAAAAGGGTGATGTGTTTGTGTTCCCCCAAGGACTCATCCACTTTCAGTTCAATTCTAGTTATACAAATGCAGTAGCAATTGCAAGCCTCAGTCGTCAGAACCCAGGTGTGATCACCATCGCTAATGCGGTGTTCGGATCAAATCCGCCTATTTCGGATTATGTACTTGCCAAGGCCTTCCAAGTGGACAAGAAGACAGTTGACTGGCTCCAAGCTCAGTTCTGGATGGACAATAGCTAGGACCAGTAGCAATTGTTGTTGATGATTTCTGCAGATTTTCCCTATTGTTGCATTATAATAAGCAAACAATGTGTGTCTGTTTGCATGTCATTGGTAATATAAGTACTTTGATTACTTTTTAATATAAAAGTTTGATATTTTCTTATAAGTTAAGGTTGTTTATCAGGGAGAACACACATAAAGTTCGAAAATTTAGTGGTTTGTTTGTGGGAAAATAAATCCCTTTCCCTCAAAAAAACTTGGAGGTTTGGTTGCACTTCATCAGTTCCAATCTACGCCTCTTAAAACTTACAGGAAAGGAAAACTTAGTAATTAAACACCAATGTGTCAAATAATTCAGCCTGTGTCAGTTTGTTTAGTTTTGAGACATCCGACCACAATGAATGCATGAACACACAAGCAAAAACAGAAAACTGGCATGTACTGCCAATGTCTAAAGCTTTAGGTGAACAAGGGTATTATATTAGTGAGGTATGCCAATTCAATGGAAATAATTAATTAGTTAACAGAAAGAAACTACCAAGCATGTGAGACCATTTCATTTTCACTAAATTGAATAGGCCTCACTAACTTGATTTAACAAAGACAGCAGTCAATAGACCAATAAAAAAGTTCTTCGCAATACTCTTATTGGAGTTCAGAACTTCAATACGGAACCAAAAAACTTATGCCTCTTCATTTCACTGAATAGTCTGCCAACGTACCTAAAGACAAATAAATTATAAAAGTAAAGAGTTTTTCATCTGAGGTGAGAGCCACACTTCAATTGCTCAACGAGAGAGCTATACTTCAGCATCTAACCATGAAGCAATCCCTCTTTTTCATCTACTATCTCACAACCTTTTTATCTGGGAATCCATTTTCTCTCAACTATTCCTGTCTTCTCAAAGCATTTTTATCTGATAAATTAACACTACACCAAACAACAGGAGGGTTTCCCTCTCCAGTGGTTCCCACCTTTACCTTAAAAGAAGATAATTTGGTTCATCATCCTTTGGCGAGGACTACTCAGAGCTGATAAATAAGCCCACAAATTTTCAGTCTAAATCAAACAAAATCTTACAGATCTTATGAAGAATGAAGTGAATAACTCCTACCCCCTCTCCCTCAACAGAAGAGAAAAATTATTTAATACTTTCGGCTACTAGCTTGAACTGTAACCTGTCATAAGCATAACCTCTGTCATAAGCAAATACTCCACAAAGAATTAAAGTTTCACGCATAATAAGGTCATCTAACAAATTATCATTGTTAATTTTAATGTATCAAATTTTTTGTAATCAATAGAACTTCAAAGTTCGATCGAAAACCTGGCATGGATACTCGTATTCATCAACAAAATATAGGTTTTGCTAAAATGACAGCCTAGCAGGTGAAAAATTTTTGTTTTGCACCCAACAATCCATTATAGTGTGGAATCAGGCAATAGAATAAATATTCAATAATACCATAACATCCTAATAATGTAAAGAACATTAAGTTAACAAGCTAAGAGTGCATGTGTAATTAAGCTCCTTGCATTAAACTACATAACATTTTTTCTCTTAACATATTATTCATGAACTCAGCAAAAAAAAATTATGCAAACAATGCAGATTCTTATATCATAATCTAGTAAGAAATCAAGATGGTTGTCTATGACCTGCCAAAACACCGTCTTTTGAAGAAAGTGGACAGTTTTATTATGTATTTTGGCTTCATAAATTTTCTTCCATATCTTACTAACTCCATACTTCCATCACGTTTTATTACCTTAACAAAATTTTCTTCTCTGACTAATTCCATCTCCCTCTGTTTATACCAAGAATTAGTACATAAAACTTACCTAACACAAACTGTCCCTCTCCTAAGGAGCCAGCAACTAAAGATAATTATGGAACATAGACGAGAGCTAACAAAGATAGCACCTAACCATGTAGAAACTTCTTCCTTCTGAAGATGAGAACCTGACCACTTCAAAGCATTTCACCTAAAAATCAAACAACACGCATCAGAGTTCACCCTATATATACCCATGATGGCCTCAATTGCATATCACTCAAAACTTTTTATTCTAATTCCTAAAATGGCTAGTGGCATCCTTTTTCTTGCTCTCCTTGCCCTCACATCCTCTCTCGCAATTGCTTCGGATCCGAGTCCCCTCCAGGACTTCTGTGTCGCAGATAATACATCCCCTGGTAATTTAACTTACTTTCTTTTACTCCCATAGTCTCATATCTCCTACAAGATGATTTTCCGTCATTACTTTCTCAGCCTGCTACATAGTTGTCCCAAACTAAACTGCATTATAACAAACAGGTCACTATACCAGCCAACTAGTATTCAAGACAATATGTAAATTCTTACTCACAATAGGGCTAGAACAAAAAACTTGTCATAGAAATCTAGTCAAGACTTAGAATTGAAATTTCTCAACGTAACAAAACATTTGAGTGGTGATGTTCTCATGATGTTATTTACTCTACATTAGCAATAATATATCTCTAACTACCTTTTTGTATTGCAGTATTTGTGAATGGGCTAGTTTGCAAGGACCCGAAACTGGCAGTAGCGGAGGATTTCTTCTTTTCTGGCCTTGACAAGCCAGGCAATACAAGCAACCCATTGGGATCTAAGGTCACTCTAGTAAATGCAGCTAACATAACAGGCCTCAACACCCTTGGCATCTCCTTGGCTCGAATTGACTTTGCACCCTACGGACTCAACCCGCCTCACACCCACCCACGAGCGACCGAGGTTCTAACCGTGATAGAAGGCTCGCTCTATGTCGGATTTGTGACATCCAACCCTAACAAGCTCTTCACCAAGGTTCTTCAAAAGGGTGATGTGTTTGTGTTCCCTCAAGGACTCATCCACTTTCAGTTCAATTCTGGAGATACAAATGCAATAGCAATCGCAGGCCTCAGTAGTCAGAACCCAGGTGTGATCACAATAGCTAATGCCGTGTTCGGGTCAAATCCGCCTATCTCTGATTATGTTCTTGCCAAAGCCTTCCAAGTGGACAAGAAGACAGTGGACTGGCTCCAGGCTCAGTTCTGGATGGACAACAACTAATACCATTCTCAGTCGCTGATGATTTCTACATATTTTACCTATTGTTATGTTTAAATAAGCAAACAGTGTGTGTTTGTTTGCATGTTGAATGGTAATAGAAGTTTTTCTGCAGTTTCCTTACTCTTTAATATATAAGTCTGATATTATTTTTAAACCTCAAGTTTTATCCGGGGTACATACACAGAATGAAAAGTGATCGAAAGTTTTGTTTCCAATTCATCAGTTATCTATGCGTCCTAGAACAGTTGGAAAAGCAGCAGTTGCCAATGCGAAGACAGTGTGTCAAATACTCAGTCATTTTGTTGATTTTTAAATCATCAGGATGCAGTGGATGCATGCATATGCAAACAAAAACAAAAAAAAAAACAAAAACCAAACAGGTTTATCACTGCCAGTGTCAGCTTCAGGTGAACATTGATACTAGAACAATAAACAAATCCAATGGAAATATTCAAATAATTAACAGAAAGAAACTACCAAACATGTGAGACCCTTCAATTTTCTTTTCATTGAACAGGCAACACTAACTTCATTTAACAAGGACAATTTGACCAATAAAACCTATCTTCACAAGACTTGACTGGTAGTTCAAAACTATAACTTCATTTCATCGAACAGGCACACCAACTTTACCTTAGAAGAACAAATTATCTCAGTAAAACGATTTTTCACCTGAGGGGCATAGTTTCATTCATCCATAGTTCAAACTAAAGCTATACTAAAACATCAAACCATAAACTCATTCCTCTATATCTATCTATGTATCTATAAATCTACTGATCTCGTGGCACTTTTTATACCAGAAGCATTTCCTTCGATATACCTGTCTTCTCAAGGCCTTTTTTTTATCCGTGAAAAGGCATTCTCTTCACTCCATCTCTTCTGTGCTCTTCTCTCCATCTTTTTCCTCACACTACTGATTTCAGTTCCCTCCAAGACTTATGCACTTGCTGACACCACGCCCTATCACTCCCTGATGCATTCCAGCAATAATACTACGGTAAACTCAGTAAAAAGAGGATCTAATTAGTCAGTACTAATTCATGCCTTGTGCAATCAAAACTTGAAATAATTAGCAAGCTTTTATGTACAGTTCAAGCACTCTAACTTTAGAAATAAACTAGGCCAAAGTACTAGAAATCATATATTAAAGAAAATCATAAGTTAAAGATGTCATATATACAGAAATACAAATGCAAGCATTTAAGAAACCTTGTCATTCTTTTTCTGATTTCAGACACATCTTAAATTGTAAGACCATTCTATATATTGATAAAAATATGAATTCATCTAAACTGCCAGAGCTCAAATAAATCACAATTCATGTTCCCTGCATGAAAAGTGAAAGACTCATTCTTTGTATAGAACTAAATTTGCCTAACCGCATACTGCATTACATTTTACACACCAATAAGGATGACAATAATATTTAGAGAGGCATCAGATGTCAGATTGCGTGTCAGAGTGTCACGGACAGCAGGTCTAGTGATCAAATAAACAAATTCACCCTTGTCCTTAATAAGATATTTCATAATTAAGTTGAACTCGAGATTTCCTATTAATTGTTAGACTACTACACTGTTAATTTGAAAAGAACCCAAAAAAATTTCCAATTTTTTGAGTAAACAAAAACAATTTCCAGTAAATAATCATCATTGACAATTACAAGGATGTATACAATATCATGATGTACTAATCTATCTCTCTAGGTCTAGAAGGCTGACAATTCTATGGATATGGGTTAGGTTAGTTAGTTGTTATTGTCTGTTTCAATTATCAACTTAGCTCTGCAAACTGAAAAGTGTGCAATTGTACAGGTTGTTCAGTGGCAGATATGTGAGGGAAAATGTAGTAGAAAATATATTCATTGAAAATACAGAAAAAAATAATATATACAAAAGTGGTTATAACAGTTCAAACTTTATTCTGAAGAAAATACTTAATAAATGCGAGTATTAAATATTGCATTGCATTTTTAAATAATAAACAGCTTTAGTTTATAATCAAATACGTAATATCTCATAAATGATAAGTGCAATGATTAAATAAAACTCACATATGCTTTTAACCAAGTGGAACATGTAATGGTTGTCAATGCTCTGAACATAGAGGTTGCATTTCTATTCAACTCTCTTCATCCCGCTATCTACTTCTAGTGTGTACTCTTAATAAGTCCATGATCACGTGTTTAAACTATGACCACATCAGATCATCATTTGTTGAAAGTTAATGCATAAGAACTACTACTTCAAGTACCAACCACAACTAATCTTTCTTTAGAATAGGATAACTAACTGTAAGATATTGCCTAAACCTTCGGACAACTTCCGCACCCCTTATAGAGAGCAAAGATCATTTCAAGACATATCTCTTACAGCCCAAAATCCTAGGTTACTCTCCTTCTACATATACCCATGAAGTACTGAACAACTCAAACCATCCATTCATTGAGTATCTCAATAAGTAGGTTCCTTTCCTAAAAAAATTTCTCATCCCTAGCTAAAAAGAAGATGGGCACAAGCTTCCTTCGTGATGTTATTTTCACCCTTACCACGTCTCTAGTGTTTGCCTCTGATCCTAGTCCTCTTGAAGACTTCTGCATCGCTGACAAGATGTCTAATGGTATATGCTGATGGGTTTTAGGTATTACAAACAAACTTAGACTTTTAAGGAAGCATGCAACCTAAAACATGATCTATGTTTTCACAATTGAACCTATAACTTTGAACATAAAAGAAATTCTAATATCCTAGTAAATAAAATTACTACAGAAGAAAATAGAATTACATACCTTTTAGTTGTTATAGTAAACAACTAAAATTTTCCCTTCAGATCTCTTGGAAGCAAGCACCACAAATGTCGTGCCTCTGATGGAATCACACCCAACGATCCAAAAATTTAACTAAGTATGGATGAACTATCAAAGAGTTCTTCCAAGAGGAGAAAAAAGGAGGCTAATACTCAAGCCAAGAGGTTGTGAATTAGACTGAATCCCTAAGGCTCTATTTATAGCCTTGGATAGCCTCCAGTTTTCTTATCCCACCAATGTGGGACTAATTTCCCAAAGGAAATTTTGTTCTCCTTTTAGTTATACTTATTTTTGAATCTCGAGGGCAACCCAAAAGGACTATGCTGCTATCAATTATAGTTATTACTTAGACACCTAATCCAACAGTCTCCCACTTGGATAAGTCTAATAACTTCCTAATTGATCAGCAAATTGTAGCTTCCAAAAGCCATTGTCGAACTCTGACCTAGTCAGTTTCGTGTCCTAAGATAAGAGATCATATAATCCTTCGTTCTACAAGATATCATTTGAACATGAGACATGGAACATAATTAATCTCTTTGTCCAGTATTTTGTTTCCCGATTTCTGATTTGTACTGACATAGAACTACTAAATGAACACATCAATTTAGTCCTGGTCGGGCCCGACACTATATGTCAACTTCAAATCACCGAGGGGCCCAAAGATATCGCTTTTCCCGTTAGGGCAAAAGGAACGAATAAACTTTGACCTATATGCTTGCACCATTTACTCATCAAATCATGCACAACAATACGTTTTATAACATCAAGTTACTGATGCGTTTACATATTATCAACGCACAACTGACTTGTAAACCACAACTCATATATCTCCATTTAAAGATTATAAGATATTATCGTCTCAGAATTACTCGTGATAAATTCCATGAAGTAATTCTCTGAGTGTGGGTTAATCCAATACTTAAATCTCCATTTCAAAGTACTCATGAACATTGCAGCAATACCATTGCTATGTCTAAAACTCTTTAGACAATCCACAACTCTATTCATGACAGTCTTTATTCACTACTTACTTCCAAAAGTATGATCGACTGTGGAATTCGAATAATCAAATTATTCGGGAAGTAAAACATGCAAAATGAAACACAATAATAAACAATTGACAAAAGGTAGTAAACAAACTCATAAATAATTCTCTATTATTTAATCACCAAAAGTCAATCACATTTACTTTGTTATAAGTTTCAAACTGACTATCTAACTGCTAAAACCAACATCATCTCTCAGACCAATGCTCCTAGCATGCTGATTGTGTTTAACCCTACTCAGACCCTTTGTGAGTGGATCTGCAGGATTATCTTCAGATGAAACCCTCCTCACTACAACGTGACCTTCTTCTATCTTGTGTCTGATAAAATGGTATTTTCTGTTAATATGTCTAGATCTGCCATGATCTCTTGGTTCTTTTGTTAATGCAACCGCTCCTTCATTATCACAGAAAATATCCATTGGCTCCTTGATGGTTGGCACAACTCCAAGATCTTCGATGAAGTTTTTCAACCAAATTGCCTCCTTTGATGCTTCGCTTACCGCTATGTACTCTGATTCACAAGTAGAATCAGCCACTGTGTCTTACTTGAAACTTTTCCAAGTAACTGCTCCTCCATTTAAGGTAAAGACCCAGCCAGATTGGGAACGGAAGTTGTCTCTATCTGTTTGAAAGCTGGCGTCACTATACCCAGTTACTCTCAATGTATCACAGCCACCAAGTACTAGGACCCAGTCCTTAGTCCTTCGCAGATACTTGAGAATATTCTTAACCGCTACCCAATGAGTTTTACCTGGATTTCCCTGATAACGACTGACCATGCTCAAAGCAAAGGACACATCAGGACGAGTACATGTCATAGCATACATGATAGAACCAACAGCAGAAGCATATGGAATTCTACTCATTCCTGCTATCTCTTCATCTGTACTCGGACTTTGAGTCTTACTCATTTTGGTATTACTCTGGATGGGCAGTTCTCCTTTCTTGGAATTCTCCATACAGAAACGTTTCAGTACTTTATCCAAGTAGGTACTCTGATTAAGTCCAATTAGCCTTTTACTCCTGTCCCTTAAAATTCTTATTCCTAGAATGTAGGCAGCCTCTCCTAGATCCTTCATAGCGAAACACTTTCCAAGCCAAGACTTAACATCTTGCAAGGTTGGAATGTCATTTCCTATAAGAAGTATGTCATCAACATACAATACCAGGAAGGTGACTATGCTCCCACTAGCATTGACATATACACACGACTCATCCTCACATCTAGAGAAACCAAACTCTTTGACTTTCTCATCGAAGCAAAGATTCCATCTGCGAGACGCTTGTTTTAATCCATAGATGGATTTCTCAAGCTTGCATACTCCATTGGGAAACTTTGCATCCACAAAACCTTCTGGCTGACTCATGTAAACATCCTCAGCCAACTTTCCGTTTAGGAAGGCAGTTTTGACATCCATCTGCCAAATTTCATAGTCATGAAACGCAGCTATGGCTAGCATTATCCTAATAGATTTTATCTTAGCCACTGGTGAGAAGGTCTCATCATAGTCAATCCCTGGGGTTTGAGTAAAGCCTTTCGCCACCAGTCGTGCTTTGAATGTGCTTACATTACCATCCATGTCGATCTTCTTCTTGAAGATCCATTTACAACCAACTGTCTTCCGACCAGGTGTTGATCAACCAAGTTCCAAACTTGGTTGTCATACATAGACTTGATCTCGCTGTCCATTGCCTCTTTCCATTTGGCTGCCTCAGGGCCTGCCATGGCTTCCTTGTAGTTTGTCGGCTCATCCAAATTACCAGTGTATTGTCACTGATAAACGTGTCTCCATTTGCAGTTATATGGCAACCATAGAACTCAGTTGGCTTGCCAACTCTACTAGAACGCCTAAGAGGTAATGAAATGTCAATGGGTTCAACTGGAATCTCTTCCTCTGGTTGAACCATAGCGGTTTCAAAGGTTCCTTCATCTGCTGACTCTTGAATTTCTTCAAGGTCAACGGTGCTCCCACTGTCCTCTTTGCATATGAGCTCTCTCTCTCGAAAGACTCCTCTCCGTGCTACAAAGACCACGTTCTCACTAGGTCTGTAGAACAAATATCCAAATGACTTCTTCTGTGGATAGCCGATGAAAACACATCGCTCACTACGAGGTTCAAGCTTGTCGTGAGTTTCTCGTCTAACGAAAACTTCACAACCCCAAACCTTAATATGTGCTAACGAGGGAACTTTTCCTGTCCACATTTCGTGAGGTGTTTTGGCAACCTTCTTTGTTGGAACAAGATTAAGAATGTGGGCTGCAGTTTCTAAGGCATACCCCCAGAATGATATTGGAAGTGAAGCTCGACTCATCATGGAACGCACCATGTCTAACAAGGTTCGATTGCGTCTCTCAGCCACACCATTAAGTTGTGGTGTCCTACGAGGTGTCAATTGTGAAACTATTCCACATTCCTTGAGATAGTCATGGAACTCGATACTAAGATACTCTCCGCCTCTATCTGATCGGAGCATCTTTATCTTCCTGCCTAATTGATTCTCGACTTCTTGCTTAAACTCTTTGAACTTTTCAAAGGTTTCAGACTTATGCTTTATTAAGTAGATATAACCATATCTGCTATAATCATCAGTAAAAGTCACATAGAATCGATTAGCATCCCTTGTGGCTGATCTGAAGGGTCCACACACGTCTGTGTGTATGAGATCTAACAAACCTTCACCTCTTTCACAAAATCCAGTGAAAGGTGATTTAGTCATCTTACCCAAAAGACAAGATTCGCATGTATTATCTGACCTTAGGTCAAATGATTCCAACACCCCATCCTTTTGGAGTTGAGCCATGCGTTTTTTGTTAATGTGTCCAAGACGGCAATGCCACAAGCACGCTTTGTCTACACCATTAGACGAATCAATTTGAAATACACTATTACCTAAGTTGTCTACACACATCACAGTTTCATACACACCATCACATGGTAAAGCTTCAAAATAAAAATTGCCATTTTTATAAGCAGAAATAGAACCATTCTCATCATTAAAAGAATATCTAAAACCTTGTTTGAACAATGCATGAAAAGAGATAATGTTTCGTGTCATTTCTGACGAGTAGCAACAATTCAATAAATCTAAATTAACACCATTATTAAGCACTAGACTATAAACTCCAATCTTGGTGACAGGTGAAGATCGCCTATTCCCCATGATCAAGTTCATTCTACCATGCTCCACATCCTCACTTTTTCTTAGTCCCTGCAATACAGAGCAAATGTGAAACCCACATCCTGTATCAAGGACCCAAGAATCAGAAGATGTTGCGTTAATAGACGAAATAGTGTATATACCTGCAGTAGATGGTTTTACTTTCCCATCTTTTAAATCTTGCAGATACTTTGGGCAGCTTCGTTTCCAATGTCCTTTGTCGTTGCAATAGAAGCAAGTGGCCTCTTTAGGATCAGAGACAGGGGTAATATCAGAACTGGTTTTTACATGAGACTTTCCCTTCCAGTTTTGCTTGGGAGGACCTTTCCTCTTTTTCCCCTTTCCTTGTCCAATGGCCAGAACGGTAGTATTAGCAGGAGTGGGGGGATCACTCTTTCCCTTCATCCCAGTTTCAGCTGTCCTTAGGAGGTTGTGCAATTGAGCCAATGTGGTCTCATTGTTGTTCAAATGATAAGTCAAGATGAACTGATCATAACAACTTGGTAATGAGTTCAAGACTATGTCAATAGCCAACTCATCATCAATATGCACATTTAGCCTCACAAGGCGTTCCACGTATCGCTGCATCCTTTGCACGTGGCCGCTGACAGACTCTCCGTCCTTCATCTTGCTTGATATGAGGGACTTTACTATCTCGTACTTTTCCTGACGAGCTCGCTTATGGTTCTTTTCCATAAGGTCTTTGTTCATCTCGTACGGCCAGTAATCCTCATAGAATTTTTGCAGTTCAGGAGTCATGGTAGCAACCATGATGCAAGCAACTTTGTTGCATCCGTGTAGTGCTTCTTATAAGCAGCTAATTCTTCAGGAGTGGCCTTCTCTTCGTCAATTTCAACAAGTTCTTTGTCAAGGACATACTCCTTGTCCTCGAAACGAAGAGCCATTTTGATGTTGCGCATCCAGTCATTGTAGTTGGTGCCATCTAATGTCACCTTTGAGCAGATGTTCAACAAAGAAAAGTTGTGATTGGAGGAGGAGGAACCAGAAGCATCGTTAGGGGCAGACATTTCTAAAAGAAAGGTAGTTAGAGTTAGAAAAAAATAACCCTTAATATAACAACTCAAAATTGAAATATCGAGGCTAGGATCCAACTATGGAATTCACAACTTAGAAAAGGGATGCCGTAATCTAATTGCAAATTTCATACAGGTATGTCTTTTGAGACTCATTGAAACTATTCAATGGCATGTTTAATCTCAGATTATGCTCTTCCATTTGTGACTGGGATACCGAGGATCACAAACAAGATGTGAATAACCATGCAAATGTGCTTGGTAACCTTCATGTCATTTATCATCTCAATTGATGTGCTGGTAAACCACACACGCTCCATCAACAATGACAATTTATAAGATACCCATTACTGCTCTTTATTAGTCCCTATTAGTGTGCTGGTTAACCACACACGCTCCACTAATGACTTATAAAGTGTAATGTGCAATTTCATGGGTTAGCATACAATTTCACATTTTTCCTTTTCTTAAAGTAACTAAGATTGGGAATAAAATTTAGTTACCTTTTATTATCATTATACCTTTAATGAGAATTAATGTATATATGGTAAAATAAAATTTAGTTACCTTTTATTATCATTATACCTTTAATGAGAATCAATATATATATGGTAAATAAAATTTAGTACCTTTTATTCTCATTATACCTTAATGAGAATCAATATATATATGGTAAATAAAATTTAGTTACCTTTTATCAATTCAACAATTATAGCAAATTCAATTGAAAACAAACTTGCTCTGATACCACTGATGGGTTTTAGGTATTACAAACAAACTTAGACTTTTAAGGGAGCATGCAACCTAAAACATGATCTATGTTTTCACAATTGAACCTATAACTTTGAACATAAAAGAAATTCTAATATCCTAGTAAATAAAATTACTACAGAAGAAAATAGAATTACATACCTTTTAGTTGTTATAGTAAACAACTAAAATTTTCCCTTCAGATCTCTTGGAAGCAAGCACCACAAATGTCGTGCCTCTGATGGAATCACACCCAACGATCCAAAAATTTAACTAAGTATGGATGAACTATCAAAGAGTTCTTCCAAGAGGAGAAAAAAGGAGGCTAATACTCAAGCCAAGAGG
The DNA here is from genome assembly GCA_038442645.1 of Agave tequilana. Taxonomy (NCBI): domain Eukaryota; kingdom Viridiplantae; phylum Streptophyta; class Magnoliopsida; order Asparagales; family Asparagaceae; genus Agave; species Agave tequilana. The sequence continues at coordinate 373,838 of JAVJIF010000870.1, read as the reverse complement.
TTGTGAATTAGACTGAATCCCTAAGGCTCTATTTATAGCCTTGGATAGCCTCCAGTTTTCTTATCCCACCAATGTGGGACTAATTTCCCAAAGGAAATTTTGTTCTCCTTTTAGTTATACTTATTTTTGAATCTCGAGGGCAACCCAAAAGGACTATGCTGCTATCAATTATAGTTATTACTTAGACACCTAATCCAACATATGCATGATCTATATTGCACTAATTTTGAAACAAGTTTAATCTTTAAGTTTTCTATATCAAGTTTAGTCGTCTACCTTGCTTATTGATTGCATGAATAACCCTACATGATTAAGTAAATAGATCTCCCAATCCACCAAGTCACATCCTAGGCTTTTAGCAATCTAGTGTCAGTAAAAATACCTACTAAGTTTCACTTCGCTTAATCTTGCAGTATTTGTGAATGAGAAAGTCTGCAAGGACCCAAAGCTTGTCAAAGCCGAAGATTTCTTCTTCTCGGGCCTCAACAAGCCAGGAAACACAGCAAACAAACTAAGGTCAAACGTGGCTCAAGTCAATGTGGCTCAAATTCCAGGTCTCAACACTCTAGGCATATCCTTAGTTCGCATAGACTATGCGGTGTTGGGTGAAACGAGACACGAGATCAGAGTTACGTCTAGAGCCGATCACAAATATGACACAAATAACAAACAATAGAGGAGAATAAAGTATTTAACGAGGTTCAGCAATTCCTCCGAAGCAGAATGGAGAAGATTTTATTCAATATGTCAATGTTTTCCACGTTAGGTAACAGTTGATCTCAAAAAATCTTATATTCATAGCCAGAGAGGAAACCTAGATACCCAGAATTTGTGTCAAAATAAAAAAATAGAATTCAACTAGAATTAGAATTCAAATATAATCAGAATTCATCCAGTTTGTCGCAATTTCAAAGCTGCATTCCCAAGAGGTGGTCTGTCTCAGAGCTTTCGTAAAGCTTCCTGCAGTAGCTTTCGAGAGCTTTGGTATAATCTTTCGAAATCTTCCTCTGTCTGTCAAAAGTACTGATCCTAAGTTGAATAGTCAACAGCAGCCTGGCTGTTCGGATGGCTGGCCAGCCGTTTGACTGTTCATTTTGTCCACCTCTTTTCTGCCACATGCCTCTCTCTCAGGACTAACTCCAAAAGAGTTAAAAAAAACTATATTTTTATCTTCTCCTCTACAATTCTCCACTTCGGTGAAGATTTCTCAAATATGAGTCGAACACATCAGTGATAGAGTGAGTTTTGAGAGATATAAGCTAGCCAAAAAAGAGGCTAGGAGAGCTATTTAGAATGTAAGAGCTAAAGTGTATAAAGAAGTGTACGAGAAGTTGGACACCAAAGAAGTTGAAAATTATATATATGAAATTGCTCGAATAAGAGAGAAAGACTAGAGACTTATGTACTGTTAGATGTGTCAAAGATGAGGATCAGAAGATTTTAGTTCGAGATGAAGAAATCAAGAAAAGATGGAAGAGTATTTTTGACAGATTATTCAATGATAGTTTTACTCAAGATTTAGGTGACCTTACCATTCAGTACCAGATATGAACCGTAAATTTATGCATAGGATTACCGAATCTGAAGTTAAAGAGGCCTTAAAGAGGATGAAATCAAGGAAAGTTGTTGGTTCAGATAGAATTCTTATTGAGGTATGGAGATGCCTAGGAGAGATGAGTATGAGATGGCTGACAAACCTCTTTAATAAGATCTAGCTAACTAAAAAAATGCCAAATGAGTGGAGGAAGAGTACCCCAGTACCTCTCTATAAGAACAAGGGTGATATTCAGAATTGTTCAAACTATCATGGAATAAAACTCATGTGTCATACATGAAACTTTGGGAAAGAGTAATTGATCATAGGTTAAGGTAAAATGTTAAAATATCAGAGAACCAGTTTAGGTTCATATCGAGGAGATCGACGGCAGAGGCTATTCATTTGCTTTGTCAACTTATAGAGCGAGTTTGAGAAAAAAGAAGAAATTTACATATAGTCTTTATTAATTTAGAAGAAGCTTATTATAAGGTGCCAAGAGGGGTATTATGGTGGACATTGATTGAGAAGGGAGTTCTCATCAATTATATTAACATAATCAAGGACATGTACGATTGAGCAGTGGCAAATGTCAGAACTTATGAAAGCCTAACAAGTAATTTTTCAATCACAATTGGATTGCATCAAGGATTTGCATTGAGTCCATTTTTTTTGCCATTGTGATGGATGAGCTTATTAGAGCTATTCAGGATGAGATACCATGGTGTATGCTATTTGCTGATGATATTGTCCTAATCGATGAGACGGGAGCTGGGTAAATGTCAAATTGGAACAATGGAGGTAAACTCTAGAATTTCGAGGTTGTAGATTAAGTAGATCCAAAATAGAGTATATGGAGTGTAAATTTAGTAAACAGAGAATTTGAGATCATATTATTATGACACTAGACGGGCAAGAGATACTGATGAGCAGTCCGTTTAGGTGCTTAGGTTCTATTATACAAAAGGAAGGGGATATCAATAGTGATGTCAACCATAGGATCTAAGCTGGTTGGTTGAAATGGAGGAGCGCAATAGGAGTGTTATGCGACCGTCACATCCTGTTATGACTGAAGAACTAGTTTTATCGAACAGCTATTATCCCAGCTTTGTTATAAGACACGAATTGTTGGGCTATAAAGAGATATCTGCCCAGAAGATGAGTGTAGCAGAGATGCACATGCTTCATAGGATGTGTGATAAAACGAGAAGAGATAAGGTGAGAAATGCAGATATTCTTACTAAGATGGCGTAGGCCCCATAAAAGAAAAGATGAGAGAAAATCGCCTATGATGATTTTGTCATATTCGACGTAAATCTACAGATGCGCCAGTCCAGCGAGTAGAGCTTATCAACTTAGGCAAAGTTAAAGAGCGAAGGAGAGAACAAAGAAAACATGGATGAAGGTGATTGTACGGGTCAGGAATTTGAAAAGAGGCCTTGTAAAGTTATTTTTGAATCAATGAAAGATTACAATAATTTTAAAAACTCCAATTGCAAGAGAGAAGAGATTTTCAAGCTCAAATCTCCTCTTTATTTAATGTCGGGTTCTTTGTGTAGCGATGGAAAGTGATTCTTATTTTTTGTTGACCGGGTGAACGTCAAGCTCTTCTGAAACTCATCTCCTTGGGTCACAGATGGAGTAGCAGAGCTCTTATCAATGAAATCTCAAAGAGACTTAGGCAATAACTTGAACTCAACATGTTGGTAGGAGAGTTTCTCTTTATAAGTATTCCTCAGCTGAAAAATTCTGACCCTTTTTCAATAGCAAACTGAGCTATTTATAGGGGTTTCAGGGGTAAAACTGTCCCCTAAAAACTCTCTATGATGGGGCTTAACTCCCCTAATTACGTGGGCAGTACTTGACCCATTAATGGGGTAGTTATAACTGAGACGCAGGGCTCCTCTCTAGTTGGAACGCGGGCTTGAGCTCTGCGTTTAGCCGTTGAGGTACCGCTGGGTGTCGGTCTTGAGCTTCGAATTTTGGGCGTCGCGGTGGTGTTGAAACGTGAGCCTCCGACTCTGTGTTTTCTCATTGATGTGGTATTAGATGTGCACCTTGAGATTCACGTTTGAGACGCGGGCTTCAAGCTTTGTGCCTAAGCACTGAAGTGGTACTAAGACACGGGCTTTGAACTCTACGTCCTGGCATTGCAGTGGTGTTGAGACGCGGGCTTCGAGTCCTGCGTTTTGCCTTTGCACGAGTGGCTTTGATTAGCCTAGCGTCTGAAGCATGAACTTTGTTATCTGATGACTTGTCTTCAGTGATTTTTAGACAGTCTACAGAACTCCCTCTAAAGTTTTTGAAACTCTGTGGTTGACTGAGACGAGTTTTGAAACACTTTGGACTTTCCTTTTGGCAGCAAGCTCTCAAGACTAGATTGGCAAGCTTCTGAGATACCTTGAGCTCGATCTTATCTGGATTTTGGTCTTCGTTAGTGTACTGTTAAACTTTTTGAAGCCACCAGAGATGATCATCGTGAGTGTTCAGATACACAATCCAGACCTCATTGGTACTGTGACTTGATTGTCGGTGTACTGTTAAACCAGGGGAGATTGCCAACGGCTTTTGCTAGTGTATTGTTGAACTGATTGTAGAAGCAAGGGCTGAACACATATCTTGTAGACGCAAAGGATATGTTGCCTTGGGGAACGCGGACCTCGTCTGAAGTAGAAGAGATGCGAATATCGAGTGTAGATGCGACTCTCACTTTATTAAAGAGACGAGACTCTGTTAGAGTTGAGACACAGTCCTTAGCTATTTGCTGAGATGCGGCTATGAGTTGTAGAGAATAAACTCAAGCAGCACTGAGTTGTTGATGAGATGCGGCCCTGAATTTGAAAAGGAGACACGACTTTGAGTTTGATCGAGTTTTAACTGTAAGTACACCTAGAGGGGGGGTGAATAGGTGTACGGCTAATCTAATTAACAAAATGTGAAAATTAAAACTAAATTGCAACACACTTAATGTAATCAACGAGTGTAGCCGAATTCCCGGTGAAGGGCTCTGGACTAACTCCTCTTGATTCCTCTGAATAAGAGTTGAGGTGCTATATGAAGCTCTCGTGGTTAAACACAAGTGAGGCACACAAACAAACACAACCAAGCATATAAGTATGAATGAGCAATATGAATCAATGCAAGGCACAATATAAAAGAGAGAGAGTTAGAGAAAGTGGATCAAACACTAACACACAGATACGTTTCGAGGTTCGAGCACACAGCTCTACGTCCCCGCCTTCACACAGAAGGATTTCCACTAACTTGTCCACACAGGACTCCCACATAGGGAACCTCTACTGAGGATTTGGGGCAAATACAATCGGGAGTACACAACTCCTCTCTCAACCAATACAACCTCTACACTTAGAGGCACAACCAACACAAAATCCACCTCACACAGGAGGGGTAGGCACTTAGCCAACAAGCACCAATCACCTCACACTTGAGGGATTCCAACACAAACTCCACCTCTCACTAGAGGGAGCCAAACAACAATCTCCACCTCTCACTAGAGGGAGCCAACCACCACTCCAATAATCAACCTCTACACAAGAGGGATATCACAAATTAGGAGGGTTTACAACTAGGTGGTATATCTCAACCACAAACAACTTCTTTTTCCATAAAACAAAGATCCTAATAGATAGGATAGAATGATATGGCTCAAGTATGAGAAAAACACAAGGAATGGAAAATAAATACTCAAAGAAAATCCTTGGAAAAAATTAGAAATAAGGATGAAGAAGATGAACCAAAATACTGTTCCCAAAATCACTTTTCTTTGATTTTTCAAACCCTAGAAAAACACCAAATCAAATGTAATCTTTAAAGCCCAAAACAATTTTGAAACTTGCATAAAAACACTAGAGAGTATAGGAATTTTTGGCTCTTGAAACTCTTTCCAAAACAGCCCAAAGAACCCCTATTATATAGGCCAAAAGAAATCTAGCCGTTGGGGTCCAGTCAGCAGCCTGGACGGCTGTCGGTCGACTGGCCCGGTCGACCGCCAACGGTCAAATTTCTGACCGTCGGGGCAGCGGTCGACCGACCCGGTCGACCGTGGCCTGGAACAGAGAGCAGAGCTCTCTGCCGGTCGACCGACCCGGTCGACCGGGGCTTTCCAGAGAGCAGAAGCTCTCTGGAGGTCGACCGGGTCGGTCGACCGGCCCTCCAGCCAAACTGGTGTGCACGTTCTGTGCACGTCGGTCGACCGACTCCTAATTCGGTCGACCGGCAAAAGACAGAACAGGACTAATAAGGGATTAAAACTTGGTATTTTTCCTTCGATAAAATCCCATAAAATCTCTAAAAATCTACAAAAATAGTTTCAGTATAATACTTTGATATACAAACATGTTTGAGTAAAATCAAACCATGTTACAAATATTTTGAACTATTTTTGTAACTTAAAAATTTTATCGAAAACCAAAATCCGTATTTTCCAAAACTAGGAATTTTGAAATGGAAAATCATTTTGTCCAAAACTCATCCAAATACAAAAACATGATATTGAAACAACTTTGAAGCATGTTGTATATGGATATAATCCAATATACATGAAATATAGTATATCTATGTTTTTGACTTAAAAATCAAGATCAGTTAAACCGAAAAACCAAAAACCAATAAACATGAAACTTAAACAAGTGTGTGTGTTGTGAACTTGAGCATATCACACTATCTAATCTTTAACAATGGATCTAAAACATACACTAAACAATGTACCGAAGTCTTCTTGTAGAGCGCTGTCTCCAAGTCGACTTGATCCAAATATGATCCACCGAGCTTGACTCCAAACGAGTGCTAGATATGAACTTTGACGCTCGGGCTCTTGAATCACCATGTGAAAGCTCCAAAACACCTTTGTTGAAGCTAATCACCTACTAATATCTTGGTTAAGTATCTGAAACTAAACATCACAAGATTATTAGTAAACTATAACTACATGAGTTAATCATCATCAAAACTAGAGTGGAAGGCTTCTGGGCCAACAATCTCCCCCTTTTTGATGATGAAAAAACTCATGGAGTTATATATGCATGGATTAAAGTTAAGCTTCAAAGAAGCTCCCCCTTAACTCATGCATAGCAATAAATAATAAATATATGCAATGAATATTAAACATGAATATGCATAAATATACATAATGAAATAAACATGCTCTTGATACCAAATTTTTAAAATAAATTCTTTTTCCTTTTTAAAAATAAACATGTTCTTAAATAATTGCTCTAGATACCAATAAAAATTTCAATTTGAAAACTTTATCAATAAAAACAATAAAAGCTCTTAATACCAATCAACAAAAAAACTCTTGATACCAATTGGAAGATAATTAATAAAAACTTTTGATATCAACAATAAAAATTTTAACAAAAGATCTTGATACCAATAAACCAAAACAACAAAATATGTTCTCTTGATACCAATATCAACAAAACATGAAAACATCAAACAAACTCTCTTGATATCAATATGAAACAAACTTTGATATAAACTTACAAATAAACAATAAACATGCATATAAACTCAAATACTTCTCTCCCTTTTTGTCAATCATCAACAAAGGGGTCAAAGAAAACAATAAAACAATGTTCTCCCCCTTTTTGTCTTAAACAAAAAAAATATCAATAAGGGGTGAAATCAAATCAAAACTTTATGATACTAATTGAAAAAAATATATCACATTAGTGCATCATGATATCAATTTAAAAATTAACGAAACATACCAATTGAAGGTACATAAAATAAATATTTTAAATAAACATTATATACCAATTGAAAGTAAATAAAACATGTTTACCAATTGTAAGTAAATAAATTATTTTGAAGAATTCAACCAAAAATTTTGATATCAAATGAATGATGTAAACATATAGATAATCTTGATATCAATTGTAAAAATTAGTACCAATTGAAAGTAATTTTTCATTAGGAGCATATGATACCAAAAAAAATCAATATCATTTTTCAATCATTTTTCAACATAAAGTGTGAGAGTAAAATACCAAAGGTAAACAAAACCAATTAAAAGGTGAAATATGAATTTTCTCCCCCTTTATGAAAAACCAAGCAAAATGATGCATAAGCTTGTATAAGATACCAATTGAAACATAATCAATTTAAATATAATAGTCATTGAAGAAATCAAGCTTAGCATAACTAAAATTTGTGCTCAAAGATATAGAGATATGTAAGCACAAATAAAGTATATATATATGTATGAAAATTGAAAACCAATCGAAATTGATACTATTTGAAGAGTAAGCATACATATATAAAAATATATATGAGTATACAAAAAAAATGTCAATAGTGATACCAATTAAAAAGATCCAATGATACCAATTGAAAATATAATAAGATCAAGTGTATAACTCATACTTCCTACCACCCATTTCATGCACATGTTTTAAATGAATTTTCAATAATAAGCATACAAGGTATGGTCGCCCAACCAACCGCCCTTTAATGGAAGGGGTTTTCAAAAATAAGGTTGAAAATAATATAACACGTTTGAAAACTCTACCATATGAAGAATATGAACTAGTTATATGAAAAATTTGTAAACTTGTACGAAATCCTTCAAGCAAGGAATAAAACAAAAGTATATTTCATGAAAAGCATGTAAATCACATGATCACCAAACACTCAAAATCTATATAGCACAAATTGTACTCATGAAAATAAAATCATGAGAAAACATTAAATAAAGTGAGTGTATAAGAGTTATGTGAAAGACATAGTCATGAAAATAGGCAATTTGGCTAAATATGAAATTTTCTTAAAACATGAAAATCATCAAAACTAGAATTCCTTCAAGGTATATGTATGTCTTGTACAAACTAGCGTATACATACATATCCAAATACAAACGAATCCACAAAGTATATCCATGAAGGCAAGTGGCTCAAGGATGTATATGTATAATTATTAGTTTGGACAAAATAGACATATACATGAAGCTAAACATATAAACATGAAAAACATGTACAATATGGGAATACAAGTCAAATGCATGAATCATCAAAACTAGGCTATACTACTACATCTAATAAGTACAAATGAGCATTCATACATAAACACATAATAATTTATTTGTGGCTCACTAGTTGTACAAGTATATACCTAAGTTTTAATGAAAACTAACATCTAGACATGTAATCAAAACTTGAAGCATAGAAATCAAAACAAAAACTCATATGATCATTATGGCAAATGCACATGCATTAGATCTAGGACCTACTCATTAGTTAAACTAAAGTGAGAACACTAAATATAAATTCATATAAACATGGGTGTCTCAAATACTAATTATGTATATCACAAGTCTAATAATCATGTCATTTAACATACTAATCAAAACATGCTAAAACTCAATAACATGAAAAGCATGTAAACATAAATGAGAGTTTAGAGATTGTTATCAAACCAATAGGGCACGTCTCCATATCTCCAAAAAAGGGTGGTCCTCCCACCAAACTCCCTTGAAAGTGATGCATCCAAATAGTTCTCTTTAAGTTCAGAACGCATCCACCTCAAGGCACCATTACTCTCACGTCATGTGAGAGCCCACACCTACATCAAATACAATAGGGGTGGTCTTTGATACCCACACTCTTTTGGGTCCATGGGGTTAGCTCCTTTCCTAACCCAAACAAATTTAGTTGCTAAATTTGAATCATGTATACGATCATAACAAAACTTAGCAAGGTGGCCCTTACGTCCACAATGTGTACAAATGTACACATGAGCATACATCGTGTTATGAGTATGACCGTGAGGAGCATGTGTATGCCGTGAATGGTGTACATGCAAAGATGAAACTTGTTTCAAACATAGATTCCAAACGTGTATGGTTCAAAACACAATGGCTCAAAGTGGAGCCCAAACAATCAACACTCTTCTTAAGCATACAAATATCATTTTCAATCATGGAAGAAGAGGTGCATGCAATAGGTGAGGTAGAATGTGAAGCTACACTAGCATGGCAAACATGTGAATCAAAATCATTTTTCAAAGAAATATTTTTATTTAAAACAATTTCCAATTCCTTTGAAATAGAAGCAATTTTTATTTTAAAGGAATCATTCTCTTTTACAACAAAATCAAGTTTTGAAGACAAGATCTCATTTTTCTTCAAAACCTCATTGCAATCATTTTTATTTTTCAAAATCTTGTTTTCATTTAAAACAAGTTCAAGTTGGGTTTTCAAAGAGTTACACTCATTTGAAATCTCAACCTTCTCTTGTAAAGCTAATTCAAGTTTTGAAAACAAATCCTTATTTTCTTTTGATAACTTACAAGTTTTCTTTTTCAAAACTTTATATTTTTCAAGGAGGTTCTCACAAACAATAGATAACTCTTCATTTAATGCATCGGCATCCATACTATCAAGATCATTAAATGAAGAGCTAGCGCTATCTAGTTGAGTGTCCGAAAGTACCTCAAGGGAGTCATTCCCTTGGACCACGTAGCATCGTTGTTCGGATTCATCACTAGATTCCTTCTCCATTTGGATTGGCAATTGAAGCTTGGAGGAGGTCAAAGTGTTCCACACTGCAAAGGCGGAATCACAGTTAGAAACTATAGAAAGATATTTTTTATTAAGCGTGCTTCTAAGTGCCTCAAGAGCTTGTGCATTGGCCTCTATATGCTTGCTATTATCAAGATAGGATTTCCTGGTAGCGGCAAGGAAAACATGAAAGCCTAGGGTTTTTAGGTACATGGACATCCTAAATTTTCACATATCAATGTTGGAAACATCAAACATGGGAGGTGTCAAGCAATCCATGAGTGTGTGTAAACAATGTAAGTGTGCAAATGCAAATGATAGATTAGCAAAACTAAGAACACACTCCTAGGTGGTTAACCTAATATCAGGAGCGTAAGCTCTGTTACCAATTGTAAGTACACCTAGAGGGGGGGTGAATAGGTGTACGGCCAATCTAATGAACAAAATGCGAAAATTAAAACTAAATTGCAACACACTTAATGTAACCAACGAGTGTAGCCGAATTCCCGGTAAAGGACTCTGGACTAACTCCTCTTGATTCCTCTGAATAAGAGTTGAGGTGCTATATGAAGCTCTCGTGGTTAAACACAAGTGAGGCACACAAACAAACACAACCAAGCATATAAGTATGAATGAGCAATATGAATCAATGCAAGGCACAATATAAAAGAGAGAGAGTTAGAGAAAGTGATCAAACGCTAACACACGAATATGTTTCGAGGTTCGAGCACACAACTCTACGTCCCCGCCTTCACACAGAAGGATTTCCACTAACTTGTCCACACAGGACTCCCACACAGGGAACCTCCACTGAGGATTTGGGGCAAATACAATCGGGAGTACACAACTCCTCTCTCAACCAATACAACCTCTACGCTTAGAGGCAAGGCACAACCAACACAAAATCCACCTCACACAGGAGGGGTAGGCACTTAGCTAACAAACACTAATCACCTCACACTTGAGGGATTCCAACACAAACTCCACCTCTCACTAGAGGGAGCCAAACAACAATCTCCACCTCTCACTAGAGGGAGCCAACCACCACTCCAATAATCAACCTCTACACAAGAGGGATATCACAAATTAGGAGGGTTACAACTAGGTGGTATATCTCAACCACAAACAACTTCTTTTCCCACAAAACAAAGATCCTAATAGATAGGATAGAATGATATGGCTCAAGTATGAGAAAAACACAAGGAATGGAAAATAAATACTCAAAGAAAATCCTTGGGAAAAACTAGAAATAAGGATGAAGAAGATGAACCAAAATACTTTTCCCAAAATCACTTTTCTTTGATTTTTCAAACCCTAGAAAAACACCAAATCAAATGTAAACTTTAAAGCCCAAAACTCTTTTGAAACTTGTATAAAAACACTAGAGAGTATAGGAATTTTTGGCTCTTGAAATTCTTTCCAAAACAGCCCAAAGAACCCCCATTATATAGGCCAAAAGAAATATAGCCGTTGGGGTCCAGTCTGCAGCCTGGACGGCTGTCGGTCGACCAGCCTCGTCGACCGCTAACAGTCAAATTTCTGATCGTTGGGGGCAGCGGTCGACCGGCCCGGTTGACCATGGCCTGGAACAGAGAGCAGAGCTCTCTGCCGGTCGACCGACCCGGTCGACCGGGGCTTTCCAGAGAGCAGAAGCTCTCTGGCGGTCGACCGGGTCAGTCGACCGGCCCTCCAGCCAAACTGGCGTGCACGTTCTGTGCGCGTCGGTCGACCGACTCCTAGCTCGGTCGACCGGCAGAAGCCAGAACAGGACTAATAAGGGATTAAAAACTTGGTATTTTTTTTCGATAAAATCCCATAAAATCTCTAAAAATCTACAAAAATAGTTTCAGTATAATACTTTGATATACAAACATGTTTGAGTAAAATCAAACCATGTTACAAACATTTTGAACTATTTTTTTAACTTAGAAATTTTGCCGAAAACCAAAATCCGTATTTTCTAAAACTAAGATTTTTGAAATGGAAAATCATTTTGTCCAAAACTCATCCAAATACAAAAACATGATATTGAAACAACTTTGAAGCATGTTGTATATGGATATAATCCATTATACATGAAATATATCTATGTTTTTGACTTAAACACCAAGATCGGTTAAACCGAAAAACTAAAAACCAATAAACATGAAACTTAAACAAGTGTGTGTGCTGTGAACTTGAGCATATCACACTATCTAATCTTTAACAATGGATCTAAAACATAAACTAAATAATGTACCGAAGTTTTCTTGTAGACCGTCTCCAAGTCGACTCGATCCAAACGTGATCCACCGAGCTTGACTCCAAACGAGTGCTAGATATGAACTTTGACGCTCGGGCTCTTGAATCACCATGTGAAAGCTCCAAAACACCTTTGTTGAAGCTAATCACCTACTAATATCTTGGTTAAGTATCTGAAACTAAACATCACAAGATTATTAGTAAACTATAACTACATGAGTTAATCATCATCAAAACTAGAGTGGAAGGCCTCTGGGCCAACATTAACTTGCACACAGAAATACAAAATTTAAGAAATACAAAATAGAAGTGTAAGTTCTCAATACTACCGTGATAGCAAGTGGCTATGCGGGTCTTGATCTACAAGGAGGGACTGCGATGGAAGCTTTTAAGTAAGCTCATTTTTTTTAGTTTAAAAAATATGTTAGGAATTTATTCTCAATTTTAGAAAAAGAAAACAAAAAGGTTAAATTAGAAGATGTGAAGAAGATGGTAAAATAAAAGATGATGATATTTTTGTTGTTGTTGTTTTATTTACAAAAGAAAAGGAAAACTAAATAAAAAGAAGAATGTTAGTTTTAGAGTAGAATTCTAAACTAAGAATTAAAAGAAAACTAAAATTCATACTTACCTCTTTCGTGCTCATATACCTTGGATCCGTCGCTACGACTTACCTAGTCTCTGAAGGCGATCAAGCATGGCATGTAGGATCTTTCCCGTTCCCAATCTATAGTACGAATAACAGAGTAGGCTAAACTAGCAAAGGAATAGTTGTTCATCACCATAGGCCATCAAGGGCACTTGCAATAGCGAAGCAGTCTCGAGGCTATTGGATTCACTTGGATTGCAAACACATCAGAGTAAAGCAAACAAAAACAAGAGTAAACAAGAAAAAGAAACATTAATATGATTCAAATAACAATGAATGAAAAGACTTACTTGCACCGGTGTCACCTTCAGTACAAGCTTGCTCTCATTCCTCTATGAGACTCTCCTCTCCTCTCAGTTACATAAATAAAATAAAAAATTACATAAAAGAAAATTAAGAACCTAGGTTAAACCTATATAAGAATCTATTCTACTCTCTGCTTAATCCTCCCTTTATCTCTGATGTGTAGGGTATTTATAGCATAGAAATGGATAAGGAAATGAGTTGAAAGATAGTGGGAGCTGACTATTTCTAAATTTGGATCCTCCTCTTATCTCCAAACTTGATTGTATATGGATATTTAATTCTGATCTACAGCTAGTTTGCGTGTTGATCGCTGAATATAACTTATCAAATGATAGAATTTGAAATAGTAATTAACATAAGAGTTATAACCCTTTAAGTCTTCTTTTTGGATCATAATAAATCATTAGATTTGAGATTCAGTAGCGAAAGTTATGATTCAAATACTAAAATGTATCCAGTCTGAATCTGAGTCAAAATTGCTTCATCTCATCCGTTGATCTTCTCTCTATCCATTATCCCTTTAAATTTTGAATTTGGACTCAGTTTCCATTTGGTATTATCTTTCTGATTTGCTCTGATCTTCAACTGAATATTTGCCCCAATCCTCGATTTGTTCTGGATGTGGTTATATCCTCATAAATCTTTAAGTTAATCGAATTGATTCACCAAAATCTGATTTTAACTGACTAGATTTGGGATTTATTTAGATCTGAATATATCCAGTTAAATCTGATTTTAACTAGTATTTATTTAGTTTAATCCTCTTTCTCTTCATTATTATCTTCTGCAAAATAGATATTTAAGATAAGAAAATTAGCAGATTTATTACATCATAAATGTAGGAGTGTAATGAAAAGAATGCAAAATATGTGTGCGATCACACCCCCACACCTATCTTTTGCTCGTCCTCGAGCAAAACAACAAAACTAAATCAAAAAATATTAGACTATTTTCGCAGGTCACGCGATTGCAGTGAGCATGTGCAACAAGCTGTTAAACCTCTAGGTTCCCCCTAGAGGACGAGTTTTGTCTCGTGAGGATTTTCAGTGGATTACACCCACAAAATCCATAAAGAATGAGAAACAAAGTGTTCGTATTTTGAAAACACATTTTGAAAGAGAAAAATATTTGAAGTATTATTGTAAGAATTAAGTAATCTGTAAGTTATAGGAAAACTGTACTTTCATTTTAAGCTTAGTCTTTATTCAAAAACTTGTTATCAATCAAGGCAAGGCGTCAAACTGTATTTTTCATCTAGTCTATTATTTTACCCTAAGTTATATGCACCTTTTGTGACCGTGAAATTTTGACTCGGGGTTCTTTAACTCTTAACTCTTATGCCTTATTTTTTTCTTTTATTTTTTAATTTTTGACGATATTATTCCTTAGTTCTATTAGGCTTTCTAATCTGCCCATGTAACGAGCCTTTAATCTGTGACTCCAAAACCAAATGGTCTTAGGCCAACGGGTGAGAAAACACCCCAAGGACTTAAGGACTCGAGTAAATAAGACCACAAAACTAAGGATTTTATTATATGAACCGCTTTTAGACGTGAATACTTATGCTTTATAAGGCACAAATACCTAGCTTAATCAGAGAATTTTTGATATATTATATATATATTTCTTTTTCTTTTCTTTTTTTTAATAAGGCATAAGAATTTTTGTTTTTGAACCCTAAGCGTGTAAGTGTATAAAACATGCATATTTCATCAAGGTAAAAATCAAGACTAAATTACTTTTTCAAATTTTCTTCCTAACCTTGGAAATCAAACAAATAATCTTATTTTGACCAAGTATAAGAAATCCTAATTATGATTCTCCTATTCTTTAAAATTGACTTAATTTCTTACAAAAAATATGTCAAAATATTATTTCTATTTTCAAAAAGTTTTTAAAGTAAAGAAAATGTTAATAGTTTTTTTAATAAAAGAAAAACCTAAGTTATGTTAGAACCCTCCCCTACACCTATCTCATACATTGTCCTCAATGTATGAATTAATGCATAGATGCATGAAAAAGAAGAAAGGAAAGGAAAATATTACCTTATGGTGGTGGTTCCGGTGGTGGTCTGATTGGGTCAAGTGTTGCTACCCAATCAAGATAATATGGTGGTTCACGGAACCTACCTTTATTGATCTCTTTTCTATTTACATATTTACAGTCCCCAATATGAATAGGATCATGAAAGATCCTATCATGAAACTTATTCCTTTTACATGACCAGTCTAGAAAAATCATCACGGAGTCATCATGGTCTATACCTATGTCCAACAAAAGAATGTGACTTGATGGAATGGTTGAGTTGGGCTCAAGAATGATGGTCAGGAACCAATAATAACTCGGGAAAATCAACTTTGGGTTCGAGAGTTCGTTTTGGTTCAAGAGTTGAGTCCAAATCTAAGAATTAAAATTCACATTCTTTTCCCATCAATGAAGTGTGACTATCCCAAATTGGTGATTATATTTCTAGATCTATGGGTACGGGAATAAATGTTAACTCGAAAAATTGGTCCAAATTAGGTAAGAATACTGGAGTCAACATAGATTCGAAGATGAAAACTGAATTGCAAAGTTAGGGATCCGGTTCACATTCATAATCAAGTTCAATCTCATTAAAATGAAAACTTGCCAATTCGTCTATAGGTTGATATTGATCAAGTTCAAAATTTTGTGGTGAAATTGAATCTTGGTCAAAGTCTTCAATACACCATGATTCTTGATTTTCATCAATATGGCTAGAAGTGTCGATGATAGTCAAAGATTGGGTAGGGAGAGTTTTCTTATTCCTACGCATGTTTTCGAATTTACTAAGTCTTGCTTCCATCAATCGAGTGGATCATTTTGGAATTGAATCATAGATTCCATACTCTTTTCTAAGTTGGTATGTTCTTCTTGAAAAATAGAGTAAGGAATTATGATTTGAAAATTTTGACGGGATTTTGAGTCTTCTAAAATTTGAATTCATCACTCAAGCTCGTCTAAGGCTTTCATCCTCTTTTCCCAGTCAATTGATTCTTCTAATGGTTGTTCGGGAGAAGAAGTATATGAAGTTGGATGTTGATAAGGTGGTTGACAATATGACTCGGGGGAGTTGATCCCCATTGACTCTGTGAAGAGTAGTGATGATTATTCCAGTCTTGTTCATAGTATTGGCACTGGGGCATGTATTGATTCGGATAAGACCAATTTGACACACTGGATTGGTTAAAGTTATGATATGCCGGGTTGGTAACATCCGAAAAAGAGGTCGGCGTGTAACATGGATTACCATTAAAGTTAGAAAAATTATTGTTATAAGTCATATCACACAAGAAATATCAAAATCAAACAAAGAAAAACAAACAAACAAACAAACAAAAAGGAAAAAAAATCTAACCTAAGTTAGGGTAAATCTTGGACCTAGACGAATCCTAACTGGTTAGACTATCCACGGAGGGTATATTACCGAATCTGACCACAAGTTAATCGATCAGGTAGGGGTAAGATCAGTGAGAGGTATTCGTGCCTAAGCAACAGGCCTAATTATGCCAAACCACCAACCATCGGGGTTTCGCCCCTCAATTCCCAACTTTAGACACCGATTTAACAAGAGTCAAATTCAAATCAACTCTTCCCTTAGGTCAGTCTCCTATATGAGTCTGAAATGTCCCTAAGGCCAACGTCTGCTCAGTTTTAGTTAGGCTTGGGTTAGTGAGTGAGGAGATTGTTTGTGGGCTAAGAGAGGGTAATGACTTCCCCACCTTATCCTTTTTATAGGACAAGCCCTTAAATCAATTTAGTGCAATGTGTATATGAAAAGCAACTCTTAAGCAATGTAGACAATTCAAAAGTGTTCCTATACTACATGCTATGCGCACGTACCTTTGCTCCAGCACTCTTCAATAATAATGTAAAATGTAAACGAATTAGACACGTGCCTAAATGCAAAGTTTAAACCGTTTTTATCATTTAACAAACATCAATTTACTGTTGAGGTTAGAAAGTATGTACAGTGAGTTAATCAAAAAAATATATAGTTGCAGAAATTTAGCTTTATAATTCAGCCAACCTGCAAAAATATAGGTTAGCAGTTCACTCAGATTGCCACTGGAATGTAGCAAATCTGAAGGCTTCTGGGCTCTGCTTTCTTGAGTAGAGTCCAGGGCTACTTATATGTCCACTGCAGTAAAAATTTTCTTGATATCTATCACTGAACACCAAGAACAAAGAAGAAAGTTAACCAAAAATGCAAATTTAGAAAGAGAATTACTTATCATCCCTCTCCGGCAATGGCGCCAAAATTTAATCGAGTTTTAACCTGCACACAAAAACACAAAATTTTAAAAATACAAAATAGAAGTGCAAGTTCTCAATATTACCGCGATAGCAAGTGGCTATGCAGGTCATGATCCACAAGGAGAGACTAGCGATGGAAGCTTTTAAGTAAGTTCGTTTCTTTTTGAGTTGCAAAAATATGTGAGGAATTTCTTCTCAGTTTTAGAAAAAAAAAGGTTAAGTTAGAAGATGTGAAGAAGATGGTAAAAAAAAAGATGATGATGATGATGTTGTTTTATTTACAAAAGAAAAGGAAAAACTAAATAAAAAGGAGAATGTTGGTTTTGGAGTAGAATTCTAAACTAAGAATTAAAAGAAAATTAAAAATTCTTACTTACCTCTTTCATGCTCATATACCTTGGATCCGTCGCTACGACTCACATAGTCTCTGAAGGCGATCAAGCATGGAAAACTCGAGAGACGACGCAATGGGGCGCCAGATCTAGGAGAAGAGAGAGGTAAAGTGAGAGAGAGTGTGAAATTAGTGAGAGAGATAGGGAGATTTGGGAGAGTGGCTAAGGAATTAGAGAGAGAGATTTGTAAAGAGAGCGAGAGAGAATTTAAGAGGAGAAGGAGGGGGTAGTTATCGGGCACCAGGGGAGGAAGGAAGGAAGGAGAAGGGAAAAGAAAAGGGAAGGAAAAAGAAGAGAAGGAAAAGGAAAAAGAAAAAGAAAAAAAGACAAGGAAAAAGGAGGAAGGGGATTGATGGAAGGGGAGGTGACGGATGGGAGAGGGGTTTAATGAAGGGAGGTGATGTGGCGGTGGGAAAAGAAAAAGAAAAAGAAAGAAAGAAAGAAAAGGAAAGATCCAAAAATATAATATTAAAATAAGGTTGGAAAATATCGACTGTTCCAAAAAAATCCCCAAAAATACCCAGAGGTAGAAAACATCATCCTGAGAAATAATACAAAATTAGTTTTTAAAAATAAAATCCCATTTTCAAATTAAAAATCCTGGAGTCAATCATCGATACTGGTCTATACCGGTTCGGCCGGACTTTCATAAATTCTGAAAAATCTCAGAAAATGCATTAAAGAAAAAAAATATGATTCTAAGAAGAAATGTGAAAGCAGAATTTAAAAATTCAATTCCGATTGTAAACTAAAAATCCTGGAATCAACCAGCGTACTGGCCGACTCTAATTCCGGTGAAATTTTGATAAATTCAGAAAATTCTCAGAAAAAATATTTAGATAGAAAATGTGATTTTAAGAAATAATTTGAAAAGTTATTTCTAGAAATTCAACTCCATTTGAAAATTAAAAATATGAGAATCGATCAGCGATACTGGTCGACACCAGTTTTGAAGATTTTCAATTTAATTCAGAAAAATTCTAGAAAATCATAGAAAATCTAAAATATTGGAAAATGATGTTTGAAATTGAAATCGGTCAAATCTTAATATTAGAGAGACCAAATCGAGAAATACCCTAGGATCGGGTCCCATGTTCAGACTAGGGCTGACTCCGAGTCTACGAATCCAGATCTAAGGAAAAATGATCATATAAATAATTTATAATACTAAACAAATACAGAAAGAAAATCGAAAAATATGATCAAAAAATCTGAATACACAACTAAGTACATATTTCGGGAGCGGGGTGCTACACAGTGTCAAGACGCGAGGCTCGAAAGCATCACTGCAAAGCTAAGATGCGGGGCTCGAAGCCTGCATCTCAGTATCACTACAAAGTCAAGACGGGGGGCTCGAAGCCCGTTCTCAGCAGAGCTCGACACCCGCGTCTCAATATCACCGCGGCGTCCAAACGCAAAGCTCATGACCCGCATCTAGTGTTACCTCAACGGCTAAATGTAGATCTCAAGCCCGCATTCTAACTGGAGAGGAGCCCTGCGTCTTAGTTATAACTACCCCCATTACTGGGTCAAGTACTGGCCACATAATGAGGAGAGTTAACCCCCATCATGGACAGCTTTTAGGGGACAGTTTTACCCCTGAAACCCCTATAAATAGTTAAAGCTGTTATTGAAAAGGGGTCAGAATTTTTAGCTTAGGAATACTGATAAAGAGTTAAACTCTTCTACCAACTTGCTGAGTTCAAGTTTTTGCCTAAGTCTCTTTGAGATTTCATAGGATAGGAGCTGTGCTACTTCATCTGTGATCTAAGGAGAAGACTTTCAGAAGAGCTTGATGTTCATTCGGTCAACGATAAATAAGAATCACTTTCCACCGCTACGTAAAGGACCCAGCCTTAAACAAAGACAAGATCTGAGCTTGAGTGTTTTTTTTTCTCTTGTAGTTGGGAGTTTGAGTTGCTGTAACTTTTCATTGATTCAAAGAAATTTTGCAATACACTTTCAACATTCCTCCCCATACAATGATGTCCTCCTTCTAAAGAACTCTTCTTCAGGTAGGAAATAGCCTTTGCCATACTAAGACTATTTCAATGTGGCTCTGTTATCACCAATCATAGAGGGACTGTCTCTTGATCTCTTCCTGAAAATTTTGAAACTTCTTTCTTGAAGTTTAGGCAGTTGACTTGATATCCATGCGTCCATGCTCTGCAAACACGATCTTTGTGTTAACTTGATGAAATGCGAGCTTGTAGATTTTTGAATCCCAAGTTCTTCAGACGCAAGCGCGATGAACTCTGTGTTTTGAGGCCATAAACGCGGGTTTTGTATATGAGACTTGCGTCTGGAGTTCATGACTTAGAAAATTTTAAGAATCACGTCTGTTCTTTTGAAATCTTTAGACGCGAGTGTGGCGAACTCTGTGTCTCGAAGTCTTAGACGCAGATCTATAACGCCTGCATCGGAGTTCATGACGTAGAAAATTTTAAGGCTCGCGTCTGCACCTTTAATATATGCCCCGCGTTTTAATCATCTGACGCGAGTCTAATGTTGGGCTGGCATTCAGATCCATATTTTCTATCTTTGCAGAGCGTGATAAACTCTGTGTCCTGAAGCTTTAAACGCGAGATTCTCGTATAAGACTCGCGTCTGGAGTTCATGACTTCAGACACGCGTCTGTGCTTCTGGATTCATATTTTCTGTCTTTGCAAAAATTTAACCCTCTGGTTTTCTCCTTCTTAAAGGTTGTGACCATATCATTGGTGCTGGTTCCAGTGTTTTTACCGCGTTCATTGAGGTAGACATGAAATGACCAGTTCGTTCGATTGGCGACCACTTAAGGAGTCAGAACTTATGTCCAAGGGTGAGGAAGATCCGTGCAGTTCTCGATATACATCACGACATTATTGGACATGATGCACCAGTAAGATCTCAGATGGTTCCTGATCACAATGAGCATGGCGCCTTTGAAATTTACGAGAAAGAGGATGTCATCAGTAAGGTCTCGGATCCTCCTTTCACCAATCTTTCTTAAAGAAGTGACAGCAACAAAAAACCCATGCTCATTGGATGACTTTCTTGTTGGCCCAGAGGCCCTTCACTCTAGTTTTGATGATGATTAACTCATGTAGTTATAGTTTACTAATAATCTTATGATATTTAGTTTCAGATATTTGATCAAGATATTAGTAGGTGATTAGCTTCAACAAAGGTGTTTTGGAGCTTTCACATGGTGATTCAAGAGCTCGAGCGTCAAGTTCACATCTAGCACTCGGTTGGAGTCAAGCTCGGTGGATCACGTTTGGATCGAGTCGACTTGGAGACGGAGTTCTACAAGAAGACATCAGTTTGTTTAGTTTAAGATTAGTTTAGATCTTGTGTTAAAGGTAGATGGTGTTGATATGCTCAAGTTCACAATATACACACACAAGTTTAAAGTTTCATGTTTTGGTTTTTCGGTTTAACCGATCTTGGTTTTCATGTCAAAAACATAGATATAATATCTTTCATGTATATTGGATTCTACCCATATACAATATGCTTTAAAGTTGTTTAAATATTATGTTTTTGTATTTATATATGTTTTGAAAAATCGGATTTCCATTTCAAAAATCCAAGTTTTGAAAAATACGGATTTTGGTGTAAGTCAAAATTTCAAGAACACAAAAATTGTTCAAATTGTTTAAGATATGTGTTGAATATTTGTCACACATATTTGTATTTCAAAAACGGTCAGAAATCTGACCGTTGGGCCGGTCGACCGGGCGGTCGACCGGAAGGGCAAAACTGCCCTTTCCAGCTGCCAACAGGCAGATTTGTTTTGGGGTCATTAATACCCCATTCCTTGGCTGTTTTCAAAAAGAATTTTTAGAGAAAATTTTTCATATTTTAGCAAGTTTTTAAAAGAGTTTTTGTGCCAAAAGATTTGATCTTTAATTATTTTTAAAAGGGTTGGAAAAATTAAGAAAAGGAGAAGTCTTTGGGATTGATTTTTGATCTTCATTTTTATATTTATTCTAGAAGTTTTCCCAAGAGTTTTTCTTTGTGATTTTGATTTCCAAACTCTTTATTTTTCTCACACTTGAGCTATCTATCTATCCTATTTATTAGGATCTTTGTTTTGTAAGAAAAAATTTGGTTTGTGGTCTTAGTGATCACCTAGTGTTGTTAACCTCATTTCCTTGTTGTTGGTACCCCTCTTGTGTAGAGGTGATTGTGGAGGTTGAGTTGGAATACCTCTAAGTGTAGAGGTGATTGCGGTTGTATGGCTTTGAGCCTAATCCCTTTAGTGAGAGGTGGATTGTTGTTTGGCTAAGTGCCTATCCCTCATTTGTGAGGTTGATCTTGTGTTGGCTTAGTGCCTTGCCTCTAGTGAGAGGTTGTATTGGTTGAGAGGGGAGTTGTGTACTCCCAATTTGTATTTGCCCAAATCCTCAGTGGAGGTTCCCTGTGTGGGAAGTCCTGTGTGGACGAGTTAGTAGAAATCCTTCTGTGTGAAGGCGGGGACGTAGAGCTGTGTGCTCGAACCTCGAAACATATCTTTGTGTTTGCGTTTGATCCACTTTCTCTTAACTCTCTCTCATTTATATTGTGCCTTACATCATTCATATTGCTCATTCATACTTATATGCATGGTTGTGTTTGTTTGTGTGTCTCACTTGTGTTTAACCAAGAGAGCTTCATATAGCACCTCAACTCTTATTTAGAGGAATTTAGAGGAGATAGTCCAGAGCCCTTCCCCGAAAATTCGGCTACACCCTTTGGTTACACTAAGTGTGTTGCAATTAGTTTTTAATTGCGCATTATTTGTCACTAGATTAGCCTTACACCTATTCACCCCCCTCTAGGTGTACTTTCAATTGGTATTAGAGCCTACGCTCCTGATGTTAGGTTTAACCACCTAGAAGTGAGATCTTGGTTGCTAATCAAGATTTGCGTTTACACACTTATATTGTTTACACACACTCATGGACTATATGACTCCTCCCATGTTTGATACTTCCAACATTGTTGGTTGTAAGGCTAGGATGTCCATGTACCTCAAAACCCTAGGTTTGCATGTTTTCCTTGCCGCTACGAAGAAATCCTATCTTGGTAATAGAAAGCATATAGAGGCCAATGCACAAGCCCTAATGGCACTTAGAAGCACGCTTAATAAAGAATATTTGTGTTTAGTTTCTCATTGTGATTCCGCCTTTGCAGTGTGGAACACGTTGACCTCCCCGCGCTACAAACGCCAAACATAATGGAGAAAGAATCTAGTGAGGATGAATCCGAACAACAATGCTACATGGTCCAAGGGAAGGACTCCCTTGAGTTAAATTCAGAAACTCAACTAGATGATTGTGCTAGTTCTTCTGGCGATGATTTAGTTGATGCCGATGCTTTATATGAAGAACTTTCCATTGTTTGTGAAAAATTATTAGAAAAATATAAAGCCTTGAGAAAGAAAAGTTTTGGACTTAATAAAGAAAATAAGGATCTGGTTTCAAAACTTGATTTGACTTTGCAAGAGAAGGTTGAGATTTCAAATGAATGTGATTCTTTGAAATCCCAACTTGAACTTGCCCTTAATGAAAACAAAATTTTGAAAAATAAAAATAATTGTAAAATTGTTTTGAAGAAAAATGAAGTTCTATCTTCAAAACTTGATTTTGTTTTAAAAGAAAATGAATCTTTGAAAAACAAAATTATTTCTATTTCAAAGGATTTTGATTTGATTTCTAATGAAAATATCTTTGAAAAATGATATTGACTCACATGTTTGCCATGCTAGTGTAGCCTCACCATCTAGTGTTACTATAGCATGCACCGCCTCTTCTTCTCTTATTGATAATGATATATGTTTGTTAAAGAAGAGTGTTGATTGTTTGGGCTCCACTTTGAGCCAATGTACCTTGAACCACGCACGTTTGGAATCCATGTTTCGCAAGAAACAAATTTCCCATATGCTTGCACACAAACCATGGCATACACATGCTCCTTACGTTCACACTCATAACATAATGTATGCTCATGTGTACACTTGTACACATTGTGGACGTAAGGGCTACCTTGTAAGATTTTGTTATGATAGGATACATAATATAAATTTTGCAAATAGAACTGTTTGGGTTAGGAAAGGTGCTAACCCCCATGGACCCAATAGAGTATGGGTACCAAAGACCACGGTTATTTTATTTGATGTAGGTGTGGGCTCTCACTTGACGTGAGAGTGATGGTGCCTTGAGGTGGATGCGTTCCGAGCTAAAACGGTGACTATTTTGGATGCATCACTTTCAAGAGAAGTTTGGTGGGAGGATCACCTTGGATTGGAGACCTAGAGATTTGCCCTCATGGTTTTGGTAACGATCTCTAACTCCCATTTATGTTTCATGCTTTCATTGTTGATTTTAGCATGTTTTTGATGTTTCATGATTAGTATGTTAAATGCCATGATAATTAGACTTATGACATACATGCTTAGTAATTAAGATACACCCATATTTATATGGACCCATATTTTGTGTTCTCTCTATAGTTTAGCTATGTTGTATATCATAGTCTAATACATGTGTATTTACATAATAATCATATTAATATATATTTTGTTTTGCACTTCATGTTTTGATTACATGTTTTAGATGTTAGTTTTCATTAAAACTTGAGTATATACTTGTACAACTAGTGAGCCACAAATTGATTATTATATATTTGTGATTGATTGCTCATTTGTACCCATTAGATATACTAGTATAGCTTAGTTTTGATGATTCATGCATTTTGACTTGTATTCCCTATTTTTGTGCATGTTTTTCATGTTTGTAATTAGCCTCATGTATATGTCTATTTCATCTAAACTAATAGTTATACATATACATCCTTGAGCCACTTGCCTTCATGCATATATTTTTGAGGACTCATTCATGTTTGGACATGTATGTATACTCTAGTTTGTACAAAACATACATATGCCTTGAAGTTGTTGAAAATTAAATTTTAATAATTTTCGTGTTTTTGTTTATATTTCACATACGGGCTTTATTGCAAAATTCCATGATTCTGCTTTTCATATAATAGTTGTACACTCACATTACTTGATGTTTTCTCATGATTTTATTTTTATGAGTATTATATGTGCTTTATATAGTTTTGAATATCAATTGTTGAGTGATTTTCATGTTTCATGGATATTCTCTTGTTTTATTCCTTTCTTGAAGGATTTCGTACTAGTTTTCAAGTTTTTCATAAAACTAGTTGTGAAGAGTTTTCAATTATGCTAAACTATTTTCAAACTTATTTTGAAAACCCCCTCCATCGATAGGTGGTTGGATGGGCGACCATGCCTTGTAAGCCTAATTGAAAATCTTTTAAACTTGTGCATGAAAGGGAGGTATTTATGAGTTATATATTTGATTCTCATTGTATTTTCAATTGGTATCACAATTGATATTTATTTTGTATACTCATATTTATTTCTATATATGTATGCTTCAACTTCAAACAATATCAATTTAGATTAGTATTTACATTTTCATACATATATGTGTGTTTTGTTTGTACTTACTATATTTTTATATCTTTGAGTATAAATTTTGGTATGCTAAGCTTGATTTAGTCCTTAATGACAATTATTTTTCAATTGGTATCTCATACAAGTTTATGCATGATTTTCATTAGTATTTCATAAAGAGGGAGAAAATTCATGTTTTACCTTTCAATCGGTTTTGTTTACAATTGGTATCTTACTCCTACTCTTTATGTTGAAAAATGATATCTTAGTTTTCAATTGGTTTCCTACGCTCCTAATGAAAAATATTTTCAATTGGTATATGTTTCATTTTCAATATTGGTATCAAAAATCTTAAATTGATATTATTCTCTATTTGGTATCTCTATTGCAAAATGATTTTAATGTTTAACCAAAAAGATTGGTTTATGTTTTTCAGTTGGTATCAAAAGTGTAAAATATTTTCAATTGGTACTAATTTTTACAATTGGTATCAAGATTTTCTATATATTTATATTTTTCAATTGATATCAAAATTTTTGTTGGTATTTTCAAAATGTTTTGTTTATTGGTATCATAAATTGGTATCATAATGTTTTGATTTGTATTGCTTATATGTAAGGAAAGCTTAACATCTTCTCTACATATAAATTCATGTTGAGTGTATGTCATATTGAAGTGATTGGCCTTTCTTTGGTATGTAGTACACGTGTGTAGAAGAATCTTCACATCTCCTTTTATACATTTTATATTATGCTTTCTGTGGTTAGGGTTTAGTCATCTCTTTTCATATAAATGCATGTATGCAGGGGGAGTTAACTTCACGTCTCTCCTCTTCATGAATGTGTATAGCATATACACCTTTATTGTTCTGATTTATGCATAAAGGGAGAAAAATATTATTTATGCCCTTTATTGTTTGTACCCCTTTGTTGATGAATTGACAAAAATGGGGAGAAATATTTTGGATTTTATATATGCATGTTTGTTTAAATTTGTTATCTTTTACCATTGGTATCAAGAGTATCTTTTGTTGGTATCAAGAGTTTTTATTGGTATCAAGAGCAACATTTTTTAAGAACATTTTTATTTTAAAATTGGTATCAAGAGTATGTTTATTCCATTAGTATCAAAGATTAAGTTTGTTTCATTTTCTTATTTTATGCATGTTTATGCAAATTTATGTTGAGCATTCATTGAATATCTTATTATTTATTGCTATGCATGAGTTAAGGGGGAGCTTCTATGAAGCTTAATTTTAATCCATGCATATATAACTTCATGAGTTTTGTCATCATCAAAGAGGGGGAGATTGTTGGCCCAGAGGTCCTTCACTCTAGTTTTGATGATGATTAACTCATGTAGTTATAGTTTACTAATAATCTTGTGATATTTAGTTTCAGATATTTGATCAAGATATTAGTAGGTGATTAGCTTCAACAAAGGTGTTTTGGAGCTTTCACATGGTGATTCAAGAGCTCGAGCGTCAAGTTCACATCTAGCACTCGGTTGGAGTCAAGCTCGGTGGATCACGTTTGGATCGAGTCGACTTGGAGACGGAGTTCTACAAGAAGACATCGGTTTGTTTAGTTTAAGATTTATTTAGATCTTATGTTAAAGGTAGATAGTGTTGATATGCTCAAGTTCACAATATACACACACATGTTTAAAGTTTCATATTTGGTTTTTCGGTTTAACTGATCTTGGTTTTCATATCAAAAACATAGATATAATATCTTTCATGTATATTGGATTCTATCCATATACAATATGCTTCAAAGTTATTTAAATATCATGTTTTTGTATTTACATGTGTTTTGAAAAAATTGGATTTCCATTTCAAAAATTCAAATTTTGAAAAATATGGATTTTGGTTTAAGGCAAAATTTCAAGAACACAAAAATGTTTCAAATTGTTTAAGATATGTATTGAATTTTTGTCACACATATTTGTATTTCAAAGATCTAATAAGAACTGATTTTTGTGGAATTTATGTGATTTTATGGGATTTAATTAAAGATAAAAACCCAAGGTTTTGAATCCTAAAATGTTGGACCAGGCTGTCTCCGGTCGACCGGACCGGTCGACTGTAGCAGAAGTCAGTCGACCGGTCCGGTCGACCGACGTGCACAAACGTGCACACAGCCAGGGCTGGTAGGCCGGTCGACCAGACCAGGCCCGGTCGACCGGCAGAGAGCTGTTGCTCTCTGTATCCTTTCCCGGTCAACCGGGCGGTCGACCGGAGGCCCAACGGTCAGAAATCTGACCCTTAGGCCGGTCGACCGGGCGATCGACTGGAAGGGCAAAACTTCCCTATCCAACTGCCAACAGGCAGATTTGTTTTAGGGCTATAAGTACCCCATTCCTTGGCTGTTTTCAAAAAGAATTTTTAGAGCAAAATTTTCATCTTTCAGTAAGTTTTTAAAAGAGTTTTTGTGCCAAAAGATTTGATCTTTAATTATTTTTAAAAGGGTTGAAAAAAATCAAGAAAACGAGAAGTTTTTGGGATTGATTTTTGATCTTCATTTTTATATCTATTCTAGAAGTTTTCCCAAGAGTTTTTCTTTGTGATTTTGATTTTCAAACTCTTTGTTTTTCTCACACTTGAGCTATCTATCTATCTTATCTATTAGGATCTTTGTTTTGTGAGAAAAGATTTGGTTTGTGGTCTTAGTGATCACCTAGTGTTGTTAACCTCATTTCATTGTTGTTGGTATCCCTCTTGTGTAGATGTGATTGTGGAGGTTGAGTTGGAATCCCTCTAAGTGTAGAGGTGATTGCGGTTGTGTGGCTTTGAGCCTAATCCCTCTAGTGAGAGGTGGATTGTTGTTTGGCTAAGTGCCTATCCCTCATTTGTGAGGTTGATCTTGTGTTGGCTTAGTGCCTTGCCTCTAGTGAGAGGTTGTATTGATTGAGAGAGGAGTTGTATACTCCCAATTTGTATTTGCCCAAATCCTCAGTGGAGGTTCCTTATGTGGGAAGTCCTGTGTGGACGAGTTAGTGAAAATCATTCTGTGTGAAGGCGGGGACGTAGAGCTGTGTGCTCGAACCTCGAAACATATCTTTGTGTTTGCGTTTGATCCACTTTCTCTTAACTCTCTCTCATTTATATTGTGTCTTGCATCATTCATATTGCTCATTCATACTTATATGCTTGGTTGTGTTTGTTTGTGTGTCTCACTTGTGTTTAACCAAGAGAGCTTCATATAGTACCTCAACTCTTATTTAGAGGAATTTAGAGAAGATAGTCCAGAGCCCTTCACCGGGAATTTGGCTACACTCTTTGGTTACACTAAGTGTGTTGCAATTAGTTCTCAATTCCGCATTATTTTTCATTAGATTAGCCTTACACCTATTCACCCTCCCTCTAGGTGTACTTTCATTTCTGATAGTGGAGCTTCCCATTAAGCGAAGGGTTACATCCTTGTGATGACCTTCGTTCTAGTTAATTGGGTGGAATCAGAGTGCTCCCTTGCATTACGACTTTGAAAAACACCATTGTTCTCAAGAGGAGAGAAAGTTGGTTTATTGTTCCTGGTCATAGTCAAGAAGACAAACTTTTTGCATCTTTAATATTTCAAGGAGTGATATGCAATCTTTCGCTGAGCAAGAGGGACTTCTTTGTACTTTTTTTTTGTTGTAACACTCAATCTTATTGGAACAGAGGGAGTTTTGTATCACTTTCATATTTTTGAATATCAATAAAAATAATACTTTTTCCTGCCTTCTTATTTGTCTTGACTTCCCTTTTGTATTGAAAATCAGATAAGTGAAAACGATTATCTTTGTTTTCATAGAAGTGTGATATTTTAACTTAGCAAATCAAAGTTGGAGAATTTCATTTAAGAAATTTAAAAAGATTACTGTCAGAGGTGTGATATTAGACTTGACAGGAGTAGAATAGGTTTTATGGACTTGCCATTCTATGAATGAGAGTGACAAGTGAAGTTTTCACTCCGCGGGAGATTGTGATTGAGTCTTCATCCGAAGTTTAATATTAATGTAATTAAGACTCAGCTGGGAATTAGTGAGAACACTGTTAAAGGTGTGATATCAACCTAACAGTGATTTTAAGTGGACCTGCGATTCTATTGACGAGAATAACAAGTAAGATTAGGCCCGTCATGGATCTAAGTATTTCTTTACCGTCAGAGATGTGATATTAACTTAACGGATTGGATTGAATCCTGTCAGAGATGTGATATTAACTTGACTAGGATGCGAGCTAGAGGTATACTGTTAACTTAGGTCTATAGGAATTTCAGTTTCATTAGGGAAATTGAAAATACCACTGTCATAAGTGTAATGTTGAACTTAACAACGGGGGTAATACTAGAGGTGTAATTTTGAATTTAGCATTGGTCATCTCGACTTCGATACGGAAGCTCGAGGGAAAGTCATTGTCATAGGTATATTGTTGAACTTAATGATGAGCTGGATGCTAGAGGTGTGATATTAAACTTAGCATCGCTCGTCTCAGCTTTGAGATGGAGGCCTGAGGAAAGTGACTGTCAGAGATTTAATATTGAACTTGACAGCAGCTTGATCACTGTTAGAGGTGTGATATTAAACTTAACAGTAATTGTCAGAGGTGTAATATTAAAATGATAAGAGTTGATTTGTGATATGAGCAATTTTGAGGACCGGCCATTCCATTAAGAAGAATTGGCAAGTAAAGTTTGAGTTATCAGAGGTGTAGTGTTAACTTGACAATTTTGAAGACTTGTGACTCCATGTAAGGGAGCCATCAATGGACTGCTGTTTGGAGCTTCTGACTCAGAGTTGGAGACTTCAGACTGTGAAAGGTTTTGGAGGGTAAGGTATTCAGAGTGGCGATATGTGGTTCTGAATCGGGAGGATCTTCGGGACGGAGGTTAGCCCTGAGATGGACTCTGAGGATTGTGGATTCCTCGAGGGAGGCATTTGGTAGTTTGGACACGTGTCATCATCCTGAGGTGGGTCAAATTTTGACCACTATAGATGCTAACCCCTCGCTTTCCTACTTGCCAGAGTCTGCGGAAAGGAAGTCAGGGAAGCGAAGATATTCGGATGGATTATCAATGCCTTAAAACACATTATAACACTTGCATGCATAGGAGTGTGTGACGAATCTCTTCGGATCACTGTAGATCTCTGAAATTAATTGTTGGTTGCACAGCTGACTGTCAGTTGTCACATCGGGCAGTTGGATCTCTCAAAAATTTGTATCTTGCATCTCTTCGAGTTCTGGCATCATTAAGACTGGGATTATAGGGTTTTATGGTTTGACAATGACAGTTGATCTTCTGCCATGTTTGTTGACCAAAAATCTCGGGATATGAGCTAGCTTTTAGGTATTGAAAATTCAAATTGGAGGCAGTTTGACTTCTCATCCATTTATAAACAGAGAGATACATGTGAGAGAAAACATCTTCTCTGTCTTCTTCAAAAAAAACCCTTGCTTTTAAACTTTAACTTCTTCTTTCCTTACTGCGCCGTCATTGTCTCCTCTTTTCTCTTCATCAGATGGAAGAAGAAAAAGAAGAGGAATGAGGATAAGGAAATGATGGTCCAAGAAGATCCAATCGAGTTGGAAAAAATGATAGCTTGAAGCAAGAAGAAGCAAACCATGAAGGTGCTGATTAGTCGACTAGTAAGGTCTATTAGTCGACTAATACACAAGCCTAGTCGACAGTGGTCGACTAGGGCTGGTACAGGAGCAAAATACAGAAAAGAAGCAATTTGCGTAGTCGACTATATGAACCTATTAGTCGACTAATGGAAGTGATTAGTCGACTAGGCCAAAGTACTAGTCTACTATACGGGACGTTTTCGGAAGCAGAATCAGTTTCCTTTTCAGGTGCTGGTTTTCTTTTCTAGTTGAGTACGAATAGGACTTAGTTTCTCTTCAGTGAAGAATTTGTTTTTAAAGATTAAAGGGTCTAAAATTCTTCTAGATCAAGAAGATCAATTCTTAATAGGATTGATCAAGATTCTTAAAGCATCCAAATGCCAAGATTATCTCATAGTCTAATTAGGAGTTATTATTGTAAATCTTATAAATAAAGATTATAACCAAGCATTGTAATACATAGAAAATATTGATCTCAAGGAGAAAAAGGTGGAGAACACTAAAGAGATCAAAAGGAAGCCAAGAAAGAGAGGAACATGATGAAAGTACATAGAAATAAGGTAATACTCTTGTCATCTAGATCTAGATTAAGGAGGAAGGTGAATATTCTTGTTGCATCAAGAGGAAGGTTAGATATCTTTGTATCATGTTATTAATAAAGCTCTCTCAAGTTCTCTACCCATGGACATAGGCCAATTTTAGACCGAACCACGTTAAATCCTCGTGTTCTTTCTTATTGCTCTTTGTCTGGGTATTGCTAGTTTGTTTTATAATAGTTTTCTTTTATAAGTACTAATCATATTGCCAAGTTTCGCATAAGTCAATCCTATAACAATTGGTATCATAGCATATCAATAACACAACAGAGGTATCAGAGCTAAAAGTTGATGAAAGGCGATATGTTGGAGATAGAAAGTTCTACGGTAAAGTTCGAGGTTGAGAAGTCCAATGACAAAGGAAACTTTGGCTTATGACAAAAGAGGGTGAAGACATTACTGGTGTAACAAGGTCTTCACAAGACCTTGTAGGGTAAGTCAGCAAAACTTGGAGGTATGTCAAACGAGAATTTGGAGGAGATGAATGTAAAGACGGTAAGCATGATCCAACTATATCTCGCAGACGAGGTGATGTACAATATGATGATGAAGAAACGGCAACAAGATTGTGGTCAAGATTAGAAACGTTGTACATGATGAAAAACCTCTCCAACAAGCTGTATGTCAAAAAATAACAATATAGGCTATGTATGAACGAGTGACGGTAGTATTGGAGCATCTAAACTTCTTCAATAAGGTTATCAACAAGATTTTAACTGTTGGTGTCAAGATCGACGAGGGGGACAAGACATTGATACTTCTTAGTTTGCTTCCACAGTTATATGATCACATCGTCACCACCATACTCTACAGTAAAGAAACTCTCATCTTGAAGGACATATCAACTCTCTTATGTAATGAGATTAGGTAAATATCAAATCAAGAGAAGCAGACAGGATCGGGCTTGTGGACACGGGAAGAAAAGAAAGAGGAGAAGGAAAGAAAGGTCCAGGCTCATCAAAGGCGTGTCACTTTTATTACAGGAGAGGTCTTTGGAAGAATGACTGCAAGTATCGCCAAGAGTGGCTGAAAAAAAGGGCAAGCTGTGGAGACAGACGTAGCATTGAGCAGTGTAGAGGACACTGAAGTATTAATTATTTCCTACGAAGATAACACTTCTCAAGGTAAAGGCTGAATATTTGATTCAGGTTGTATGGTTCATGTATATTTTCAAAAAGAGTTGTTCAACTTCTTGCTTGCAAAGGAGGAAGGGATTGTCAAGATGGTGGATGACTTGGCTTGTGAGGTCATCAGCACTGGGACAGTAAAGATTACAGAAAGAGATGTGATAGTATGTGCTCTGGAGGCGGTCCAGTATGTCCCAAAAGCACGCTACAATCTAATATCCATAAAGGTGCTCGAAAGAAGGATGTCGTGTCCAAGTTCAACAAGGCGTCGTCACAGTTAACCAAGGAGACAGGGTAATCTTGAATGGAGAGAAGTGTGGAGGGTTATACAAGTTGAAGGACGAAAACTCAGTTCGAGGTAGAGTTTCAAGGATAAGCTTGGAAGGAAGCTCATCGCGAGGTGGAGCTTCAAGAAAGGCTGCAACGGGACGTGAACCAGGTCAAAGTGTTACGGGAAGGAGAAATGGTGCATTCGGGTAAGGCCTGAGATGACTCAAGCCATGGCGATAAATTAGTCAAAGGCTCCGAGGAGAGGGGACAAGAGTTAAAGGCTTCATGACATAGTTACAACCAAGGAAAGAATCAAGATAGTAATCCAAATCTCAGGGTGTTTTACTAAAGACTTGAAAAGCAAGTCAATGTGAAAATTGTTAGAATTTTGTCTCATTTTCAAGAGGAGATGATGGTCCAAGAAGATCCAATCTAGTTGGATAAGATGATGGCTTGAAGCAGGAATAAGCAATCCATGCAGGTGCGATTAGTCGACTAGTAAGGTCTATTAGTCGACTAACACAGAAGCCTAGTCGACTAGTAGACTAGGGCTGATACAAAAGCAAGATACATAAAGGAAAAGGAAGCAGTTTACAGTAGTTGACTATATAAACCTATTAGTTGACTAAGGGAAGAGATTGGTCGACTAGGCCAAAGTACTAGTCGACTATACAAGGTGTTTTCTAAAGCAGAATCAATTTTCTTTTCAGGTGCCGATTTCTTCTCTGATGGAGTACGAATATGACTCAGTTTCTATACAATGAAGGATTTGTTTAAAGATTCAAGGATTTAGAATTCTTTTAGATCAAGGAGATCAACTCCTAATAGGATTAATCAAGATTCATCTAAAGATTAAGATCATCTCATAAACCAAATAAGAGTTGTTATTATAAATCTTATAAATAAAGATTGTAACCAAGCATTGTAATACTTGAAAAATACTGATCTCAAGGAGAAAAAGGTGAAGAACACCAAGGAGATCAGAAGAAAGCCAAAAAGAGAGGTGCAAGGTGAAGATGCATAGAGATAAGGTAATACTCTTTTAATCTAGGTCTAAATTAAGGAGAAAGGTGAATACTCTTGTTGCATCAAGAGGAAGGTTAAATCTCTTTATATCAAGTTATTAATAAAGCTCTCTTAAGTTCTCTCCCCTTAGACTAGGCCAAGTTTGGGCTGAACCATGCTAAATCCTCGTGTTCTTTCTTATTGCTTTTTTGTCTAGATATTGCTAGTTTACTTTACAATAGTTTTTTTTTTGCAAGTACTGTTTATATTGTCAAATTCCGCATAAGTCAATCATAGGAGTAATAATTGATATCATAACATATCAATAACACAATAAATATACCTCTAATTGTTGTTTTGTATTGCAGTATTTGTGAATGGGTTAGTTTGCAAGGACCAAAAACTGGCGGTAGCCGATGATTTCTTCTTTTCCGGCCTTGACAAGCCAGGCAGAATAAATAACCCACCGGGATCTAAGGTTACTCTCGTCAATGCAGCTAATATAGCTGGCCTCAACACCATTGGCATCTCGTTGGCTTGCCTTGATTTTGCACCCTATGGGCTCAGCCCACCTCATACCCACCCACGAGCGACCGAGATTCTAACTGTGATAGAAGGCTCCCTCTATGTTGGATTTGTGACATCCAACCCTAACAAGCTCTTCACCAAGGTTCTTCAAAAGGGTGATGTGTTTGTGTTCCCCCAAGGACTCATCCACTTTCAGTTCAATTCTAGTTATACAAATGCAGTAGCAATTGCAGGCCTCAGTCATCAGAACTCAGGTGTGATCACCATCGCTAATGCGGTGTTCGGATCAAATCCGCCTATTTCGGATTATGTACTTGCCAAGGCCTTCCAAGTGGACAAGAAGACAGTTGACTGGCTCCAAGCTCAGTTCTGGATGGACAATAGCTAGGACCAGTAGCAATTGTTGTTGATGATTTCTGCAGATTTTCCCTATTGTTGCATTATAATAAGCAAACAATGTGTGTCTGTTTGCATGTCATTGGTAATATAAGTACTTTGATTACTTTTTAATATAAAAGTTTGATATTTTCTTATAAGTTAAGGTTGTTTATCAGGGAGAACACACATAAAGTTCGAAAATTTAGTGGTTTGTTTGTGGGAAAATAAATCCCTTTCCCTCAAAAAGACTTGGAGGTTTGGTTGCACTTCATCAGTTCCAATCTACGCCTCTTAAAACTTACAGGAAAGGAAAACTTAGTAATTAAACACCAATGTGTCAAATAATTCAGCCTGTGTCAGTTTGTTTAGTTTTGAGACATCCGACCACAATGAATGCATGAACACACAAGCAAAAACAGAAAATTGGCATGTACTGCCAATGTCCAAAGCTTTAGGTGAACAAGGGTATTATATTAGTGAGGTATGCCAATTCAATGGAAATAATTAATTAGTTAACAGAAAGAAACTACCAAGCATGTGAGACCATTTCATTTTCACTAAATTGAATAGGCCTCACTAACTTGATTTAACAAAGACAGCAGTCAATAGACCAATAAAAAAGTTCTTCGCAATACTCTTATTGGAGTTCAGAACTTCAATACGGAACCAAAAAACTTATGCCTCTTCATTTCACTGAATAGTCTGCCAACGTACCTAAAGACAAATAAATTATACCAGTAAAGAGTTTTTCATCTGAGGTGAGAGCCATACTTCAATTGCTCAACGAGAGAGCTATACTTCAGCATCTAACCATGAAGCAATCCCTCTTTCCCATCTACTATCTCACAGCCTTTTTATCTGGGAATCCATTTTCTCGCAACTATTCCTGTCTTCTCAAAGCATTTTTATCTGGTAAATTAACACTACACCAAACAACAGGAGGGTTTCCCTCTCCAGTGGTTCCCACCTTTACCTTAAAAGAAGATAATTTGGTTCATCATCCTTTGGCGAGGACTACTCAGAGCTGATAAATAAGCCCACAAATTTTCAGTCTAAATCAAACAAAATCTTACAGATCTTATGAAGAATGAAGTGAATAACTCCTACCCCTCCCTCAACAGAAGAGAAAAATTATTTAATACTTTCGGCTACTAGCTTGAACTGTGACCTCTGTCATAAGCAAATACTCCACAAAGAATTAAAGTTTCACGCATAATAAGGTCATCTAACAAATTATCATTGTTAATTTTAATGTATCAAATTTTTTGTAATCAATAGAGCTTCAAAGTTCGATCGAAAACCTGGCATGGATACTCGTATTCATCAGCAAATTATAGGTTTTGCTAAAATGACAGCCTAGCAGGTGAAAAATTATTGTTTTGCACCCAACAATCCATTATAGTGTGGAATCAGGCAATAGAATAAATATTCAATAATACCATAACATCCTAATAATGTAAAGAACATTAAGTTAACAAGCTAAGAGTGCATGTGTAATTAAGCTCCTTGCATAAAACTACATAACATTTTTTCTCTTAACATATTATTCATGAACTCAGCAAAAAAAAAAATATGCAAACAATGCAGATTCTTATATCATAATCTAGTAAGAAATCAAGATGGTTGTCTATGACCTGCCAAAACACCGTCTTTTGGAGAAAGTGGACAGTTTTATTATGTATTTTGGCTTCATAAATTTTCTTCCATATCTTACTAACTCCATACTTCCATCACGTTTTATTACCTTAACAAAATTTTCTTCTCTGACTAATTCCATCTCCCTCTGTTTATACCAAGAATTAGTACATAAAACTTACCTAACACAAACTGTCCCTCTCCTAAGGAGCCAGCAACTAAAGATAATTATGGAACATAGACGAGAGCTAACAAAGATAGCACCTAACCATGTAGAAACTTCTTCCTTCTGAAGATGAGAACCTGACCACTTCAAAGCATTTCACCTAAAAATCAAACAACACGCATCAGAGTTCACCCTATATATACCCATGATGGCCTCAATTGCATATCACTCAAAACTTTTTATTCTAATTCCTAAAATGGCTAGTGGCATCCTTTTTCTTGCTCTCCTTGCCCTCACATCCTCTCTCGCAATTGCTTCGGATCCGAGTCCCCTCCAGGACTTCTGTGTCGCAGATAATACATCCCCTGGTAACTTAACTTACTTTCTTTTACTCCCATAGTCTCATATCTCCTACAAGATGATTTTCCGTCATTACTTTCTCAGCCTGCTACATAGTTGTCCCAAACTAAACTGCATTATAACAAACAGGTCACTATACCAGCCAACTAGTATTCAAGACAATATGTAAATTCTTACTCACAATAGGGCTAGAACAAAAAACTTGTCATAGAAATCTAGTCAAGACTTAGAATTGAAATTTCTCAACGTAACAAAACATTTGAGTGGTGATGTTCTCATGATGTTATTTACTCTACATTAGCAATAATATATCTCTAATTACCTTTTTGTATTGCAGTATTTGTGAATGGGCTAGTTTGCAAGGACCCGAAACTGGCAGTAGCGGAGGATTTCTTCTTTTCTGGCCTTGACAAGCCAGGCAATACAAGCAACCCATTGGGATCTAAGGTCACTCTAGTAAATGCAGCTAACATAACAGGCCTCAACACCCTTGGCATCTCCTTGGCTCGAATTGACTTTGCACCCTACGGACTCAACCCGCCTCACACCCACCCACGAGCGACCGAGGTTCTAACCGTGATAGAAGGCTCGCTCTATGTCGGATTTGTGACATCCAACCCTAACAAGCTCTTCACCAAGGTTCTTCAAAAGGGTGATGTGTTTGTGTTCCCCAAGGACTCATCCACTTTCAGTTCAATTCTGGACATACAAATGCAATAGCAATCGCAGGCCTCAGTAGTCAGAACCCAGGTGTGATCACAATAGCTAATGCCGTGTTCGGATCAAATCCGCCTATTTCTGATTATGTTCTTGCCAAAGCCTTCCAAGTGGACAAGAAGACAGTGGACTGGCTCCAGGCTCAGTTCTGGATGGATAACAACTAATACCATTGGCAATCGCAAATGATTTCTACATACTTTACCTATTGTTAAGTTTAAATAAGCAAACAGTGTGTGTTTGTTTGCATGTTGATGGTAATACAAGTGTTTCTGTAGTTTCATTACTCTTTAATATAAAAGTCAGATATTTTCTTTAAACCTTAAGTCTTTATCCAGGGTACATACCCAGAAAGAAAGGTGATCGAAAATTTTGTTTCTAATTAATCAGTTATCTACACATCTTAAAACAGATGGAAAAGAGCAGTTACTAGTGCGATGACAATGTGGCAAATACTCAGTCATTTTGTTGAGTTTTAAATCACCAGGGCCGCAGTGAATGCATGCATATGCAAACAAAAACAAAAACAAAAACCAAACAGGTCTATCACCGCCAGTGTCTTCAGGTGAACATTGATACTAGAACAATAAACTAATCCAATGAAAATATTCAAATAATTAACAGAAAGAATCTACCAAACATGTAAGACCCTTCAATTTTCATTTCATTGAACAGGCAATATTAACTTCACTTAACAAGGACAGTTTGGCCAATAAAACATATCTCTTCACAAGACTTGACTGGTAGCTCAAAACTATAACTTCATTTTATCGAACAGGCATACTAATTTTACATTAGAAGAACAAATTATATCAGTAAAATGATTTTCCACCTAAGAGGCATAGGTTCATTCGTCCATAATTCAAACTAGAGCTATACTAAAACATCAAACCATAAACTCATTCCTCTCTATCTATGTATGTATCTATAAATCTACTGATCTCGTGGCACTTTTTATACCAGAAGCATTTCCTTCGATTTACCTGTCTTCTCAAGGCCTTTTTATCCGTGAAAGGCATTCTCTTCACTCCATATCTTCTGTGCTCTTTTCTCCATCTTTTTCCTCGCACTCCTGATTTCAGTTCCCTCCAAGACTTCTGCAATTGCTGACACCACCTCCTGTCACTCCCTGATGCATTCCAGCAATAATACTACAGAAACTCAGTAAAGAGAGGATCTAATTAGTTAGTACTAATTCATGCCTTATGCAATCAGAACTTGAAATAATTAGCAAGCTTTGCTGTACATTTCAAGCACTCTAACTTATAGAAATAAACTAGGCCAAAGCACTAGAAATCATATATTAAAGAAACCATAAGTTAAAGATGTCTTAGTACAGAAATACAAATGCAAGCAGTTAAGAAACCTTGTCATTCTTTCTCTCATTTCAGACACACCTTAAATTGTAAGACCATTCTATATGTTGATAAATATATGAATTCATCTAAACTGCCAGAGCTCAAATAATTCACAATTCATGTTCCCTACATGAAAAGTGAAAGACTCATTCTTTGTATAGAACTAAATTTGCCTAATCGCATACTGCATTACATTTTACACACCAATAAGGTTGACAATAATATTTAGAGAGGCATCAGATGTCAGATTGCGTGTCAGAGTGTCACGGACAGCAGGTCTAGTGATCAAATAAACAAATTCACCCTTGTCCTTAATAAGATATTTCATAATTAAGTTGAACTCGAGATTTCCTATTAATTGTTAGACTACTACACTGTTAATTTGAAAAGAACCCAAAAAAATTTCCAATTTTTTGAGTAAACAAAAACAATTTCCAGTAAATAATCATCATTGACAATTACAAGGATGTATACAATATCATGATGTACTAATCTATCTCTCTAGGTCTAGAAGGCTGACAATTCTACGGATATGGGTTAGGTTAGTTAGTTGTTATTGTCTGTTTCAATTATCAACTTAGCTCTGCAAACTGAAAAGTGTGCAATTGTACAGGTTGTTCAGTGGCAGATATGTGAGGGAAAATGTAGTAGAAAATATATTCATTGAAAATACAGAAAAAAATAATATATATAAAAGTTATAACAGTTCAAACTTTATTCTGAAGAAAATACTTAATAAATGCGAGTATTAAATATTGCATTGCATTTTTTAAATAATAAACATCTTTAGTTTATAATCAAATTCGTAATATCTCATAAATGATAAGTGCAAAAATTAAATAAAACTCACACATGCTTTTAACCAAGTGGAACATGTAATGGTTGTCAATGCTCTGAACATAGACGTTGCATTTCTATTCAACTCTCTTCATCCCGCTATCTACTACTAGTATGTACTCTTAATAAGTCCACGACCACGTGTTTAACATCAGATCATCATTTGTTGAAAGTTAATGCATAAGAACTACTACTTCAAGTACCAACCACAACTATGTTGGAGTTATAGACTTAATGCAAAATCAAACCTGAAGCTTATTGACTCTACCAATAAAGTTAAGTAAAACCTATAGCATATTTACTAAGAGAGTTTTGTGAGGTTAGTAACACATGTATTTATTATACTTGAAACTTCACTGTATACAATCCTATATAAGGGGTCATATGGTTGTGTTGTAAAGTATAAGAAAAGAAGAAAAATAAAGAAAACAAAGCAAAGCATTGTAGAGCTTCCCACTTTGTGAAAAGTATTAGCTTGGGTGAATTTATTTTGAAGGTACTAAAAGGGTAGCAACCCAGTACTCAAGAGTGTTTGGAGTTAGCAAACATCCATCGCCTCTGAAATCACCTAGAGGGGGGGTGAATAGGTGATGGCTATATGTAAATGGCACAAATGCGGAATTTAAAATTCAACTATCACAATTAGCTCAAATAAAAGACTTGCAATAAATAAAGCAATCAATAGTGCAAGAATTAAAGAGTTTAGAGTTTAGAAAGATTTGAGCAAACGCAAACACGCAGATATGTTTCCGAGGTTCGAGCCACGCTCTACGTCCCCGCCTTCACACTTGAGGGATTTCCACTATTGAAGATCCCACTGGATCACCAATACAAGGACACACTTGTCCTATCTCTCGTGATGCCGCAACACCACCCGGAGCACACTAGCTCGCTTGAGGCCGATGCCTCTACAACTTCACTCAAGAAGAAAATGATCACACTTGATCAAAAATTCGCTCACTTGCACAATCCTAGAACCAATATGTAGATGAGGAATTATGGGATTGTGTAGTGCAAAAGTTAGAGAGAAGTAGAGGTAAAGACTTCAAATGGGTGTCTAGAAATTTAGGGCTTTTGGAGAGAAAATCTTTTCTAAATGAAAGCCTTTTGAAAACTTGTAAATCTTTTGAAAATCTCTTGTAAAAATGTTCTTGATTGATATCTTATCATATTGAAGTGACCTCCTATTTATAGGGGTCAAAAACAGCTCCAGAGATTCGTTGGGATCAAATCCCAAAAGAAAAACTGTCAGAAAATAGAGCTGTTGGAGTCTGTCAGGAGTTCTGACAGCAGCCGGTCGACCGGGCCGGTCGACCGTCAACGGTCATATTTATGACCGTTGGGGGACTACGGTCGACCGTCTCGGTCGACCGGAACAAACAGAGAGCACTGTAAGTGCTCCGGTCGACAGGAGCGGTCGGCCGACGTACACACATGCACAGCGTGTCCGTCGGTCGACCCGGGCGGTCGACCGATTTCTGTCAGTTCTGAAAAATCAGAACTTTCAGAAACCTGAAACCTGGGTTTTGGATTTTGGTCTTGGGTTTGAATGTTTTGGACCTTGTAAAACATAGAGTATGAGCATATGTCATAACTCTATCATGTTAAAACATTTTGATAAATACCCTTTTGATAAAAGCTTGTTTTGTCCAAAAATTGTTTTTCCAAAAATATTGTTTTTCCAAAACTTATTTCCAAAAACATGTTAACTTTAAATCTAGATTGGACATAGAATATAAAACTCTTTTTGAAGTCATGAACCAAAATAAAGTGTGTGTGTAAGTGGTAATCCCTTAACTCTACTTCTAACATCTACGTTTTGACAAAATATCTAAAATAAAAATCAAAATACAAATCTTGAAATTTCTTCATAGTCTTGATCTTGACTTGGTCTTTTCTTTAATATCTTGATTCCGAAGCTTCCTATTGTGCTTGGCTTGGGAATGCAAATCTTTTGGCGGCATCCAAACTTGTGAGTCTTGATTGTGGAGCCGTCAAATCAACCTGTTTAACCTGAAATT
The DNA here is from genome assembly GCA_038442645.1 of Agave tequilana. Lineage (NCBI taxonomy): Eukaryota > Viridiplantae > Streptophyta > Magnoliopsida > Asparagales > Asparagaceae > Agave > Agave tequilana. The sequence goes on along the minus strand of JAVJIF010000870.1, from coordinate 331,864 downwards.
CTTTTAAACAAAACTTATTAAATATATAACTAGATATGGTTTGTTATCATCAAAATATACATCAAGATATAGGGCTAATGGCCTTTGGGCCAAAAATCTCCCCCTTTTTGATGATGACAAAACATATTTAGTTATCACAAATATTTTGGGTAGAGACTTCAAATGAAGCTCCCCCTCAACATATGCATATAATAAAAATCATACTCAGGCATGGATAAATATGGCAAATGATAAAAATGATAAACATCAAGTGATAATACACATGTCCATGCCAACAATTTTCATGTCATAAATAAGGATGAAAACATGATTTCATATATGACATAAAGAAACGATACATATAAGGAAAAGACACATGTTCACAAAAAGATACATGTCCACAAAACATAACAGAAATACATGTCCAAACAAAAGCAAAACACAAAATATGTCTCTCAACAAATAACTCTCCCCCTTTTTGACATCATCAAATAAAGGGGAGGTCACTCTCATCACTTGGCACCACCAGCATCGTCGCCCTCATTGTCGTCATCATCTTCGTCGTCCTCTGATGAGCTCTCCACAGTAGTGCCTTCAGCCATGGTCTTATCACCATCATCGTCTTCCTCTGAAAAAGAAGAAGAAGAAGTAGCTGCCTCCTCTGGATCAACGCCGACCACCTTTGGCCGAGGTGGGGGAACAGAAGAAGGAGCTCTGGTAGGAAATGGAGGGCCGGTGGAGGGAAGGGGACGAGCAATGGAAGTGAGATCAGGAGAAAACATGTCGAATTTCGTAAAGAGTGCCTCAAATTGCGTATCCATGAATCTCATAGAGTCAGCAAAATAGGACATATCGTTACGAATTCCTCGGATCTGTGAGTTCATCTCCGCACGGAAAGCGACCTCTTGTTGGAAACGGGCGTCCATCTCCGTACGAAAAGCTGCCTCTCGCTGCTCAATCCAGGACTGGTGCTCCTGAATCTAAGAGCGAATCTCAGAAGAAATCATGGCCTGAAAATCTGAAGGTAAGACAAGGCCAGGAGCAGAAGATATCCCTGGGGCCGAAGAAGACCCTGGTGCTGATGAAGATCCAGGTACAATAGGAGGAGGAACAGGAGGTTGCACAGGAGCGTGACGACGCAACTGAGCTTCCATCCTTTTCAAGAGAACTCCGTCAATGTCTATTTGAGGATCATCGGAAGTCTCAGAAGAAAGATCGAAGCCTAGAGTTTTGAGAAGACGGGTGATAAGCATGCCAAAGGGTAAACCCCTACCGGACATGCGAATCTGGTCGGATGCCATGTGGGTAGCAATGAGACGGGGAATATTTATCTTAATGACTCGTAAAAGACAATAGATAATCAAAGGCACAGGACCCCTAGCATGGCTATATTCACCAGATTTAGGGATAATGTCATAAAAAATAATCTTGGCTAGGATTTGGGAAGTGAGAGTGATCCTGCTCACAACTTCGTTCCTGACCAAGCCGGGGTTGTCATCCCCGTGAATCAAAGTGGATGCGGTGAGTGCAGACTCACCGTCCGGAAATTCAAAATCATGAAGGTCATGTGAATATACATCAGCTCCACAAGAGGAGAGATGTAGGATATCAACGAACTGACCAATGTTTAGGTCAATGTCCCTGCCTAGGACTCTAGAGAAGATACGGTTTCCATCAAAAGAGAAATTAGCATAGAAATAAGGCACGAGGGATGTATAAACTTGTTCTTTAATGGTTAAGAACTCGTTTAAGGAGTTGTTCTGCAAAATACGGGGGATATCAAGATGTTCAAAGTCTTGAATAACTACATATCTCCCTGAAATGATGTTCCTCTTGGAAAGATTAATAAAACGATTTCCAGCAAGCTCATTTAAAAAAGTTCTTTTAGGTTTAGGAGTGTGGGAAGAAGTATGAGCTACTGATTTGCCTTTCTCAGTCCTAGTCCTTTTAGATGTAGACATGTTTTTGAAGAAAAAGATGATTTTTAGGTCAAGTATGTTAGGGCTTGATCTAGAAAGCTTACAGACCTAGAAATATTGACAAATAGGGGAAGATCTTAAAGCTAGATAGTAAGAACAGAAGAAAAAATTGGATTTTTACCTGAAAGATGAAGAACCAAACCCTAGATCAAGAGAACCTGAATATCTTCGAATCCAGCGGATGGGAAGACCTAAAATCGAAGATCCAGCACTTGTAGATGGAATTTGAAGTGGGTTTTGAATGGATTTGGAAAAGATTGAGAGATTAGAGAGTTAGAGAAATTTTTGGAGAAGGGGGAAGATGGGTTCGTCGGCTGCAAGTGAGAGAGAGAGAGAGAAAAAGTGAAAATAAATAGCAGTTTAAGGGCTGAATACGATGAACGGTCGACCGGTCGGTCGACCGATAAAACCCGAGAGCTCTGTAATCTCAGAGCGGTCGACCGGTCGGTCGACCCAAGGATCCCGAGAGCTCTGCAGACTTGCAACGGTCGACCGGATCTAAGGTCGGTCGACCGATAGCAGATAAAAAAAATAAAGGCAATTTATTTCAAGCGAAATCGGTCGACCGCGCCTATTTCCGGTCGACCGGCTTTGCCTGAAAGACAGTCTGCAGCAACAGCCAGAAGGAAAAATTTAAAAAATTTTTTTAATTAAATACAAGGATGATATAATTATACAAACAACATGTTTTAATCTTCATTAAGTCAACTTATCAACCAAAATTACATACAAGACATTTTATTTTAATTTTTCATATATACTACAAAGTTTTAGAGATGTTGAAGCCGAATACCCAGTGACAGGTTCTGAACTTCATCCTCTTGATTCCTCTTGAATGAGTTGAGGTGCGCAATTGCCATCTCTAAGGTATTTGCTTTAAATATGAAAATTTTTACAAAAATTAATTTTTAGTTTTTGAAATACGATGAGTACATAGATATATCATGAAGACTAGATATGTGGACATTCACAAAAGATATCAAACAAAAAACATGGCATATACACAATTGAGATAGAAATGTAACTCTACATTAGCATATGTCTATAGAGCACAAAAATAAGCTAACACTTCTATACATTTGTATATATATCAAACAAAAAATTAAACTTTTAAATGGAGAAGTTACCGAACATAGGCAATCTCCAAAATATAGGTGCCTCCACGATAGCGATGCAAGCTTGATGTGATCTTTGGGCTTTGTTGCATCCACCACCCGGGCACCGTTTCCCCCTATGTCTTGGAGGAAGTAGATCCACCTGTATCAACTAAAATAGGTGGGTCTTTTGGTACCCAAATTTTCTTGGGTCCTATTGGGTTAGTACCTGGGCGAACCCAAACATGTTTATTATGTACATTATGCTTAGCAAAACAAAATTTTTCTAAATGGCCTTTGCGGCCACAATGTGTGCATACATAAATTTTACCACTACCATACATATGAGCATGCCTATGTGTGTGTGTGCATGTTTTCGTGCATGTGTATGATGTGTATGTTTCCCTTGGGTTACTCCCTTAGGAAACCTAGATGCAATTTTCTTTAAATCAAAAGCATAAATTTTAAGAGTAGAATCTAACATTTCAACCCGTTTTTGAATTTCTACAAATTCATTTTTATTACAAGAAACCATGGGGGTTTTCCCTTTATTAGCCAATTTATATTTATCAAAGTCACCTTTTAATTTTTCAAAAGCACTAGTTAAAACATTTTTCTCATTAACAACTATTTCAAAATTGTTCTTCAAAACTTCATTTTCCTTTTTCAATTTTTATTATGAGATTGTGAAATCTCATATCTGTGTTGTAACTCTTCGAAAAAATGTGCAAGTTCATCCATTGTAAGATCATCATCTTCTAAAGTGTTATCAAGGGTTACCTTAGAAGCATCCTCACCTTGTGCCATGAAGCACATATGAGCGGCATCGTTCTCCTCTTCGGATTTCGACTCCGTGTCATCCCACGTTGCTATCATAGCCTTTTTCTTCCTTGGTACACGCTTGGAGGTGGTTGCTTGGAGAGCGGGGCAATCCACTATGAGATGTCCGATCTTCTTGCAATGGAAGCAAGGACCGGGTTCTTCTCTCTTCTTTTCAAACCTTCCTTGAGGTTTCCCTCTTCGGAAGTTGCTTTGCCTCCATTTCCTGTAAAACATTTTGCCTACCTTCCGGATAAGCATGGCAAAGTCCTCATCGCAATCCTCCGATGAGTCGTCCTCTTCAATAGTGGTTGGAGTGGCTTTGAATGCGATTGTTTTCTTCTTGGGTGCCTCCCTTTCTTCTCTTACCTTCATCTCCATCTCATGGGTTTTGAGATTACCGATGAAGCCGGAGAAGTCCATCTCCTCCCGATCGTTAAGCTCTTTGAGAGTAGTCGCCTTGACTTCCCAAGCTTTAGGAAGAGCTCTAATGACCTTGCGAATCTTTTGGTCATTGTCGATCGTGTCACCTAAAGAAGATAAAGCATTAGTGATCTTGGTGAAACGAGTGAGCATGTCATCAATACTCTCACTTTCAAGCATATAAAAATTCTCATATTGAGAACGTAGCAAGTCAATCTTGGATCTCTTGACTTGTGACGTTCCCTCATGAGTCACAATTAAAACATTCCAAACTTCATATGCAGATTTAGAGTTAATAATGCGTGAGAGGTCATCTTCATTAAGGGCTTGGGTTAAAGCATACTGAGCCCTAGCATTAGCCTCATAGTCCTTGGTAGTGTCCTCGGACCATGATCTCTCATCGGTTAGAGGCTCTACAAATTCTTTAGTTATGGCCCTAGTTACCCTAACTCCTAGGGACTTAAGGAAGAGGTTCATCTTGACCTTCCAAATGGGGAAGTTCAAGCCATCAAATTTAGGTGGGGACTTGATGCTAGAAAAATCAAGTGAAGCCATAGATGAATAATAAAATACAAAAAATATGAAGAATGCAACAAATAGTATAGCCAATAACAAGGATCTTCCTAAGGTGGTTAAACCAAATACTAGGGTTAGGCTCTGATACCAATTGAAATCACCTAGAGGGGGGGTGAATAGGTGATGGCTATATGTAAATGGCACAAATGCGGAATTTAAAATTCAACTATCACAATTAGCTCAAATAAAAGACTTGCAATAAATGAAGCAATCAATAGTGCAAGAATTAAAGAGTTTAGAGTTTAGAAAGATTTGAGCAAACGCAAACACGCAGATATGTTTCCGAGGTTCGAGCCACGCTCTACGTCCCCGCCTTCACACTTGAAGGATTTCCACTATTGAAGATCCCACTGGATCACCAATACAAGGACACACTTGTCCTATCTCTCGTGATGCCGCAACACCACCCGGATCACACTAGCTCGCTTGAGGCCGATGCCTCTACAACTTCACTCAAGAAGAAAATGATCACACTTGATCAAAAATTCGCTCACTTGCACAATCCTAGAACCAATATGTAGATGGAGGAATTATGGGATTGTGTAGTGCAAAAGCTAGAGAGAAGTAGAGGTAAAGACTTCAAATGGGTGTCTAGAAATTTAGGGCTTTTGGAGAGAAAAGCTTTTCTAAATGAAAGCCTTTTGAAAACTTGTAAATCTTTTGAAAATCTCTTGTAAAAATGTTCTTGATTGATATCTTATCATGTTAAAGTGACCTCCTATTTATAGGGGTCAAAAACAGCTCCAGAGATTCGTTGGGATCAAATCCCAAAGAAAAACTGTCAGAAAATAGAGCTGTTGGAGTCTGTCAGGAGTTCTGACAGCAGCCGGTCGACCGGGCCGGTCGACCGCCAACGGTCATATTTATGACCGTTGGGGGACTACGGTCGACCGTCTCGATCGACCGGAACAAACAGAGAGCACTGTAAGTGCTCCGGTCGACCGGAGCGGTCGGCTGACGTACACACATGCACAGCGTGTCCTCGGTCGACCCGGGCGGTCGACCGGTTTCTGTCAGTTCTGAAAAATCAGAACTTTCAGAAACCTGAAACCTGGGTTTTGGATTTTGGTCTTGGGTTTGAATGTTTTGGACCTTGTAAAACATAGAGTATGAGCATATGTCATAACTCTATCATGTTAAAACATTTTGATAAATACCCTTTTGCTAAAAGCTTGTTTTGTCCAAAAATTGTTTTTCCAAAAATATTGTTTTTCCAAAACTTATTTCCAAAACATGTTAACTTTAAATCTAGATTGGACATAGAATATAAAACTCTTTTTGAAGTCATGAACCAAAGTAAAGTGTGTGTGTAAGTGGTAATCCCATAACTCTACTTCTAACATCTAGGTTTTGACAAAATATCTAAAATAAAAATCAAAATACAAATCTTGGAATTTCTTCATAGTCTTGATATCGACTTGGTCTTTTCTTTAATATCTTGATTCCGAAGCTTCCTATTGTGCTTGGCTTGGGAATGCAAATCTTTTGGCGGCATCCAAACTTGTGAGTCTTGATTGTGGAGCCGTCAAATCAACCTGTTTAACCTGAAATTCTTTTAAACAAAACTTGTTAAATATATAACTAGATATGATTTGTTATCATCAAAATATCCATCAAGATATAGGGCTAATGGCCTTTGGGCCAATAGCCTCTTCACTTGTCTGTCCCCTAGTCCAACAATTGGTATCAGAGCCATTTCATTCTTTTCTTCCATTCTATTCTCCTCATGGCCTCCACCAATAACCTTGTCAATCCTCAAGTACCCAAATTATCAAAAGATAATTATGAGAGTTGGTCAATTCAAATGAAACCTCTATTTGGTTCTCAAAAGTTGTGGGAGCTGATCATTAATAGGCTCAAAAAACCCATACCGGAGGTAGAAGCCGCCTACACCGCCGAAGAGAAGAAGGCTCTTAAAGAGCAAAGAAAGAAGGATAGCAGGGCTCATTTTCTACTCTATCAAGGGTTGGATGAGTCTACCTTCGAGAGAGTTGCCGAAGCAACAACGAGCAAGGAAGCATGAGAAATCCTTGCTACCATCTACAAAGGAGTCAAGCGGGTGAAGCGAATCCGCCTCCAAACTTTGAGGGGTGATCTTGAAGCCGCTCAAATGAAAGATGAAGAAAAAATCTCTGATTATTATTCACGATTACTTCTAATTGTGAATAAAATGAGGAGAATGGAGAGAAGATGGAGGACATCCAAGTGATGGAGAAATTACTCCGATCCCTCACATCTAATTTCGAGCACGTGGTGACGGCAATTGAGGAGTCCAAGAATTTGGAGGAGATCTCAATAGAGGAGCTTTTGGGATCTCTCCAAGTCCATGAGCAGCGCATGCAAAAGAAGACCGGTTCCATAATTTTGGATCAAGCATTAGAGTCAAAGCTGACTCTAAATGATCGAGGCTCACATAGTAGAGGCCGTGGTCGTGGTAGAGGTAGGGGACGTGGTCCACAACAACGAACCACTCAAAATCAAGTGGAGTTCCAAAGCTTCAGAGGTCGAGGACGAAGCAACCGGGGAAGATTTACATCTGGATGTGAAAACAATAAGAACGTCCAATGTTACAACTGTCAAAAATTTAGACACTATACCTCGGATTGCTGGCACATGACTGAAGATCTTACCAATTTCATTGAAGCAACAAATGATGTGGGTAATAACTCTACTCTTCTTCTTGCTCATGATGATTTAAGTGTTCAGAATGATGTTTGGTACCTTGACTCGGGTGCTAGCAACCACATGTGCGGGAAGAAAGAACTATTCATGGAACTCGCAGAAGGAGTTCATGGAAGTGTGAGCTTGGGAGATTCTTCAAAACTCCCCGTTGAAGGTAAAGGAAAGATCAAAATCTACCAAAAGGATGGTAAGCCCGAGTATATTTCCGATGTTTATTATATTCCTAACATGAATAGTAATATTATCAGCATCGGTCAATTACTCGAAAAAAGATATAAAGTATATATGGAGAACAACCATCTTGGTTATAAAATGCAAAAGGAGGTCTCATAACTTGTGTTAAGATGACAAGGAACCACATGTTTCCCTTACATCTAAACACGAAAGTTGAAAAGTGTTTTCAAGGACTCGTGAAGAATGAGTCATGGAGGTGGCATCTTCGTTTCGGCCATCTAAATTTCAACGGCCTGAAGTTACTATCTACAGCTGGCATGGTACGAGGTTTACCAAAAATCGATCCACCGAGTCATACTTATGAAGTTTGCATAATTGGCAAGCAAGCACGACTTCCTTTTCCCAGTGGAAAGTCGTGGAGAGCGAAGGCACCATTGCAGCTTGTGCACACTGACATCTGCGGACCACTAGATCCTGTCTCTTTAGGAGGTAATAAATATTTTATTACCTTCATTGATGATTTTAGTAGAAAGTTGTGGGTGTACATTCTTAAAGAAAAATCTGCTGCCTTTACTATCTTCAAGAATTTCAAAGCTCTTGTTGAAGCGAAAAGTGGCCACAAGCTAATAACTCTCCGATCTGATCGAGGTGGTGAGTACACCTCAAATCTGTTTCAAGAATATTACAGGGAGTAAGGCATAAAGAGGCAATTTACTACTGCCTACACACCACAGCAAAATGGCATCGCAGAAAGAAAGAACCGCACCATTCTTGACATGACAAGAACCATGCTTAAAGAAAAGGGGTTGCCGAAGCAGTTCTGGGCGGAAGATGTGGCGTGTTCAACTTACTTGCTCAATCGGTGCCCGACGAAGTAAGTGAAGGGTAAGACTCCTCAAGAGGCATGGAGCGATTGCACGCCTAATGTCGCACACCTACGAATTTGGGGTGTGTTGCATATGCTACCTAAAGTCAAAAGAAAGAAGCTTGACAATCATGGTGAAAAATGCATTTTCATCGGATATAGCGAGGAGTCGAAGGCATACAAGCTTTATAATCCACTAACTGAGAAACTAGTGGTTAGTAGAGACGTTGTTTTCAATGAAGCTGAAGCATGGAGTTGGAGTAATGAAGAGACTGTCAAAGAGCAACCCATGGTGAATGAACCTAACGAGCCCCTACAAGAGGTTCTACCACCAGCTACAACACCATCTCCTCAACATACTACACCGTCTTCTGTAAGAGGTTCTCCATCTTCTAGGGGAAGTAGTAGTAGCGAATCCTTCATGCAACGAGGTCCCATCAAAATGAGAAGCCTCAGGGAGATTTATGAGCAGATAGAAGGAGATGGAGAGACTAATCTCTTCCGCTTATATGCTGATCATGAGTCTCTCACTTTTCAAGAGGCTGAGGAAGAAGATTGTTGGTGATCAACAATGAAGGAGGAGATTCATGCCATCCAGAAGAACGACACATGGGAGTTGACAACACTTGCACAAAGTCACAAGGCAATAGGTGTCAAATGGGTGTACAAGATCAAACACACAACAGATGGTGAAGTTGATCGATACAAGGCGAGACTTGTCGCGAAAGGCTACAAACAAAAGTACGGCATCGATTATGAAGAAGTCTTTGCACCAGTTGCTCGATTGGACACGGTGAGACCATTAATTTCACTTGCAGCTCATCACAGGTGGAAGATATATCATCTAGATATCAAGTCAGCTTTTCTCAATGGTATTCTTGAAGAAGAGGTGTATGTACATCAACCAGAAGGTTTTCTGATAAAAGGACAAGAAGACAAGGTTTATCGCCTGAAGAAAGCCTTGTACGATTTAAAGCAGGCACCACGGGCGTGGAATACCCGAATTGATGGTTATCTTCATCAAAATGGCTTCACCAAATATCCCTATGAGCATGCCATCTACATGAAGAGGGCCCATCAAGGCTAATTTCTAATATTTTGTCTTTATGTTGATGATATGTTGTATACAGGAAGTAGCGCCGAAATGCTTGCTGAATTCAAGGCGGCGATGTTCAATGAATTTGAGATAACGGACAATAGATTGATATCCTATTTTTCTTGGCATCGAAGTGAAGCAGCAACAAGATGAGATATTTATATCTCAAAAGAAGTACATGAAGGAGATCTTGGAGAAATTCAAGATGAGTAACTGCAAACCGGTAACACCCCAATAGCTACAGGAACGAAGCTATCAAGAGAAGGAAATGAAGATTTTGTAGACTCGACTCTCTTTAAAAGTCTAGTTGGTAGCCTGAGCTACTTGACGATCACAAGACCTGATATCGTTTATGGAGTCAGACTTGTGAGTCGTTATATGGAGACGCCGAAGGAGTCTCATTGGCTAGCTGCGAAGAGAATTTTAAGGTATATCAAAGGCACACTCAACCTTGGTCTATATTATGCTTATGGTAAAACTTCAGATTTAGTAGGCTATTCAGATAGCGATCATGGAGGTGACCAAGATGAGAGAAAAAGCACCACTGGCTATGTCTTCTTTCTTAGGTCAACTGCATTTTCATGGACCTCAAAGAAGCAAGGAGTTATGGCCTTATCTTCATGTGAAGCAGAATATGTGGCGGTCGCATCTACAGTTTGTGAAACAATTTGGCTGAGAAATATTTAAAGGAGCTGGATCATCCACAAGAAAAACTAACAATGATATTTGTAGACAACAAATCAGCTATACAGCTTGCAAAGGACCCAGTACATCATGGGAGGAGCAAACACATAGATACGTGGTTTCATTTTCTTAGAGATCATGTAAAGAAGAAAATCATAGTACTGGAGTATTGTCATACTCTAGATCAAGTCACAGACATATTCACCAAGCCTCTACAGCAGATGCATTCAGAAGATTAAGAGACAAGCTCGGCATGACTACGCTTCAGGTTTGAGGGGGTGATTTGTTGGAGTTATGGACTTAATGCAAAAACAAATCTGAAGCTTATTGACTCTACCAATAAAGTTAAGTAAAACCTATAGCATATTTACTAAGAGAGTTTTGTGAGGTTATTAACACATATATTTATTATACTTGAAACTTCACTGTATACAATCCTATATAATGGGTCATATGGTTGTGTTGTAAAGTACAAGAAAAGAAGAAAAACAAAGAAAGCAAAGCAAAGCATTGCAGAGCTTTCCACTTTGTGAAAAGTATTAGCTTGGGTGAATTTATTTTGAAGGTACTAAAAGGGTAGCAACCCAGTACTCAAGAGTGTTTGGAGTTAGCAAACATCCATCGCCTCTTCACTTGCATGTCCCCTAGTCCAACAAACTAATCTTTCTTTAGAATAGGATAACTAACTGTAAGATATTGCCTAAACCTTCAGACAACTTCCGCACCCATTATAGAGAGCAAAGATCATTTCAAGACATATCTCTTACAGCCCTAAAAACTTAGGTTACTCTCCTTCTACATATACCCATTAAGTACTGAACAACTCAAACCATCCATTCATTGAGTATCTCAATAAGTAGGTTCCTTTCCTAAAAAAATTTCTCATCCCTAGCTAAAAAGAAGATGGGCACAAGCTTCCTTCGTGTTGTTATTATCACCCTTACCACGTCTCTGATGTTTGCCTCTGATCCTAGTCCTCTTGAAGACTTCTGTGTCGCCGACAAGATGTCTAATGGTATATGCATGACCTATATTGCCCTAATTTGGAAACAAGTTTAATCTTTAAGTTTTCTATATCAAATGTAGTCGTCTACCTTGTTTATTGATTGCATGAATAACCCTACATGATTAAGTAAATAGATCTCCCAATCCACCAAGTCACATCCTATGCTTTTAGCAATCTAGTGTCAGTAAAAATACCTACTAAGTTTCACTTTGCTTAATCTTGCAGTATTTGTGAATGAGAAAGTCTGCGAGGACCCAAAGCTTGTCAAAGCCGAAGATTTCTTCTTCTCGGGCCTCAACAAGCTAGGAAACACAGTAAACAAACTAAGGTCAAACGTGGCTCAAGTCAATGTGGCTCAAATTCCAGGTCTCAACACTCTAGGCATATCCTTGGTTCGCATAGACTATGCAGTGTTGGGTGAAACGAGACACGAGATCAGAGTTACATCTAGAGCCGATCACAAATATAACACAAATAACAAACAATAGAGGAGAATAAAGTATTTAACGAGGTTCAGCAATTCCTCCGAAGCAGAATGGAGAAGATTTTATTCAATATGTCAATGTTTTCCACGTTAGGTTACAGTTGATCTCAAAAGATCTTATATTCATAGCCAGAGAAAGGAAACCTAGATACCCAGAATTTGGGTCAAAATAAAAAAATAGAATTCAACTAGAATTAGAATTCAAATATAATCAGAATTCATCAGCATTCATCCAGTTTGTCGCAATTTCAAAGCTGCATTCCTGAGAGGTTGTCTGTCTCAGAGCTTTCGTAAAGCTTCCTGCAGTAGCTTTCGAGAGCTTTGGTATAATCTTTCGAAATCATCCTCTGTCTGTCAAAAGTACTGATCCTAAGTTGAATAGTCAACAACTGCCTGGCTGTTCGGATGGCTGGCCAGCCGCTTGACTATTCATTTTGTCCACCTCTTTTCTGCCACATGCTCCTCTCTCAGGACTAACTCCAAAAGAGTTAAAAAAACTACATTTTGATCTTCTCCCCTACAATTCTCCACTTTGGTGAAGATTTCTCAAATATGAGTCGAACACATTGAATCACCAATTTCACAAATATGAGTAAATAGAGGTACTTCCGTCGATTGTAAGGTAGTACTGGGTGAGAGTGTACTAATCCAACATAAACTCTTAATTTTAGATATTCAGATTAGAAGGGGGTTTAGAAAGATTAAACGTAAGTTAAATCCTAAGATTAAGTGATGGGGCTAAAAAAAGGTAACCAAAGAGTTTTTGTAGATTGAGTGGTATAGGAAGCTAATTGGAAGGCCTAAGATAACCCCAATACAGCATGAAACAAAATAGCTAGCGGCATTAAGAGGGTAGCTAAGATGTACTTGGTGAGTCGAGGGATGGTGCTTCACTATATAAGAATACATCATGATAGAATGAAGAGGTAAAAGCTGTCATTAAGATCAAATGAGACTCTTACAGAGATTTGAAGAAAAACAGTGACAGAGTGAGTTTTGAGCGATATAAGCTAGCCTAGCCAAAAAGAGGCTAGGAGAGCTATTTAGAATGTAAGAGCTAAAGTGTATAAAGAAGTGTACTAGAAGTTGGACACTAGAGAGGTTGAAAATTATATATATGAAATTACTCGAATAAGAGAGAGAGACTAGAAACTTATGTACTGTTAGATGTGTCAAAGATGAGAATCAGAATATTTTAGTTTGAGATGAAGAAATCAAGAAAAGATGGAGAGAGTATTTTGGCAGATTATTCAATGATAGTTTTACTCAAGATTTAGGTGACCTTACTATTCAGTACCAGATAGGAACCATAAAATTATGCACAAGATTACCGAATCTGAAGTTAAAGAGGCCTTAAAGAGGATGAAATCAAGGAAAGCTGTTGGTTCAGATGGAATTCTTATTGAAGTATGGAGATGCCTAGGAGAGATGAGTGTGAGATGGCTGACAAACCTCTTTAATAAGATCTAGTTAACTAAAAAGATGCCAAATGGGTGGAGGAAGAGTACCCCAGTACCTCTCTATAAGAACAAGGATGATATTCAGAATTGTTCAAACTATCAAGGAATAAAACTCATGTGTCATACATAAAACTTTGGGAAAGAGTAATTGATCATAGGTTAAGGTAGAATGTTAAAATATCAGAGAACCAGTTTGGGTTCATATCGAGGAGATCGACGACAGAGGCTATTCATTTGCTTTGTCAACTTATAGAGCGAGTTTGAGAAAAAAGAAGAAATTTACATGTGGTCTTTATTAATTTAGAAAAACCTTATTATAAGGTGCCAAGAGAGGTATCATGGTGGATATTGATTGAGAAGGGAGTTCCCATCAAATATATTGACATAATTAAGGACATGTACGATTGAGCAGTGACAAATGTCAGAACTTGAGAAAGCCTAACAAGTAATTTTTCGATCACAATTGGATTGCATTAAGGATTTGCATTGAGTTCATTTTTTTTGCCATAGTGATGGATGAGCTTATTAGATCTATTCAGAATGAGATACCATGGTGTATGCTATTTGCCGATGATATTGTCCTAGTCGATGAGACGGGAGCTGGGTAAATGTCAAATTGGAGCTTGGAGGTAAACTCTAGAATTTCGAGGTTGTAGATTAAGTAGATCCAAAATAGAGTATATGGAGTGTAAATTAGTAAACAGAGAATCTAAGATTATGTTATTATGACACTAGACGGGCAAGAGATACTGATGAACAGTCCGTTTAGGTACTTAGGTTCTATTATACAAAAGGATGGGGATATCAATAGTGAAGTCAACCATAGGATCTAAGCTGGTTGGTTGAAATGGAGGAGCGCAATAGGAGTGTTATGTGACCGTCACATCCCGTTATGACTGAAGAACAAGTTTTATCGAACAGCTATTATTCCAGCTTTGTTATATGACACGAATTGTTGGGCAATAAAGAGATATCTGCCCAGAAGATGAGTGTAGCAGAGATGCGCATGCTTCATAAGATGTGTGATAAAACGAGAAAAGATAAGGTAAGAAATGCAGATATTCTTACTAAGATGGCGTAGGTCCCATAAAAGAAAAGATGAGAGAAAATCGCCTATGATGGTTTTGTCATATTCGACGTAAACCTACAGATGGGTCAGTCCAGCGAGTAAAACTTATCAACTTAGGAAAAGTTAAAGAGTGAAGGAGAGACCAAATAAAACATGGATGAAGGTGATTGTGCGGGTTAGGAATTTGAAAAGTGGCATTGTAAAGTTTTTTTTTAATCAATGAAAGATTACAATAATTCTAAAAACTCCAATTACAAGAGAGAAGAGATTTTCAAGGTCAAATCTCCTCTTTATTTAATGCCGGGTTCTTTGTGTAGCGGTGGAAAGTGATTCTTATTTTTTGTTGACCAGGTGAACGTCAAGCTCTTCTGGAACTCATCTCTTTAGGTCACAGATGGAGTAGCAGAGCTCCTATCAATGAAATCTCAAAGAGACTTAGGCAATAACTTGAACTTAACATGTTGGTAGAAGAGTTTTTCTTTATAAGTATTCCTCAGCTAAAAAATTTTGACCTCTTTTCAATAGCAAACTGAGCTATTTATAGGGGTTTCAGGGGTAAAATTGTCCCCTAAAAAACTCTCTATGATGGGGCTTAACTCCCTTCATTACGTGGGCACTACTTGACCCATTAATGGGGTAGTTATAACTGAGACGCAGGGCTCCTCTCTAGTTAGAACGCGGGCTTGAGCTCTGCGTTTAGCCGTTGAGGTAACGCTGAGTGTGGGTCTTGAGCTCCAAATTTTGGGCGTCACGGTGGTGTTGAAACGTGAGCCTCCGACTCTGTGTTTTCTCATTGACGTGGTATTAGATGTGCGCCTTGAGATTCGCGTTTGAGACAGGAGCTTCAAGCTTTGTGCCTAAGCACTGAAGTGGTATTAAGACACAGGCTTTGAACTTTGCGTCTTGGCATTGCAGTGGTGTTGAGACGCGGGTTTCGAGTCCTGCGTTTTGCCTTTGCATGAGTGGCTTTTATTATCCTAGCATCTGAAGCATGAACCTTGTTATCTAATGATTTGTCTTCAGTGAGTTTTAGACAGTCTACAGAACTCCCTCCAAAATTTTTGAAACTCTGTGATTGACTGAGACGAGTTTCAAAACACCTTGGACTTTTCTTTTGGTAGCAAGCTCTCAAGACTGGATTGGCAATCTTCTGAGATACCTTGAGCTCGATCCCATCTGGATTTTGGTCTTCGTGAGTGTACCGTTAAACTTTTTGAAGCCACCAGAGATGATCATCGTGAGTGTCCAGATACACAGTCCAGACCTCATCGGTACTCTGATCTGGTTGTCGGTGTACTATTAAACCAAGGGAGATTGCCAACCACTTTTATCAGTGTACTGTTGAACTGATTGTAAAAGCAGGGGCTGAACACATATCTTGTAGACGCAAAGGTCATGTTGCCTTGGGGAACGCGGACCTCGTCTGAAGTAGAAGAGACGCGAATATCGAGTGTAGATGCGACTCTCACTTTATTGAAGAGACGCGACTCTGTTAGAGTTGAGACGCAGTCCTTAGCTATTTGCTGAGATGCAGCTATGAGTTGTAGAGGAGAAACTCAAGCAGCACTAAGTTGTTGATGAGATGCGGCCCTGAGTTTGAAAAGGAGACATGACTTTGAGTTTGATCGAGTTTTAACTTGCACACAAAAATACAAAATTTAAGAAATACAAAATAGAAGTGCAAGTTCTCAATACTACCGCGATAGCAAGTGGCTATGCGGGTCTTGATCTACAAGGAGGTACTGGCGATGGAAGCTTTTAAGTAAGTTCTTTTTTTTTTGAGTTTAAAAAAATATGTTAGGAATTTCTTCTCAGTTTGAGGAAAAGGAAACAAAAAGGTTAAATTAGAAGATGCGAAGAAGATGGTAAAAGAAAAGATGATGATATTGTTGTTGTTGTTGTTTTATTTACAAAAGAAAAGGAAAAACTAAATAAAAGAAGAATGTTAGTTTTGGGGTAGAATTCTAAACTAAGAATTAAAAGAAAACTAAAATTCTTACTTACCTCTTTCGTGCTCATATACCTTGGATCCGTCGCTACGACTTACCTAGTCTCTGAAGGCGATCAAGCATGGCATGTAGGATCTTCCCCATTCCCAATCTACAGTACGAATAAAAGAGTAAGTTAAACTAGCAAAGGAATGGTGTTCATCACCATAGGCCATCAAGGGCACTTGCAATGGCGAAGCAGTCTCAAGGCTATCAAATTCACTTGGATTGCAAACACATCAGAGTAAAGCAAACAAAAACAAGAGTAAAGAAGAAAAAGAAATATTGATTTGATTTAAATAACAATGAAAGAAAAGACTTACTTACACCGGTGTCACCTTCAATACAAGCTTGCTCTCATTCCTCTATGAGACTCTCCTCTCCTCTCAGTTACCTAAATAAAATAAAAAATTACATAAAAGAAAATGAAGAACCTAGGTTAAACCTGTTGGCCCGAAGGCCCATCACTCTAGTTTTGATGATGATCAACTCATGTAGTTATTGTACTAATGATCTTATGTTTAATTAGTGACAGATTTATGATCAAGATCTTAGTAGGTGCTTAGCTTCAACAAAGGATTTGAAGTTAAGTTTTGGAGCTTGCACGGTGTTTGGACCAAGTCAAGAAGGCTTTAAGTGAAGACTTCAAGAAGATGAAGACTTGAGTCTAGGTTTATTTTTATAAGATTTATTTTTTTAGATAAAATGTAAAGGATAGAATAGTTGGTGGATTGCTCAAGTATATCATATACACACACTCTTGATTTAGTTTGTTTTAGAAAAGAATTTTTACTTTGGAAAAATACCTTTTGGTTTTTGGAATTTCTTATATACATATCTTTTATCCAAAATCAAGTTTAAAGCTTAATGTCAAAAACATAGATATTTCACCATATTTGTGTAGTGGATCATATCCATACACTCTATGCTTCAAATGAGTTTAAATATCTTGTTTTTGTATTTGGAGAAGTTTGGAAAAATCAAGTTTTGGAAAATACCGTTTTTATTTTGAGCCAAAATTTCCAACTTACAAAAATAGTCCAAATCATTTGTAACATGCCTTGATTTTATGCAAGCATGTTTGTTTATCAAAGTATATTGGTAAAACTATTTCTGTAGATTTTTCAGTATTTTATGGGATTTTATTTTAATCAAAAAGACCATGTTTTAAATCCCTTAACAATTCTGTCCTGACTTTTGCCGGTCGACCGACCGGTCGACCGAAGCCTGAAGACGGTCGACCGATGTGCACGCCAGTTCTGGCAGGAGGGCCGGTCGACCGACCCGGTCGACCGTCCAGAGAGCTCTGCTCTCTGGAAAGGCCCCGGTCGCCCGAGCGGTCGACCGGACAGAGAGACTTGCTCTCTGTATCCTGGCCTCGGTCGACCGACCGGTCGACCGATGGCACAACGGTCTGAAATATGACCGTTGGCCGGTCGACCGGGCGGTCGACCGACAGTTCTGTCAGGCCTCCAACGGCTAGTTTTTGGAGCCCTATAAATTGGGCCATTTGGGGGCTGTTTTCTCTAAGATTTCAAGAATAGTTTTGGGCTAGTTTTTCCCATTCTTTTCAGTGGTTATATCCACAAGTTTTAGAGCTTCATTTCAAAATCAAAAGGGCAGTTTTATCAAGAGTGTTAAAAGAGATTTTCTTGAGTTTTTCACCATAGTTTCAATCCTTGTTTTCTCACACAAACACTTGAGCTATCCATTGCTATATCTACCTATAGGAGTGTTATTGTGAGAGGATTTTAGGTGATCAAGAGTTGTGATCACCAAAGTTCTTTTGTTATTCTTTGAGGAGGCGGACGTGTGTGTTCGCATTGTTTCGGGTCCTAGTGGGGACTCGGTGTTTCGAGTTCGGGTGCGAACTTGTTGTTTGAGGTGCGGCCTCGGCGAGCCGGTGGGCTTGCGGTGTGTACGGGCTAGAGAGTCCGAGAGCTTGTAGGTGTTGCGGCACCGAGGAGTGATCCGGTGGGATCGATTTTAGTGGAAATCCTTCGTGTGTCGAAGGCGGGGATGTAGAGCAAGTGTGCTCGAACCTCGAAACAAATCCCTTGTGTTTGCGATTGCTCACTCTCTCTCTCTCTTTGTCTCTTGTTTATATCTTGCATGCTATTACTTGTCTTATCTTTACATGCTTGATATATTGTGTGCTTAATTGTTATTCTTGCTTGGGGATTGTTTGCTAACACTTGTATTTAACCAAGAGAGCCAACGCGGCACCTCAACCCTTATCTAGGGGAATCTAGAGGAGTTAGTCCAGAGCCCTTCACGGGGAATTCGGCTACACTCTTGTGTTATACGTGATGTTTAGTTTAAATAGTTTGTTTAGGTCATAATAGTTTTTAATTCCGCATTATTTGGCATTTAGTGACCATTAGATTAGCCATCACCTATTCACCCCCCCTCTAGGTGATTCTTCAAAACCTATACAAGAATCTATTCTACTCTTTGCTTAATCCTCCCTCTGCCTCTGATGTGTGGGGTATTTATAGCATAGAAATTGATAAGGAAACGAGTTGAAAGATAGTGGGAGCTGGCTATTTCAGAATTTGGATCCTCCCCTTATCTCCAAACTTGATTGTATGTGGATATTTAATTCTGATCTGCAGTTTATTTGCGTGTTGATCACTGAATATAACTTATCAAATGATAAAATTAGAAATAGTGATCAACATAAGAGTTATAACCCTTTAAGTCTTCTTTTTGGATCATAATGAATCATTAGATTTGAGATTCAATAGCGAAAAATATGATTCAAATACTAAAATATATCCAGTCTGAATCTGAGTCAAAATTGCTTCATCTTATCCGTTGATCTTCTCTCTATCCATTTATCCCTTTGAATTTTGAATTTGGACTCGGTTGTCATTTGGTGTTATCTTTCTGATTTGCTCTGATCATCAACTGAACAATTGCCCAATCCTCAATTTGTTTTGGATGTGGTGATATCCTCATAGATCTTTAAGTTAATCGAATTGATCCACCAAAATCTGATTTTTAACTGACTAGATCTGGGATTTATTTAGATCTGAATATATCCAGTTAAATCAGATTTTAACTAGTATTTATTTAGTTTAATCCTCTTTCTCTTCATTATTATCTTCTGTA
The DNA here is from genome assembly GCA_038442645.1 of Agave tequilana. NCBI lineage: Eukaryota > Viridiplantae > Streptophyta > Magnoliopsida > Asparagales > Asparagaceae > Agave > Agave tequilana. The sequence goes on along the minus strand of JAVJIF010000870.1, from coordinate 312,372 downwards.
AAATAGATATTTAAGATAAGAAAATTAGCAGATTTATTGCATCATAAATGTAGGAGTGTAATGAAAAGAATGCAAAATATGTGTACGATCACACCCCCAAACCTATCTTTTGCTCGTCCTCGAGCAAAATAAAAAAAACTAAATCAAAGATTATTAGACCATTTTCGCAGGTCATGCGATTGCACCGAGCATGTTCAACAAGCCGTTAAACCTCTAGGTTCCCCTAGAGGACGAGTTTTGTCTCGTGAGGATTTTGAAAGTACACCTAGAGGGGGGGTGAATAGGTGTACCGCTAATCTAATGAACTAAATGCGAAAATTAAAAACTTAATTGAAACTACACTTAGTGCAACCAACGAGTGTAGCCGAATTCTCGGTGAAGGGCTCTGGACTAACTCCTCTTGATTCCTCTGAATAAGAGTTGAGGCGCTATATGAAGCTCTCGTTGTTAAGCACAAGTGAGGCACACACAAACAAGCCAAGCATATAATAAGAATGAGCAATATGAAATGATGCAAGGCACAATATAAAAGAGAGAGAATTAGAGAGATAATGGATCAAACGCAAACACAAGTAATTTGTTTCGAGGTTCGAGCCACTGCTCTACGTCCCCGCCTTCACACAGAAGGATTTCCAATCCACTATCTCGTCCACACAGGACTTCTCACACAGGGAACCTCCACTGAGGATTTGGGTAACTACAATCACCGGGAGTACACAACTCCTCTCTCAACCGAATACAACCTCTCACAGAGGCTAGGCACAAAGCCACACAAACACCACCTCACACAATAGGGGTAGACACCTAGCCAATACAACACAATCCACCTCTTCACTAAGAGGGATTCCAACACAAACTCCACCTCTCACTAGAGGGAGCCAACCAACAATCTCAACCTCTCACTAGAGGGAGCTAACCACCACTCCAAAATCAACCTCTACACAAGAGGGATATCACAAATAGGGAGGGTACAACACTTGGTGGTTTCCACAACCACAAACTATCTCTTTCTCACAAAAACAAAGATCCTAATAGATAGGATAGTATGTAAGCTCAAGTGTGAGAAATCAAGGTGTTTGGAAATCAAATAACAAAGAAAAATACTTGGGAAAACACTTTGAATTTGATAGAAATGAAGAACAATACAAATATCCCAAATCTCTATTTTTCTTTGATTTTTTTAACCCTTGAAAACAAATAAAGATGATCTTTAAAAACCAACAACTCTTTTGAAAACTTGCTTTTAAAAACACTAGAGAGTAAACAATTTTTAGCTCAAAAATTCTTGGAGAAAACCTCTCTCAAATGAGGTTTTTATAGCCCCTTTAAAAAACTAGCCGTTGGCTGCTGTCAAGGCCAGAATTGGCCTTCCGGTCGACCGGCCGGTCAACAGGCCAACGGTCAAAATTTTGACCGTTGAGCCTGCCGGTCGACCGCCCGGTCGACTGTGCCAATCCAGAGAGTAGAATGCTCTCTGGCCGGTCGACCGCCAGGTCGACCGTGCCTTGCTCACGGTCGACCGTCCGGTCGACCGCCCCTACCCGAGAGTGGGGCATTTGCAGTCGGTCGACCGCCCGGTCGACTGTGCCAATCCAGAGAGCAGAATGCTTTCTGGCTGGTCGACCGCCCGGTCGACCGTGCCTTGCTCACGGTCGACCGTCCGGTCGACCGCCCCCCACCCGAGAGTGGGGCACTTGCAGTCGGTCGACCGCCCGGTCGACCGGCTCAAGTAGCTGGTCAGCGTGCACATCTTTGTGCACGTCGGTCGACCGGTCCGGTCGACCGACTCTGGGTCCGGTCGACCGGCCTGGTCGACCGCCAGAGCTTGGCAGGCAGCAGTAAGGGACTTAAAACTTGGGTTTTTAAAATCCTATTAAATCCCATAAATTTTTAAAAATTCACAAAAATAGTTTTATTATAATACATTGAAAATCAAACATGTGTGAAAAATTTCAACACATATTTCAAACTTTTTGAATCATTTTTGTGTTATGAAAATTTTGTCGAAAATCAAAATCCGTATTTTCTAAAACTTGGATTTTGGAATTGAAAATGCGTTTTGTCCAAAACTCATCCAAATACAAAAACATGATATTTAAACAACTTGAAGCATGTTGTCTATGGATATAATCCAATATACATGAAAGATATATATATCATTGTTTTTGATATTAAATCAGAAATTATGTTTTGTTAAAATACCAAAACACTAAACTCATGAAATAGACTATCAAACTAAGTTTGTTTAAATAGTTGAAGCATAGATGTATATAGAACAAATCTAATATATATAAAACCATGTAAACTTGTTTTGATACTATCTATTCATGAAAACTAAGATCGGTTAAATAAAAAACCGAAAACCAATAAACATGAAAACTTAAAACAAGTGTGTGTATTGTGAACTTGAGCATATCACACTATCTAGTCTTTACAAATGGATCTAAAACAAAAACTAAACTAAGTATCGAGGTCTTCTTAACGAACTCTGTCTTCAAGTCGACTCGATCCAAACCGTGATCACCGAGCTTGACTCCAACGAGTGCTAGATATGACTTTGACGCTCGGGCTCTTGAATCACCATGTGAGAGCTCTAAAACACTTTTGTTGAAGCTAATCACCTACTAATATCTTGGTAAAGAATCTGAAACTAAACATCACAAGATTATTAGTAAACATAACTACATGAGTTAATCATCATCAAAACTAGAGTGGAAGGCCTCTGGGCCAATAATCTCCCCTTTTTGATAATGACAAAACTCATGGAGTTATATATGCATGGATTAAAGTTAAGTTTCAAGGAAGCTCCCCCTTAACTCATGCAAAGCAATAAACATAAGATATATGTAATGAATACTAAGCATGAATATGCATAAACAAATGTGTGCAACAAACATATGTTTCTCAAAAACCTTCTTTTCCTTTTTGTTAAAAAACTCTCAAATCATTTTTCTCATATACATAAAACTTAATATATGCAAAAACACAAATATACATATAAAACCCAAAATCTTTCTCCCCCTTTTTGTCAATCATCAATAAAGGGGTCAAAGAAAACAATATTCTTCCCTTTTTGTCTTAAACAAAAAAATATCAATAAGGGGTGAAATCAAAAAACAAAACTTTCTTGATACCAATTGAAAGAAAAAAATATATCAATTGAGTGCATCATGATATCAATGAAATATACCAATTGAAAGTACACAATGTGGTATATAAAACAAATATAGATTTAAATACTAATTGATACCAATTGTAAATAAATACCAATTAAATACCAATTGTAAGTAAATAAATCATTTTGAACAATTCAATCACAAATTTTGATATCAATAAAACATACCAATTGAAAAGTAAAACTTATAAGTAATCTTGATATCAATTTATAAAGATTAGTACCAATTGAAAGTAATTTTTCATTAAAGGCATATGATACCAAAAATAATCAATATCCTTTTTTTTCAATCATTTTTAACATAAAGTGTGGGAGTAGAATACCAAAGTTAATTGAAAGGTGAAATACCAATCGAAAGTATAAACATGAATTTTCTCCCCCTTTATGAAATACCAAATAAAATAATGCATAAGCTTGTTTGAGATACCAATTGAAACATAGTCAATTGAAATATAATAGTCATTAATGAAATCAAGCTTAGCATAACCAAAATTTGTACTCAAAGATATAGAGATATAGTAAGTACAAATAAAGCATATATATGTATGTAAAATTGAATACCAATCGAAATTGATACTATTTGAAATTGAAAGCATACATATATATAAACATATATGAGTATACAAAAAGAATATCAATAGTGATACCAATTGAAAAGATCCAATGATACCAATTGAAAACATAATAAGATCAAGTGTATATCTCATCTTACCTTTCCACCCATATCATGCACATGTTTAAAAGGATTTTCAATATGAACATACAAGGCATGGTCGCCCAACCAACCGCCCGTTTATGGAAAGGGTTTTTAAAAATAGGTTTGAAAATAGAATATGTTTGAAAACTCTTCCAAAATGAAGAATACGAACTAGTTATAAGAAAATTTTTGAAAACTAGTACGAAATCCTTCAAGTAAGGAATAAAACAAAAATAAATTCCATGAAAAACATGTAAATCACATGATCACTAAACACTCAAAAGATATAAAGCTCATATATGACTCATGAAAACAAAATCATGAGAAAATAATAAATAAGGTGAGTGTACAAGTGTAATGTAAAACATATAATCATGAAGCTAGTCAATTTAGCTCAATATAAAATACCTTAAAACATGAAAATATCAAAACGATTTAATCTTCAAGGCATATGTATGTCTTGTACAAACTAAAGTATACATACATATTCAAACATGATGAGTCCACAAAAGTATATGCATGAAGGCAAGTGGCTCAAAGGATGTATATGTATAATCAATAGTTTGGACAAAATAGACATATACATGAAGTTAAACATATAAACATGAAAACATGTATAAAATGGGAATACAAATCAAATGCATGAATCATCAAAACTAGGCTATACTAGTACATCTAATGAACACAAATGAGCATTCAAGCACAAACATGTAATAATCTGTTTGTGGCTCATTAGTTGTACAAGTATATATCCAAGTCTTAATGAAAACAAACATCTAAACATATATTCAAATCATGAAGCATCAAAATAAAAACTCATATGATTATTATGTCAAATGCACATGCATTAGATTTATGATATACAAGATAGCTAAACTAAAGTGAGAACACTAAATATGGGTCCATATAAACATGGGTGTCTCAAATACTATACATGTATGTCATAAGCCTAATTATCATGGCATTTAACATAAAAATCAGTAAACATCAAAACATGCTAAAAATCAATAATATGAAAAGCATGTAAACTTAAATGAGGAGTAAGAGATCATTACCAAAACCTAGAAGGAAACTCTCTAAGTCTCCAAAATACGGTGGTCCTCCCACCAAACTCTCCTTGAAAGTGATGCATCTAAATAGTTCTCTTTAAGCTCGGAACGCATCCACCTCAAGGCACCATAACTCTCATGTCATGCGAGAGCCCACACCTACATAAAATACAATAGGGGTGGTCTTTTGGTACCCACACTCTTTTGGTCCATAGGGGTTAGTTCCTTTCCTAATCTAAACAAATTTAGTTGCTAAATTTACATCATGTATCTTTTCATAGCAAAATTTAGCAAGGTGGTCCTTACGTCCACAATGTGTACAAGTGTACACATGAGCATACATCGTGTTGTGTACATGAACGTGCGAAGCATGTGTATGCCGTGTATGGTGTGCATGCAAATATGGAACTTGTTTCTTTTGAAACATAGATTCCAACCGTGTATGGTTCATGGCACAATGGCTCAAAGTGGAGCCCAAACAATCCATATTCTTCTTTAATAAATTTATATCATTTTCAATGTTAGAAGAAGTGGTGCATGCAATAGGTGAGCTAGGTGAAGCTACACTAGCATGGCAAACATGTGTAGACAAATCATTTTGTAAAGAAATATTCTTTTTAGAAACCATTTCCAATTCCTTTGAAATAGAAGCAATTTTTACTTTCAAGGAATCATTCTCTTTTAACACAAAATCAACTTTTGAAGACAAGTTTTCATTTTTCTTCAAAATTATTTCACAATCATTTTTATTTTTCAAAAATTCATTTTCTTTTAGGGCAAGGTCTAGTTGAGATTTAAGTGAGTCACGTTCACTAAAAATCTCTTCCTTCTCTTGCAAAACTAAATCAAGTCTAGAAGACAAATTTTCATTTTCTTTATTTAAAGCAAAAGTCTTCTTTTTAAAAGATTATATTTTCCAATAATTTTTCACAAACAATTGAAAGCTCTTCATTCAAAGCATTAGGATCAACATAATCATCACATGAAGAACTAGCATCATCACTATCTAATTGAGTTTCCGAGTATACCTCAAGGGAGTCATTCCCTTGGACCATGTAGCATTGTTGCTCGGATTCTCCACTAGATTCATCCTACGTTTGGATTGACAATTGAAACTTGGAGGAGGTCAACGTGTTCCACACTGCAAAGGCGGAATCACAGTTAGAAACAATCATAAGATATTCTTTGTTTAGCGTGCTTCTAAGTGCCTCAAGGGCTTGTACATTGGCCTCTATATGCTTGCTATTATCAAGATAGGATTTCTTAGTAGCGGCAAGGAAAACATGCAAGCCTAGGATTTTCAAATAAATGGACATCCTAAATTTCCACATGTCAATGTTGGAGACATCAAACATGGGAGGTGACAAGCAATCCATGAGTGTGTGTAAGCAATAAAAGTGTGCAAATGCAAATGATAGATTAGCTAACCAAGATCACACTCCTAGGTGGTTAAACCAAATATCAGGAGCCTAGGCTCTGATATCAATTGAAAGTACACCTAGAGGGGGGTGAATAGGTGTACCGCTAATCTAATGAACTAAATGCGAAAATTAAAACTTAATTGAAACTACACTTAGTGCAACCAACGAGTGTAGCCGAATTTTCGGTGAAGGGCTCTGAACTAACTCCTATTGATTCCTCTGAATAAGAGTTGAGGCGCTATATGAAGCTCTCGTGGTTAAGCACAAGTGAGGCACACACAAACAAGCCAAGCATATAATAAGAATGAGCAATATGAAATGATACAAGGCACAATATAAAAGAGAGAGAGTTAGAGAGACAATGGATCAAACGCAAACACAAGTAATTTTTTTCGAGGTTCGAGTCATTGCTCTACGTCCCCGCCTTCACACAGAAGGATTTCCAATCCACTATCTCGTCCACACAGAACTTCCCACACAGGGAACCTCCACTGAGGATTTGGGTAACTACAATCACCGGGAGTGCACAACTCCTCTCTCAACCGAATACAACCTCTCAGAGAGGCTAGGCACAAAGCCACACAAACACCACCTCACACAATAGGGGTAGGCACTTAGCCAATACAACACAATCCACCTCTTCACTAAGAGGGATTCCAACACAAACTCCACCTCTCACTAGAGGGAGCCAACCAACAATCTCAACCTCTCACTAGAGGGAGCTAACCACCACTCCAAAATCAACCTCTACACAAGAGGGATTTCACAAATAGGGAGGGTATAACACTTGGTGGTTTCCACAACCACAAACTATCTCTTTCTCACAAAACAAAGATCCTAATAGATAGGATAGTATGTAAGCTCAAGTGTGAGAAATCAAGGTGTTTGGAAATCAAATAACAAAGAAAAATACTTGAGAAATCACTTTGAATTTGATAGAAATGAAGAACAATACAAATATCCCAAATCTCTATTTTTCTTTGATTTTTCCAACCCTTGAAACAAATAAAGATGATCTTTAAAAACCAACAAACTCTTTTGAAAACTTGCTTTTTAAAACACTAGAGAGTAGAAAATTTTTAGCTCAAAAATTCTTGGAGAAAACCTCTCTTAAATGAGGTTTTTATAGCCCCTTTAAAAAACTAGCCGTTGGCTGCTGTCAAGGCCAGAATTGGCCTTCCGATCGACCGGCTGGTCGACCAGCCAACGGTCAAATTTTTGACCGTTGAGCCTGCCGGTCGACCGTACCTTGCTCACGGTCGACCGTCTGGTCAACCGCCCCCACCCGAGAGTGGGGCACTTGCAGTCGGTCGACCGCCCGGTCGACCGGCTCAAGTAGTTGGTCAGCGTGCACATCTTTGTGCACGTCGGTCGACCGGTCCGGTCGACTGCCAGAGCCTAGCAGGCAGCAGTAAGGGACTTAAAACTTGGGTTTTTAAAATCCTATTAAATCCCATAAATTCTCTAAAAATTCACAAAAATAGTTTTAGTATAATACATTGAAAATCAAACATGTGTGAAAATTTTCAACACATATTTCAAACTTTTTGTACCATTTTTGTGTTATGAAAATTTTTTCGAAAACCAAAATCCGTATTTTCTAAAACTTGGATTTCTGAATTGAAAATGCATTTTGTCCAAAACTCATCCAAATACAAAAACATGATATTTAAATAACTTGAAGCATGTTGTATATGGATATAATCCAATATACATGAGAGATATATATATCATTGTCTTTGATATTAAATCCGAAATTATGTTTTGTTAAAATACCAAAACACCAAACTCATGAAATAGACTATCAAACTAAGTTTGTTTAAATAGTTGAAGCATAGATGTATATAGAACAAATCTAATATATAAAACCATGTAAACTTATTTTGATACTATCTATTCATGAAAACCAAGATCGGTTAAACCAAAAACTGAAAACCAATAAACATGAAAACTTAAAACAAGTGTGTGTGTGTGTGTGTGTGTGTGTGTGTGTGTGTGTGTTGTGAACTTGAGCATATCACACTATCTAGTCTTTACAAATGGATCTAAAATAAAAACTAAACTAATTAACGAGGTCTTCTTGACGAACTCTGTCTTCAAGTCGACTCAATCCAAACCGTGATCCATCGAGCTTGACTCCAACGAGTGCTAGATATGACTTTGACGCTCGGGCTCTTGAATCACCATGTGAGAAGCTTCAAAATACCTTTGTTGAAGCTAATCACCTACTAATATCTTGGTAAAGAATCTGAAACTAAACATCACAAGATTATTAGTAAACATAACTACATGAGTTAATCATCATCAAAACTAGAGTGGAAGGCCTCTGGGCCAACAGATTTTCAGTGGATTACATCCACAAAATCCAAAAAGAATGAGAAAAAAAGTGTTAGTATTTTGAAAACACATTTTGAAAGAAAATATTTGAAGTATTATTGTAAGAATTTACTAATCTGTAAGTTATAAGAAAACTGAACTTTTCATTCTAAGCTTAGTCTTTATTCAAAAACTTGTTATCAATCAAGGCTAGGAGTCAAACTATATTTTTCATCTAGTCTATTATTTTACCCTAAGTTATATGCACCTTTTGTGACCGTAAAATTTTGACTCGGGGTTCTTTAACTCTTAACTCTTATGCCTTATTTTTTTTTTTTTTGGTGATATTATTCTTTAGTTCTATTAGGCTTTCTAATCTGCCCATGTAACGAGCCTTTAATCGGTGACTCCCAAACCAAATGGTCTTAGGGCAACGGATAAGAAAACGCCCTAAGGACTTAAGGACTCGAGCAAATAAGACCACAAAACTAAGGATTTTATTATATGAACCGCTTTTAGGCATGAATACTTATGCTTTATGAGGCACAAATACTCAGCTTAATCAAAGAATTTTTGATATATTATATGTATATATTTCTTTTTCTTTTCTTTTTTTTAATAAGGCATAAGAATTTTTGTTTTTGAACCCTAAGCGTGTAAGTGTATAAAGCATACATATTTCATGAAGGTAAAAATCAAGACTAAGTTACTTTTTCAAATTTTCTTCCTAACCTTAGAAATCAAACAAATAATCTTATTTTGACAAAGTATAAGAAATCCTAATTATGATTCTCCTATTCCTTAAAATTAACTTAATTTCTTATAAAAAATATGTCAAAATATTGTTTCTATTTTCAAAAAGTTTTTAAAAGTAAAGAAAATGTTAATAATTTTTTAATAAAAGAAAAACCTAAGTTATGTTAGAACCCTCCCCACACTTATCTCATGCATTGTCCTCAATGTATGAATTAATGCATAGATGCATGAAAAAGAAGAAACAGAAGGAAAATATTACCTTATGGTGGTGGTTCCGGTGGTGGTCTGATTGGGTCAAGCGTTGCTACCCAATCAAGATAAGATGGTGGTTCACGGAACCCACTTTTATTGATCTCTTTTCTATTTACATATTTACAGTCCCCAATATGAATAGGATCATGAAAGATCCTATCATTAAACTTATTCCTTTTACATGACCAGTCTAACAAAATCATCACGGAGTCATCATGGTCTATACCTATATCCAACAAAAGAATGTGACTTGGTGGAATGGTTGACTTGGGCTCAAGAATGATAGGTTCAGGAACCAATACTAACTCGGAAAATCAACTTTGGGTTCGAGAGTTCATTTTGGTTCAAGAGTTGGGTCTAAATCGAAGAATTAAAATTCACATTCTTTTTCCATCAATGAAGTGTGACTATCCAAAATTGGTGATTATATTTCTATATCTATGGGTACGGGAATAAATGTTAACTCAGAAAATTGGTCCAAATTAGGTAAGAATACCGGAGTCAATAAAGATTCGAAGATGAAAACTGGATCACAAAGTTGGGTATTGGGTTCACATTCATAATCAAGTTCAATCTCATTAAAATGAAAACTTGCCAATTCGTCTATGGGTCGATATTGATCAAGTTCAAAGTTTTGTGGTAAAATTGAATCTTGATCAAAGTCTTCAAGACACCATGATTCTTGGTTTTCATCAATATGGCAAGAGTGTCGAGGATAATCAAAGATTGGGTAGGGAGAGTTTTCTTATTCTTACGCATGTTTTCCAATCTACTAAGTCTTGGTTCTATCATATCAAGTGGATCATTTTGAAATTGAATCATGGATTCCATACTCTTTTCTAAGTTGGTATGTTCTTGAAAATAGAGTAAGGAATTATGATTTGAAAATTTTGACAGGATTTTGAGTCTTCTAAAATTTGAATTCATCACTCAAGCTCATCTAAGGCTTTCATCCTCTTTTTCCGGTCAATTGATTCTTCTAATGGTTGTTCGGGAGAAGGAGTATATGAAACTGGATGTTGGTAAGGTGGTTGACAATATGACTGGGGGAGTTGCTCCCCGTTGACTCTGTGAAGAGTAGTGATGATTATTCCAGTCTTGTTCATAGTATTGGGACTAGGGCATGTATTGATTCGGATAAGACCAATCCGGCACACTGGGTTGGTTAAAGTTATGATATGCCGGGTTGGTAACATCCAAAAAAGAGGTCGGGGTGTAATATGGATTACCATTAAAGTTGAAAAAATTATTGTTATAAGTCATATCACACAAGAAATATTAAAATTAAACAAAGAAAAACAAACAAATAAACAAACAAAAAGAAAAAAAAATCTAACCTAAGTTAGGGTAAACCTTAGACTTAGACGACTCCTAACTGGTTAGACTGTTCACGGGGGTATATTACCGAATCTGACCACAAGTTAATCGACTAGGTAGGGGCAATATCAGTGGGAGGTATTCGTGCCTAAGCAACGGGCCTAATTATGCCAAACCACCAACCTTCGGGGTTTCGCCCCTCAATTCCCAACCTTAGACACCGATTTGGCAAGAGTCAAATTCAAATTAACTTTCCTCTTAGGTCAGTCTCCTATATGAGTCCGGAATGTCCCTAGGGCTAACGTCTACTCAGTTTTAGTTAGGGTTTGGTTAGTGAGTGAGGAGATTATTTGTGGGCTAAGAGAGGGTAATGACTTCCCCACCTTATCCTTCTTATAGGACAAGCCCTTAAATCAGTTTAGTGCAATGTGTACATGAAAAGCAACTCTTAAGTAATGTAGACAATTCAAAAGTGTTTCTATACTACATGCTATGCACACGTACCTTTACTCCAGCACTTTTCAACAATAATGTAAAATGTAAATGAATTAGACATATGCCTAAATGCAAAGTCTAAACTGTTTTTAACATTTAACAAACATTAATTTACTGTTGAGGTTAGAAAGTATGTACAGTGAGTTAATCAAGAAAATAAATAGTTGTAGAAATTTAGCTTTGTAATTCAGCCAACCTGCAAAAATACAGGTTAGCAGTTCACTCAGATTGCCACTGGAATGTAACAAATCTAAAGGCTTCTGGGCTCTGCTTTCTTGAGTAGAGTCCAGGGCCACTTATATGTCCACTGCAGCAAAAATTTTCTTGATATCTATCACTGCACACCAAGAACAAAGAAGAAAGTTAACCAAAAATGCAAATTTAAAAAGAGAATTACTTACCGTCCTTCCCCAGCAATGATGTCAAAATTTAATCGAGTTTTAACCTGCACACAAAAATACAAAATTTCAGAAATACAAAATAGAAGTGTAAGTTTTCAATACTACCGCGATAGCAAGTGGCTATGCAGGTCGTGATCCACAAGGAGGGACTGGCGATGGAAGCTTTTAAGTAAGTTCGTTTCTTTTTTAGTTACAAAATATGCTAGGAATTTCTTCTCAGTTTTAGGAAAAGAAAACAAAAAGGTTAAGTTAGAAGATGTAAAGAAGATGGTTAAAGAAAAGATAATGATGACGATGTTGTTGTTGTTTTATTTACAAAAGAAAAGGAAAAACTAAATAAAAAGGAGAATGTTGGTTTTGGAGTAGAATTCTAAACTAAGAATTAAAAGAAAATTAAAAATTCTTTCTTACATCTTTCGTGCTCATATACCTTGGATTCGTCACTATGACTCACCTAGTCTCTAAAGGCGATCAAGCATGGAAAACTCGAGAGACGGCGCAAGGGGGCGTCGGATCTAAGAGGAGAGAGAGGTAAAGTGAGAGAGAGTGAAGCTAGTGAGACAGATAGGGAGATTTGGGAGAGTGGGTAAGGAATTAGAGAGAGAGGTTTGTGAAGAGAGAGAGAGAGAGAGAATTTAAGAGGAGGAGGGGGTGGTCGTCGGGCGTCAGGGGAGGAAGGAAGGAAGGAGAAGGGAAAAGAAAAGGGAAGAAGGAAAAAGAAGAGAAGAAAAGGAAAAAGAAAAAAGAAAAAAAAGAAAAGGAAAAAGGAGGAAGGAGATTGATGGAAGGGGAGGTGACGGATGGGAGAGGGGTTTAATGGGGGGGTGATGTGGCAGTGGGAAAAGAAAAAGAAAAAGAAAGAAAGAAAGAAAAGGAAAGATCCAAAAATATAATATTAAATTAAGGTTGGAAAATATCGACTGTTCCAAAAAAATCCCCAAAATACCCAGAGGTAGAAAATATCATCCTGAGAAATAAGACAAAATCAGTTTTAGAAATAAAATCTCATTTTCAAATTAAAAATCCTGGAGTCAATCATCGATACTGGTCTATACCGGTTCGGCCGGATTTTGATAATTTCTAAAAAATCTCAGAAAATGCATTAAAGAAGAAAATATGATTTTAAGAAAAAATGTGAAAGTAGAGTTCAGAAATTCAATCTCGATTGTAAACTAAAAATCCTAGAATCAACCAGCGATACTGGCCGACACTAATTCTGGTGGAATTTTGATAAATTCAGATTCTCAGAAAAAAATATTTAGATAGAAAATGTAATTTTAAGAAATAATTTGAAAGGCTATTTCTTGAAATTCAACTCTGTTTGTAAATTAAAAATCCGAGAATCGATCAGCGATACTGGTCGACACCGTTTTGAAGATTTTCATTTAATTCAGAAAAATTTCAAAAAATCATAGAAAATCTAAAATATTAGAAAATGATGTTTGAAATTGAAATCGGTCAAATCTGAATATCAGAGAGACCAAATCGAGAAATACCCTAGGACCGGGTCTCATGTTCAGACTAAGGCTGACTCCGAGTCTACGAATCCGGATCCAAGAAAAAATGATCATATAAATAATTCATAATACAAAACAAATACAGAAAGTAAATTGAAAAATATGATCAATAAATCTGAATACGTAACTAAGTACGTATTTTGGGAGCGGGGTGTTACATAGTGTCAAGACGCGAGGCTCGAAAGTATCACTGCAAAGTCAAGATGCGGGGCTCGAACCTGCATCTCAGTATCACTGCAAAGCCAAGATGCGGGGCTCGAAGCCCGTTCTCAGCAGAGCTCGACACTCGCGTCTCAATACCACCGCGGCGTCCAAACGCAAAGCTCATGACCCGCATTCAGTGTTACCTCAACGGCTTCAACGGCTAAATGTAGAGCTGAAGCCCGCATTCTAACTGGAGAGGAGCCTTCCGTCTCAATTATAACTAACCACATTACTTGGTCAAGTACTGGCCACATTATGAGGGGAGTTAACCCCCATCATGGAGGGTTTTAGGAGACAGTTTTACCCCTAAAACTCCTATAAATAATTAAAGCTGTTATTAAAAAGGGGTCAGAATTTTCAGCTTAGGAATACTGATAAAGAGTTAAACTCTTCTACCAATTTGCTGAGTTCAAGTTTTTGCCTAAGTCTCTTTGAGATTTCATAGGACAGGAGCTGTGCTACTCCATCTGTGATCTAAGGAGAAGACTTTCAGAAGAGCTTGATGTTCATTCGGTCAACGAAAAATAAGATTCACTTTTCACCGCTACGTAAAGAACCCAGCCTTAAACAAAGAGAAGATCTGAGCTTGAGTGTTTTCTTTCTCTTGTAGTTGGGATTTTGAGTTGCTGTAACTTTTCATTGATTCAAAGAAATTTTGCAATACACTTTCAACATTCCTCCACGTACAATGATGTCCTCCTTCTAAAGAACTCTTCTTCAGGTAGGAAATAGCCTTTGCCATACTAAGCCTGTTTCAATGTGGCTCTGTTATCACCAATCATAGAGGGACTGTCTCTTGATCTCTTCCTGAAATTTTTGAAACTTCTTTCTTGAAGTTTAGGCAGTTGACTTGATATCCATGCGTCTATGCTCTGCAAACATTATCTTTGTGTTAACTTGATGAAACGTGAACTAGTAGATTTTCGAGTCCCAAGTTCTTCAGACGCAAGTGTTGACACTCTAAAAAAGACAAGATTCTGACTAGCCTAAACAATGTCTAAACTTGTTGACATTTACAAAAGATAAGTGAAAGATAGGCTGATTGGTCCGAACAATGTCTAAACTTGTTGACATTTACAAAAGACAAGCGATAGACAAGCTGACGACCAGTTCTGTACTTGTTGACATTTACAAAAGACAAGTGACAGATAAGCTGACGACCAGTTCTCACCCATCTCTGAGGGACAAGGAAGCAAATTGGACTCTACTGATCAGACAGTAAGCCCAGATTGTTTCTAAACAGACCTCAGCAGGTCTAAGATGCTAGCACTTAGCATCACATGAGCTCAAAGGGATAGCCTCGCCTGAGAGGCTAAGATCATCTAAACTTCGCCTTGAAGCCATTCACAACTCCGTCAGGAAGCTAACTCATAGCTTCGCCTGAACTGCTCAAGTTAACTCCGCAGAGACTTAGCTTCGCTTGAAGCCACACGCAACCGCGCAGAAGGGTATGCGGTAGCTTCGCCACAGACGATATCTAGCTTCGCTGAAGAGCTGTCTTCTGACTTTGCCATATGGTCCTTCCAGCTCCGCTGCGAGCTCGATGCGGGCAGCGCCGCTGCGGGTCTGTCATGGTCAACTTTTGACCAATTAAATCTCCAGATGAGATCAAATCTAATCGGATCAAGATCAAATCCAATCAGGATCAAATCTGAGATTAAATTTGGCAGTTGATTGCCATAATCTCTTGACTCTCCTAAAACGAGTAAGAGGATCAGGGGAGATCTTCTAACTATATGGAAAGAATCAAAACAGATCAAGAGGATCAACCGACCTGCTACTTCTAACTTCGCAAAAGCTGATCCTAGCCTCACGGCGAGGCTACTTTCCAGATTTAAACAGATTTGATTCAATCTGTTTCTATATTTTCAAGGGACAGTTATACCCTTGCTCTCCCTATAAATAGCCCACCAGGGGCACAAGAAGAAAAAACCCCTGCGCATGACGACCTCCTACACACGCAAAGACTTCTTTTGGACGACTTCACGGGAAGAGACGGCAAACTTCTCGAGAGGACGCACCGTGCGTACAAACAGAGATCTATTCTCTTGAATTCAGAGATTTTTAGAGAGTTGCTTCTCTAATCAGGGTGCTGATACCCTAATACCTCCCTTCTTCTCAAGGAATCTCCGAAACCAGGCGAGAAGGAATTCCTAAGTGAAGGCGGTTTTGAGAAGTAACAAGAGGGTTCTACCAACCTTCTGTTCTCCGATTCCCCAAACCAAGCGAGAAGGGAATCTCATCACTCGCATCGTCAAAGGGACAAAGTGATCACGCGCTGACCAGTCTCCTATCGGCACACTTCTCCAGAATCTCTGAGGAGACCTACTTGTAATCTTCTGTATTACTTGTAATTTAGCTCCTCAACTTCTTTTTTTTGTAAGTTTTCCCCTTTGCAAATCAATGGAAAACAAGATGGCGACTCCGCTGGGGAACGAATTCTTCGCTGCTAAGAATCAAGTGTCGCAATGCGACGAATAGACCTTCGGGTCTATCTGTGAATTCGGGAAAGCCGGTGCAGCCAAAGCCTCTCTGGCTAAATCTTCAAGGCACGTCTCTGCGGAGACAGATAAGGATCTCTGCGAGCGTACTGCGGTTCTCTGGCGCAATAAGGAAGCATGCCCGCAGTCCAAGTCTAACACTTTAGAGAACCTGGTTGTCCACTTCGACCAGGAAAAATTTGAAGAAGTCCTCTCTGGGGGTGGTCTAATGCTTCATGCACGGAAGCATAGAAAGGTCTCCATGACCAAGGTTTCAGAACAGAAACCAGGAGCAGAATTCTGCCAACACCCCTCAGGCTCGCGTGTGGCTAGTCAGGTTCCTTGCGAACCTAAGTCTCCCTTGTCAAAGCAGATGTGGAGGCCAAAACAGAAGGCTCTGGGCAAAGCCTTAGGCGTAGCTACGCCAGAAGTGCGTCTCTCGCGCGAAGAAAAAGGCAAGATGCCTGCCTGCTCCAACAATGCTGCTAGCCGCGAAGATACAAGGGCGACAGTACCTTCGCCCAATTCAAGATCAGTAGTGCCTCGCGCCAGCCTCGTTCTCACGAGCGAAGCTACTGTACCACAGCGTACGCGCGGCGTCCATAGCTGCGAAGCCCAAGTCAAAGCACAACAGCGTGCTTCGTTCGCTCTTTGCAGCGGAGTTAAGGGATTGTCCCTAAGTGCTGATAGCGTTGCTTATGCAGCTTCAGCGCCCAAGGGCGTTTCCAAAGCTTTTAGCCACGAGGTTAGAACCGAAGCACTATCCAAGGCCAATCGCCTTCGCAGCAGCACAGCGGATAAAGTACCACAGCGTGCTCCGCCCTCCGATTCGTCAAGCGCTAAGCTCATGCCTTGCGGCGGAGCTAAGGGATTGTCCCTAAGTGCTGATAGCGTTGCTCATGTAACTTCAGTGCCCAAGGGCGTTTCCAAGGTTCTTAGCCGCGAAGCTAGAACTGAAGCACTACTCTGTGCTAATCCCCTCTGCGGTGATAAAAGGAGCAGGATATCGTCCTATGCGCAATCCAAAAGAGCTTCTGCGCTGGATCGTTTAAGCCCAACTGGGTCTGACTTATGGGAATTCTTGACGAACAAACGGAAGTCGAAATCTTTTCGAACTACTTCCCCCTGTTGTCAACAAGTGGGATGTCAGCTGGTGACCGTCCAGTCAGGCCATTGCTGGCTGGGACCAATCCTCGCCACTTCCCCAGGCTGACGATCAGTTTTTGATCGGCTGTCGGTACAAGCCCTGGTGAAACATCATAAAAGGAGCGTCTCGCGAGACCTACCCTCTGCATCCGTCAACATGACCGGGAGAGGACAAGAGCTGCGCAGGGGCAGACAAGCGTCCGACGATACTCCCTACAGCTCCCCAGATTCAGATTACAGCCCAGGCTTAGGCGAAGTCTTGGTGCATGAAGAGGGTGTTTTTCGAAACACCAGATCTAGGGTGGCGATACCCTATAGTTATGAACAGCCTTCTTCCTCAACGGCAGTAGCCTCGCCAGAACCAAGGAGAAGATCAGTCCAGTCATCTGATGAAGAAGATAAAGATAGCGGGTATGCTTCTTCGGCGACAGTCAGCTCGGTGCGAACAGACAGAGCATCAGTAAACATGGCTGATAATGGTAATGACGACTTTCGTCGACGTTTGGAAGCTCAGAAGTAAACTTTCAAAACTCAGCAAGAAGCTCTGGACAACATTCAACAGATGCTCGCTCAACTCCTTAATAACCGGAATAACAATGATACCGGGAGTAACCATGACGAGGAAGAACATCTTAGCAATGACCAGCCGAAGACGGAAAAGTCCAAGGAGGGTTCTTCTTTAGACGCTGAAGTCCTTAGGGCCTTCAAGCTCAAATCGCATCCCTAACTCAGAGGGATGAATTAAAGAAAGTAGGGCAGTCCGTCCTTACCCGCTGGAGTGAGATTCAGTACCATACCCACCGAAGTTTAAACCACCAACGTTACATATGTACGATGGTAAAAGCTCGCCGAACCAGCACATCTACTATTTCTGGTCTCAAACCGGTAATGTTATAGACAATGACGCTATCATGGCTAGGCTGTTCATTGGCACCTTAAACGGGGTAGCATTTGATTGGTTCCGAAGTCTCTCTCTGGGCTCTGTCAATTCTTGGATCGATCTGAAAACCCGATTCCTTTCTCATTTCTATGAGGACGATACCGACGTAACCATGGACAAGCTCCTCTCCACCGTGTAGAAGAAAGGCGAATCTGTCCGTGACTATATTGAGCGATTCAGAAACTTGTCTTTGATGTGCCCAGCAGGGATGCCATTACCCATGCTCTTACAGACGTGCATGCACAACTTCTTAGACCAAGTAGAGATTCGCATGGGGGCTGTCAAAGCCCATACCTGAAAAGAACTGGTCGAACAAGCTGAGATAGCCGAAAAGTCGGCTAAAAAGTTTGAACCCTCTACCCCTAAAAGCAAATGGGGTATGAACAACAAAGGACGTAGCGACATGGCGCAGTCTTCTCAAGCCAAAGGGAAGGAGACTATGTCCGTTGAATTATCAGAGGATGTTCAGTCAAAGGCCAAGAAAGGTGGCTTCAATAATCAGGAGTCTAAGTTTCCTCCGAAACAGTATTCCTTCAGAGACGATCAGGTGGTCACAATATTCCATTTACTCTACAAAGGGAATAAAATGAAGCTACCAGAGGCTCGACGTCCCAATGAGATAGGACGCACGAACGATCCCAAATACTGTCTCTACCACAGGATGATTCACCATCCTACCGACAAGTGTTATGTCCTCAAGGACAGAATTCAAGCCTTGATCGACGCAGGGGTCCTGACACTGAAGGCAGAGCAGAAGAAAGTCACTGCCAAAATGGTGACTCTCGAGTTCGGCAAAACCCCAAAGGTCCCAGTTCCCGACAGGACCTATCCAGTCCCTGTGCCACGGCTGGAAGTCAAACATCCTGCGGCTAAAACTCAGGATAATAGAGGTCTTGTTCCCTTGACATTGGAGATAGGGGAAGTCATGTGGATACACCCAGACCTTATCCAAGACGTACAGTGGGATTCAAAGAAGTCCAAGTTGAAGGGCAAATCTTGCAATGTCATCTCCCTCCTGCCGGACGATGACAATCTTACGTCAGCTTCCCTCAGTGATTCTGAAGGAGAAAAGCATGCTTGCACAACGCAGGCCGATGTACCTCAGCCGACGGGTACTCGATCCGGAAAATCATACTTAAAACAGTATGAGAAAGCTACTGACGAGACACAATAGCAAACGACGTCAGTACAAGTATCAGCATCCGCTTCGATTCCAACCAAGGGAAAGGAGAAGCCTAAGGAAGTCCGGTTCGACCATGTCCTAAAGAAGCCTTCAGGCCCAGGGCTTGACACGCCCTTTCGTTTTGACATATTGGCCCAACTGGCTACTATCCCAGCTCGTATTACTATACACGAGCTACTTTGTCTCTCAAAAGAGACAAGAGAAGCGCTCAGAGATGCACTGGCTGATTTAGAATCATTCATGACGTATATGCCAGAAGTCTTTAAAGATGACGCTCAGTCTTCTTGCTCCGAATGCCATCATATGCAATCAAAGGTACCTGCTATTACCTTCACAGCGGAGGATATGTTGGCAGATGTTCTTCGATGGAGCATCATGAATAGGTCCTAAGGGCAGGATCATCGCCGGCGTGGGGGTTGTGTTTATCTTTCCACAAAATCACGTCCTTCCTAGAGCATTCTCTCTGACGGAGTCATGCTCCAACAATGTAGCGGAATATAACGCTCTACTCATTGGTCTTCAGCTCGCCTACGGAATGGGGGTACGCTACCTCGAAGCTTACGGCGATTCAAAACTAATTATCAATCAGGTTAAAGGCGAATATGAGGTCCGCCGCGAAGACTTGATGCCTTATTATCACACAGCCATCGAATTGGCTAATCTGTTTGATGGTTTCTATATCGGGCACGTGTCTCAATCTAAAAATACCAAGGCGGACGCTCTTGCTGCATTAGCAACAACATTAGCCTTACCGGTTGACACCAAGTATCACCTCACAGTGGCAACTCGACACCTTGTATGCTCTAAGCATATGTTAAAAACCCGAGAAGTCTATAATGTCTCCACGGATCTTGAACCGAGAGATTGGCGATTTCCTCTCATCGACTATGCCTTACATGGTCTGCTGCCAGACGATCCTAAAGAAGTGGCATCCATCAGACGAAAGTCTCTCCGTTTCTACTACGATCCAATTCTGAAGACACTTTACCGTCGTTCATATGACGGTGTCCTCCTCCGTTGCCTTTCCAATTCAGAGGCGCAGGAAGTGCTTAAAGAAGCACACGATGGCATTTGCGGAGCTCATCAGCCAGGGCCAAAACTTAAAGACAGATTGCATAGGCTTGGATACTATTGGCCAACCATGATAGCCGATGTCATCCAATATGCACGGAGGTGTAAAGCGTGCCAGATTCATGCGGACTTCATACACCAATCCTCAGAGTTGCTCCTCCCAACTGTTGCTTCATGGCCATTTGAAGCATGGGGAATCGATGTTGTAGGGCCAATCAGCCCCTCTTCGATAAGAGGTTACCGGTTTATCTTAACAATAACCGATTACTTTTCAAAGTGGGCAGAAGCCATACCACTGGTAGAAGTCAAAACTTCTAACATGGTGAATTTCATCAAACACCATGTCATACATCAATTTGGTGTCCCTAGGCGGATCATCCATGATAACGGTCCCCAATTCATAAGCCAGGTATTCTATCAGTTCTGCGATAAATACCGAATTCAGAATGTGGCTTCAACTGCCTATAACCCCGCCGCTAATGGCTTGGCGGAAGCATTCAATAAAACAATCATCAAGTTACTCAAGAAGTTCATCTCCTCGAATAAGCGAGATTGGGACGAAAAGCTTGGTGAATGTCTTTGGGCCTACCGAATCACGGTTCGGGCCCCCACAGGCAATACGCCTTTTTCCTTGGTGTACGGGTGTGAAGCAGTCATACCATTGGAGATCCAGATGCCGTCATTACGAGTCGCTTAATGACTAAGATCACATCAGAGGACAATGATCAGTTGCGCCTTCAAGAGCTCGAAGCCCTAGATGAGAAGCGACTACAAGCTCAGCAACACATCGAGTTGTATCAAGCTCGAATCTCAAAAGCCTTCAATAAGAAGGTCAAACAGAGAATCTTCCAGAAGGGAGATTTGGTTTTAGCCGTCAGACGACCGATTATTATGACGCACAAGACCAAAGGCAAGTTTCAGCCTAAATGGGAAGGACCGTTTGTAATAGAAACAGTCTATTCAAACGGAGCATACCGCCTTATGACTTTAGATGGCGATTTACTCATGATGCCAATCAATGGCAAGTTATTAAAGAAGTATTATCCTTGATTAAGGATCCTTCTCATGATCAAGTTAACACTATACCTCTGATCAAGACCTTCACATCCAAGGTACACGTAAGGAGAGCCTCTCTCTTCCTCCAAACGAGATTATGCAACCATAAACCAGTAGGAACCTGGTCATACATTGTTTGTCTCAAAGGAGAATTAAGGTTACACATACTAAATGATCCAACATCCTTAACGGTTAAGGATAGAGGAAAATGTTGGCCTTTAAGCCCAACATAAGTCCTCGATAACTCATCATGCTGAGGGGAATAGCATGGCTAGCCCGACTTAAACGGTAATTGGTAAAGGCATATCAAACCCGTTGACAGCTGGGGATTTGCTAAAAATCCTAAGGGACCTGTCCCCATTCGATTCCCTCTCCAAAATCACTTACCAATTCTCATCTATAGAATGATAAGACCACATATATAGATCTTTCCATCCATTTTGCTGTTATGTTAACATTAAACCTATGACAGCGATCTCCTCATTTTTCGTAATGAAAACGAAACCTTTTTCCAAATCCCATCAAATTTTGAGCTTGGTGGCTTCTCAACCGGTTATGTCATTGCGACCTCTGAATTGGCAGATAGCCAAGTCTTAATTTCGAGCCTGTTGACATTTACAAAAGACAGGTCTCACCTTTTAGTCCGTCAAGGACTAATTTTGAGCTTGGTGGCTTCTCAATCAGTTATGTCATTGCGACCTCTGAACTGGCAGATAGCCAAGTCTCAATTTTGAGCCTGTTGACATTTACAAAAGACAGGTCTCACCTTTTAGTCCGTCAAGGACTAATTTTGAGCTTGGTGGCTTCTCAACTGGTTACGTCATTGCGACCTCTGAACTGGCAGATAGCCAAGTCTCAATTTTGAGACTGTTGATATTTACAAAAGACAGGTCTCACCTTTTAGTCCGTCAAGGACTAATTTTGAGCTTGGTGGCTTCTCAACCGGTTACGTCATTGCGACCTCTGAACTGGCAGATAGCCAAGCCTCAATTCGAGCTTGTTGACATTTACAAAAGACAAGTCTCAATTTCGAGCCTGTTGACATTTACAAAAGACAGGTCTCACCTTTTAGTCCGTCAAGGACTAATTTTGAGCTTGGTGGCTTCTCAACCGGTTATGTCATTGCGACCTCTGAACTGGCTGATAGCCAAGTCTCAATTTCGAGCCTGTTGACTTTTACAAAAGACAGGTCTCACCTTTTAGTCCGTCAAGGACTAATTTTGAGCTTGGTGGCTTCTCAACCGGTTATGTCATTGCGACCTCTGAACTGGCAGATAGCCAAGCCTCAATTTCGAGCTTGTTGACATTTACAAAAGACAAGTCTCAATTTCGAGCCTGTTGACATTTACAAAAGACAGGTCTCACCTTTTAGTCCGTCAAGGACTAATTTCGAGCTTGGTGGCTTCTCAACCGGTTACGTCATTGCGACCTCTGAACCGACAGATAGCCAAGTCTCACCTTTTTAGTCCGACAAAGACTATTTTCGAGCTTGGTAGCTTCTCAACCGGTTACGTCATTGCGACCTCTGAACTGGCAGATAGCCAAGTCTCACCTTTTTAGTCCGACAAGGACTACTTTCGAGCTTGGTGGCTTCTCAACCGGTTACGTCATTGCGACCTCTGAACCGGCAGATAGCCAAGTCTCACCTTTTTAGTCCGACAAGGACTACTTTTGATCTTGGTGGCTTCTCAACCGGTTATGTCATTGCGACCTCTGAACTGGCAGATAGCCAAGTCTCAATTTCGAGCCTGTTGACATTTACAAAAGACAAGTCTCAATTTCGAGCCTGTTGACATTTACAAAAGATAGGTCTCACCTTTTAGTCCGTCAAGAACTAATTTCGAGCTTGTTGACATTTACAAAAGACAAGTCTCAATTTCGAGCCTGTTGACATTTACAAAAGACAGGTCTCACCTTTTAGTCCGTCAAGGACTAACTTTGAGCTTGTTGGCTTCTCAACCGGTTATGTCATTGCGACCTCTGAACTGGCAGATAGCCAAGTCTCAATTTCGAGCCTGTTGACATTTACAAAAGACAGGTCTCACCTTTTAGTTCGTCAAGGACTAACTTTGAGCTTGGTGGCTTCTCAGCCGGTTATGTCATTGCGACCTTTGAACCGGCAGATAGCTAAGTCTCAACTTCGAGCTTGTTGACATTTACAAAAGACAAGTCTCAATTTCGAGCCTGTTGACATTTACAAAAGACAGGTCTCAACTTTTCAGTCCGTCAAGGACTAACTTTGAGCTTGGTGGCTTCTCAACCGGTTATGTCATTGCGACCTCTGAACCGGCAGATAGCCAAGTCTCAACTTCGAGCTTGTTGACATTTACAAAAGACAAGTCTCAGCTTTTAGTCCGACAAGGACTACTCTATACTTGTTGACATATACAAAAGACAAGTATCACCTTTCAGTCCGACAAGGACTATTTTGAGCTTGGTGGCTTCTCAATCGGTTATGTCATTGCGACCTCTGAACCGACAGATGGCCAAGTCTCATTATGTAGTACAGTAAGGACTCTCCTTTCAAATGGCTGCAATACAACTTGGAAGCGACAATTCAAAAAAAAATAAAACAAATTGGAGACACGACAGGGGAGTCAAAATAAAATTACTTTCATTGATTCCGAAAAGAAGGGATACATGAAGGCACATATATTACAAGCTATAAGGGTGCTTCATAAGATTTGATCCGTTCTTCAAGAAGCGCCAGCCTTGTCTTCCTATCATCAGCAGCCCGGACAAGCGCCTGCGATCTCAGCTCAGCCTCATTAAAGCTCGCTGTCTGAGCCAAGCGAGCTTCAACCTCAACCAAGGTTGCCCTCTGAGCTAACTCTCACCGCGAGAGTTCGTCACTCTGAGCCTTAAGTTGCTCAAGCCGCGTAGCCTCTTCAAGACGCACTGGTTCAGCCTTAGATAAGAGAAGATTTGCCTTCCTGATCATCTCCTTGGCCTTTTCAATTTTATCTTCAGCGTCAAGAAGAGCACTGTTAGAAGCATCTATGGCGTCCCCGAGCTCTACCTTCCTTGTTTCCAAGGACTTCAAGTCAGAAGAAAATGACCTTAGCAGCTTCCTGAGCGGCAAGATGGGCTTCATGCATTTGAGCAACAAGGTGCGCAAGCTGCTCGCTAACTGAAGACTCTAGGTCCGAATGGCTAAGATGGCGCCATTCGTCTACATCCCTCTCAAGTTGGTCTACCAGAAGTTCCAATGCAGCGGCCTGGTTATCCCCTCCAAAGTCCCGGATACTCTCAATATTTTGGGAGAGGACTACCTTTAGAGCAGAGAATGAGGTAGTCGAGCCTTTCAAAATCAAATTGATGGATCGCTTCAAGCCCTTATAAAAGCTATCGACTAGCTCAGCCACGAATTCATTCTCGGCCTCAATCACTCCTGGCAGACGAGCAGCCTCTGAAGATTCCACTGGCTTTATTGACACCGCTGTGGAAGGAATAGTAGAAGCACTGGCTGCAATAACCTGAGAGGTCACCGGTGATCTCGGAGGAGTCTTCATTGAAATTAGGACACTAGCCACAACCGAGGTCGGACTAGTGACTATTTCCGGGAGAGCGGGCTCAACCACCAGCGTTGGGGAAGTAGGACTTGTAATCACCCTCAGCTCCGCACCTGGCAAAATAGAGGGCGCTGGCAAAACTGATGGCACCTCACCCGTTGATATAGTTGGAAGTGAGGTTGCCTCCGTGACTACCGTCCCCTCAATCTCTGTTCCTCTGACTGGTTCAGGCTGATAAGAGGGCAGGTCACCATACAAAGCATCCAACTCAGCAGCATCCGCCGCGGTCGAAGTGCTTACTTCACCCCTGGATCCCTCAGGAAGACGGGTGGGCTCTCTTGAAGTCAACGCACCCAGAGGCGGAACACCTGCAACAAAACTTTGTTTAGGCAAGGCACAACAAATAGCAAGAGTCAAAAGGTCAAAACCGTACCAAAAGATAATGTCGCCTCAATCGTCTTGGCGGCTACATCAGTCTCTACGGGCTCCATCGGAAAATCTTTGGCGGAGTCAACATGAATGGCCAGCCCGCCTTCGCTTGCCGAACCCTCCGTGGTCCACCCAAAGGAGCTAGAAGCTTCGGAACTTCCTTTCGAAGTCCCGGCGCCCGAAGGACCGACATCAGCCGCGTCATCTCCGGATCCTTCTGAGACGGCGAAATAGCCAGCTTCATCGCCCTCCTTATAAGTAAACAAGGGATCATAATGCTCCCCTTGTTCTCCGACAGCTTCAGCTCTCGGGCTTCTCAACGCCTTAGTTCCTGCATCACAAGCAAATAATGAGCTGTCCGGAACACATAAAAAGTATATTACAAGAACGAAGCTGATCTTACCCGGGTCCGGAGCGACTTCGCCAGTAGTCGGTTCGGGAACCGACG
Source organism: Agave tequilana (assembly GCA_038442645.1). Taxonomy (NCBI): domain Eukaryota; kingdom Viridiplantae; phylum Streptophyta; class Magnoliopsida; order Asparagales; family Asparagaceae; genus Agave; species Agave tequilana. Next base: position 286,507 of record JAVJIF010000870.1, on the reverse strand, counting down.
ATTCAACTACTAACGGGGCAAGAGAAGGAAGCGCTGCAGATGGTTCGCCCTCTACAACAACTGTAGGAGCTTGGCGACGGGGTTTCTTCACCACCTGCTTCCTGCGAGATCCACCCTTCCGTTTTCGCTTGAAGTGGACGTCGGGATCTTCTTCCTCCACTTCTTCAACATCGGTATGTTCTACGGGGGCTGTCCCCACCATGCCAGAAGCAGCTGCAGGAGTCTCGGCACCTGTCTCCGCTTTGAAGCGAGGACTTTCTGCACCGAGGCTTCACTGTCGTCAACAGCAATGAACTCCCCAAGGCCTGGGACGCGAACCCTTTTACCCTCACCTTTCTCAGTGACCTTCCGGTTTAGCCGCTGAGAAATCAACTTCACATCAGAAGAGTTGATAGAGAATCCAGTGGGTGTGGAGTTTGAAGTTGCATACCACTGGCAGAATCCCAGGGTCATTAAAAGGTTCAGAGTTCTTAGCGGCATGCACAGCCGCGCCTCGGTACAGCCTGCAATGAAGAACCGCCAGGCACGGGCTCCATCGATGAGGCTCCCCATGAAAGCCAGATTGATGTTTGCGTTGCCCACGTACAGTTGGTCATATCCAAACTGACGGGCAAACCGACTTGGAACATGAGGCTCCAAGTAGCAGATGTCCCCGCTTCTGTACAATAAATGTGAGGGCCGAATGCTGACCAGCCACTCAAAAATTCCCCGGCTCAATGACGTTTGCCCTTCCCCCACGTCTTTGAACTCCTCTCCATCCCGAATTTAGGGGAAGCAGTAGAAAAAGCTATAGATGTCATAGCGATTCAGCAACTTACGGACCGCAGCCACATAAGTCCTTAGCCATGAACATCCTTCGAATCGGCAGAGAAGTGCCGTTCAAACACCTTCATGGGGGTCCTCTCCGACTTCAATCAAGGAGGGACAGTGAAGGGCAAACCACGCCATCAAATATGTATACGGCAGACCTATTCTGGGGTTCGGTCCATCACTGGGCAAAACAGTCCCCTTTCCCCGCTTCGTCGAGGGCGGCCTACAGAAAGCCTCCGTCAATGCACGAAGGCCTCTCTGAATACAGCACACCATGGCCGGAAGAAGTCCCAGAGAATGACCATAGACTAGACGAACAGCAGGCAGCAGGACAGTCGGATGAATGACGTCACCCGACGAAGATGGCACCACGCACCTCTTCAACCAGACCGTCAAGAAACCAGCCAACAGTGCCTTCTGGGACATCGGCCGACGAGCCTGGTGATGGAAACTCCGAAGGATATCACCTTTCTCATAGGGGCCGTCGTCTTCTTCCACAATCAGATCCCCTTGAGAATGCTTTTGCATCCGGCTAAAGATGTCTTCGTCAGTGACTCCACAATAAGCCGCTTCAGGAGTGTTTTCCATATCGGGGAACAAATACTCTCCCCAGCTCTTCAAGCTGCATGAAGTTCCTTTACTGCTTCCATGCATACTTGAGCAAATGTACAAATGGCACATTAACTCCCGGTAGGTCTCAAACAAGGCGGGCTCCTGCTTCTCCAGAAGAGCCAATTCCGCCTCGCACGGGAAGTATTCTTCATATGGGAAAGATCCCAAGGACAAAGCAGAGACTTCCCACGTCTCATGCAGAGCCATACCCAATTTGCCGACAGGGGTGAAGAAGGTCCCTGTAGCCGGGCAGTATAACTCAAAGATGGCGTAGAAGTTCGCTACGCTCATCTGAATGCCATAACAGGTCGCCCTGACGGCCTTATAAAGATTCAGCCTCTCCAGATCCTCCTCGAAATGAGCAAGGACATATAGAGTCAAATCCCTCCACCATGCCTTCGGAGGGTGAATCCACCTTGGAGTCCTGAAGTCAGTGGCTGGATGTTACCACGAACCTTAAAGAATTGATTCCCAAAGGTCTGCGCCACCGCAGAGTTTTCTCCCACTGGGATGTCTGGGAGTACATTCCCAGGGTGGAGACCCATTATGCAACGAGGAGGCCCCGCTCTTGTGTAACCGGGTGAGGGAATTATCAACTTCCCTACGTGAACGGATTCAGTAGTCCGACTCACTTGCCACTGCATCTTTCGAGCCCTCGTCACGCATTGAAAGAAGGACAAGGGAAAATGCCGCTTGTTAGATGGAAGATAGAACTTCTCGCCATCTAATTGGAAAATCCACTGCCCTTCTCCGCCTAGCAGCTGGCGACCATGGTTTAGCGCCGCATCTCCAAACATGAAGCCGGGCTTCCGATAGATTCGTCGGTCAAAATTTTCAAGGGAAGCAGTAGTCAAGATGCTCCTCATGGTGCGTTGATCCTCACCATAAATAAGTGTATCTCGAGCAGGAGAGCTCCGCTCGCTGAAAAGCGAAGCCTGCCCTTGGAACTGTAGGCTGACATTGCCGTCTAACCCCCTGGCTGTGCTGAAGAGACTGTTCAAAGGACCAGGAGTGTAGTGCTCTGCAAGAACAAAGAAAAACCATGATTAGTTCATCAGCCGAACAAGGGCTAAAACTAGAAAGCAAAATTTGATAAGGCATAGCCTCGCTCTCTGAGCGAAGTTGGCCTAACGATAGCTTCGCCCCGAAGCTTAGCTTCGCAGCTGCCGTATAACTCCGCATCCCACACGAAGGCAGGATGCAGGAAAATATCCAAGTGTTAGCTTCGCTCTGGAAGCTTAGCTTAGAGCAACAGAATGCGACAAAGCCCCAAGGGCTAACTTCGTCAGAAGGGCATTACGGTTCTTTTCTGTCAAATTTCAAAGGACAGCTTCGCATCCTGTCATTTAACAGGATGTGAACTGCCTAAGGGATAGCTTCGCTTGGAAGCTTAAAGAAAAACTCTTCAGTTCTTGGATTCCCGATCAAGGAATCAAGGAAAATTCAGGGAATCGGACTCCCTAAAATTACACGATCATGATTGATCTCGTTCTGGATTCATTTAAGGACAGCCAGAAATCGGCTTTAAAGGAGAGACGACAGTCTCTAATCAAAAGGGAAAGTTCCCTACCGGCGATTGGTCGTCCAATGACCGGAGGAGGAGAAGGACCCTTCGTTACAGAGGTTGCGACCTCTTTTCCCGCTCGTCTCTTGGGAGCCATTGAAGAACGGTGGAGGTTCTTGAATTCTCAAGTAAAGAAGGAGGAAGAAGAAGAAGAGTCAAATGCTCTGGAAAATTCAAAAGAAGTGATGACTCTCTCTTAGCCCGATCAGGCTTTATAGGCCGATGAGCGCCTGAAACGACGCCTCGAAAAGAGTACAGGCTGTCATTTCAAATTAATTTGAAATGGCGCCTAAAGCGCCTTCCCGGAAGCGCTGATTCAGCCCCGCTAAGGGCTAACTCTGCCATAAGTCAAGTGCTGACTTAGCGCGACGTATCGATTACTTCGCCGCAAAGCCTACCTTAGCTCCGCTAAAGGCACAGTCCGAACTTCGCTGGAAGCTCGTCCCTGATTCAGAAAGGATTGTCCTTAACTTCGCATAGCTCCGCTGAGTCAATTCAAAATGAAGGCAAAGCAAAGATCAGATGAGCAGAAAATAAACTTTCATTAATTTAAAAGGAAGGGTACATTGATACTATATCAAGGTGTGTTTCATACAACAGAATCATTTGCTCAAAAGGCATACAAGTGGTCCTTTATACTTTCAAGCCAAACCAACTGGACACGAAAGGCCTTCCTCCTGCATAAGGCCGTAATCCTTCGCATAATGACAGATGGTGCCACCAGGACAGATGGTGCCACCAGGAAGTTGAACCTTCCATAATCAAAATTGGTGAAGGACCGATTGCCACAAGAAGGCTGGATCTTCTTTGATGAAAATTGGCAATGAAGGATCCGATACCTTACAGGTGGCGTCCGCTTTCTCAAAGTGGATCATCTCGGATAAGCGACTACCAGCCTCGCCTCGAAGTGGATCATCTCGGATAAGCGACTGCCAACCTCTTCTGAGAACACACATCAGTTGCCCCAGTTTGTTCCTCTTGCTTAGGATTAAAGTTTCAACCGAAAAAGCAAGAGGCAACTTCCTGGTCTCTTTCATTAAATCACATGATTGAAGAATATAGCTCACTGCAATGCAAACTGAAACAAGTTAGCAGTAAGTCAAAGGAAAAGCTGCAAAAACGCTAAGTCAAATTCCTTGGGGCGAAGCAATTTAAATCCGATTCAGTTGCAGTTTAACAATGGATTCCAGTTTCAGTTAAAGCAGAGGATAGCCTCGCTTGCACAGTGATGATGGGCTAGCTCAGCATAAGCCAAGTCCTAGCCTCGCCTATATGGCTAGACCAGACTGATCCTGAGAGACGCAGTCTTGGCCCCACCTATATGGCAAGACTGGCTCAACTTTGAAGAGACCAAGTCCCAAATTTTTGCCTAAATGGCGAACTTAACACACATGCAATGATCTTTCTTCGATCAAGTCAAATGATAGCTTCGCTGGGAAGCTGGGCTGAAATCCTTCTCTGCAGATCAGTCCAATACAAACAAAGGACAAGGGAAATCAATCCCTGAGGCAGCTGTTAAAGCTAAATTAAGGGAGTTAAACTCCCTAAAGGTGATCAGTCTATTGGTGAAGTCTCTGGATGACCGAGACTTACCGTCCTTGGCCGGATAATGACCAGAGTGGGCATCCCCACTAGTTCAGAGATCTGAGTATCTCTCTCCAATAACTAAGAGAAGAGAAGAGCAGACCACTTCTCTTCAGTGGACCTCAAGTGTCCTATTTATAGGCCTCATGGCCTGAGCGCTGCCGCTTCAGGCATAGAAGCGCGAGCGGATTTAAGGCATTTATTGAGCCTTGAAAAAGGGAACGGTTTCCCTCGAAACCGTGCAAGGAAGAAATGATCTCCCTCATTAAGGCATTTATTAAGCCTTGAGAGGGGAATATTCTCCCTCGGAAGTGCACAAAGGAGGAATAATCTCCCTCGATTAATGCAAGAGAGGTTATTTTAACCTCGAAAAAGGAGCAATCCTTCTCGTAACCGCTGAAAGCAGTTGGCCTCGGGAAAGGAAAGATGTTCCAAAGCGAACCTATTCTGGAAGGCTTGGACGCGAAGCTACCCAGACGCGAAACTACTCAGAGTCGCGAATCTACACGATTCTTCGGCGAATCTATCCCAAAGCAGGATTGAAAGCAAAGCTGAACTCAACCACCATGGCGATGTTCGTACTTCACATACCACCGATCAAAGTAATTCAAAGTATTTTGAAGTCTGAGCCATTGCAGACTTTCGAAAACTTTGAAGGGGGTCTTGTTGACACTCTAAAAAAGACAAGATTCTGACTGGCCTGAACAATGTCTAAACTTGTTGACATTTACAAAAGACAAGTGAAAGATAGGCTGATTGGTCCGAACAATGTCTAAACTTATTGACATTTACAAAAGACAAGCGATAAACAAGCTGATGACCAGTTCTGTACTTGTTGATATTTACAAAAGACAAGTGATAGATAAGCTGACGACCAGTTCTCACCCATCTCCGAGGGACAAGGAAGCAAATTGGACTCTACTGATCAGACAGTAAGCCCAGATTGTCTCTAAACAGACCTCTGCAGGTCTAAGATGCTAGCACTTAGCATCACATGAGCCCAAAGGGATAGCCTGCCTGAGAGGCTAAGATCATCTAAACTTCGCCTTGAAGCCATTCACAACTCCGTCAGGAAGCTAACTCATAGCTTCGCCTGAACTGCTCAAGTTAACTCCGCAGAGACTTAGCTTCGCTTGAAGCCACACGCAACCGCGCAGAAGGGTATGCGGTAGCTTCGCCACAGACGATATCTAGCTCCGCTGAAGAGCTGTCTTCTGACTTCGCCATATGGTCCTTCCAGCTCCGTTGTGAGCTCGATGCGGGCAGCGCCGCTGCGGGTCTGTCATGGTCAACTTTTGACCAATTAAATCTCCAGATGAGATCAAATCTAATCGGATCAAGATCAAATCCAATCAGGATCAAATCTGAGATTAAATTTGGCAGTTGATTGCCATAATCTCTTGACTCTCCTAAAACGAGTAAGAGAATCAGGGGAGATCTTTCAACTATATGAAAAGAATCAAAACAGATCAAGAGGATCAACCGACCTGCTACTTCTAGCTTCGCAAAAGCTGATCCTAACCTCGCGGCGAGGCTACTTTCCAGATTTAAACAGATTTGATTCAATCTGTTTCTATATTTTCAAGGGACAGTTATACCCTTGCTCTCTATATAAATAGCCCACCAGGGGCACAAGAAGAAAAAAACCCCTGCGCACGAAGACCTCCTACACACACGCAAAGACTTCTTTTGGACGACTTCACGGGAAGAGATGGCAGACTTCTCGAGAGGACGCACCGTGCGTACAAACAGAGAACTATTCTCTTGAATTCAGAGACTTTTAGAGAGCTGCTTCTCTAATCAGGGTGCTGATACCCTAATACCTCCCTTCTTCTCAAGGAATCTGCGGAACCAGGCGAGAAGGAATTCCTAAGTGAAGGCGGTTTTGAGAAGTAACAAGAGGGTTCTACCAACCTTCTGTTTTCTGATTTCCCGAACCAGGCGAGAAGGGAATCTCATCGCTCGCATCGTCAAAGGGACAAAGTGATCGCGCGCTGACCAGACTCCTATCGGCACACTTCTCCAGAATCTCTGAGGAGATCTACTTGTAATCTTCTGTATTACTTGTAATTTAGCTCCTCAACTTCTTCTTTTTGTAAGTTTTCCCCTTTGCAAATCAATGGAAAACAACAAGCACGATGAACTCCGTGTTTGAGGCCATAAACGCGGGTTTTGCATATGAGACTCGCGTCTGGAATTCATGATTTAGAAAAATTTAAGAATCACGTATGTTCTTTTGAAATCTTTAGACGCGAGTGTGGCGAACTCTACGTCTTAAAAGTCTTAGACGCTCTTTTGAAATCTTAGATGCGAGTGTGGCGAACTCTGCGTCTCGAAACCTTAGACGCGGATCTATAATGCCTGCGTCTGGAGTTCATGACGTAGAAAATTTTAAGGCTCGCGTCTGCACCTTTAATATATGCCCCGCGTTTTAATCATCTGACGTGAGTCTAATGTTGGGCTAGCATTCAGATCCATATTTTCTATCTTTGCAGAGTGTGATAAACTCTGTGTCCTAAAGCTTTAAACGCGAGATTTGTGTATAAGACTCGCGTCTGGAGTTCATGACTTCAGACACACATCTGTGCTTCTGGATTCATATTTTCTATCTTTGCAAAAAAGTAACCCTTTGGTTTTTCTCCTTCTTACAGGTTGTTGATTGGTCACTAATGTTGCACATTTATTATCATATTTCCATACTTATTATAGAATAAAATCTGCATTGTCCTAATTAAATGTTTAATTTATTTGCAGGCCCATTCCTTAAGGAGATGAAGAAAAACAAGCCCAAAAGCCCACCAAATTCTGATTAATTTAGAATAAATTTGAAATGAAGAAATCAGGGCAAAATCTTGACATATAAGGAAGGTTGAGAAGAATCCTCCCTGAATCAAGATGAAGAAATCAGGGCAAAATCTTGGCATATAAGGAAGGTTGAGAAGAATCCTCCCTGAATCAAGATGAAGAAATCAGGGTAAAATCTTGACATATAAGGAAGTTGAGAAGAATCCTCCCTAAATCAAGATGAAGAAATCAGGGCAAAATCTTGGCATATAAGGAAGGTTGAGAAGAATCCTCCCTGAATCAAGCAAGGTTGAGAAGAATCCTCCCTGAATCAAGCACAATCAAAGGCTGTTTTGTCAACTTTTGAAGTAAAAACAAGAAATCAGAAGAAGATACGGGAAATACATCAGACCAGGAGATTCCCCCAATCTTCCTGGGATCTTCTCCTTTAGGTTTTTTTGCCTATAAATACTGGTTTTAGCTGAGCAAGAACCAGGACGAGGCAGAGATAGGATTTAGACTAGTTTTTTCATTTTGTAGTTTAGATTTTTCTTTTCTTTTTATGTAATGTGTATGTAAGCTTAGGTTAGATAAAGATTCATGTAAGTAAGAGATGAAGCCCTATGTTGAGAGTGACACTGATGTACCCTTCTCCTTTCTTCCATCGTTTCAAGCAATAAAAGGTAATATTTTATTTTCTTCTTTACTTTCATTTTCTTTTTCCTCTTTCTACTTTACCTCCTTTGTTTTTGATGAGTTTGCAAGTGAAGCCAGAAGCATTAGTATAACGATGTTGTGTGAGTGCCAACGATAGTTCATGAAGACGTTCTCCTCCTCAAGATCCGTATCAATTCATTCTTGCTCAGCTTGATGATATAATGCGCACGGGGACTGAGCTCGATCGTATGGTCTATGCGTTGAACGCCTCCGAATGCAAGGTAGAACATGCAAAGGTTTCCAGGTAAGTCATCAATCAACTTAGGTAAGTATTTCTTCACTCTTCTTTCTTTCTTTTCTTTTATTTCTTTAGTATAGATCACCACCTCTTCCAAATCATTCTTTTTCGACTCATTTGTACATAGTCACTTTCTTTCCCCTTTCTTTGTAAATAGTCATTCTCCATTTCTCTCCACCTTCTTCATCTCTCATTTTCTTTCTAACTTTAACATAACTTTCTTTTTCATTTTCATTTCTTTAAATAAAGAAGAATCTTCGTTTTATCTTCATTAAGCTTTCAATAAAGAAACGTAAACGCATCTATCGCAAAACCCTCCTTGTGGATCACGATCCGCATAGCCACTTGCTATAGCGGTAAGAATTGAGCACTTGCACATCTTTATTTCTAAATCTAAAATTCTGTATTTTTTGTGCAGGTTTTACCTCAATCAAAATTTTGGCGCCGTTGCCGGGGAGGGTAACGTTTTTATTGAAATCTGATTTTTATTGAAAATTTTTTAGAACTAAAACGAACTTTCTTCTCTGTTGCAGGTTAGAGGGCAAGCAAAGCAGGACAATAAGATTGCAGTAACATATAAGTGGTATTGGGCCTCTGCTCTAGAAAGCAGAGACCAAGTGCCCTCTGCTTTGTCGCGTTTTCGCGGCCAAAGCCGCGGATCCGCGGCAAAAAAGAGTTGACTACTAACGTTGTTTTTTTGCAGGGCTGCTTGACTTGCAAATTTCTAGTTTTCTGCAATTTGTTTTTCTTATATGCCATCACCAAAAGCCTGCTAATAAAACAACAGTAAAATACTTGTTGAAAAAGATAAAAAATTGATTAGACGTTTGCATTTTAGGCACGTGTCTTTTCAATTCATTTATTTTTACTGTTGAAGAGTGCTGGAGCAAGGTACGTTCGCATTGCATGTAGAATAGGACTCATCTCTTGGTTGATTTTCATTGCTTTGAGTGAATCTTATTTACATATCTTGTACACTTGCACAAACTTATCTTAAGGGCACTAACCCATAACAAGATAAGGTGGGGATTTAATCACCCTTCCTTGGCCCAAAATCAGATTCCAAGCACTCACTAACCCAAGCCTAACTAAAAATGAGTAGACGTTGGCCCTAGGGACATCTCGGACTCAATTAGGAGATATCCTAAGGGAAAAAGGTGTTGGAATTTGACTCTTGCCAAATCAGTGTCTAGGAAAGGGATTTAAGGGCCAAAAGCCCGAAGGTTGGTGTTTATTTAATTAAGGAACGTCTTTGACGGAAACCTCCCACCAACCTTGCCCTGACCTGGCTGATTAGCTTGTGGTCAAAGTCTGCATTAAACCTCCCGTGGACAGTCTAATCAGTTAGGAGTCGTCTAGGTCATAGGTCTACCCTAACTTAGGCTAGAATTTTTTCTTTTTTGTTTGTTTATTTGTTTGTTTTTCTTTCTTTTTGTTTGTATTCCATTGTGTGATATGGCTTATAATAACAATTTTTTTAACTTCAATAATAATCTATATTATACATCAAACTCTTTTTCGGATATTACCAACCCGGCATATCATAACTTTAACCAACCTAGTGTGCCGGATTGGTCTTATCCGAATCAATACAACCCATGTCCCCAATCTTATAACCATAATTTTCATAACGATTTCAACTCTTCACAGAGTCAGTGGGGATTCACCTACCCCGAGTCCAATTTTCAACCAATTATCCCCCTCTCCACCTAGTCCACAATATTTTAAAGATTCCTACTCAGATCCACCAGTCCAAAATAGAAAACTATCAATTTTGGAAATGAGTATGCGTGAGTCCAAACACAAATCCTAAAATCTGATGGACTCACAATTTCACTACCAATTCAAAGACAACACTTCATCTTTTCAACACAATAATGAACATATCACCTATGAAGAGATGCTTGAAGCCATGACTCAGGCTCAAAACGCTCGTAATCACGACATAGAAATGATGGTCCAATCTTTACATTCTCACCGTTTGGCCAGTTCTGATGTCGGTAACCATTCTGTTAGAGCCGAAGAGTCATGTAGTTTTGGAAATCAAGGTTCCATTTCAGAACCGTCATTTGAACTTGCCCAAACTCCAAATAATATTGATAGTTTGGCAAGTTATCCCTTGCCTGAAATCGAACTTGAAAATGAATATGATCATGAACCTCAACTTAGTGATTCAATTTTACTTCCTGATTCAATAATGACTCCGGTGTCTTCACCTGATTTCACCTTTTCCCCGAGTCAACATTGGATCCTGTGCCAATTCATCATGAAATTGAATCACCTATTTTTGATGATCATATTGAACTTGACCAATTGTACACTTTTGAAAAATCCTATTGACAATTGGCAAGTTCTCATTTTTTTGATATTGAACTCAATGAGATATGTGACCTAGATTCTCAATTTGTGATCCAGTTCAACTTTCTGAATCATATTGACTCCTGTTTTGTTACCAAACTTGAGTAATATTTTAGAGTCAGTTTTGATTCCCCCACCTATCATTCTTGAACTTGAATCACCAATATTAAGTCACATCCCATTGTTAGAAAATACATGTGGACTTGAGTTTCAACTTCTTGACTTGGACCTAATTTCTGAACCTATTTTGACTCTTGAACCTTTACTTGACTTAAGTCACCTTCCTGAGTCGGTATTAGTTTCTGTCCTTCCTGAGTCCAAGTCAATCATTCTATCTTTTCACACTCCATTCTGGGACGAGGTGGTTGACAAATTTGACTCTGAAATCAGTTATGAAATTTGGAAATTAGATGGGGTCAAATACTTAATAAAAATCCTTCATGGATACATAATCTTAATGGGTTATATTAGAGAAACTTCTGGTGGGTTCCTACAAACCCAACGAAAAGTCGATTGGGCCGCATTTCGTAGACCAATCAGACCACCACCGGAACCACCACCTTAAGGTAACATTCTCCTTCCCTTTCTTCTTTTTCATGCATCTATGCATTAATTCATACATTGAGGATAATGCATGAGATAGGTGTGGGGGATGGTCTAACATAACTTAGGTTTTTCTTTTTATTAAAAAAAATTTAACATTTTCTTTACCTTTAAAAACTTTTTGAAAATAGAAACAATATTTTGACATATTTTTTGTAAGAAATTAAGTTAATTTTAAGGAATAGGAAAATCCAAATTAGGATTTCTTATACTTGTCAAAATAAGATTATTTGTTTGATTTTTAGGGTTAGGAAGATAATTTGTTAAAGTAATTTAGTCTTGATCTTTATCTTGATGAAATATGCACACTTCATACACTTACACACTTAGGGTTCAAAAATAAAGATTCTTATGCCTTATAAAAAAAAAAGAAAAAAAAAGATAAACAAATCTAATTATTGATTAGCTAAGTGCTTTGGCCTAAGCAAGCCTTAGTATTTATGTGAAAGATGATTAGATAAGTTTGAAAAATATATATATATATATATATATAAACATTCTCTGATTAAGCTGGGTATTTGTGCCTAATAAAGCATAAGTATTCACGCCTAAAAGGGGTTCAAATAATAAAATCCTTAGTTTTGTGGCCTTATTTGCTCGAGTCCTTAAGTCATTGGGGTGTTTTCTCACCCGGTGCCCTAGGACCGTTTGGTTTGGGAGTCATCGATTAAAGGCTCGTTACATGGGCAGATTAGAAAGCCTAATAGAACTAAGGAATAATACCAAAAATAAATTATATATATATATATAATAATAAATGAGGCATAAGAGTTAGAGTTAAAGACCCTTAGTCAAAATTTTCACAATCACAAGGTGCATATGACTTAGGGTAAAGTAATAGACCAGATGAGAAGTACAATTTGACTCCTTACTTTGATTGATAACAATTTTTGAATAGAGACTAAGTTTAGGAATGAAAAATTCAGTTTTTCCTATAACTTATAGATTGCTTAAATCTTACAATTATATTTCAAATATTTTTCTCTTTCAAAATGTTTTTTCGAAAATACTAACTCTTTGTTTCTCTTTCTTTATGGATTTTGTGGGTCTAATCCACTGAAAACCCTCACGAGACAAAACTCGTCCTCTAGGAGAAACCTAGAGGTTTAACGGCTTGTTGCATGTTGACACTTAAAAAAGACAAGATTCTTATTGGTCTAAACAATGTCTAAACTTGTTGACATTTACAAAAGACAAGTGACAGACGAGCTGAAGACCAGTTTTCACCCATCTCCGAGGGACAAAGAAGCAACTTGGACTCCACTGATCCAGCAAGCAGACAGTGAACCCGGATTGTTTCTAAACAGACCTCAGCAGGTCTAAGGTGCTAGCACTTAGCATCACATGAGCCCAAAGGGATAGCCTCGCCTGAGAGGCTAACATCACTCGACTTCGCCTTGAAGCCATCCAAAGCCTCGCCAGGAAGCTAATTCGCAACTTTGCCAAAGAGGACTTCCAGCTCCGCCAAAGGGTTTCTTTCGGACTTCGCCAGAAGCTGCCTCTAGCTCCGCTACGAGCTCAATGCGGACGGCTCCGCTATGAATCTGCCACGGTCAACCTTTGACCAATCAAATCTCCGGATGAGATCGGATCCAATCAGATCAAATCTAATTAAGATCAAATCAGAGATCAAATTTGACAGTTGATTGCCACAATCTCTTGACTCTTCTAAACGAGTAAGAAGATCAGGGGAAATCCTCCAACGATATGGAAAGGATTAAAACAGATCGAGAAGGTCCACCGACCTGCCAATTCTAGCTTCGCAGAAGCTGATCCTAGCCTCGCAGCAAGGCTACTTTCCAGATTTAAACAGATTTGATTCAATCTGTTTTCATATCTTCAAGGGATGATTATACCCTTGCTCTCCCTATAAATACCCGCCAGGGGTACAAGGAGATAGATCGATCGAAGACGAAAAGAGGACTCAACAAGCAGAGGCTTCTTCATAAGCACCGTGCGCTCTCGAATTCAGAGACCTTTTAGAGAATTGCTTTCTCTAACCAGGGTGTTGATGCCCTAACATCGTCCTTCTTCTCAAGGAATCTCCGGAACCAGGCGAGAAGGAATTCCTTATTGAAGGCGATTTTGAGAAGCAGTAAGAGGGTTCTACCAACCTTCTGTTCTCTGATTTCCCGAACCAGGCGAGAAGGGAATCTCATCGCTCGCATCGTCAAAGGGACAAAGTGGTCGCGCGCTGACCAGACTCCTATCGGCACACTTCTCCAGATCTCTGAGGAGATCTACTTGTAATCTTTTTAAGAATACTTGTAATTTAGCTCCTCAAACTCTTTTTTTGTAAGTTTTCCCCCTTTGCAAACATAATGGAAAACAAGATGGCGACTCCGCTGGGGATGAAATTCTCCACTGCCGAGAATCAAGTGTCGCAATGCGACGAACAGACCTTCGGGTCTAACTCTGAATTCAGAAAAGCCGGTGCAGCCAGAGCTTCTCTGGCTAAATCTTCAAGGAAAGTCTCTGCGGAGACTGAAAAGGTTCTCTACGAACCTACTGCGGTTATTTGGCGCAACAAGGAAGCACGTCCGCAGTCTGATTCCTTTACTTGTGAGAACTTGGTGGTTCAGTTCGATCAAGGAAGATTTGAAGAAGTCCTCTTTGGGGGTGGCCCAATGCTTCGAGCACGGAAGCATAGGAGGGTTTCCACGACCAAGGTTTCAAATCAGAAACCAGAAGCAGAATTCTGCCAACACCCCTCAGCCTCGTGTGTGGCTAATCAGGTTCCTTGCGAACCTAAGTCTCCTCTGCCAAGGCGGATATGGAAGCCTAAACAGAAGTCTCCGACCGAAGCTTCAGGCGTAGCTACGCCTAAACCGCGCCTCTCTCGCGAAGAAAAAGGCAAGATGCCTGTCTGCTCCAATCATAAAATCAAGACGGCAATCATACCGTCACCCAATTCAAGAGCAGCAATGCCTCGCGCCGGCCTCGTTCTCATGAGCGAAGCTACTGTACCACAGCGTACGCACAGGGTCCATGACCGCGAAGCCGAAGCCAAAGTACCATCTAAGGCTAATTACCTTCGCAGCAGCATAGCGGGTAAAGCACCACAGCGTGCTCCGCTTTCCAGTGCGTCAAGCACTAAGTTCGCGTCTGATGGCGAAGCTAGAACCAAAGCACTATTCAGTGCTAATCCCGTCTGCAGGGATAAAAGAAGCAGGACATCGCCCTATGTGCGATCCAAAAGAGCCTTTGCGCTCGATTGCAGGGACCCAACCGGGTCTGATCTGAGGAAATTGTTAGCGGATAAACAAACCTCTTCCCCCTGTTGTCAACAAGTGGGATGTCAACTGCTGACACTCCACTCGGTCCATTGCCGGCTGGGACCAATCCCCGCCACGCCTCCAGGCCGACGATCAGTTTTTGATCGACTATCGGTACAAGCCCCGATGAAGCATCGCAGAAGGAGTATCTTGCGAGATCTCCCCTCCGCATCCGTCAACATGACTGGGAGAGGACGAGAGCTGCGCAGGGGAAGACAAATATCTGACGACACCCTCTACAGCTTCCCAGATCCAGACTACAGCCCAGGCTTAGGCGAAGTCTTGGTGCATAAGGAAGGTGTTTTCGAAACACCAGATCCAGGGCGGCGATACCCTACACTTATGAACAGCCTTCTTCCTCGACGGCCCTAGCCTCGTCACAGCCCAGGAGATCACTCCAATCATCGGACGAAGAAGATGAAGATAGTGGGTATGCCTCTTCAGCGACAGTTAGCTCGGTGCGAACAGACAGAGCATCAGTCAATATGGTTGATAACTTCAGCGACGATCTTCGTCGGTGCCTGGAAGCTCAGGAGCAAACTTCCAAGACTCAGCAAGAGGCTCTGGACAATATTCAACAGATGCTCGCTCAACTCCTCAATAACCGGAATAACAATGATGCCGGGAGCAATCACGATGAGGAGGAACATTTCAGCAATGAGCAGCCAAAGACGGAGAAATCCAAAGAGGGTTCTTCCTTAGACGCCGAAATCCTTAAGGGCCTCCAGGCTCAAATCGCATCCCTAGCTCAGAGGGATGAATTAAAGAAGGTAGGGGCAGTCCGTCCTTATCCGCTAGAGTAGGATTCGGTGCCATACCCACGAAGTTCAAACCGCCAACGCTACATACCTATGATGGAAAGAGCTCGCCAAATCAGCACATCTACTATTTCCGGTCTCAGACTGGTAATGTTATAAGCAATGACGCCATCATGGCTAGGCTGTTCATTGGTACCTTAAAGGGGGTAGCATTTGACTGGTTCCGAAGTCTCCCTCGGGCTCTATCAACTCCTGGATCGACCTGGAAACTCGGTTCCTCTCTCGTTTCTATGAGGACGATACCGAAGTGACCATGGACAAGCTCCTCTCTACTGTGCAGAGGAAGGGCGAATCTGTCCGTGACTACATTGAACGGTTCAGAAACTTATCCTTGATGTGCCCAGCAGGGATGCCATTACTCATGCTCTTGCAGACATGCAGACACAACTTCCTAGACCAAGTGGAAGTTCGCATGGGGGCTGTTAAAGCTCACACTTGGAAAGAATTGGTCGAACAAGCTGAGATAGCCGAGAAGTCAGCTAAAAGTTCGAACCATCCGCCCCTAGAGGCAAGTGGGGGATGAACAGTAAAGGGCGTAGCGACCTACCGTAATCTTCTAAAGCAAAAGGCAAAGAGACTATGTCTGTGGAGTTATCCGGAGATGTGCAGTCGAAGGCCAAAAAGAGCGGCTTCAACAATCAGGAGCCTAAGTTCCCTCCAAAGCAGTACTCGTTCAAAGAAGATCAGGTGGTCACGATATTCCATCTGCTCCACAAAGGAAACAAAATTAAGCTGCCAGATGCTCGGCGTCCCATGAGATAGGGCGCACAAATGACCCTAAATACTGCCTCTACCACAGGATGGTCCACCATCCTACTGACAAGTGCTATGTCCTTAAGGACAGAATACAAGCCCTGGTCGATGCCGAGTTCTGACGCTGAAGACGGAGCAGAAGAAAGTCACCGCCAATATGGTGACTTTTGAGTTCGGCAAAGCTCCGAAGGTCACAGTCCCTGACGGGACTTATGCAGCCCCTGCGCCACGGTTGGAAGTCAAGCATCCTCCAGCTATAGCTCAACATAATAAGGGTCTTGTTCCCTTAACATGGAGACAGAGAAGTCATGTGGATACATCCAGACCTCGTCCAAGACGCACAGCGAGATCCAAAGCAGCCCAATTCAAAGGGCAAGTCTTGTAATGTCATCTCCATCCTGCCAGACGACGGCAATCTTACATCGGCTTCCCTCAGTGATTCAGAAGGAGAAAAGCTTGCTTGCGCAGCGCAAGCCGATGCGCCTCAACAGACGGGCACCGATCCGAAAAATCATACTTGAGGCAGTATGAAAAGTCTACTGACGAGACACAACAGCAAACGACGTCAGTGCAAGTACCAGCATCCACTCCATCCCAACCAAGGGAAAAGAGAGGTCTAGGGAGGTACGATTCGACCACGTGTTGAAGAAATCACCAGGCCAAGGGTTTGATACGCCCTTTCGGTTTGACATATTGGCTCAGCTGGCCAATATCCCAGCTCGTATCACTATACACGAGCTCCTTCGCCTCTCAAAAGAGACAAGAGAAGCACTCAGGGATGCGCTAGCCAATTCAGAATCCTTTCTGACATGCGTGCCTGAAATCCCTAACGACGACGTTCAGTCTCCTTGCCCGGAATGTCATCATGCACAATCAAAGGTGCCCGTTATTACCTTCACAGCGGAAGATATGCTTCTCAAAGACAACAAGCACGATCGACCTCTGTACTACACTGGATATATCGGTTCAACATGCATTGAGAGGGTACAAGTCGATCCGGGGTCTGCACTCAGCATCATCCCCAAAAGGCTTCTCTACTTCCTCGGCATACCATTGTATAGGTTGTCCGCAACCACTACTACAATATACGGTTTCAACGTCGGGAGCAGTCATCCACTGGGGAAAATTCGACTCCGTTGCAGAATCGGGAGTCTGAAGTCAGAAGTGACATGCTATGTCATTGATGCTGACACTTCATATAACCTGCTGCTGGGACGGCCATGGATCCATGCCAACTGGATCGTCCCTTCCACCCTCCATCAATGCTTCAAATATGTGAAGATGATGCGACAGTACGAACTGTCTTTGCTGAGAGGCAACCATTCAAAGGGTGGAAAACTACTTCACTGACGCTCTCCTATATCAAGAGGCCGGTGGAGCACTCAAAGAACCGTTGCCGGACGATGAGGAAAGTGGCGGCAACGAGGCGGATTCAGAATCGAAGCAGGCATGCCAGCCATTCTGATTGGTGAACCAATTATAGCATGTCTCAATAATCCCCTATGTAATACTCCTTCAGAGGATGAAGGTGAATGGGTAATTAATAATAATATTTCTTTTGATTATCTTGCGAGTATTGGGTCGATTAAATCCATTACGGATGGCTCTCTGCATGTGCCCGTACATGAGCCAAGTGTGGCCAGCACATCTATGGAAGCTATAGAAGGGGCCACACTAGTGATCCCTCCGTCCAAACAAGGTCAGCCGCCGATAATCTTCGGTAGAACCCGGCCACGGGGATCCACAACTGCAGATTCAAGCTCAGATTCAGACACTCCACAATTCTTTCATTATGCGCGGCCAGCGCGATATTATGAAGAAAATGGGGTACGACTTGAAGCATGGAGCAGACCTGAATTTCAGAAAAGGAAGGCGCAGTTTAATGCGGAACTTTGTGCCTAAAGGGAAGCCTGCAAATTACTATGATAGTACACGAAGGGTTGGGTTACGTCACACCCACATCATCAGTAATAGTTCAAGTCAAGGACGATGGGTCAGCTCCATCACATTCGGCTTCATCCTCCAAGTGGGACTCCGATATCAGCATAGGAGGAATGTTCAAAGACCTCACTGTTAATATGACCTCAAGCAGTCAATTGGAGCCCGCAGAAGCCACTGATGAGGAACCATGGGCCCAGCAGTTAGACCTTCAATGGGAAAAAGCGATTCGAACTGCGCGAGCCACCCACTGAAGACAACGTGATGCAGGTCAACTTGGGTAGTCAAGACCATCCCAAACCCATCTTTATAAGTGAAAGCTTATCACTTATAGAAAGGGAAGAATTGATAATACTCGTAAAAGAGTATATAGATGTCTTCGCATGGAGTTACGAAGATATGCCGGACTTGATCCACAGGTCGCTATGCACCGTCTAAACATCAAGCCTGACGTCAAGCCAGTCAAGCAGCAACAACGTCGGTTTCGCACGAACATCATGGAAGCTATTGAAGCCGAAGTTCACAAGCTCATTGCATGTGGCTTCATCCGGAGGAACAACATCCAGATTGGGTGGCTAATATAGTCCCCGTCCTCAAGAAGAACGGGAAAATACGGATCTGCATCGACTACCGTGATCTCAATACGGCCTGTCCCAAAGACGAATTCCTACTGCCCATCACCGACGTCGTGATTGACAACACATGCGGGTTCGAAAGAATGTCTTTCATGAACGGCTTTTCAGGGTACAACCAGATTAAGATGTATCCCGACGACGAGAAGCATACTTCGTTCCGAACACCATTGGGGGTATACTGCTACACTGTAATGCCCTTCGGACTGAAGAACGCCGGAGCAACCTACCAGCGGGGCAATGAGTACGATCTTCCGCGATCATCTCCGAAAAACGGTGGAATGCTATGTCGACGACATTGCCGTCAAAAGCCGCAACAAGAATGAACATCTTCGCGATCTGAGAAACGATGTTCGACATAATGCGGGCTCATCAACTGAAAATAAACCCGACAAATCCTTCTTGGGAGTGTCAAGCGGCAAATTCCTTGGGTTTATTGTCACATCAAAAGGAATTCATCTTGACCCAGACAAAGTCAAAGCCATTCAGAGCATGCATCCACCAAGGATCTCAAAGAGCTCAGAGGCTTGCAAGGCAGGCTGGCCTATATCAGAAGATTCATCGCAAATCTCTCAGGCCGCTGTCAACCGTTCACCCGGCTCATGAAAAAAGGTGCTTCCTTTGTATGGGATCAAGCTTGCCAGGAAGCTTATGAAGACATCAAGAGGTACCTCACAAAACCTCCAGTCTTAGTGGCCCCTACATCAGGGAAGCCATTCTTGCTTTATGTAAAGGCTATGGATTACTCCCTCGGTGCCCTCCTCGCTCAAAGGACGACAATGGCCACGAGCAGGCCATTTATTATCTGAGCAGAACTCTCATAGGAGCGGAATCTCGCTACAACCCTATCGAGAAAGAGTGTTTAGCTCTCATCTTCGCTGTTTCAGAAGACCCGACATTATTTGGTCGGCCAGACCATACATGTCATCTCCAGAGTAAACCCATTGCGTCTTCTTATGACGAAGCCAGGATCACTGAATTCAAGATTAGCTAAGTGGGCACTTTTATTGTCTCAATACGACATGATCTTCACGCCTCAGAAGGCGGTTAAAGGCCAGGCCCTTGCAGAATTCTTGGCTGCTCATCCAGTTCCGGAGCATACAAAACTTCACGAAGACATCCCCGATGAGGTCTTCGAGTCTTATGCAACCTCAGAAGAGGAAGTGTGGCAGATGTTCTTTGATGGAGCATCCCGAATGGGCCCTAAAGGCAAGATTATTGCCGGAGTGGGGGTTGTGTTTATCTCCCCACAGAATCATGTCCTGCCCAGAGCATTTCTCTGACAGAATCATGCTCCAACAATGTAGCAGAATATAATGCTCTGCTCATTGGTCTTCAGCTCGCTCATGGAATGGGGGTACGCTACCTCGAAGCTTATGGCGATTCAAAACTGATCATCAATCAGGTTAAAGGGGAATACGAAGTCCGCCATGAGGACTTGGTGCCTTATTACCATACAGCCATCGAATTGGCTAACCTATTTGAAGGTTTCTACATCGGGCATGTGTCTCGATCTCAAAATACCAAGGCGGACGCCCTTGCTGCATTAGCAACAACTCTAGCCTTACAGCCGACACCGAGTATCACCTCACAGTCGCAACTCGACATCTTGTATGCTCCAAGCACATACTAAGAACTCGAGAAGTCTATAATGTCTCCACGGATCTTGAACCAAGAGACTGGCGCTTTCCTCTCATCGACTATGCTTTGCACGGTCTGCTTCCAGACGATCCCAAGGAAGCGGCGTCCATCAGACGAAGGTCTCTCCGGTTCTATTACGATCCGACTTTGAAGACACTTTAACCGTCGCTCATATGACGGTGTTCTCCTCCGTTGCCTTTCCAATTCAGAGGCACAGGAAGCGCTCCAAGAAGCGCATGACGGCATTTGCGGAGCTCATCAGCCAGGTCCAAAGCTTAAAGACAGTTGCACAGACTTGGATACTATTGGCCAACTATGATAGCTGATGCCATCCAATACGTACGAAGGTGTAAAGCATGCCAGATTCATGCGGATTTCATACACCAGCCTTCGGAGCTGCTCCACCCAACTGTTGCTTCATGGCCATTTGAAGCATGGGGAATCGACGTCGTAGGGCCAATCAGCCCTTCTTCGACAAAAGGTCACCGTTTATCCTAGCAATAACCGACTACTTTTCAAATGGGCGAAAGCTATACCACTGGTTGAAGTCAAAAGCTCCAATGTGGTTCATTTATCAAAGCACCACGTCATCCATCGATTTGGTGTACCTAGGCGGATCATCCACGACAACGGTCCCCAATTCATAAGCCAAGTATTCTATCGGTTTTGCGATAAATACCGAATTCAGAATGTGGCTTCAACTGCCTATAATCCTGCCGCCAATGGCTTGGCGGAAGCATTCAACAAAATAATCATCAAGCTGCTCAAGAAATTCGTCTCCTCGAATAAGCGAGATGGGACGAAAAGCTCGGTGAATGTCTTTGGGCCTACCGAACCACGGTGCGGACACCGACAGGCAATACGCCTTTTTTCCTAGTATATGGGTGCGAAGCAGTCCTCCCATTGGAAATCCAGATGCCATCGTTGCGTATAGCTCTGATTACTAAAACCACATCAGAGGACAATGATCGCCTACGCCTTCAAGAGCTCGAAGCTTTGGACGAAAAGCGACTACAAGCTCAGCAGCATATCGAGCTATATCAAGCTCGGATCTCAAAAGCCTTCAATAAGAAGGTCAAATAGAGAATCTTCCAGAAAGGAGACCTGGTCTTAGCCGTCATACGACCGATGATTATGACGCACAAGACCAAAGGCAAATTTCAGCCTAAATGGGAAGGACCGTTTGTGATAGAAACAGTCTATTCAAACGGAGCATACCGCCTTATGACTTCAGATGGCGACCTACTCATGATGCCGATCAATGGCAAGTTCTTAAAGAAGTATTATCCTTAATCAAGGATCCTTCTCTTGATCAAGTTAACACTGCACCTCTGATCAAGATCTCCGTGCCCGAAGCACACACAAAGAGAGCCTTTCTCTTCCTCCAAGTGAGGTCATACAGCCATAAACCAACAGGAACCTGGTCATGCACCAGTTATCCTAAAGGAGAGTTAGGGTTATGCAGACATTACCCGATAATCCAATATCCTTAACGATTAAGGATAGAGGAAAATGTTGGCCTGAAAGCCAACATAAGTCCTCGACAACTCATCATGTTGAGGGGAAAAACATGGCTAGCCCAATTCAAACAGTAGTTGGTAAAGGCATATCAAACCCGTTGACAGCTGGGGATTTGCTAAAAATCCTAAGGGACCGGTTCCCATTTGATTCCCTCTCCAAAATCACTTACCAATTCTCATCCATAGAATGGTAAGGCCACATATATTCCGCTGTTATGTTAACATTAAACCTATGACAGCAGTCCCCTCATTTCTCGTCGTGAGAATGAGACCTCCAAAGTCACTTACCAATTCTCATCCATAGAATGGTAAGACCGCATATACATTTCGCTGTTACGTTAACATTAAACTATGACAGTGATTCCCTCGTTTCTCCCCGTAAAAACGAGATTTCTCCCAAATTCCACTACAATCTCGATACTCGTTGACATTTACAAAAGACAAGTATCACCATTTTTGAGCTTGGTGGCGTCTCAATTGGATATGTCATCGCGACCTCTGAACCAGCAGACAGCTAAGTCTCAACTTTGAGCTTGTTGACATTTACAAAAGACAAGTCTCAACCCCGAGCCCTGTTGACATTTACAAAAGACAGGTCTCGATACTCGTTGACATTTACAAAAGACGAGTATCACCATTTTTGAGCTTGGTGGCGTCTCAATTGGATATGTCATCGCGACCTCTGAACCAACAGACAGCTAAGTCTCAACTTTGAGCTTGTTGACATTTACAAAAGACAAGTCTCAACCCCGAGCCCTGTTGACATTTACAAAAGACAGGTCTCGATACTCGTTGATATTTACAAAAGACGAGTATCACCATTTTTGAGCTTGGTGGCGTCTCAATTGGTTATGTCATTGCGACCTCTGAACCAGCAGACAGCTAAGTCTCAACCCCGAGCCCTGTTGACATTTACAAAAGACAGGTCTCGATACTCGTTGACATTTACAAAAGACGAGTATCACCTATTTTGAAGCTTGGTGGCTTCTCAACCAGTTATGTCATTGCGACCTCTGAACTGGCAGATAGCCAAGTTTCATCTACCATTGAGCTTAGTAGCGTCTCAACCGGTTATGTCATTGCGACCTCTGAACCAGCAGACAGCTAAGTCTCAACTTTGAGCCTGTTGACACTTACAAAAGACAGGACTCACCGATGCTTGCTGACATTTACAAAAGGCAAGTATCTCCCCTTCAGCCCCGCAAAGGGCTAATCTCGAGATTGCTGACGTCTTAATCGGTTATGTCATTGCGACCTCTGAACCGACGGATAGCCACGTCTCAAAGATTACGTCCTCAAGCAAGAACAAGATTGGAGATTCGACAGAAGCCAAAACAAAAGGAAAATTTCCATTAATTCCAAAAGATGGGGACACATGGAGGCACGTATACAATGACCTACAAGCGTATACTGTACGATCTGAGCCGCTCTCCGAGGGCGTTTAGCCTCGTCTTCCTATCATCAGCAGCCTGGGCAAGCGCTTGTGACCTCAGCTCAGCCTCATCAAAGTCCACCGCCTGGGCCAGACGAGCTTCAACTTCCGCCAAAGTTGCCCTCTGTGACAACTCCTGCCGCGCAAGCTCCTCACTCTGAGCTTTGAGTTGTTCAAGCCGCGCAGTTTCCTCAAGACGCACCGGTATGGCCTTGATAAGAGGAGATTTGCTTTCCTGATCATTTCCTCAGCCTTCGCAATCTTATCCTCAGCGCCAAGAAGAGCACTAGTGAAGGCGTCAATTGCACTTCCAACCTCCGCTTGCCTTGTTTTCAAGGATTTCAAATCAGAAGAGACGGCCTTAGCAGCCTCTTGAGCAGCAAGCCGGGCCTCGTGCTTTCGGGCAACAAGACAGGAGCCGGTCATCAACTAAAGACGCCGGGACTGAGCGATAAAGACGGCGCCACTCCTCTACAGCCTTCTCTAGTTCATCCACCAGGAGTTCTAAAGCAGCAGCCTGATGATACCCCTCCAAGTCCTCCTCGAAGTGAGCGAGGATATAGTTGGTCAACTCCGCCACCATGTCTTAGGAGGATGAACCCAACCGGGAGCCCTGAAGTCAGTGGCAGGGTAGTTCCCGTCAACTGCGCAGAACTGAGTGCCAAAGGTCTGCGCCACAGCCGGTTCTCTCCCACTGGAAGTTCCCGCGATACCTTCCCAGGGTATAGCCCCATTATGCTGTGGGGAGGGCCCGCCCTCGAATAGCCGGACTAAAAGGTCAATCTCCCAACATGGACGGATTCGACGCTTCGGCTTACGCCCCACGTCATCTTCCGAGCCTGAGTCACATTCACGAAAGAAGATAAAGGAAAGTGCCGCTTAGTCGACGGAAGGTAAAACTTCTCGCCATCCAGTTGAAAGATCCATTGTCCTTCGCCTGCCTGCAACTGGCGATCGGGATCGGATGCGGCATCCCCGAACATAAAGTCGGGCTTTCTGTAAGTCCGACGATCAACATCCTCAAGAGGAGCCGTGGTCAAGATACTCCGTGTGGTCTGCGGATGACCGCCTTGGATGAGTGTATCCCCGACGAGGGAGCTCCGCTCACTGAACAAAGAAGCCTGTCCATGGAATTGCAGGCTGAGGTTACCAACTGCTCGACTGGTTAGCCCAAACAGACTGTTCAGGAGACCGGAAGTGTAATGCACTGCAAAGACAGAAATGAACTATGATTAGTTCAACAATCAAGTGGATACGAAGACATAAAAATTCACTAAGGCATAGCTCGCTCGGCGAGCAAGGCCAGCAAGGCGACAACTTCGACGAAGCTTGACCTCGCGGATAAAATTGCATTTTTGTAAAAAAGCGTCCAAAGTACCAACTTCGCTTAAGCAGAAGTGGTATAGCCCTAACGGCTGACGTCACCAAGAGGGCATCATGGTCAAAAGTCACCCTTCGTGGCCATGACTGAAGGAACAGACCTATATCCTGTTCCTCAACAGGATGGAGACTGCCCGAGTAATGGCTTCGTACGGAAGCCTAAGGAAGAACTGTTCGGTTCTTAATTCCCTTGTGCAAGGAAAATAGGGAGGTTCAAGGAAACGAGTTCCCTAATGAGGACAGATCATATTCGATTGTCCTAATAGCCGAATGTCGGCTCCAAAGGAGAGAGACCACGGTCTCTAATCAGATAGGAAAATCCCTTACCGGTGACTGGTCGCTCGATGACCGGAGGAGGAGGACCCTCCGCTGCAGAAGTCGCCACTTCTTTTCCCGCTCGTCTTTTGGGCGCCATTAAAGAGTTGCAAGAGTTCTCAAGGTTCTCTGAACGGAGAAGGAAGAGGAAGAGGGAAAGTCAAGAAATTTCTCTGAAAAAAAGGAGATCTTTTCCTGTTCAGCCCGATCGGGCTTTTATAAGCCAATCAGTGCCTGAAACGAGGTCTCGAAAAGGGCGTACGCCGCCGTTTCGAATTAATTTGAAACGCCGCCCAAAGCGCCTTCCCGAGAAGCGCTGGTTCAACTCCACTAAGGGTTAACTTCGCACTGGAGCAAAGTGCGGACTTCGCACAATCCTTCAAGGACTTCACCGAGAGGCTTACCTTAGCCCTCTAAAAAGGCGCTGACATGCCAGTCTCGCGAAGATCACTCAAAGAAAGGACTATCTCCTTAACTCCGCATACAGTTTTGCCCCTCTATGGCCAAACTCTCAATGAAAGCAAGCAAAAATCAGATGATTAGAAGATGAACTTTCATTGATTTAAAAGGAAGGGTACATTGATATTACATCAAAATTGTGTTTCATACAACACACCCAATTGCTTAACAAGGTCATCCGCGCAAAAGGCATACAAGTGGTTTTATCCGCTTCTAAGTCAAACCAACTGGACAAAGAAGGCCTTCCTCCTGCACAGGGCTGTAATCAGTGGTGCCGCAAGGACACGGTCATTATTCTCCACAAAAATGGCAGATCTTGCCAGGCCATTTTTGTTGAAGCCTGGCAATAGAACCTATCGCCGCCAACACGATGGATCACGTATAATGGGAATCGGCAGTGATACCAGTGATCTAACGGGTGTGAGGCCCGCTTTCCCGAAGTGGATCGCCCCTAAAGGCCACCAAAGTTGAAAGTTAGCAATGATGCCGGCGATCCCACAGGCAACGCCCACTATCTCGAAGCGGATCATCTCCGACAAAGCGGCTACCAGCCTCACCTCAGAACGAATCATCTCGGATAAAAGGCTGCCAACAGCCTCTGGACACGCACCCGTCGCCCCAAGTTGTTCCTCCTGCTTAAAAGTAAAGCTTCAACTGGGGAAGCATAAAGCAATTTTATGGTTCCTTCCATCAAGTCATTGGACTGACGAGCATAGCCCACTGCAAGGCAAATCAGAAAAGATTAGCAGTTAAGCACAGAAAAAACTGCAAATCAGAATTTTTTTGGGTCAAAGCAATCCAATTTCAGTAAAGCAGAGGACAAGCCTCGCCTGCACAGCACTGATGGGCTGGCTCAGCAAACGCCAAGTCCAAGCCTCGCCTATATGGCTAGCCAGACTGACCCCGTGGGATACAGTCTTAGCTCCGCCTATATGGCAAGACTGGCTCAACTATTGAAGAGACCAAGTCCCAAGTTCTGCCTGGGCAGCGAACTTAACATGCAGTGATCTTTCTGGGAAGCTATGCCAAAATCCTTCTCTACAGATCAGTCAATTGCAAGATAAAGAGTAAGGGAAACTAATCCCTGAAGCAGCTGTTAAAGCTAAATTAAGGGAGATGAATTTCCTAAAATCAGTGAAGTCGTTGAATGATCAAGACTTACCAGTCCTTGGCTGGATAATGACCAGAGTGGGCATTCCCACTAATTCAGAGATCTGAGTATCTCTTTTAAACCAAGAGAAGAGAAGAGAGGCAAAGCACTTCTCTTCAGAGGACCTCAAGTGTCCTATTTATAGGCCCCATGGCCTGAGCGCTGCCGCCTCAAGCGTGGAAGCACGAGCGCATTTAAGGCATTTACTGCGCCTTGAGAATAGGGACGATTTCCCTTGGAACCGTGCGAAGGGAGAAAACGTCTCCCTCATAAAGGCACTTATTGCGCCTTGAAGAAAGGGAATATCCTCCCTTGAAAACGTGCAAATCGGAGAATATCTCCCTCGATCAGCACGAAGAAAGGAGTAATCCTCCTCGTAACCAGCCCACGGCAGTTGGTCTCGGGAAAGCGACAGATGTTCCAGAGCGAACTTATCTAGCTGCGAAGCTACCCAGACGCGAGTCTACATGATTCCTCGGCAAATCTACATCCCAAAGTAGGATTTAAAGCGAAGCTGAACTCAACCATCATGGCGACGTTCATACTCACACACCACCGATCAAAGCAATTCAAAGTGTTTCGAAGCCTGAGTTATTGCAGACTCTCAAAAACTTTGAAGGGGGTCTTGTTAACACTTAAATAAGACAAGATTCTTAAAACTTGTTAACATTTACAAAAGAAAAGTGACAGGCAAGCTGAAGACCAGTTTTCACCCATCTTCGAGGGACAAAGAAGCAACTTGGACTCCACTGATCCAGCAAGCAGACAGTGAACCCGGATTGTTTCTAAACAGACCTCAGCAGGTCTAAGGTGCTAGCACTTAGCATCGCATGAGCCCAAAGGGATAGCCTCGCCTGAGAGGCTAACATCACTCGACTTCGCCTTGAAGCCATCCAAAGCCTCGCCAGGAAGCTAACTCGCAACTTTGCCAAAGAGGACTTCCAGCTCTGCCAAAGGGTTTCTTTCGACTTCGCCAGAAGCTGCCTCTAGCTCCGCTACGAGCTCAATGCGGACGGCTCCGCTATGAATCTGCCACGGTCAACCTTTGACCAATCAAATCTCCGGATGAGATCGGATCCAATCAGATCAAATCTAATTAAGATCAAATCAGAGATCAAATTTGGCAGTTGATTGCCACAATCTCTGGACTCTTCTAAAACGAGCAAGAAGATCAGGGGAATCCTCCAACGATATGGAAAGGATCAAAGCAGATCGAGAAGGTCCACCGACCTGCCAATTCTAGCTTCGCAGAAGCTGATCCTAGCCTCGCAGCAAGGCTACTTTCCAGATTTAAACAGATTTGATTCAATCTGTTTTCATATCTTCAAGGGACGATTATACCCTTGCTCTCCCTATAAATAACCCGCCAGGGGTACAAGGAGATAGATGGATCGAAGACGAAAAGAGGACTCCACAAGCAGAGGCTTCTTCATAAGCACCGTGCGCTCTCGAATTCAGAGACCTTTTAAAGAATTGCTTTCTCTAACCAGGTGTTGATGCCCTAACATCGTCCTTCTTCTTAAGGAATCTCCAGAACCAGGCGAGAAGGAATTCCTTATTGAAGGCGATTTTGAGAAGCAGCAAGAGGGTTCTACCAACCTTCTGTTCTCTGATTCCCCGAACCAGGCGAGAAGGGAATCTCATCGCTCGCATCGTCAAAGGGACAAAGTGGTCGCGCGCTGACCAGACTCCTATCGGCACACTTCTCCAGAATCTCTGAGGAGATCTACTTGTAATCTTTTTAAGAATACTTGTAATTTAGCTCCTCAAACTCTTTTTTTAAGTTTTCCCCCTTTGCAAACATAATGGAAAACAACAGGTTGTGGGACTCCGAAGACAAGAAGATCGTGATGAGCAGGAATGTCACTTTTGGAGAGACTTCAGCGTTGAAGTCCACCGTCTCTCAGCAGGTGGAGAGGACGAAGACCAAGGTAGGATCGCAGCGGGTGGAGGTTGATGCTACTCCATCATCTCCAGTTGGTTCGGCATTGGAGGAGACTTCACCGGATGTGACACCGGGTGAAGATCATGAAGCCAGGGTTGATGCTGAACAGGTTGAAGACATTACTGAGGATGTCGAGTTGTTTGCAGCCATTGGAACCAAGGTAAAACCACGTTTGTGGGTAAAGAAGTATGAATCTCAAGCTTGTGATCGCGACAAGCTGAAGTTGAAGGCCGTTGTTCTCCATGATGGTCGTGAGGAGTTCATATGACTCAGTCGGACAGGTCTGCTGCTGCAAATACAGGTACCAATGTTCGAGCTTGATGAAGCTCATTTAAATGAACTACGGTTGGCTTGATCCTTTTGGGCAAAGGTACATAGGCAGCCGTAAAGGCGCAGCCATTTGGCGATGCAACTCTTATGAAGCTATTTTTGGTTCTCAAGAAGCTGTTATGGATCTTCACGTAGAGGTGAAGAGTTGTGGCCGATGGAACTCCACGTAGAGGTGGAGAGGTTTCACGTAGAGGTGAAGTGTTGTGGCCAGTTGGACTTCACGTGGTGGTGAGGTGTTGTGATCTCGATGAACATGTTGATCTTTCGGTGAGAAGATGTTGAGCTTGCATAAGGAGTGGTGTGCATCCAGTTGAAGCCGATGATGTTTGGTGTGCTCTACATAGACTTGGTGGACCGTCAGTGGAAGATAGGTAGATTAGATAGAGCTAGTCAGTTGGAGAGTCAGTGTTGGCTCATGAGGAAGCCTTCATGAGGTCGTGAAGTTGCAGAGTAGAAGCCATGTTGGAGATCGACATGTATGGAGAACTTGGAGATCGACATGTATGGAAGTTCTCCTGAGGTAAATTGTAGGAAATGCATGTGTGGTGCTTTCCAGTGGATAGTTGAGCTAAAGATTCCAAGCCAAGATCGTGTGTCGATTTCGCCGAGATCGTGTGTCGATTTCGTCCAGTGCGCGCAAGCCGAGATCGTGTGTCGATTTCGCCGAGATCGTGTGTCGATTTCGCCAGGTGATAGACTGGGGTACGTTGGAGTTCGGCTCAGATTTTGGGAAAAATCTACGCCGAGGTGGAGAATTGTTGGAAAGAGAGAAGTATTGTTGAGGAAGTTGACATGGATCGTCGAGTAGTCGTCGAGTGATCGCCGGGGAAGTCGACGACAAAAAGGCGAAGGAAACAGCAGCAGCAAACAGCAGTAGCAGCAGGAAACAGGTTGAACGGTCGACCGGCCTGGTCGACTGCCCGCAGTATCAGAAGTTCGGTCGACCGGTCCGGTCGACCGACGTGCACAACGTGCACAAGTTGGAGCTCGGTCGACCGCCTGGTCGACCGACTGAAAGTACCCAACTCTCTGTTGGGCACCCGGTCGACCGACCGGTCGACTGGTGGAAGGGGTCGGTCGACCGCCCGGTCGACCGACAAGCGGGTGCGGGCTGCGTTTCTATTTTTGGAAACCTGTTGGTATAAATACGGGTTTTGCCTAGGATTTTGTGATTGCTGGAAATTCTGGAGCTCTCTTGAGATTAGAGAAGCTGCTAGCATTGTAATCTTCTTTCAAAGTAATAAACCTCTCTTTTGATTGCCCCGGGGACGTAGGCATTGAGGCCGAACCTCGTCAGATTGCATTGTTTGCGTGTGCTTTCTCTTGGTGTTTGTTTTTGTGCTGTTTGGGATTGTTCTTCTTGCTTGGGAGATTCAGGTGATCCTCATCAGGTTGTTGTCGTAGTCGCAACAAATTAGATTAAGAATAAAGTTCAGATTTTAAAACTATGGTTTTCTACAATTCTTTGTGGAGACCTTCTTCTTGCTGCTATGCTAATTTTCAAAAATTAATAAGTAAGAATTGGTGATTTTTTAAATTGTGCGTGGTACAAATAACGATGGGAAATTTTACCACATCCGAGCCGCAACAAATTTTTGACTCGTTGTTGGGGACTTGTATTAAAAAACTGTTTTTGAAACTGACACTTAAGTTTTTCTAGTTGTAAAAAAATTTAAAAAATTATTTTTTATCATCCCTGAGATTTACTTTTTAACTTGTTTTGCAAGGATATTTCACACGACAATTGGAAATTTGCACAGACAGGAGAGGCAATTACTTGCTTGCTATCTTATTAATTGCACTATTTAAAAAAAATATTGCTTGCTTTAGAGTCATTGAAAAGGTTTATATCTTTCTAATTCTATCCACAAATCTCCTGACAGTGGGATTTTGAAAGTGCTTTTAATTGTGGTTGCATTTTTGCATAAAAAATTTTAAGAGATGCCCCCCTCACATAAGGTTGGGATTTCATTATCCGTTCTATGGCTCAAAAATCACAATCTCATCTAGGGTTCTCCTGAGCTCAAGTAATTTAAAATCAACTAGAACTTGACCATTAGGATTTCGAGCACATTAAGTGGATGTATTCTGGGAACACTCCGGCGATCACTTTCAAGCTTTTGAAGAGAAATTTTTTTATCTTAAAAAAGGATGATTTAGCCATTGCAGTGGTGCCTGGCCTGGAGAAAAGACTGAATCGCTTATTTGATGGCTTTAACTGGTCAGCCCATCCAACTCAGTTAGGGGCTGTCTAAATAGAGAATTTATTCTCTTAAGATTAATGGTTAAAAATTGATTACCTTCAGATTAAACTTAAGATAAAGAAATAATTTGATTGAGATTGCTTATTGAGTTAATTGTGTGCAATCTTTTCTAGAACATAATGTTTTATCAAAATCTTTCTTCAGGGCAGTATTGTGGTTCATGCTATAGTAGATCCATGTTAATAATCGTTTAGAATTCATTCTTGTTCCCGACTCTTCTGTTGATCTTTTCTCCATTTCTGATATAATGGGCGATGCAAATCAATCCCGTCAGATGACCTTAAAGGATTACATGTATCCTACAAGCTTCACTCAATCTTCCTGTATATTTATCAACCCTTATGTCAAATTTCAAAATCAAATCTGGCACGATACAGATGCTTTCAGTTTTTCGAGGGTTGACCAACGAGACCCCGTACCAACATGTTAGAGAATTTGAGGATATTTATGGAACCATGAAATATAATCAAATGACTGAGAAATCCCTAAAACTTACGTTGTTCCCATTCTCCCTAAAAGAAAAAGCCAAAACTTGGTTACTTTCTCTCCAGCCTGGAATGATCACCACTTGGATAAATCTAGCTGAGGCCTTTTATAGAAAATTTTATTTAAAGCGGAAGACTACTTCTGTACATCAAACCCTTAACACCTTTCATCAATTACAAGGGGAGATGCTTTCACGTACCTTGAGAGATTTAAGGACCTATTGCTTTAGTGTTCTCACCATGGATTTGAAATAATTCATTTTATTCAAATGTTGTATGATAGCTTAGACTACCCAACTAAGATGATGATCGAGTCCCTTTGCAATGGGACATTTACGAGTAAAACCGCCAACGATGCATGGATATTTTTCGAATAGGTAGCAGAGAACACGTTAGAATGGGAACTTATTATTATTGATGCTAAGCAACCCACAACCACCACAACTACCACAAACAAGGGTGACATGCATAGGATCAATTCCAATTTCGAGAATGATGCCAGAATGGAAGCACTATATGAAGGCTTGAAGCTTCAGAGACAAGCAAGGGAGCACAATCGGCTCTTGAACCGTCTGAGCCTATGATGTCTCCCATTTATGTCACAACCACCTAGCAAAACAGTTCCTGGGTTACCGATCATCAAAATTGAACAAGGGAATGTACTCAATATGTTTCGTAAACCTAATCCAAGCAACAACCCATTCAGTGAAACATACAATCCAGGATAGAGGAACAATCCAAATCTTTCTTGGAAGCCATCTGAAGAACAAGGATATGGGGGACCACCAACTTTTCAAGAATCACCTCCTAATAATCAATTCCATCAGGGGAACCAATTTGCTGTCACACCATTTGTCCTTCCCTATGTCCCTTCCAACCAAAGAAAATTCTCTTTAGAGGACATGTTCCAATAGTTTATGCAGAGCCAACCAAGGCCAAATAAATCATGCAACTTCTCAGGCAATAGCTAAAATTGAGGTTCAGTTAGGTCACAAAGCTGCATTTGTAGGAGAGAAAGAAAGAACAATTTTCAAGTCAGACTTGTCAAACCCGAGAGGACAACCTGTTCCTCCAAATATTCCAAAAGGTCAATTTGAAGTCAGCTCTGGTTCAACAAACAAAGAAGTCTAGGCTATTCACACTTTACGGTCTGGCAAGAGGGTGGACAACTAAGTCCAACTTCTATCTGACAATCACCCAATTATGAAAATCTCAACAAGAAAAAAGAGAAAGATATCCCAGAGGAGTCAACAAAAAAAGATGATAAAACTGTTGTTGACACTCAAGCGAAACCCTTTGTGCCCAAAGCCCCATTTCCTCAATGTTTTCGAGCCAATAGGAAGAAAAATCAATGTGAGGGAATTTAGAAGTCTTTAAAAACATCCAAATCAATATCCCTTTCTTACATGCAATTAACCGGATTTCTTCTTACGACAAGTTTCTAAAAGACCTCACCATTGTTAAGAGCAAAATCTCTATTTCTCGTGAAGTTACATTTGCTACACAAGCATCTTGTCTCATCCAACAAATCATTGCTCCAAAATATAAGGATCATGGGAGCCCAATAATTTCAGTTAGGATAAGAGACAAGATAATAGATCGGTGTCTGTTAGACCTAAGAGAGAGTGTAAACCTTTTACCCTATTCTGTGTATAAACAACTAGGTTTGGGGGAGTTACAACCCACTAACTTTACCTTACTTTTAGCAGAAAGGTCTATTAATATTCTCAAGGGAATTGTTGAGGATGTCATTTTGAAGATCGATAAATTTTATTTCCCTGCAGACTTTGTTATCTTAAACACTGAAACCGATGATAAATTCCAGTAGTCACTCCCCTATGATTTTGGTAGACCATTCCTTGTCACTGTTGATGATGTCATTAGATGTAGTAATGGAGTAATGATCTTGTCATTTGGGAATATGATAGTCAAGCTCCACGTTTTTCACGCTAGTTCTCAATCACCTGCAATAGATGACCATGAGGAGGTTAGAATGTTTGATATTTCGGTCTGTCACATGTTTGAGAAGTCATATTATAATGATCCCTTAGAAAAATATTTGGCCCGTTTTGGACAGAATTTTGACATTGATGAGTTCATAGATGAGGTCAACGCATTGTTAGATTATTTTCCTGTCATAGACACTAATCAATGGAAAACCAAGGCAGATCCCTTACCCATGTCAACATCTGTTCCTGTCCCATCAATCATTGAGCCTCCTAAGTTGAAGCTCAAGCATTTACTTGATACATTAAAGTATGCCTTTCTATGTAATTCTGAAATCTTACCTGTGATCATTTCTTCTCATTTAGACAAGGACCAGGAAAGAAAATTACTAGATATTCTTAGTAAACATAAGAAAGTTATAGGCTGGACCATAGCAGACATCAAAAGAATTAGTCTTTCTGTGGTAATGCACCTGCTTCATCTCGAAGAGAATGCCAAAACCTCGAGAAAATCATAGAGGCATTTAAATCTGTTCTGTAGTGAGAGGGAGGTCATGAAGTTGTTAGGTGCGGTATCATTTACCTCATCTCAAACAGACAGTGGGTTAGTCCTGTGCAAGTTATGTCTAAAAAGTTCAGAGTCACAGTTATTGCTAATGAGAACAATGAGTTGGTTCCAACTCGAATTAAAACTGGTTGGCGAGTGTGCATAGATTATGTGATGCTCAACTCCATGACTAGAAAAGATCATTTTTTTCCTTCCATTCGTTGACCAAATGTTAGAACGTCTCGCTGATCATTCCTGCTACTCCTTCCTTGATGGTTATTCTGAATATAATCAAATTCTTATTGCTCGTGAGGACTAAGAGAAAATGACATTCACATGTCCATTTGGTACATTTGCCTACCGTCGTATGCCCTATGCGCTATGCAATGCACCTGCTACTTTTGAGCAGTGTATGTTGAGCATCTTTTCAGACATGATTGAATGATTTTTGGAGATATTTATGGATGACTTCTCTGTCTTTGAGTCTAATTTTGATGAGAGTCTGTATCATCTGACATTAGTATTAATTAGGTGCAAAGAGAAGAACTTAATTCTTAATTGGGAGAAATATCACTTCATGGTGAAATCTGAGATTATCTTAGGTCATGTTATTTTTGAATAAGGTGTAGAAGTTGATAAAGTTAAGGTTGACCTAATCTAATTTATCACCTTCGAAAACTGTTCAGGAGTGCGATCTTTCATAGGCCACGTTGGATTCTACCGCTACTTCATCAAAGACTTTTCTAAAATTTTTAAGCCTTTGTGTGATCTTAGCTAAGAATGTTCCTTTTGAATTCACTCTCTTTTGTCTGGAAACCTTTGAAGGCTCAAGACCGAGTTAACCTCGGCACCCATCATCCAACCACCTGACTAAAATCTTTCATTTGAGGCGATGTGTGACGCTTCTGATTACGCGATTAGATGTTGTTTTGGGCCAACGAGTTGCTAAACTTTTCCATGACATTTGCTATGCCAACAAAACTCTTAATGATGTTCAACTCAACTACTCTGCCACTAAAAAAGAGTTGTTGGCAATCATTTTCACTCTGGGCAAATTTTTACAGATTATGTAGCTTTGAAGTACCTTCTCACAAAAAGGATGCTAAAGCCTGTTTAATCCGATAAATCTTACTCCTGCAAGAAGTTGACTTTGAGATTCATGACAAAAAGGGTGCTGAGAGTGTTGTCATGGATCACTTGTCTAGATTGATGGTTTAGTCTTTGGCTGATTATTTGCCTGTTCTTGAGATATTTCTGAAAAGTCACCTAGAGGGGGGGTGAATAGGTGACAATGCTAATCAAAGGGCAAATAAAAATTTAAAGCTACAACAATTACAAACAAGAATCACAAGATGAATGCAAGCAACTAAGCAAGTAAGTATGACAATGAATATGATGAGCAAGTAATAAGTGCAATCAAAGTAGAGTAAGAATTGCAAGAATGTAAACCAATCGCAAACACAAGGATATGTTATCGAGGTTCGAGCACCCAGCTCTACTCCCCGCCTTCCCCAGAAGGATTCCGACCACTTCCACTATCACAAAGATCTCAAATACAATGGAGTACCCAACTCCTACAATCACAAGAACAAGTAATTTCCTTGGTAGTCAAAAGACCATAAACTCTCTCTTTCAAATATCTCTTCCCTTACAAAGGTCCTTAGAGAATATTGAGTAGGAATGAAGCTCTTTTGTGTGTAAGGAAAAGAAATTGAAATCAGAGAAAAAACTTTTGAAAACCCTTCAGAAAATTGAGAGAATTTAGCACAAAAACC
Organism: Agave tequilana; assembly: GCA_038442645.1. Lineage (NCBI taxonomy): Eukaryota > Viridiplantae > Streptophyta > Magnoliopsida > Asparagales > Asparagaceae > Agave > Agave tequilana. The sequence goes on along the minus strand of JAVJIF010000870.1, from coordinate 250,632 downwards.
AAGAACTTTTGAAAGACTTAAACTTTTGAATTTTGTAACAATGAATTGTTGTAACAAATCTCTCCCCAAACACCCCTATTTATAGGAGAGGGCTAGGGTTTAGGGATAAAACATAATTACTGATGTTTAGGAGGTAATTAGATCAAAATATATCCTTAAACGACTTTTTAAACACAAAAGACAAAAATAAACAGCTCACTAAAAATCTGCCCGTTACTGTTCAACGGACACATCGGTCGACTGGGCCGGTCGACCGGTAGATCAAAAATTTGACCGTTATAGGCCAGCGGTCGACCGACCCGGTCGACTGAAACAACCTGTGAGCAAAAACAATATCTCGGTCGACTGCCCCGGTCGACTGGCAGACATGCACACTGATACGTGCCTCTGCCAGAACTGCGGTCGACTGGTCCGGTCGACCGGACCAGACTGACACAGACTCGGTCGACTGTCCCGGTCGACCGGAACAGGTCAAAAATCAATTTTAAGAAAGAAAACAAAGAGGATTTTGATTTTAACAAAAATACTTTTGAACAGGGAATAGTATAAAATATAAAGATGTATCTGTAGGTAAAAACTTGTATGCAAAATATTTTTGTATAATTTATAAGAAATTATTTTGGAATGAGCATGTGCGCAAAAACGTGTGTGATAGAGCTTCAAACCTATCCACTATTCTTTAACATACTATAAACTGAAAAACAAATTACATGAAGACTTCTTGAGCTATCTTTAAGTCTTTGAGCCATCCAATGCCTTGCTAGTGCCTTCTCTTCTATGATCCTTCCTTGATGTGCAATTTGCCTTCCTTGCTTGGTGGAACTTAGAAGTTCTTGCAATAGCTAAGCAAATGGTCTCTAAACATGGTACAAAACCTGAAACTCATCTTAACAAACTTGTTAGTACCAAATAGCTCTAATTTGGTTTGTCATCATCAAAACACAAAACAATTGGAGAGTGTAACCTCTTGGGCCAACAATCTCCCCCTTTTTGATGATGACAAAACAAATAGGCTATTGACAAAAATATAGGGAGGAGAAAACTCCCCCTCAAATTATGCTATACATAAAACACAAGAATATGCTCTAGATACCAATAATTGAAATGATGCACCAATTATAAAACACAAAAATTGCTCGTGATACCAAAAATACCAAAACAACTAAAACACAAAACTAAAACACAAGAATTCTCAAAATACATGAATTCAAAAACTCATACATACATAAACATAAAACTCATAAAACAAATCTTTAAAATAAAGCATATAAATTCATATGGAACCAAGACCAAATGAACTTATTTTTGTCATGTAAACTTATTCTCCCCCTTTTTGTCATACATCAAAAAGGATTATGAAAAACATGTCTATTCAATAATACAAACATTAAGTTCTCCACAAATAAACGAAAATCTAGCAAAATCAAGAGGTTTAGTGAAAATATCGGCTAGTTGTAAATCCGTGGAAACATAATCAATATCTATATCACCTTTCTCAAAATGATCTCTAAGAAAGTGATATCTAATCTCAATGTGCTTGGTCTTACTATGTTGATTTGCATTTTTGGTCATGTGTATAGTACTAGTATTATCACAAAATATTTTTATATGATCAAAGTGCAAATCAAAATCAAGGAGAGTATGTTTCATCCAAAGGACTTGTGCACAACAAGCCCCCGCGGCAACATACTCCGCCTCGGCGGTTGAGAGAGCTACGGAATTTTGTTTCCTAGAGGACCATGAAACAAGACAATTACCAAGAAATTGACATGTCCCACTAGTACTCTTTCTATCTACTCTACAACCCGCATAGTCGGCATCCGAATAGCTAGTCATTGAAAAATCTCTAGTTTTCGGATACCAAAGACCCATTCCAATAGTGCCCTTAATATAACGAATAATTCGTTTTACCGCAATAAGATGAGACTCTTTAGGACACGATTGAAATCTAGCACAAAGACACACACTAAACATGATATCCGGCCTACTTGCCGTCAAATATAAAAGACTTCCTATCATGCTTCTATATAATTTAATATCAACATTTTTACCTTGTTCGTCCTTATCAAGCTTGGTTGTAGTTGCCATTGGAGTGTTGCAAGCCTTTGATCCTTCAAGCCCAAACTTCTTTACTAGCTCCTTTGCGTACTTGGCTTGGTTAATGAAGGTTCCGTCTTGCAATTGCTTGATTTGGAGTCCAAGGAAGAAATTTAGCTCACCCATTGAAGACATTTCAAATTCAAGTTGCATGACTTTCTCAAAATCCTTGCATAAAAGCTCATTAGTAGATCCAAAAATTATATCATCAACATAAATTTACACAATTAAAATATCATTATCAACATGCTTAGTAAAAAGAGTTGTGTCCACTTTGCCTTTAATAAAATCATTTGAAATGAGAAAACTAGAAAGCCTTTCATACCAAGCTCTTGGAGCTTGTTTCAATCCATACAAAGCTTTATCAAGTTTAAAAACAAAATCGGGATGAACATGATCAACAAAACCGGGAGGTTGAGAAACATAAACTTCTTCATTAATAAAACCATTTTAAAATGCATTTTTTACATCCATTTGAAAAAGTTTAAAATTTTTAAAACATGCAAAAGCTAGTGTCATCCGTATGGCTTCAAGCCGTGCTACGGGTGCAAAGGTCTCCTCAAAGTCAATTCCCTCAACTTGAGTGTAACCTTGGGCCACTAACCTAGCTTTATTCCTAATGACATTTCCGGACTCATCCATCTTGTTTCTAAAGATCCACTTAGTACCAATTATTGGTCTATCGTGGGGCTTAGGAACAAGGTGCCAAACTTGGTTGCGCTCAAATTGATTGAGTTCCTCTTGCATGGCAAGCAACCAATATGGGTCCGTCTCGGCTTCGAGAATGCCTTTGGGTTCAAAATGAGAAATGAAAGCAAAGTTACCACATAGGTCATGGAGTTTGGAGCGCGTAGTGACTCCTTTAGATGCATCACCCAAGATGAGCTCCTTAGGATGATTTGTAGCGTATCTCCAAGCTTTAGGAAGCGGTTGAGTGCTTTCCTCCTTATCCTCTTGAACTTCACCAATAGGATCTAGCTTTTCTTCTTGAGCGGATGAGTCCTTCAAGGATAGTCTCTCCATGTCTTCACCTAATGGTTCAAACTCTACAACATTCTCAACAAACACATTAGATTCTTCAAACTTAACATGCATGAATTCTTCAATAGTTTGAGAAGATCTAATGAAAACTCTATATGCTTTGCTAGTAGAGGAATATCCAACAAAGATAGCCTCATAAGCCTTAGCATCAAATTTACCCAAATTATCCTTAGTATTCAAAACAAAACACTTGCATCCAAAAACTTTAAAATATGCAACATTTGGTTTTCTAGAATGATACATTTCAAATGATGTTTTTGAAGAATTTTTGCACAAATAAATACGATTCGATATATAGCATGCGGTGTTTACGGCCTCGGCCCATAAATATTGAGGGAGGTCATATTCACTTATCATTGTCGTAGCCATCTCTTGAAGTGTTCTATTTTTCCTTTCTACTACTCCATTTTGTTGTGGAGTTCTAGGACAAGACATTTCATGCTTAATTCCCTTTTCATCACAATAAGTCATGAAGAGTTGGTTAACAAACTCACCACCTCTATCACTCCTTATTCTCAAAATCGGAAAACCCTTTTCTTTTTCAACTCTTTTTCGAAAAATTTTAAAATGAGAAAAAGTTTGATCTTTATTTTGTAAAAAGAAAACCCAAGTAAAACGGGAGAAATCATCAACCAAAACAAATGCAAATCTATTTCCATTTAAACTCTTAGTTTTAGTTGGTCCAAAAAGATCCATATGAATTAATTCTAAAGGCCTAGTTGACATGATATCCTTGATTGGTTTAAAGGAAGACTTGGTTTGTTTCCCAAGTTGGCACGCACTACAAATGCGGTCTTTCTCAAAATTCAAGCAAGGCATACCCTTCACCAATTCCTTTGAATTAATCCTAGAAATATGGTCAAAAGATGCATGTCCTAATCTTCTATGCCAAAGCCAAGAATTTTCATCAAAAGCATTTAAGCATTTAGTAGAACAATCTAAATTAAGCATGTCAATAATATATACATTATTATCACGAAAACCGGTGAGAATACAAATATCGGATTTAACATCAAAAATCTTGCAAGAAGTATCATCAAAAATAACTTTAAGTCCACGATCACAAAGTTGACTAATGCTAAGCAAATTATGTTTTAAACCATCTACTAAAACAACATTCTCAATAATAGGAGATGCACCAATTTGAATGTTACCTATACCGATGATAGTTCCTTTGGAGTCATCCCCGAAGGTGACGGTGCCACCTTCCATGTACCTTGATAGGGTTGTGAAGTTGTTGATGTCCCATGTCATGTGTCTTGAACAACCACTATCAAGGTACCACCGCTCCCTACGTCTTGGAGCTTTGGTGTGTACCTACATCAAACAATTTAAGACTTGATTTTGGTACCCACATTTTCTTGGGTCCTCTAGGGTTAGTGTCATGAACCCAAACAAGATTATTTGTTCTATTTAGCTGATCATAGCAAAACTTAGCTAAATGTCCATTTTTACCACAATATGTGCATCTATATACTCTACCATATTTAAAAGCATAATGGGTGTGTGATTTGTGAGCATGAGCATTGTGAGCATGAGCATGAGAGGTGCTAGCATGAGAATTTTTATCTTGTGAAATTTTAGCATGTGAAGTGTGCTTTTTAGAAAACATGTTCTCAAGTTTCTTAGTATTGAAAGCACAATCATTTAAAACTTTTTCAAAATCATTCATTTTGGATTTAAAAGAGGAAATTTCTTTTTCATCAATAATAGGAGATTTTGCCTTACAAGTACTCTTGTAGGCACAAAATTCTTTTTGTATGGAAATGAAATTAGAAGAAATATCATCTTTTTCTTTAGAAACAATGGCAAGTTGATTCTTAAGAAAAACAACTTCTTTTTGTAATTTTATGCATTCAAGTTTCTTGTTATCATAAGTTTCAGAAAGTTCTACAAAAGCATGCACTAGAACTTCCTTACTTACATCATCATCTTCATCATCAAGGGATTGAGGGGTTACCTTGGGTGTGTTTGCCATGAAACACATATTAGCTTGATCCACCTCCTCTTCGGACTCGCTTTCCGAATCCCATGTTGCTTTGTAAGCTTTCTTTTCCTCCGGCTTCTTTGGCTTGAAGGAGGAAGTCATTTTCTTCTTGAATTCCGGACAATCCGCCATGATATGTCCGGGTTTGCGGCAATTGTAGCATATGATCTTCCGCTCCTCTTTGCCTTCAAATTTCTCCGGAAGTTGAACTTGTTCTTTCGGTACAACCTCTTGACATTCCGCACAAGTAGAGTTAGCTCCTCATATTCTTCTTCGTCATCTTCATCGTCATCATTGGTGGATGAAGTCTTGAAGGCTATGGATTTCTTCTTTGAAGTAGTGGCCTCTTCTCTTGCCTTCTTCTCCATCTCATGGGTCTTTAGGTTCCCAATGAGACTAATGAGGTCCATCTCGTCCTTGTCGTTCAACTCCTTCAAGGTGGTGGCCTTGATCTCCCATGATGAAGGAAGAGCCCGAATTACTTTCCGCACCTTTTGATCGTTGGAGATGTCATCACCTAAGGAAGAAAGACCATTAGTGATTTTAGTAAACCTTGTAGCCATACTATCAATAGACTCATCATCAAGCATTTTAAATGACTCATATTGGGACCTCAAGAGATCTATCTTAGCTCTCTTGACTTGTGAAGTCCCCTCGTGTGTGACCAATAAGTGTTGCCAAATCTCATAGGCGGATTGGCAATGAATTACCCGTGTAAGGTCATCCTCATTCAAGGCGGTTAATAGGGAGTTTTGGGCCTTGGAGTTAGCCTCATATAATTTAAAGTCAAGGTCGGTCCAAGTGCTCTCATCACCATCGGGTGCTTCATAGGGTTTGGTCAAGGACTTGGCTACTAAGCTACCCAAAGATTGCAAAAATATAGTCATCCTAACCTTCCAAATTGGGAAATTGAGGCCATCAAATTTAGGTGGGGATTTAATGTTGTCGGCCATGTTTACTAGTGATGAATGAATGAAATGAAAATGTTGATTAGCAATATTTAAGGATCTCTCTATGGATGTTAAGCCAAACCTAGAGTCCAAGCTCTGATACCAATTGAAAAGTCACCTAGAGGGGGGGTGAATAGGTGACAATGCTAATCAAAGGGCAAATAAAAATTTAAAGCTACAACAATTACAAACAAGAATCACAAGATGAATGCAAGCAAGTAAGTATGACAATGAATATGATGAGCAAGTAATAAGTGCAATCAAAGTAGAGTAAGAATTGCAAGAATGTAAACCAATCGCAAACACAAGGATATGTTATCGAGGTTCGAGCACCCAGCTCTACTCCCCGCCTTCCCCAGAAGGATTCCGACCACTTCCACTATCACAAAGATCTCAAATACAATGGAGTACTCAACTCCTACAATCACAAGAACAAGTAATTTCCTTGGTAGTCAAAAGACCACAAACTCTCTCTTTCAAATATCTCTTCCCTTACAAAGGTCCTTAGAGAATATTGAGTAGGAATGAAGCTCTTTTGTGTGTAAGGAAAAGAAATTGAAATCAGAGAAAAAACTTTTGAAAACCCTTCAGAAAATTGAGAGAATTTAGCACAAAAACCAAGAACTTTTGAAAGCCTTAAACTTTTGAATTTTGTAGCAATGAATTGTTGTAACAAATCTCTCCCCAAACACCCCTATTTATAGGAGAGGGCTAGGGTTTAGGGATAAAACATAATTACTGATGTTTAGGAGGTAATTAGATCAAAATATATCCTTAAACGACTTTTTAAACACAAAAGACAAAAATAAACAGCTCACTAAAAATCTGCCCGTTACTGTTCAACGGACACATCGGTCGACTGGGCCGGTCGACCGGTAGATCAAAAATTTGACCGTTATAGGCCAGCGGTCGACCGACCCGGTCGACTGAAACAACCTGTGAGCAAAAATAATATCTCGGTCGACTGCCCCGGTCGACTGGCAGACATGTACACTGATACGTGCCTCTGCCAGAACTGCGGTCGACTGGTCCGGTCGACCAGACCAGACTGACACAGACTCGGTCGACTGTCCCGGTCGACCGGATCAGGTCAAAAATCAATTTTAAGAAAGAAAACAAAGAGGATTTTGATTTTAACAAAAATACTTTTGAACAGGGAATAGTATAAAATATAAAGATGTATCTGTAGCAAAAACTTGTATGCAAAATATTTTTGTATAATTTATAAGAAATTATTTTGGAATGAGCATGTGCGCAAAAACGTGTGTGATAGAGCTTCAAACCTATCCACTATTCTTTAACATACTATAAACTGAAAAACAAATTACATGAAGACTTTTTGAGCTATCTTCAAGTCTTTGAGCCATCCAATGCCTTGCTAGTGCCTTCTCTTCTATGATCCTTCCTTGATGTGCAATTTGCCTTCCTTACTTGGTGGAACTTAGAAGTTCTTGCAATAGCTAAGCAAATGGTCTCTAAACATGGTACAAAACCTGAAACTCATCTTAACAAACTTGTTAGTACCAAATAGCTCTAATTTGGTTTGTCATCATCAAAACACAAAACAATTGGAGAGTGTAACCTCTTGGGCCAACAATTTCCTGATGAGCAGTTAATGTCCATCTCTCATTCGATTGTTTCGTGGTATGCAGACATTGTGAATTACCTTGTTACAGAACAAATGCCTGATTATTGGACTAAGCAAGAACAATTTCATTTCTTAACTAAGGCCAAATAGTTCTTCTGGGATGAACCATATTTGTTTAAGTACTATTCCGATCTTATCATTCGGTGTTGCATTCATGACCCTGAGTTTAGGAACATTCTTTCGTTTTGCCATGACCATGCATGTGGTGGTCATTTTAGTGAAAAAACTACCACAAAAGTTTTGCAGTGTGATTTCTATTGACCCACTTTTCGTGATGCTCATGCTTACTGTCAATCTTGTGATCATTGTCAACGATTGGATAAAATTGCACTACGTAATGAAATGCCTTTAAACTCGATTTTAGTTGTCGAAATTTGTGCTGTTTGGGACACCGACTTCATGGGTCCCTTCCCTATGTCTCATGGATACTAGTATGTCTTTGTGACAGTTGATTACGTATCTAAATGGATAGAGGCAGTAGCATGTAGATCCAATGACCACAAAGTTGTAGTAAATTTTTTAAAAGAGAATGTATTTTTTCATTTTGGCTTTCCTTGTGCAGTCATTAGCGATGGTGGAAAATATTTATGCAATCGTACATTTGAAAACTTAATGAGAAATATTGCATCAATCATAGGGTAGCCACCCCTTATCACCTGCGGACTAGTGGCCAGGTTGAAATTTCCAACCAAGCAATTAACACCATTTTAGAAAACACTATGAACACCAATAAGAAAGATAGGTCCCTTCGGTTGACTAATGACTTGTGGGCATGCCGAACTGTGTTCAAGACTCCTATTGGAATATCTATATATAGGCTAGTCTATGGTAAAGCTTGACATCTTCCTGTCGAGCTAGAAAACAAAGTAAACTGCGCGATCAAGCACCTAAATTTTGTTGGCCCAAAAGGTTACACTCTCCATTTGTTTAGAGTTTTGATGATAACAAAATAAATAAGAGCTATTTGGTATTAATTAGTTTGTTTAAGATAAGTTTCAGGTTAGTACCATATTTGGAGACCATTGCTAGCTTTTGCAAGACTTTCTAGGTTCATGGAGCAATGAAGGCTTATAGCACATCAAGAAAGAAACTTAGAAGAGAAGGCACTAGCTAAAGCATTGCATGGCTCAAGACTTCAAGATTGCTCAAGATATATCTTTAGATTTGTTTCTAGTTTTATAGTTTTGTTATGGAATAGTGAATAAGTTTGAAGCTCTATCACACACATCTTTGCGCACATCTTGTTTCCAAAAATATTTCCTATAATATGTTCAAAAATAGTTTGTATACAATCTTCAGCCTACAAACTCATTTTTATCCATTATATATATCTCCATTCAAAACTATTTTGTTAAAGATCAAATTATCTTCAAGATTCTGTTTTTGTTTTGGTCTTTGACCTGAGCCGGTCGACCGGCCGGCCGGCCGACACTGTGCCAGGTTAAGTCGGTCGACCGTCCCTGTCGACCGAGGTTCTGGCAGCAGTGCGTATCCGTGTGCACGTTTCACGGTCGACCGGGCGGTCGATCGACACCTGCCTGACTGCAAGACCATTGCTCTCTGTATTTTTCAGTCGACCAGACGGTCGAAGGCAACGGCTCTTATTTTTGTACTTCGGTCGACCGGTCGGTCGACCGGAATAGCCGTTTGAACACTAACGGCTATAATTTTAAAGCTGATTTATTTTGTCTTTTTCTCTCTAATATGGGTTTAAGTGTCATTTGCTGATCCTAATACTTCCTAATTAGCCTTAAGTGAGTTTTATCTTCAAACCCTAGCCCTCTACTATAAATAGGGGTGTTTAGGGAGAGGTTCATTAGAAGAAAAATTTACAAAAAGTTTCAAAAGTTTAAGGCATTCAAAAGAGCTTTGTTTCTTGATTTTGTGCTGAAAATTCTCTCTCGTTTTCTGAAGTGTTTTCAAGAACTCTCTGATTTCTTTTTCTTTTATCCTTACACACAAGAGCTTCATTCCTACTCATTGTTCTACAAGGATTTTTGTAAGGGAAAAGAGTTTTGCAAAAGAGAGTTTGTGGTCTTTTGATCACCAAGAGAGAACTTGTACTTGAGATTGTGGAGTTGGGTACTCCGGTGTATTTGTAACATCTTTGTGAAGTTATAGTGGTTAGAAATCCTTCTGGGGAAGGAGGGGACGTAGAGCTGGGTGCTCGAACCTCGGAAAAATTCTCGGTGTTTGTGTTTTGTTTACTTGCTCTTACTTCTTGCTTTACTTTCATTGCTCTTATTACTTGCTCTCTATTTTTATTGCAATATTCACTTGTTTTCATTCATCTTGTCAATCATAGTCCCATACAACAAGGTTGCATTGCGCACCTCTAACTCATTTCAAGAGGAATCAGGAGGAAGGAGTTCAGAACCCTTTACGGGGCATTTGGCTCTTAGTCTTGTTTTGGGCGATTGTTGCATCATATTTTTAAATTGTCCATTGATTAGCATTATCACCTATTCACCCCCCCCCCTCTAGGTGATTTTCAATTGGTATCAGAGCTTGGACTCTAGGTTTGGCTTAACATCCTTAGAGAGATCCTTAAAATTTGCTAATCAACATTTTCATTCCATCATTCATACACTAGTAAACATGGCCGATAACATCAAAACCCCTCCTAAATTTGATGGACTTAATTTCCCTATTTGGAAAGTTAGGTTGACTATTTTCTTGTAATCCTTAGGTAGCTTAGTAGCTAAATCCTTGACCAAACCCTATGTAGTACCCGATAGTGATGAGAGCACATGGACCGACTTTACCTTTAGAGAGTATGAGGCTAACTCCAAGGCCCAAAATTCCCTCTTAACCGCCTTAAATGAGGACGATCTTACACGGGTAATACATTGCCAATCCGTCTATGAGATTTGGCAACATTTGTTGGTCACACACGAGGGGACTTCACAAGTTAAGAGAGCTAAGATAGATCTCTTAAGGTCCCAATATGAATCTTTTAAAATGATTGATGATGAAACCATTGATTGCATGATTACAAGGTTTACTAAAATCACCAATGCTCTTTCTTCCTTAGGTGATGATATCTCCAATGACCAAAAGGTGCGAAAAGTGATTCGGGCTCTTCCTTCATCATGGGAGATAAAGGCCACTACCTTGAAAGAATTGAGCGACAAGGATGAAATGGACCTCATCAGTCTCATTGGGAACTTAAAAACCCATGAGATGAAAAGAAGGCAAGAGAAGAGGCCGCTCCGCTAAAGAAGAAGTCCATAGCCTTCAAGTCTTCATCCACTCTTGAGGACGATGAAGAAGATGAAAGAAGATGAGGAGCTCTCCCTTCTTGTGTGAAATGTCAAAAGGATGTACCGGAAGAATAAGCTCAACTTCTGAAGAAAATTTGAAGGCAAAGAGGAGAGAAGAATTATTTGTTACAATTGCCGAAAGCCCGGTCATATCATGGCGGATTGCCCGGAGTTCAAGAAGAAGATGACTTCCTCCTTCAAGCCAAAGAAGCCGGTTGAAAAGAAAGCCTATAAAGCCACATGGGATTCGGAAAGCGAATACGAAGACGAGGTGGACCAAGCGAACATGTGTTTCATGGCAAACATACCAAAGGTAACCCCTGAACCTCTTGATGATGAAGAAGATGAATTAAGTAAAGAGGTGCTTGTACATGCTTTTGTTGAACTCTCCGAAACTTATGATAATAAAAAGATTGAGTGTTCAAAATTGGAAAAGAAAGTTGCTTTTCTTAAAAATCAACTTGCTATGGCTTCTAAAGAAAAAGATGAAATTTCTTCCAATCTCATTTCTATCCAAGAAGAATTTAGTGCTTACAAGGTTTCTTGTAAGGCAAAATTTCCTAAGATTAATGAAAAAGAAATTTCTTCTTTAAAAACTAAAATGGTTGATTTTGAAAAGGTGTTGAAAGATTGTGCTTTTAACACAAAGAAACTTGAAGAAAAGTTTTCTAAAAAGCACACCTCTCATGCTAAAGATCCTCATATTAAGATTCCCCATGCTCACACTACACACCACACTCATGCTAAATCCACACATGCTTACAAGTCTCACACTCACTATGCTTTTAAATATGGTAGAGTGTATAGATGCACATATTGTAGTAAGAATGGACATTTGGCTAAATTTTATTATGACCAAGTAAATAGATCAAATAATCTTGTTTGGGTTCATGAAACTAACTCTTTAGGACCCAAGAAAATGTGGGTACCAATATCAAGTCCTAAATTATTTGATGTAGGTACACACCAAGGCTCCAAGATGTAGGGAGCGGTGGTACCTTGATAGTGGTTGTTCAAGACACATGACATGGGACATCAACAACTTTACAACCCTATCAAGGTACATGGAAGGTGGCACCGTCACCTTCGGGAATGACTCCAAGGGCACTATCATCGGTATAGATAACATTCAAATTGGTGCATCTCCTATTATAGAAAATGTTGTTCTTGTTGATGGTTTAAAACATAATTTGCTTAGCATTAGTCAACTTTGTGACCATGAACTTAAAGTTGTTTTTGATGATTCTTCTTGCAAGATTTTTGATGTTAAATCCAATGATTGTATTCTTACCGGTTTTCATGATAGCAATATTTATATCATTGACATGCTTAATTTAGATTGTTCTACTAAATGCTTGAATGCTTTTGATGAAAGTTCTTGGCTTTGGCATAGAAGATTAGGACATGCATCTTTTGACCATCTTTCTAGGATTAATTCAAAGGAATTGGTGAAGGGTATTCCTTACTTGAAGTTTGAGAAAGACCGCATTTGTGGTGCGTGCCAACTTGAGAAACAAACCAAGTCTTCCTTCAAACCAATCAAGGATATCATGTCAACTAGGCCTTTAGAATTAGTTCATATGGATCTTTTTGGACCTACTTAAACTAAGAGTTTAAATGGTAGTAGATATGCATATGTTTTAGTTGATGATTTTTCCCGATTTACTTGGGTTTTCTTTTTGGAACACAAAGATTAAACTTTTTCTCATTTCAAGATTTTTCGAAAAAGGGTTGAAAAAGAAAAAGGTTTTTCGATTTTGAAAATAAGGAGTGATAGAGGTGGTGAGTTTGTTAACCAACTCTTCATGACTTATTGTGATGAAAAGGGAATCAAGCATGAAATGTCTTGTCCTAGGACTCCACAACAAAATGGAGTTGTAGAAAGGAAAAATAGAACACTTCAAGAGATGGCTAGGACAATGATAAGTGAATATGACCTCCCTCAATACTTATGGGCCGAGGCCGTAAACACCGCATGCTATATTTCGAATCGTATTTATTTGTGTAAGAATTCTTCCAAAACATCTTTTGAAATGTATCATTCTAGAAAACCTAATGTTGCATATTTCAAAGTTTTTGGATGCAAGTGTTTTGTTTTGAATACTAAAGATAACTTGGGTAAATTTGATGCTAAGACTTATGAAGCAATCTTTGTTGGATATTCTACTACTAGCAAAGCTTATAGAGTATTCAATAGATCTTCCCTTACCATTGAAGAATCCATGCATGTTAAATTTGAAGAATCTAATGTGGTTGTTGAGAATATTGTAGAGATTGACCCATTAGGTGAAAACATGGAGAGACTATCCTTGAAGGACTCACCCGCTCAAGAAGAAAAGCAAGAATCCATTGGTGATGTTCAAGAGGATAAAGAGGAAAGCTCTCATCCGCTTCCTAAAGCTTGGAGATATGCTACAAATCATCCTAAGGAGCTCATCTTAGGTGATGCATCTAAAGGGGTAACAACTCGCTCCAAACTCCATGACTTATGTGGTAACTTTTCTTTCATTTCTCATTTTGAACCCATAAGCATCCTCGAAGCCAAGGCGGACTCATATTGGTTGCTAGCCATGCAAGAGGAACTCAATCAATTTGAGCGCAACCAAGTTTGACACCTTGTTCCTAGGCCCCACGATAGACCAATAATTGGTACTAAGTGGATCTTTAGAAACAAGATGGATGAGTCCGGTAATGTCATTAGGAATAAAGCAAGGTTAGTGGCCCAAGGTTATACTCAAGTTGAGGGAATTGACTTTGAGGAGACCTTTGCACCCGTAGCACGGCTTGAAGCCATACGGATGACACTAGCTTTTGCATCTTTTAAAAATTTTAAACTTTTTCAAATGGATGTGAAAAGTGCATTTTGAATGGTTTTATAAATGAAGAAGTTTATGTTGAACAACCTCCCGGTTTTGTTGATCATGTTCATCCTAATTTCGTTTTTAAACTTAATAAAGCTTTGTATGGATTGAAACAAGCTCCAAGAGCTTGGTATGAAAGGCTTTCTAGTTTTCTCATCTCAAATGATTTTGTTAAAGGCAAAGTAGACACAACTCTTTTTACTAAGCATGTTGATAATGACATTTTAATTGTGCAAATTTATGTTGATGATATGATTTTTGGTTCTACTAATGAGTTTTTATGCAAGGAGTTTGAAAAGGTTATGCAATGTGAATTTGAAATGTCTTCCATGGGCGAATTGAATTTCTTTCTTGGACTCCAAATCAAGCAATTACAAGATGAGAACTTCATATGTCAAGTCAAGTACGCAAAGGAACTCGTAAAGAAGTTTGGACTTGAAGACTCTAAAGTATGCAACACTCCCATGGCAACTACAACCAAGCTTGATAAGGATGACCAAGGTAAAAATGTTGATATTAAATTGTATAGAAGCATGATAGGTAGTCTTTTGTATTTGACGGCAAGTAGGCCGGACATAATGTTTAGTGTGTATCTTTGTGCTAGATTTCAATCGTGTCCCAAACAGTCCCATCTTATTGCGGTAAAACGCATTATTCGTTATATTAAGGGAACGATTGAAATGGGTCTATGGTATCCGAAAACTGGAGATTTCTCAATGACGAGTTATTCGGATGCCGACTATGCGGGTTGTAGAGTAGATAGAAAGAGTACTAGTGGGACATGTCAATTTCTTGGTAATTGTCTTGTTTCATGGTCCTTTAGGAAACAAAATTTCGTAGCTCTCTCAACCGCCGAGGCGGAGTATGTTGCCGCGGGGGCTTGTTGTGCACAAGTCCTTTGGATGAAACATACTCTCCTTGATTATGATTTGCATTATAACCATATAAAAATATTTTGTGATAATACTAGTACTATACATATGACTAAGAATGCAAATCAACATAGTAAGACCAAGTACATTGAGATTAGATATCACTTTCTTAGAGATCATTTTGAGAAAGGAGATATAGATATTGATTATGTTTCCACGGATTTGCAACTTGCTGATATATTCACTAAACCACTTGATTTTGCTAGATTTTCTTTCATATGTGGTGAACTTAATGTTTGTGTTATTGAATAACAATATTTTTTTGACCCTTTTTGATGTATGACAAAAAGGGGAGAATGAGTTTATGTATGGAAATATGAGTTCATATGAGTTTATATATGTTTTTAGTTTTTGATGTGTTTTCATGAATTCTTGTAATTTGAGTTTAAGTGTTTTGCAAGTGTTTTATATCTTATGGTGATTATGGTTTTTGGTTTCATGATGTTTACTTGCAAACTATAAATTACATTGTTTTTCTTTGTTTAATATAGCATAATTTGAGGGGGAGCTTTCTCCTCCCCTTTATTTTTGTTCATAGCCTATTTGTTTTGTCATCATCAAAAAGGGAGAGATTGTTGGCCCAAAAGGTTACACTCTCCATTTGTTTAGAGTTTTGATGATAACAAAACAAATAAGAGCTATTTGGTACTAATTAGTTTGTTTAAGATAAGTTTCAGGTTAGTACCATATTTGGAGACCATTGCTAGCTTTTGCAAGACTTTCTAGGTTCATGGAGCAATGAAGGCTTATAGCACATCAAGAAAGGAACTTTGAAGAGAAGGCACTAGCTAAAGCATTGCATGGCTCAAGACTTCAAGATTGCTCAAGATATATCTTTAGATTTGTTTCTAGTTTTATAGTTTTGTTATGGAATAGTGAATAAGTTTGAAGCTCTATCACACACGTCTTTGCGCACATCTTGTTTCCAAAAATATTTCCTATAATATGTACAAAAATAGTTTGTATACAATCTTCAGCCTACAAACTCATTTTTATCCATTATATATATCTCCATTCAAAAACTATTTTGTTAAAGATCAAATTATCTTCAAGATTATGTTTTTGTTTTGGCCTTTGACCTGAGCCGGTCGACCGGCCGGCCGGTCGACACTGTGCCAGGTTAAGTTGGTCGACCGTCCCTGTCGACCGAGGTTCTGACAGCAGTGCGTATCCGTGTGCACGTTTCACGGTCGACCAGGCGGTCGACCGACACCTGCTTGACTGCAAGACCATTTGCTCTCTGTATTTTTCGGTCGACTGGACGGTCGACCGAGAGCCGGCAACGGCTCTTATTTTTGTACTTCGGTCGACCGGCCGGTCGACCGGAATAGCCGTTTGAACACTAACGGCTATAATTTTAAAGCTGATTTATTTTGTCTTTTCTCTCTAATAAGGGTTTAAGTGTCATTTGCTGATCCTAATACTTCCTAATTAGCCTTAAGTGAGTTTTATCTTCAAACCCTAACCCTCTACTATAAATAGGGGTGTTTAGGGAGAGGTTCATTAGAAGAAAAATTTGCAAAAAGTTTCAAAAGTTTAAGACATTCAAAAGAGCTTTGTTTTTTGGTTTTGTGCTGAAAATTCTCTCTCATTTTCTGAAGTGTTTTCAAGAACTCTCTGATTTCTTTTTCTTTTCTCCTTACACACAAGAGCTTCATTCCTACTCATTGTTCTACAAGGATTTTTGTAAGGGAAAAGAGTTTTGCAAAAGAGAGTTTGTGGTCTTTTGATCACCAAGAGAGAACGTGTACTTGAGATTGTGGAGTTGGGTACTCCGGTGTATTTGTAACATCTTTGTGAAGTTATAGTGGTTAGAAATCCTTCTGGGGAAGGTGGGGACGTAGAGCTGGGTGCTCGAACCTCAGAAAAATTCTCGGTGTTTGCGTTTGGTTTACTTGCTCTTTCTTCTTGCTTTACTTTCATTGTTCTTATTACTTGCTCTCTATTTTCATTGCAATATTCACTTGTTTTCATTCATCTTGTCAATCATAGTCCCATACAACAAGGTTGCATTGCGCACCTCTAACTCATTTCAAGAGGAATCAGGAGGAAGGAGTTCAGAACCCTTTACGGGGCATTCGGCTCTTAGTCTTGTTTTTGGCGATTGTTGCATCATATTTTTAAATTGTCCATTGATTAGCATTATCACCTATTCACCCCCCTCTAGGTGATTTTCAAATTTTTATTTCGACAAGGCGAAAGAGTCTAGGAAACTTCAACTTGATGAGCACGAAGATATAAGAAATGATGCATATGAATATTAAAAATGGTATAAGTATCATATGAAAATGATGCATGATAAGCTCATTATGTGAAAGGATTTTCAGCCTGGACAGAAAGTCTCGCTTTACAATACTCGCTTGATTGAAAGTCCCGCTTTCCAAATCCCACTGGACCAGTCCCTACATTATTTACAAAGTTCACCCACATGGTGTAGTAGAAATTTACAATGCCACGAACGGTACCACTTTTCAAGTGAATGGCCATCGTTTAAAGCCATACCGTGATTATCTGAGCCCAGAAGTAAAGGAAATCCTTCTAAAAGATCTTGTTTATCAGGATTGATCTATATATCTGATAGGGATCCATTATTGTATTATAATAGTTTTTTGTGTTTTCGTTTGTTTCTTTTTCAACTAGGCGGTAATGGATGATGTCCACTCGACTTTGTCAGGTACAATATACTCACCTTCTTGAAACTGTATCATGATTCATTATATTGAGCATACATTTTCACATTGAGGACAATGTTAGAGTTTAGGTTTAAGGTGAGATATGCCTATTTTCTTTTATTTCTTAAAAAAATACAATATTTTCTCAAATAAAATCTTTTCAGTGTACATTGTTTTAGAATAATAAAGGCACTTGGTAAAAATCTTAAAGTATAATGATTAAGTTAATCTGTTTTTGACAATGAGATCATATTTTTAACCTGATTTTAGAGTATTTAAAATTTTGAATGAACTTTCATGACACACGGACTTGCAATTTAAAGAATCTAGGTAGCAATAGTTAACCTAGTGATTATCTAGAAATCTAATGAAGCATGACTAGCTTGTACATTGGGTTTGCCTCTAGAGAGATAGGGAGTATAAAATCAAAAGAAAAGGCAACCAGTGAATTAAACAAGGACATAGAAAAAGAGCTACATATTGTCAAGGTCTAATTACAGGCTTGTGATGAGGATTCGAACATAGGTCCGTAGGAAAATCTTGATTTCTAACACCTTATGCCAATTGGTGTAGGAGTTGTCAACTAATTATTTGTTACAGGGGAAATTCATCACAAGAGTAAAAGAAGCAATTTAAATAAAAGAAAAGGAGGAAGAAGAAGAAAAAGAAGAAGAAGAAAACAATTAAAAGCAATTTTAAAAAGAAATTTTTTTTTAAAAATAAATTGTTAAGTTGACCTTAGTCACATAGTATGAAAGTCATCTGTGAAAAAAAAAGAAAAAGAAAAAAAAGTAAACTAGAATATCAAAGTCATGAGGTATTAAAGTGAATATATAAACCTCTTGTGAACCTGAATACACTAGTAGTGTTTTGAATCAGATTAAGATTTATAACTAATTTTAGGTATTTGCCAAGTTTGACAACTATTTTACGAAGAACCTTAATTGTGTAAGTATAATTCTCACTGCGCACTCTGTCATGTTTTTAAATTCGCTAATGGTAATTTAAGGATTTAAACTCAATTATTTGAAGAAAGAATTGAAAATTGAGCTAATATGTTATAACCATGTGCCTTAGAATTTCCAGTAATAAAGTATCTGAATTTCTTCTAAAAAAACTTTTTGATATTTGTGAGTAATATCACTGTAAACCTTCATAAGACACAACTTGTCTACTAGTATGAAAACTAGGAGTTTAACGGCTTGTTGCATGTGTAAGTGCAACCATAATTCCTGCGAAGGTGAGTTAGGATTTTCTCAGTTTTTCTTTTTTGCTCGAGGACTAGCAGAATATAGGTGTGGGGGTATTTGATGAGCATGATTTTATGTTACTTTTATACTCTCATTTATCTATTTATGTATCAAAATAAAGCTACTCGAGTATGTGTTAGCGTGATTGCAGTGATGTGCCCAATTGACAAGGAAAGGAGAAAAAACAAATAGAATGGACTGATTTTGCACAAAATGAAGATCGAATGGTGTTTTCCGAACATGCTAGGATGTTTTGGCCATAACTTCTATCGAATTCCAAACAAGGTCATTCAAGGTGTCTACGGAAAGAGAATCGAAGATCTACAACTTTCATGATGAGTGATCTTGCTGATTCATCTATTTGACTGGCCGTATCGAACATATACATAATCTGTCCGAGTTAGAGATGATTTATTATGTAATAAATTTTTGGCTGAGGGTCTTCTTTATAAAATTCCTCATAAAGGAAGCAAACCACGCAACAACTTGTAGATGCAGGAATGCCTTTAGTGTATGTTGGAGTTGGGATTAAATGGAGTTGGGATTTTATTCACATATAGTTGGGAGTATTTTTGGAGTTGCGATTTGGATCTCTTGTGATGAGGATCTCGGCCAAGCAATCAGCTGGAGAAGAGCTCGGGTTTGAGGCTATAAATAGAAGGCATAAAGCAATAAAAGAAGAGGATGTAGATTAATAGGAGAGTTTTTAGTAGTATGTTTTGTTTAAAAAGAGTGATGTAATTTTGCTTTCTTAGAGAGAAATGTGTGTAATTCTTTTGTAACTCGAAGATTATCAATCGAGAGCTTAATATAACAAAGACGTTCTTCTTCTACTTTCAATTTCTTTTGGATGATTGAATTATATTTATTTTCATGCATCTCTCTTCTTTTTTATTAACTTTGTGATGCAGGGAAAAAGGCTCGGGTAGATGATCTCTTCACGATCAACTTGACAAGAATAAGACTTTGTGTCAAATCTGAGTTCTATTTTTCCTATCTCTCTTTCTCATTCTTCTTTTCTTATTTTCATTCATTTTCAAGTAATGTATCTCGAATGATAGTTCATTTTTATTTTTTCAGTTTATTATAATTTTTTTTAACTTCCACTCATCTCAAGATTTAACTTCTCTCCAAATCCAAATCCAATTCATTTAAATGCCAACCAGATTAAGAATAAGTTCGGATTTTAAGACTGGTTTTTTACAAGACTCTATGGATTCGACCCTCTTCTTACCACTATGCTAATTTTCAAAAATTAGTAAGCAAGGATTGGTGATTTGTAACTTGTGCACGGTTCAAACAACGATGGGAAATTTTGCGACATCCGAGCCGCAACAAAAACAATCAAACAGATCGCACCTTCTTCCCATATAATTTCTTTTTCTTTTTTTACCCTTTTCTCAGATCCAGACGCTGATCTTCACCGTTTGACATGAAGAAAGCGTGTTTCCCATTGTAATTGAGTCTTGTAGCAAGCGACTTCAACACCATGGATTATTCGATCTTGATCTCGAGACGATAGAGGAGTTCGAATCAATCATATACATAAAAAGAGTCAGATTAAAAAACAAAGCATTTTTAAGACTGTGTTCATGTCGTAGTCCTAATAAAAACTAAAAAAACAAAACATTTTTGTGAGGACTGCGACCATGATCGTAGTCCTAATAAAGAGGATTGCAATCCTGGTCACGGTCCTATAAAGAGTCAGAAAACATGGCATGTGATGGCGGTGATCATAGTCGCAACCCCAATAAAGAGAATTGTGATCATGATCGCAGTTCTAATAAAATATCAGAAATAAGGCATTCTACGAGGATTGTGAATATGATCGTAATTCTAATAAAGACTGAAAATTTCATTTTATGAGGACTGCGTTCATTATTGCAGTCCTCAACTTAATATTGCGGGGGCATTTAAGTCTTTTTCACCGCTCTAAAGCATATTCAACAATGTTTTTGCGCTTGACATGTTGGCACGCGAGCCTCAACAGCGTTTCTGCGCTTGACATGTTGGCACGCGAGCCTCAACAGCGTTTTTGTGCTTGACACGTGAGCGCGTATCCTTTCCTTTAAAAAAAGATATGGATGAAGCGAATTAAATTTTATGAGTGAGTTTTTTTCTTAATTATAGTTTGAAATAGATGATCGAAACGAAATCCCCTAATAATAAACCTCTTCTTTAAGAGCCTGCTTGGAAGAACAACTTTTGGGGCAAAATTTCGGGCGAGCCCCACACTCGCAGGTTTTCCCTGTGCTTTCTCAGGGAAAACCTGCGAGCTACAGTAAGTGAGAGGAAATCAGTAACACTACTGTAGTTGAGCTCAGACCCTGATTCCAATGAGGCTCACATTTTTTTTTTTTCTCAACTCCATAAAAATTGCAAACAAACAAAATTATGATTTCACCCTTTTGAAACTCATAAACAGTGATTTTCTTTCTATTTTTTGAAAACCAAACGGGGCCTAACAAGAACTCTGACATTTCAAATCCCGTGTGCGCCAACCGAAATACAATAATCCTTAAACAATTCCGTAGCGGGTGGACGGACAGAACAAGCCAACAACTGCACAGTCTGCACGTGAAGCGGATGTAACCCCCTGCCGACTCCTCTCTCAATTTGCTCCGCTCCCTGGGGACCACCACCCCTGTCCATTTTCTTCAAATCTTTATAGTTTATATTTTAATTTAAAAGTTTTACACATACACCCTTCATAACATCAAAATTTGAACACCTCAAATAAGACCAAGTTTTAGGACAACCAAAGCAATAACACCAACATTCTGAAACCCTCTCTCCACCCAGTATTCTAAACGGCGGCCACAGCGGCTACATCGGTTGGAAAAATTTATTAGAGATGGGGATATATCGCGGATTTATCGGGGATATTTTTAAAAATCGGATGTCAAAATCGGACTGTAAATATACATATCTTCTTATCTTAAATCACATCTCAATAAGACAATATATGCATAAATTATATAAATCTACATAAAACATCATACTTATATGTTTAAAATATACTTAATAACTCACATTAAGCCTATGAATCTATAATCACTATCCAAGTGTAGAATCTTCAAAAATGTCACATTATCACATCACTCGAATTACCCAAATATCTAACCTAGAAATTGTGTGTAAAACGCTATATCGGGATCAAAATCGCTGAAATTGCTGCCGATATATCGGGTCCATGCCTATTTATCGACGATTTTAGATGAAAAACGCTATATCGGTTTGAATGTGTCAAATCATTGCGGCTAAGTGTCGTAAACACAATATCGACGCAATATCGGAAGTATATCAGAGATATTTAGAACTCTGTCCCCACCAAATAAAAACCAAATAAAATCAACAAAACTCACAACAGAGAAGGGGGAAACTCCAAAAGAAAAAAACAATTGGCTCTGTTCCTCCATTGCGATCAATGGAGGAATCGGACGCCCTGCTGCTGCCGCTGTCCAGGCCACCGGCGGCGGTGAGGGTTCGGGCGGCGCTGCAGCTGGAGGACAGGCAGTACGACTGGGGATATTCGAAGGCCGTTGTCGCCCTCGATCTCGTGTGGAACACGGCCTTCGTCCTCGTCGTCGCCGCCGTCCTCCTCTCCACCTCCAGGGAGCGCCCATCGACGCCGATTCGGGCCTGGGTCTTTGGGTACGCTGTTCAGTGCTTGGTGCACATGGGATTTGTTTATCTTGAGTACAGCAGGAGGAGGAGGCGGAGAATGGAGGAGAGCACAGAATGCAGGTAGGTAACAAGTAACTCGTAATTGTCAATTGGGTTTTCTTGTTTATTTGTTTCTTTTGTTGATGGTTTTTGATTGAATTGGGATGCCCCGATTCAAGTTTCTGTTGCACATTGTTGTTGTAAACTGTGAATTATAATGTAGGTAGGCACTGCTTTTGGAATGTAGATTGTAGATTGTACAAATTACTATCTTTTCCCCATTACATCAAAAGGTTTGATAAAATTTTACAACTCGTTGTCAACTTGATATTGACCTCAGAATTAGTACCAAATTCCTAGCATATTTACATTAATGCAAAAGAAATGTGTCTTATATATACCCGAGAAAACCTGTCTTATTGGTCGTTCAATGTAAAGTCATGCAAGCAAGGAGTAAAATCTAAAAGGGCGGCAAGATAGTAATTTATAAAGACACCTGAAAACACGTTCACATAAACCCAAATTGCCCGCCTGCCTGGTTTGCATTAGGTAATTATATTTTTTACTAAAATCCTGAGCTGCACAACGTCACTATAATCTCATACTTCGCATGACTGTTCAGATTTCCTACCGAGCTTTCTCAGCTTGCAATTCTCCTTTATGGAAAACCGAAAGTAATTTTCTTTCATGAACAACCCAAAAGTATTGTTTGTGTTTTCTTTGAGATGTGCTATTACTTTTTTATGTTATTTACTATTATTTGTGCTTCCACTTAAATTTCTAAACAAAATGCACCATTCTTCTATTGTTTATGTATGTTTATAAAAAAGAAGTATCATGATGCCATGGAGGTAAAACCATTTGCTACATCCTGAATATGAAGTGTTAAATTGCTTTCCAAGCGTGAGGGAAGCAACAAAAATCCGGAAATAGCCAGAGGAACTATCCTGACAACTGTTATTTTAATGAATGCTTCAGGATGAGATTGTCCCCCATCTAACCATGTGTAGATATTATCTCAGATACTCAAAGATGTTAGGGTAGACTAACTTACGAAATGTTCCTATATTCGGGGACACGGTGATATAACTATCTAATAAAGTAACAAGCAATAGGATATGAGGACACGACAATATGACTATTTGTATGTGTATATCTATATACATATTAAAACCTGTAGTGATTAAGATGTGTTCTATTAAAAGTAAAAGGAAAAACAAAATGAACTAATAAAGTAACAAGCAAACAAAAAATAATCTAAGAATAACACAATTAATATGTCACCTAGTTTGTGATGTGTTTAGATTCTATTCACATATTTGGTTACGTGGAAGAGACATTTTTTTTCATGTTTATCTGAGTGATATGTGATTTTTAAGTATCCAACACATGATTTTTAGATCTTATTTAAAGTTGACGGATTGTACACGGCGCCAACACACGTCTTTATGGTTTTTTAAAATCCAACACGACTTCGGAGTGTCCTATACGTGTCAGGCAAGTGTTTTGGGAGTGTCGGTGTCCGACACGGGCACATCACCCAGTTCGAAGTTTTCGTGCTTCATAGTTTCATACTGTAATTAGAAATCATAATGTATTCAGGAACATTATGTAATTAGGAGTCATATTACTACATGCTATTAGAAGTCTTATTCTTATTAAGAGTTGTAATTATATTTGCCTATAAATAAGTATATGGGAGATGACTCATTAACTCTCTAATTTTCGTAATCTAAATCTTCTCATGGTATCAAAACCTTCGATCTTCGTCGTCTTCACTCGCCATCAAAAGATCACCATCGTCTTCTCTTTTCTTCTTCTTCTTTTCTCTTTGTTTTTCCTTCTTTCAAATCTGATTTGAATTTAGATTTGTATAAAAAAAATCTTTATTGTTCATGGTGACCAGTATCACCAAAATACTATTCACCATGAACAATAAACAGTAAGTAAAAAGGAAAGGAAGGAAAAAGGGGAAAATGTGGAGAAGGTTTGGAGTTTTTAGGATATTCTCTTTTCAAGATTATGTATTTTTTCTAATACTTGAGAGTTTGGTGATTTCGTATGAGTTGTTTTAGATCCCGACAGAGGATCATTTGTTTGGTTTGTTTGTTGGGTGTTTAGATCCCGAGGGAGGATCGTTTGCTTGGGTATTAGATCCCAAGGGAGCATCGTTTGTTTGATTTATTTATTGGGTGTTTAGGTTTGATTTATTTATTGGGTGTTTAGATTCTGAGAGAGGATCGTTTGCTTGGAAATTTTGGATCCCTGGAGAGGACCAGTTTCAGAAGAGATTTTAGAAGTATGACATACGAGGAGTATAAACACTAATAGTTTCAGATGTTTCAACAGTTTCATATTGTCCAGATGCCATCTTCCTCCACCTCAAGTCTAGCCCAGACCAATAACTCCACGCTTGTTTTACTTCGCCTTCTCCTTGCACATGGGTTATATATTCAGGAGCTTCAAATCATTTGACTGAGAACAAAAGTATATTGTCATCTCTTGATTCTAATTTTTTTTATCCATCAATGACACTGGCAAATAGTTTTATATCTTCTGTACAAGGTACAAACACTGCTAGTGCTACATCTTTATTATCTTTATAATGTGTGCTTTATATTCTAAAGTTTTTCTTGTTTGTTTTCAATTAGTAAAATTACTAGATCCTTAAATTGCTTAGTGATATGCTTTCTAACACATTGTGTATTTCAAAAACTTGGAACAAGGAAAATGACTGGCACAGGGCGTGAGTGTGGCGGATTCTATTATCTGGATTTGAGTCCCAAACTGATAGCATGTTCTAGTTTTGTATTTTCTTTTGATCAGCATTGTCGGTTAGGACATCCATCTTTACAAACTTTGGAACTTTTACTTCTCAAGTTAAATCATGTTACTTCTTTAGATTGTGAGTCATGTCGACTAGATAAGCATCATCTTATAACTTATCCTGATAGAGTCAATGAAAAGGCTAACAGTTTGTTTGCTTTAGTCCATTCACATGTATGGTGTCCTTATCCAGTAACATCAAAGCTTAGTTTCAAGTATTTTATAATTTTATAGATGACTATTCTTGAGTCACTTGGATATATTAATGAAAAATTATTCTGAAATGGCTTTATCTTTCAAAACTTTTGTTTTGGAGTGAAGAATCAACTTAATATCTCTATAAAAATATTGAGAACCGGTAATACTAAAGAACCTTTTAGTTCATATTTTTCAAACTTCATATCTTAACATGACATTGTGCATCACTCTTCTTGTTCATTTACCCCTCAATAAAATGGTATGTTGAATGTAGAAACTGACATTTGCTTGAGGTTGCACATATAATGTTAATTCACATGCGGGTTCGTAAACAGTTTTGGGGGAATTCATTTTTACAGCATGTTATTTGATAAACTGCATGCCCTCATATGTTCTAGACATTCTAGATTCCATACCCAGTTCTATATTCACAGACTGATTTATTTTCTTTACCCCTAAAATGTTTGGATTTATATGATTTGTACATAATAAATCAATGATCCCTATAGAACCAAGTTAGATCATCATGCTCTTAAAAGTGTGTTTCTTGGATATTCACATACTCAGAAGGATATAAGTGTTATTCTAAAATTGAACCGTTTTTATAATCTCTGCTGATGTCATATTCTTTGAGTTTAAGTCATACTTTGACATTGAGTCTCATTCTTCTGAGTTTGATGATAACCTTTTGTATTTTTTAGTTCAAGAACGTTAGGTTGATAATAATGCATCATTAGACATTAAAAATTAAGACACGTTGCCTTCTAAACATGGAGAACTAACCAAAGTCTATACAAAACACACTCCACTATGCCACCGTCATCTTTTGTTTTTTACTTTATAATTTGGTGAGAATACTTTACCCTCCGATGATGTTACTCCCATTCATGTTCTTTCTGATTCTAGTCCTGATATTTCAGATATTGACCCTTTGATTACTCTGCAAAGGATAAATACACTTGTATTTCTCATCTTTTATCTAATTTTATCTCTTACTCTCATTTGACATATTGATATAGTGCTTTTATTTTTTATGTGGACTCATACTCAGTTCTCAAGCATGAGTCAAAAACCCTTTCTATCCCAGGATGGAGAGATGTCATGCAGGAGGAAATGATTGTTCTAGAACAGAATGAGACGTGAAACTTTGTTTCTCTTCCCCTAAGTAAGCAACTGATTGTCGATGAGTGTACTATAAAGTTGAATTCAAAGGGGTCCTTAGCTTGCTTGAAAGCGTGTTTGGTGGTTAACGGGTATTCTCAGATGTTTGGTATCGACTATCATGAGACATCCCCTGCGATTAAATTAACCTTTGTTCATCTTGTCATTTTGTTTGTTGCTACTCATCACTGGCCACTACATTAACTTGATATCAAGAATGCCTTTCTTCATGGTATTCTTGATGAAGAGGTTTATATGAAGCAATCTCTTGGTTTTGTTGCTTAGGGAGAGTATGGACGAGTTTGTCATCGCAGGAAGTCTTTATACGGGTTGAAACAATATCCTAGAGCATTGTTTAGGAGATTTGCCCTAGTTGTTCAGGAGTTTGGGCTTCGTCGTTCTCACAAGGATCTATCTGTTTTCTTTCAGGCTTCATCAGGAAAAACAAATTCTTTTACTTGTTTATGTGGATGATATAGCGATTACTGGTGATGATTCTCATGGGATTAATGAGTTAAAATTATATATGCAGAAGAAGTTTCAAACAAAAGATTTGAGACAATTACAATATTTTTCGGACATAGATAGCAAGATCGAAGAAAGAGATCTTTCTCTCTCAATGAAAATTTGTTGGATATAATTTTAGAAGCTGTTATGTTAGGGTGTAGATCAGTGGATTCACCAATGAACGCAAAGTCCAATCTGCTGTTAGATCAGAGAGATCTTTAAGATAATCCAGGATGATACATGAGGCTTGTGGGTAAACTAAATTGTCTTACAGTGACTCAACCTAATGATGCATTCCTTTTTAGTGTTGTAGGTCAGTTTTTATCTGCTTCACAAACAAGTCACTGGGATGTTGTGATTCGAATACTTGGGTATTTGAAACGTGCCCCTGGCAGAGGACTTTTGTATTCAGATGGTGGTCATGAATGTATAGCTGGTTTTTCAGATACAGATTGAGCAGGATCACCTATTAATAGAGGATTAACTATTTGTTATTGTGAGTTTGTTAGAGAAAATCTTGTATCATAAAAAATAAAAAGTTGTGATTTAGAGATCTAGTGCTGAGTCTGAATATTAAGCCTTGACCAATACGAGATCTCTTGATTGAGCTACATCTTTTGCCTTCAACTTGTATGAGATTATATTGTTACAATGTCATTCACATTGCATAAGATCAGTTTTCATGAGCACACTAAGCAATATTGAGGTGGATTGTCTTCTAGTTCGTCAGAAGGTTACATAGGACAAAATTATTGAACTTCAACATGTTTCTTTTGTTAACCAGTTAACAGATATGTTGACGAAACCTCTTGGAAGTCTCCAGATTCAAAGTATTTGTGATAAACTGGGCATGTATGATGTATTTGCTCCAGCTAGAGGGGGAGTGTAATTAGGAATCATTATGTATTTAGGAGTTTTTATGTAATTAGTAGTTACTTAAGTTAAGAGTCACATTGTTACATGATATTAAGAGTCCTATTCTTATTAGGAGTTGTAATTGTATTTATATATAAATAAGTATATATAGAGAGGACCCATTAACTCTCTAATTTCCATAATTTAAATCTTCTCACATACTATGAAGTGAACTATTTGTTTATATGTTAGGTTTCTACCATGAAATAACTCCACCTTTCTTTAATTTCATTATCCTTTACCGAGACTCTTTCATCTTCATTTTTAATACATCTAATATTACATGGCTCTCTACTCATTCCTAATATATATATATATATATATATATATATATATATATATATATATATATATATATATATATATATATATATATATATATATATATAATGTTCTAAATGTCGGATTTTGGGCAATTTCAAACTGCAAAATTAAATGTCAGATTGCGGATAGCGGGGAAATTTAGTAAGTTTTGGTGTCAATTCCGTATGATATATATATATATATATATATATATATATATATATATATATATATATATATATATATATATATATATATATATCACATATATTGTCTTAAATGTCCTAAACAAATATTGAAGCATATAAATCCACAAAATCATGCAACCACGTAATATATATACAACAATCATGCCATGAAATATAACTACAATTTAATCAGACCGACCCAACAACCATGAAATATAACAACCGAAAATAGTTCATCGAAAACTTACAGAAAATTCAAAAAAAAAACCTCGAAAGCAAGTCGTCGTCGCTCGCTAGAGTTTATCGTTACTCGAGAGGGCTTAGGGTAGCTCGTTGGACACGGGGAAGGGTTGTCGGAGCTTGTCGTCGCTCGAGAGGGCCTTGGGAAGCTCGTTGGACGCAGGGAAGGGTCGCCAGAGCTTGTCGTCGCAGACTCCTCGAAAAAGGTGGCTTGGCGAAGTGAGGGAGATCAGTAATGAACCATTATATATTTTTTTTCATGTTTGAATTTTCGTTTGATTTTCTATAGGTGCAACTTTTTTATACTTTCGGAATAAGGATGAACTGCAACTTCTGCTATTATCATTTTCTTCTTCAAGTTTCAAAGGTTCTGCCTTGATTCTTATAATTAAAAGGTTTGGATTGGAGTGCTGACGTGCTGCAACATTTTCTTATATTTAAGAAGTAAATGTTTATTCATCTTTCTCTTTTATTCATTCATTGAGTTTGCTAGTTAACAAATGGCTCCAAGGTTTAACAAAACTTTGCTTGCCCTTTCGATTTGCGTCTTTCTGGAACAAAAGAAGAATGGAATGCTCAGAAAAACCTATATTTGGTTTGTGGGTCTTGATCCACGTGCAATCGAGAATGGGCTTCTTCACGAAGAGAGGGAAGGACCGAGGGAGTGGGAGAGAGATCTATTCAAGGGAGAATCCATTCGCAAGAGCATTTGTTTCAGAGGATCTGATTTCCTTTCTTTTTATCGTTATTTCTTGTTTTAAATAGTAGGGATCTGATTTGATAGACGATGATACAAAGAAAAAGGTGAACGTAAATCAGTTAAATAGAAAAGAAATGTTAAAAAAAACATCTCTAAACTCATACAAGGGCACAATAGTATATATAAAGTAGGGAGAGGGATCTGATTTTTCTTTCTATTTTATGTTATTTCTTTTTTCTTTCTTGTGCTAATTAACGAGGATCTGATCTGATAAACGATAATTCAAAAAAAGAGAAGGGTAAATCAATCAAATAGAAAAGAAAAGTTAAAAATTGTTAAAATTAGTTATTAGTATTGTGTTATTGGGCTGTTACCCATATACCTACCTTGTCTTCTATATATATCTTGTACCTTCTCTTATGTAGATTAATCAATTACTTTTTAGGGTTTCTATTTTCTACATGGTATCAGAGTAAGGTAAACCCTAACCCTAAAATCCACTACCTTCTTTTCAAAATTCTCTTTCTTCTCCTCAAACATCACCCTAACACCTCTATCATCTCCTTCAACCCTTCAACAGGGTCCCTCCCCCTCCAAAAACACCAACAGGGTGTCACCCCTTCAAAAACACCAAACAAAGTGCCGCCCCCTCCAAACCCTAAAAACAGTGCCGCCCCCTCCAAACCCTAAAAATAGTGTCGCCCCCTCTACTCCTCTAAAAGGGTGCCGCCCCTCTCCTCCACTATCTCAAGAGGTGCCACCCCCTCCTGCCTTCTCCAGAGGTTAATCAGGGCTATAACTACTCAAAAATCAGATTTTTACATCTGATCTGACTATTTGGATGCTCTATAAGACTTCTCTGGTGAGATCTGATCTGTTGCTTAAAATCAGATTTTTATATTTGATCTGGCTATTTTAGGTTGAGAAATTGTTTCCTTGATGAAATTCTGGCTCTATGCCTCTATCTGATAACTAAGTTGCTTTCTCTTACTTACTGGCTATTTCCTGCTACTACTGTCTGATTTCTGGTAATCTATCTAATGGCTACTATGTCTGAGACTATAAGTTTCTCCTCCACTATGATCTCTCTGATAGTTGAGAGTTCTATTCCTAAGACAATGTTAGGGATTACGGTAAAGTTGAGTGGATCCAATTACTTGTTATGGGAGCAGGCATTCTGTATATTCATTGGCACTCAAAACAAATTGGCTTACCTCCTTTAAGATCCACATGTTACTTCAGATCCTACTTATGTGACCTGGATATTAAACTCAGGAGCCTCATCCCATATGACAGGTACTAAACAAGAGTTTGTTTCATTAAATTTGTTATGTGTCCACCCCTCTGTTAAAATTATTGATGCTATCCATTCTCCTGTATTAGAGAATGGGGTAGTAAAACTACTCCATCCTTGACCCTTATTGATGTCCTATATGTTCTACGATTTCTGTTAATCTCTTGTCTATCAGCCAGTTTACTAAACATAATAACTGCAAAATAACTTTTTCCCTTCTCATTATGTGTTTTAGAACCTGTCGAGTAGAAAGAGGATTGGTTCGGGGCATGAGCGAGGAGGCATATACTATTTAGATGATCAAATGACCCCTACTGACTTGATTGCAGGTTAGCCTGATCTAGTGTTACTTTGGCACTGGCGCTTGGGTCATCCTTGGTTAAAAAGCTTCAGTCTGTTATTCTTGTTGAGTTTTCTATTTTTTTAAGTTGTGAGTCTTATGAGTTAGGTAAGCATCATCATGCTACCTTTTAGAGTCGAGTCAATAATCGTAATAGTTCTGCATTTGA
This sequence comes from Agave tequilana, assembly GCA_038442645.1. Taxonomy (NCBI): domain Eukaryota; kingdom Viridiplantae; phylum Streptophyta; class Magnoliopsida; order Asparagales; family Asparagaceae; genus Agave; species Agave tequilana. Next base: position 219,424 of record JAVJIF010000870.1, on the reverse strand, counting down.
GTTGATCCATTCTGATGTCTGGGTCTTAGTCGTGTACCCTCCATTAAGGGTTTTAGATATTTTTTGCTCTTTATTGATGACTTCTCTTGCATGTCATGGTTGTATCTCCTAAAAGAGGTCAGAAGTTTCCAATGTTATTTAACTTTTCTTTAATAAAATAAAAAATCAGTTTTCTACTTCAATTCGTATGCTTCGTACTGACAATATCTTGGAGTATGTTAAAAAAATGTATCTATTTTTTGTTTCAAAAACGGGATTATTCATCAGACCTCTTGTTTTCATACATCCTAACAAAATAGAGTTGCTGAAATAAACATAAACATATTCTGGATATCGCTAGAACCATAATGGTTCGTATGAGTGTCCTAAAATATTTATAGTCTGATGCTGTGTTAAGTGCTTGTCATCTAATTAATTGAATGCCCTATTCTGTTCTCGATAAAAAAAATCTCTTTTTCTTGTCTATTTTCTAACAAACCACCTTTCTCCATGACTCCCCGTGTTTTCGGCTGCACTTTTTTGTTCAGGACTTGTCTCTTGGACTAGACAAGTTATCTCCTAGATCTATAAAATGTGCTTTGTTGGGTATTCTAGAATACAAAAGAATATCGGTGTTATAATGCCTCCACCAGGAAGTATTTGGTGTCTGCTGATTGTTACATTCTTTAAGTCTGTTCCATATTTTTCTCCACAGGTCCTATCACTATATCTGAGATTGTTCCTCCATCACAGACTGTGCCATTGCCTACACCTGCTTCTACCGTTTCTTCGCCAATACTGCCAGTAGAAACTCAGGATCCCTCTGTAATCAAGCCAGTTCGGGATTTCAGATACGTCTACACTCATCGCCCAAAGGCCTCTGAACCAGTTTCGGCTATCCCCTCTTCAGTAGACAGTCCTCCACCTTCACTATCAGCATCTCCCTCTGGTCTTGATATTCCCATTGCCATTCGAAAATGTAAACGGTTTTGCGCTGGTCATCCTATTTCAAATTTCGTTTCTTATGATCACCTTAACCCTACTTTTCTTTAGTTTGCCTTATCATTATCTTCTGAGTCTATACCCATGTCTTATACAGAGGCTTTATTGGTATCTGCTTGGAAGCAGGCTATGGATGAGGAGATGGAAGCCCTTGCTTTTAAAAACACTTGGGAGTTGATTTCGGCACCAATAGCTACTGCTGTTGTTGGCTTTGTTGGGCCTTTACTTTAAAGTACCACCCAGATCGATCTGTGGATAAATATAAGACCAGACTCGTGGTTAAAGGTTATACTCAGACATACGACATCGACTATTTTGAGATATTCTCGCCAGTTGTCAAAATGAATTCTATCAGGATTTTGTTCTCCATTGTTGTTAACCTGTTATGGCCATTGTTCCAACTGGATGTTAAGAACGCTTTCTTATATGGGGATCTCTAGGAGGAAGTTTATATGGAGCAACCCCAAGCTATGTTGCTCAGGGGGAACAAAAGTCTGTCATCTCAAGAAGGCCATATATGGACTCAAGCATAATCCAATGGCGTGATTTGAGAAGTTCAGCCTTACAATTTCTGTTATTGGATTTCACCGGTGTCATTCAGATCACTCTGTCTTCGTTCGGCGCACAGTCTGGCATCGTAGTTCTGGCTGTTTATGTTGATGATATTTTGCTGGCTGGTAGTGATTCAACTGGACTATTGGAGACTAAGCAGTATCTTAAGCGTCATTTTGTGACCAAGGACATGAGAGTCCAAAATATTTTTTGAGAATTGAAGTTGCATATCAAAAACACAGTATACTTTTTTCCCAGCAGAAGTATGCTCTGGATCTTCTTGAGAAAGCAGGTCTTTTGGGATGCAAGCCTGCTACTACTCTAATAGAAGCCAATGTGGATTTATGGTTTGATGACAGCTATGCACTTGATGATCCAAAAAGATATAAAATACTGATTGAAAAGTTGATATATTTCATGGTTACTAGACCAGATATAACCTTTGCTGTAGGGGTACTGAGTAGATTCACGCATCAGCCCAGAGAAACTTATGGTTAGCTGCGATAAAGGTTCTTGTTTACATCAAAAGTTGTCCAGGAAAAGGGTTGGTGTACATGAAACATGGGCATGTATGAATTTCTGGATATTCGGATTTAGGATATGCTGGTGACCGAGGAGATATATGAAGTATACTACTGGGTATTCAACCTTTATTGGAGGAAATCTGGTGACTTGGAGGAGCAAAAAGTAGGATGTTGTGTCTCGCTCACAGAAGCTGAATATAGAGCTATAGCTCATTCGGCATGCGAGATGGTGTGGTTAAAAAATCTACTGATGGAGCTTGGTTTCAGACAGCCTAGGCTCATGCCTATGCATTGTGATAATCAGTATGCTATCTACATTACCCAGAATTTTGTATTCCATGAAAGAACCAAACACATTGAGATTGATTGTCATTTTGTCAGAGATGCTTGGACAAAGAATGTGATTACGTTCCAGTTACACCGTCTTCAAAGCAGTTGACTGATCTCCTTACCAAAGCTGCCTCACCTCAGGTGTTTTTTAATTTATGTAACATGCTGGGCTGGTTAGATCTCTATGCTCCAGCTTGAGAGAGAGAGTGTTAAGATTAGTTATTAGTATTGGGTTATTGGGTTGTTACCCATATGCCCCACCTTGTCTTCTATATATACTTTGTACCTTCTCTTATGTAGATTAATCAATTCCTTTCTAGGGTTCCTATTTCTCTACAAAAGAATTTCTAAACTCATACAAGGGCACAATAGTATAAATATATATTTAAAGTAGAGGCAAAAGATAAAGAAAAGTGAAGACGGGGTAAAAAAATAATTCAGGAAAAAACCAGGGGCAGAAACAAAATATTTCATTTTCTCATCTTTTATCACCTAGTTTTACATGAGACTAACATTATTCAACTTGTAAAATTGTACTTATAACGAATAAGTAAACTTTGCCATATACACAAACTCTAGAGTTTTGAATATTATTATTCTAAACATTAATCTAAGTTAAGAATGCATAAGATGATTGGTCTCAATGGTTATCTTACATCTCAGGGCTTTGAAGAAATTGGAGTCCCTTGACGCAATGATTTCATTCCTCTGGTGGATTCTTGGATTCTACTGGATTGTTGTTGGCGGGCAAACACTCCTCCAAGATGCTCCTCATCTATACTGGTAACTCTTTTTCTTAGACCATTTTCCCTCCGTTAGATAATTGTACATTGATTATTCATTGATTATTCTCTAAAACAATTTCTGTATAAATGTTAATGGGACGGACAAGTTTAACTTGTGAAGATAAAATGTACATGACATCCTTGAGAAATGAAAACTTGTACTGTTTCTAGGAACCTGTAGGCACATAAATCAGGTAAGATCAGTATTAAAGCCAGAATAGAAAGTAAAAACATATTTTGTCCCAAGGGAACTTCAGTTAATTGACAACTTCTTATGTTTCCAGCAACATTTTGCTTGGAGATTCTAGAAAAAAATCTTTTCATAGTGATCTTTTTTCATCCCTCAAAACTTCGTCAGTCACATTATAGTCATTGTGATCCAAAATAGGGCACTCTTGATAACATGTATGTTATTGGAACATTTATTTATTACCTTCTCCACTAATTTTTGCATAACAAGTAAAAGATTATGCCATCCTCTATTGCAACATCTAAGAGATAAGAAACATGAAATATAAATTTGTAAGCGAATAAAACCCTAAAAGCATATTTTGTTAGAGAGAGATCACCTTAATATGTAGAGAATACAAACGGGTGTTGGGTTATGAGTAATGTAAACTCATTGACCCAATTAACTTATTATCTAAATTAGTACTTTCCCTCAAGCTGGAGCATAGATAGCTAATATGCCCAGCTTATTACATAAGTTAGAAAACACCTGAGATGAGACAGCTTTGGTAAAAAGATTCGCTAACTGCTTTGAAGATGATGTGAATTGGAAAGTAGCTACCTTCTTAATCCAAGCATCTCTGACGAAATGACAGTCAACCTCAATGTACTTGGTTCTATCATGGATACAGGATTCTGAGCAATATAGATAGCAGACTGATTATCAAATGCATAGGCATTGGTCCAAGCTGTCGAAAATCAAGCTCCATCAGTAGATTCTTTAACCAAACCATCTCATATGCAATATGAGCCATGGCTCTACTCTGCTTCTGCACTCGAGCGAGGCACATCTTTTTTTACTCCAAGTCACAAGATTTTCTCCAACAAATAGACTTTCTATCTCCTCGGTCACCAGCATAACCTGAATCAGAGTATTCAAAAATGCATACATGTTCATGTTTCCTGTATACCAAGCCTTTTCTGGATAATGCTTGATATAAGTCAGAATCCTTAGCACAGCTGACGAATGGGCCTCTCTGGTTGATGCAAGAACTTACTCAGTACACCAACAACAAAAATTATATCTGACATAGTTACAGTGAGATAGATCAACTTCCCAATCAATCTCCTTTATCTTCCTAATTCATCAAGTGTGTGATTGTCATTAAACATAAGTCCACATTAACTTCCATTGGAGTACTAGCAGGCTTGCACCCCAAAAGTCTTGTTTTCTTTAAAAAATTCAGAGCATATTTTCATTAAGAGAAGTACTCTATGTTTTTATGTGTAACTTCAATCTCCAAAAAGCATTTAGGTCTTCCCATATTCTTGGTCACAAAATGGCACTTAAGATACTACTTTGTCTCCAATAGCCCAGCTGAATCATTATCAGTTAGCAAAATATCATCAACATATACTGCCAGAACTACGATGCCAGATTTTGTGTGCCAAATAAAGAAGAGTGATTTGAGTGACACTACTACTAAACTTTTCAAATCACGCCTTTGTGCTCTGCTTGAGGCCATAAATAGCCTTCTTGAGATGACATACTTTATTCTCCCCTGAGTAACATAACCTGGAGGTTGCGCCAAATATATTTCCTCCTGAAGATTCCCATATAAAAAGAAATCTTGACATCCAGCTGGAACAAGCATGACAAGTTAACAGTAGCAGAGAAGAGAATCCTGATAGAATTCATCCGGGTAACTGGCGAGAATGTCCCGAAATAATCGATACCATATATTTGAGTGTAACCCTTGGCCACGAATCTGGTCTTATACCGATCCACCAACTATCTGGGCGAAACTTTAATGGATAGACCCAACGACATCCTACATCTGTGGGTGCCGAAATCAACTCCCAAGTTCCTCGAGAAACAAGAGCATCCATCTCCTCATCTATGGCCTGCTTCCAGGCAGGTACCTATAAAGCCTCCTCACAAGACCTGGGTATATACTCAGAAGACACGGATAAAGTAAACTGACAAAAAATGTGGTTAAGACGATCATAGAAAACGAACTATGAAATAAGATAATTAGTACATGACCGTTTACCTTTGTGAAGGACAATGATGATATCAAGCTCAGAGGGAGATGCTGATGGTTGAGGAGGATTGTCTACCAGAGAGGGGTCAGCTAGAGCTAGTTCAGAAGCATGAACCTTCTGGTGATTAGTGTAGACATTGTGAAATCTCGAACTGATTTTGATGCAGATGGCTCTGAAGTGTCTACCAGCAGTACGGGCGAAGAGTCAGCGAAAGTAGGTGCAGACAGTGGAAGAGGAATAGTGTCAAATAAAGTAACATGATGTGGGGAGAAATATAGAAGACTCAAACAACGTGACATCTGCAAACACAAAATATTTTCTGGTGGAAGGGTTATAACACCCATATCCCTTTTGAGTTCTAGAATACCCAATAAAAACATACTTAATAAATCGAGGAGAAAGTTTATCAACACATGAGATAAGTCCCGAACAAAACAAGTACAACCAAAACACGTGGAGTCATGGAGAAGACACTTTTGTGAGGATAAAGGTTAGAAAAGAATTTACTATCAATGACAGATGAGAGCATCCTATTAATTAGATGACATACACTTAATACAACATCATACCACAAATATTTGGGAACAGTCATATGTATCATCATGATCCTGTGACATCCAGAACATGTTTATGTTTGCATTCAACAACTCTATTTTGTTGGGATTTATGAGAGCAAGATGTCTAATGAATAATCTCATTTTTGGAATAAAGGTGAACACATCATTTTTAACATACTCTAAGGCGCTGCTAGTACGAAGTATACAAAGAGAAGTAGAAAACTGATTTTTTATTTCATTAGAAAAAAGTTCAATAACATTGGACACTTCTGTCTCTCTTTTAGTAAGTACAACCAAGTCATGCGAGAGAAGTCATCAACAAAATGTAGAAAATATCTAAAACCTTAATGAAAGGTACAGACTGGGACTCCAAACGTCTGAGTGGACTAATTTAAACGCAAAACTACTGCGATTATTGACTCAACTCTGATAGGTAGCACAGTGATTGACGCTTAACTAACTCACAAGACTTACAACCTAAATAAGAAACATAATACGCAATAGAAATTATAGAACGAAACTCTTGTATCGACGGATGACTCAAGTGCTAGTGCTAGAGTAAAATGTGATCAAGCTGATCTACAACCAAGCCAGTAGGGGTCACTCGGTCATCAAAATAGTATATGCCTCCCTTTTCATGCCTTAAACCAATCCTCCTCACAGTCGACAGGTCCTGAAGCACACAATGAGAAGGGAAAAAGATTATCCTGGAGTTATCATGTTTGGTGACTAATAGATAATAAGCTAACAGGAAATTTGGGAACATATAAAACATCAATAAGAGTGAAGGATGGAGTAGCTTGAACTACCCCATTGCCTGATACAGGTGACTGGGTACTATCATCAATATTAACAGAAGAAAATTTATTGGAAAGGTTTAATGAAACAAATTTGTGTTTAATACCTGTCATATGAAATGAGGCTCCTGAGTCTAAAATTCAGGGCTTGTGAGGAGAGACAGTATAGACGTGCATGCCTAAAGAGAATGTATGAGTTGCTGAATGATTGTTCTGCGAGATCTCGAACTGACTAGTCTATCATATTCTGCCTCAGACAGAATAACCGTGGAAGAGCCAGAAGAGCCCAAATGAGCATCTGAAGTAGCAAGAGCATGAGTAGTATCACTAGAGGCAAGGGTTTCAGCATCAGCTAGCTGTGCCCATTCAGAGCGACCAAACTTCTTCCAGCACTTCTCTGAGATGTGGTTGTTCCTCCCGCAATGTTTACATTGCCGAGGGCCTTTATAAAAAATACCTTGTCTGTCACCATAAAAACCACGTCCACCTCCACAAGATCCATGTTCTCGTTCTCTAAAATCGCGGTCACGACCATGACCTCTGTCACGTCCAGAAACCATGGCAGACTGCTTGATGCAGATGAAACATCAGCTCTAGTATCAGCTCTAGTAGATACCCGTGTAACTCTAGAGAAGGTGGTAGTCAATGTGAGAATACTATCTTTTCTCAATATCTGACCCCGCACCTGGGATCACACTATAGGACTCAAGTCAGATAGGAACTTTGACACTACGAGATCCTGACGATATCTCCTCAGTATTGCTGCAGCGGTTGATGCATCAGTAACAGCAGGTTGATGCATCTTCAACTCATCGATCAGACCCTTAGAGTTCTCCATAGAACTCAGGTACAGATCTGTTTCCCTGTTTGAGCTCAAACATGCATTCATAAATCTCAAACAACATTGAAGAATTCTTCTCGTTGCCATACATCACATTCAGTGTATCCCATATCCTTTAGCAGCAGTCAAGAACATGACACTACTATTAATCTTCTCCTCCAGGTTGTTCAAGAGCCAGATTATTACATAATAATCTCCAATAAGTCAGTTCATATAAGTGAGATCTATATCAGCAGATGGAGCCTGAAGGAGGTGAGCCAATTTGTTTTGAGCACCAATAAATATGCAGAGCGCCTGTGCCTATAACAAGTAGTTAGAGCCATTCAACTTCATTGTAGTCTCCAACATCATTTTGGATACAGAGGTATCAACCGTCGATGAGGAGATCAAAGCAGAGGAGGAACTCATAGTCTCAGACATCGTAGCCAGTTAGATATATCACCAGAATCAGCCAGTAGTAAGCAGAAATCACTAAGTACTCAGAGAACCAGCTAGTTCAGATAAGATTAGACGTAAAAGGAACTAATTTTAGCATAAGAAACAACCAGAACAATAGTGAAACAAATCCAAATCAGATTATATGTTACCGATCTGGCCCGTGGAGGACTCGAGAGGCAGCAACAATCCTTGCAGGGCTTCAATAGCAGTTGAGGCAGGTACGGGAGCCCTTGCAGGGCTTCAACGAGGCTCCTGGAGCCTTCACAGGGCTACAACGAGGCACCTGAAGCCCTCGCATGTGTTCGGCGAGGCTCCTGGAGCCCTCTCAGACATGGTTCGAAGCCTCGGCCGAGTCGGATACGACTCGGTCGAGTCGTATCCGTCTCGGCACCCGCCGAGACGATTCCGAGACCCGATTCAAGGGATCGGCTCAGAATCGATCGACTCGGGTAGACTCAGAGTCAACTCGGCTGAATCGGCCGAGTCGCGGGCTGACTCGGCCGATTCGGCCGAGCCTTGACTGAGTCGTGTTAAAAAAAAGAAGCAAAACATACCTAATCGCCGTCGCCGCCCGCCTGTTCGCTCGCCTGCCTTCTCGTCGTCGCCGCCCCGCCTGCCTCCCTGCCATCGCCTGCCTCTGTCTCTCTCACTCTCTCCTCTGCCTCTCTCTCCCCCTCTCTCCCTCCCTCTCTTTTGATCTCTCTCAGACTGAGAGAGATCAGGACAAGAGAGGGAGAGAAGGGGAGGGAAAGAGGAGGAGAGAGAGGGGGGCGAGAGGGGGAAAGGCTGAGGAGAGCGATTGAGGGAGAGAGTGAGAGCGATTGAGGGAGAGAGTGAGAGCGGGAGAAAGAAAGAGATCGGGTGAGGGAGAGTGAGAGAGAGGGATCGGGTGAGGGAGAGTGAGAGAGAGATCGGGCGACTTTATCCCTTTTTTGCTTTTTTTCTTTTGAAATTTTTTTCATTTTTATCCCTTTTTTTTCATATTTTAAACTACCCTGAAATTATGATATTTCCCTAATTACCCCTCAAAACAAATTTTTTTTAACATGTTATACATGAATTTTGATGAATATATTTTTTAACGATTAGTCATGATTTTTTCAGAATTTTTTGAGCTTCCTATGTAGCGTTTTGCACGTGTCGTCCGAGTCAGATCCGAGTCGCCGAGACCGATCCGTCTCGGTGCCGGCCGAGTCGGCGGCCGAGGCCGAGACTTTGAACCATGCTCTCAGACCCTCGGCGAGGTTCTGGTCCCCTTGCAGGCCCTTGGCGAGGGTGCTCTCGCAGGGTCTCCCCGAGGGTGTTGGTGCCTTCGCAAGGCTTTTGACAAGGGTTCTGGTCCCCTTGCAGAGCTTTGACGATGATTTTGGTGTTTGTCGAGGGCGGTGGAGGCTTTGGAGAGAGGAGAAGAGAAGGAAAGAGGAAGGCAGCAACTTAGGGTTTGGGTTTTAGAAGCTCTGATACCATGTAAGCAAATAAAACCCTAAAAGCATACTTTATTAGAAAGAGATCACGTCAATATATAGAGAATACAAATGGGTATTGGGTTATGAGTAACGTAAACCCAATAACCCAATTAACTTATTATCTAATCTAACAAAATTTCTTAACTCTCCTAAATCAAAGCATTATCATATTCTCCATTAATGAGAAATATAATCATCGTGATAAAACCTTATATTTTTTCATAAAACAATGGGAAATGTCCATAATGAATGCATCACATTCAAGATCTAGCAATATAACACATGAGCGTACCTTGAGTGTACCTAGGAAATAGTTTCAAGTATTGAAGCCCTCTTTTGAAGTGAACATCTTGACATGTATCCAGTCTCTCGAAGTCTCCAACAATACCCTGAAAAGTTTCTTCATTGATTGTCATCAAATGGAAGATCAAGGATTCAGGATGCTTTAGCACTTTAGCCGAGGTCTCAAGAGTTCACTTTCATTTAAATCATAGATTAGAGTGTATTCTGTCCAAAATTACTTTGAATGGTAATTGCTGAGTTCTTGATAAAAGATCATTTCTAAATTCAAGAAACATATAATAGGAGGCTTGAAAAGGGTGCCCCTGAGCCTTTTGAGTTTGTTCCCTAGCTCTAATATCCTTTGGGTATATTCCATCTTCAAATTCAGAAATATAAACTGGATTTGCAATCATATGTTTTTGTAGATGATGAAAATACTCTTTGACTTTATGACTATGAATTAAAGTGAATTGTCGATCTCTGGTGCAAATATAAAGCGGGATGAACTGGCTGATTTGAATTTTTAAAGTAATATGCATTCTGTTCTAGCCAAGACAGAAGAGGCTGCAAGCTGATCTGAAAGGGACAAGGATAGCAATTAGCTTCATATAGTACATAGTTCGCATTGGAAGCAGCACTTAGGAAATCACACCTGTCTAGCTGGTGTTAAATATTATACCACTTGTCTTGCCCTAAGCGTGGACACCCTTCTAGAGAGTCGCCTGTCCTGTAATTGCTCTCACCTGAGCATGGTTCTTAACTTGCAATTTTTTTATGGTTCCTCTCTCAAAAATGTTAACTATGGTTCATTCTTGTGTTCATGAGAGCTATTATTGGACTCTTTCCTAATGCATATTCCATATGGAGACTATTTAATTGGGGTGTGACATCAAATCTCTTCATGGGGAAGAAAAGTAGCATGCTCAACTGAGTTTGTGGTTCATTATGTATCATTATTTATTTGAAAGATTAAGATCAATCAGTCATCATGTTAGTTTTCATTAATTAAGACAATCACTTATCACGTCAGTGAAAATTGGGAGAATGTTGTTCATAAATTCAGAGTACAAAAAGTGGAGTTCATTCAGAGTCCTAAATGATCATAGAATGCCCATGAGGTTGAAGGGAACATGTTATAAATCCTCTACTTGATCCACATGTTTTATGGATCAAAAGTTTGTCAATGAAGATACATGTAACATGTCCATAATATGAGTGTAGCTAAAATGGAAGTATTGAGATGGATTGAGCAGAAATATGATGAAAGATGGGAAAGAAATGAGTTTATTTGAAAGAAGATTAGAGTTATTTTCGTTGAGGATATGATGAGAGGGAATCACTTGTGATGGGTTCTGGATATGTGTAGTCGGACTAATGAGTTATCCTGTTAGGAGTAATACTACTGTACTTAAAAAGAGCAGATACGACAAGGGCAGATCAAAATGAATACTGATTTAGGAAGTAAATAAAGATATGATTATTAGCATTCAGCTAAGGAGGTTCACTTAATAGAGATTAATGGAGAAAGGATTTACATTGCTAAGCCCCTTGTGAGATCTTAAAGGAAATGAATAGGCTAAATGGTTAAAAAGAATTTATTATATACAGGTTATGAGAAATTAAATGTCTAACCACATTCTAGTTAACTGTGTCCATCAGCAGTAATTGAGAAGGTTCTCCTAGAGCTTAGTAAATTGGGAAAGCCTTCATTGAATTCTGTTTGGAAATACCATAAACATGATTCGATTACACATATCTCAAGCATGGGTTTTGTGTTAGCATTGACCTCGAGTTTGAGTTCAAGTTGTGTTCAAGTCCGAAGATTTCATGGGTCTACATGTGTTTTAGTCCAGAACAAATTATGGGAATAAGATGGGTCTCAATTTCAGCCAAAATCAGGAGTATTTACAGTTTTGGCATATTCAATACATTTTCGTAGATCGAGCATAACTCACACATATATATCAGATCTTAGCGATCAGAGTTCTCTAGAGAGAAGACTCGACGATCCACAATTTTAGTGTAGGGCACCCCTTATTAAGATCCCTCCACCTCATTGGATCGCAAACACCCCTCATTAAGATCCCTCCACCCCATTGGATTGCAACACCATCAAAATTGTCTCCATCTACACAACAGGGATTGAGATATCGGCCGACACGGAGACGACTCAGTTTACTCGTCTTCGACTCAGCGGGCTCCGCGACGATTTTGAGACCTGAGTCACAAGTTGCCTCGGCTTTTTGGCTGACTCGGGGCCGATTCGGCCTCGACTCGGCCGATTTGACCGAGTAGAGGCCGAGTCGGCCCTGAGTCGGTCAAACTGTGCACCCTTGAGCTCACGAGATAAAAAGGAAGGAAAAAATGATCCCGATCTCCTCTTCCTCTCTTTCTTGTCGCCGTCGCCTCGCTTGTGAGCCCCCTCATCGTTCGCCTCAGACTTCGCTGACGAGGTCGTCGTCCGCTCTGCCGCCTCCGATCGATCCAAGTACCTCTCTACTCTTTCATTCTTACTTCTGATCCCTACTCTCCCTCCGATCTCTCCCTCTCTCCATGTCTCTGATCTCTCCCTATGTCCCTTTATGTCTCCCTCTCCCCAGCTCTTCTCTCCCTCTCTCTGTCTCTCTCTCCTCTCTCCCTCTCTATCTCTCTCCTCTCTCTGTCTCTCGGCCTCTCTGTCTCTCTCCAACTCTCTTCTCTTTCTCTCTTCCTTTCTCTCCAGCTCTATGTCTCCCTCTCTGTCTATCTTTCGATCTCTTTCTCTCTCCCTTCCTCCCTCTCTGTATCTCCGTCTCTCTTTTAATCTCTTTTTGTCACTCTCCCTCTCCGTCTCTCTCAGTCTCGCTCTTTTTTGTTTAATTTAATGCTTAGTTAATTTAGTTTAGTCAATTTAATGCTTTAGTTGATTTAATTTAGTTAATTCAAAAGTATAGATCTAGTATAATTTAAATTAATTTAATTTCATTTAATTAGATATAGTTTAATTTTTAGAAGTATAGAACCTGCAAAAGAAATTGATCCTTACATGTTCTCATCGAAATAGAAAATAATCAAAAGTACGTTCTCATCGAAGAGCATTAAAAAAGTTGGAAAAGCCATTTCAAAGTTCTTCCTCTTCAATGAAGGTATTCGTCGTGGTGAGAAAAGTAGAGGTATAAGAGAAGCACATGGTGATGATGGTGAAGATGTGAGGGTTTTATCCAGTTCTAATAGTGATGATGATGATGATAATGATGATGGTGATGGCAGTGATGGCAATGACACGGTTTGAAATCTCGGTCGTTCCAGTTTCGACTCGGCTGAGTCAGAATCGAAACGACCATCATCGGTTTGAAATCGGGCCGCGAGTCAGTGGTTTCTCAATTTTTTTGTGAATGGGTAGGAATTAAAGTTGACATGGCCATATCGGCCGAGTCGGCCATTGATTCGGCTTGACTCGGCTGATATGGCCGAGTCGACTCCGAGTCATACTCGAGTTGAAGCACATCAATGAAAAAAAGAAGCAAACTTACCTCATCGCCGCCGTTCGCTCGCCTTCAGGTCGCCGCCTCCAGCTAGATCTCTCTCCGATCTCTCTTTCTCCCTCTGCTCTCTAAGAGAGATCGGAGGGAGGGGGAGAGAGGAGAGAGATCGGAGGGGGTGAGGGGAGAGGGGGGAGAGGGGAGAGATCAGAGGGGGAAAGGGGGAGAGGGGGTGAGGGGATAGAGGAGGGAGAGGGGAGAGATCAGAGGGGGAAAGGGGGAGAGGGGGACAGAGATCTGACCCGATTTCTCTCCCTTTGTCTCTTATATTTTTTTTTATTTTTTATTTTTTTATTTTTTGGATTTTCTCTTTTTACCCCTCAAATTTATATATTTATAAATTTACCCCCAAACACTATATTTCTTAAATTTACCCAAAATCATCATACTTTACAATAACCCCTTAAAACAAACTTATTTAAGACATGTGATGCATAAAAATTGATGTCTTTATTTTTTAAGATTTATTGTAATTTTTTCAGAATTTTTAAAGCTTTATTTTTAGCATTTTACGTGTATCGCTCGGGTCCGTTCCGCGACGCGAGTTGCTCTCGAATGGTGCTCGCCGAGTCGGCGGCTAAGATCGCGACTTTGAACTATGAGTGATGATTGGGGGCAACAATAGTGTTAATAGAGGGACTTATAGTCTTGAAGGTTATATGTAGGGGTTGAGTTTGACATCAGACCAACATTATGGTGTGGGATATGATTATGACTACATACCACAACTTGAGAGATTTATGAGTACTAGTGCCGGTTTATCTACTTATCGCGGAGATGAACGATGATTTTATAACTTATCGCAATTCAATTTGAAAATAACTATATTAGCATGTATTTATAAATGTATTTTATGCAATTTACTATATTATGTATGTATTTTAATATGTTTTTACCGATAACATGTGTGTTTATGCTTTCGTTTTATATTTAGTGTGTTAGGTGATATGTTTTGGACATGTGATGCCTGATATTGATGTCTACATTTTTTTTAAGATTTATCATGATTTTTTAAGATTTTTTTGAGCTTTCTACGTAGCGTTTTGTGCGTATCGCTCGAGACCGATCCGAGACGCCGTGACCGATCCGTCTCAGTGCTCACCGAGTCAGCAGCCGAGGCCGCGACTTTGAACCATACTTCATAACGTCCAAAGGTCGTCACCTTGCCTGCAACATTCTCAATAGAATGCCACCAAAGGAAATGAGTTGTTACTCTCTGACTATTCATCTAGTACCATCAAATTTAAGAGTTTGCTTCTTTGCTGCCCATCAAAGCATTAATGAGAGAACATTTGTCTCCTCATTTGCTGCGCAATGCATTGTTGATCTCAACCTTAACAACTCCAACATCACTACCATTGACATTGCCAATCACCTTACTCTGGCCTTTCATGTTGCCAACGCTAGTATAAACTGTTTGTGATCTTCTCACATGGATTTCAAGTTTGAAGGGTGGGAGAGTTGATTTATGAGAAACTTCATTGAAGCCTATTGCAAAATACCATAAAGATGACTGGTGTTATAAAATGTGGTTCATTATTCGTGCGGCGTAACAACGCATAGCATATAATCGGTTTATGCGCCGATTATGCAGACTATGAGGAATTACAAAAAATGAATTTTCTAATATATATTTATATTTATACACACAAATATATACATTTAAATGATGAAAATGCCTAAAACATCAAAAAAATGAGAAAAATGTTATTTGTAAACATGAGTAATAACTATTGAACTAATGAACAAAACAAATAACAAATATTCATGCACCATGTTATTAACCCCATATACGAACCATAATAAACAAAACAACTAGATAATATGAATAAATTGTAAAAAGAAGAAATAAGAGAACTTATCTCTTTGCATTAATAATCCAAATTTCACAACATAAATATCATGGTTTGAAATATCAGCCAGTTTTGATATATATCAGCAACTACCCGATACGATATTAACGCTATAATGTTAGCCGATATTCGAGATGATATTACTGATATGGCCTATGTAACCGATAATGACGACCGATATTTACAATATTGACACTAAAAATTATTGGTCAATAGTAATATCAATACCAAAATTTTAAACCATGATAAATACAAATCAAAGAATTTATCAGCAAAATAATATAAATAAAAATTAGTCAACTAATCAATAAAAATAATAAACTTAAAAATATTGAGAAACAAGTTATTGTAGAAAACAATAAACATAATTATCACTTTATAGAAAATCATCATTCATCCACTACTTAACAATTAGAATTAGAAGGCAATTGCATAACCACTGCTAGTTTATCATCAATCATCAACAACACGACATAAACTATTAACTACATAGCAATCTAACACACACACACACACACAAAGTGGTTAGTTTTACATCCAATTCCAGAACATATGGAATCTAATTAAGAGAACACAAATATTTCAATTATTAAAATAACACAAAAATACATTGCTAAGTTCTGAACCTGGAGATTTGAAGTAACGGGTTTGTGGGTTGAATCCATTTTGTTTAGTTAAAGCTGCAAACCTGAATTCGAATTTCTGACCCACTTATTCATTGATTATTCGGGTATGCGGGTGCGTAAACCGCATAAGCCCGAATAACCGGGCCGACTGCATAACTGGGCCGCATATGGTTTTTTCTACGTGCCTTACCCCGAATAGGATTATGCAGCAGTGTAAAAACTGATTTTTAGAAGACTGAACATGACCGTATGCACATCTCAAGCATGGGTTTTGTAGTTAGCGTTGAGCTTGAGTTTGACTTCAAGTTAGGTTCAAGGCCGAAGACATTCATGGCTCTACATGAATCCAGGCGAAATCATTGGAATAAAAGAGGTCTTAGTCTTAACAAAAATCGAGAACATACAATTCTTACAGCTTGACAGTTGTGACATTTCAACACATTTTCCATATCTCACATATGATATCAATCCGAGCGATGCAAATTTTTTCTAGAAGGACTTGAAAAAAAAAACTACAATTTTTGTAGAGAAATCCTCATCAAATTTTTGTGTTCCTAAATTTTATGCAATTTGGTAATTTTGTTCTCTCCAGATTATGTCAATTTTTATTTGCTAAAATAAAGGTAGACTTTTAAATATATATAAATACTTTCTAGCCTATCTTTAAAGGTAGTTTCCTTTTACTAGGATTACTTATAGGAAGAAAAGTCTTCGTGTATCTTTCTAGATCAATTAGTCTTTTAGGCCTTAATAAAGATTTTATAAATAAAAGCAATGCCTTTTATGTAATCAGTAAGAACTAAATTTGGAGATAATTCGTCTGTATAATAGAGATTTTTCTTCAGCTGATGATGTGAGGCCATTCTGATCATGGTATGAGGCTACATATGGTGTGCATCGCAAGTAGAAGGAAATAAAAAGAGAAAGCAAAAAGATTAATTTGTCGCCTAACAACACGATCAGGCTGTCTCACCATCAATTTGAGGAAAATCTCTATTAAAAGGAAGAAAGCAAATCTCATTGGCATTTCATTTCATCTCCAACTCTAACTCTTAAGGATTACATAAAAGACCTCGCCTTTATTTGTAATAATATATTTCCTAAGGCCCAAGAAACTACGATATCTAGAGAATTATAATTTTTTTGCTGAATCTAATTGATGTAAAACATGTATCCATGTATGGAAATCAGTATTAAAAAAACTCAATCACGCTTCACCAACATGAGATGATCATTGGTAGGAAATGATTAAAACCAATAAAGAAGATGGATGTATAAAATAACACATGTAGATTAATTTAATTTCCATCAAAAATCAATCAACGATAATAATTTATGCATGGATTCTATGGTTAATATCAAAGGTACTATATTCAAAGGCAAGCAAAATCATATAATCTCACTTTTAGTGGACAACAGTTAAATCGATAAAATATCAGAGATTAATTATCAGACTCGAAATAACTGATATGAATTAGAAACGTACCTCTTGAGAATCATGTGAGATCTCAGTGTTCGGTGATGATGTATTGAATACCGTATTGAGATGCGCATGGTTGCATGGTTGACTGAACTTGTGCTTGCTGGTCTTGGATGGAAGCTTGTGCTGTTTGGTCTTTGATGAAACTTGTTGACTATTCTTTGCAAGGAAGCTTGTGTATTGACTATTCTTTGCAAAGAACCTTTTGGCTTGGGAACTTGTGTAAGGATTGTAGTCTGGTCTGTACTTGTAACTTGTGCAATTAGTTATGTTGTGCACAAAAGGAGCAACAAAGTTTTAGGGCTAGTGTGAAGGCTGCTAGTGATGTTTGCTGTAGGGCTGCTGGTGCTATCGGTCTAGCAGCAAGGCGGAGCCTTTTGGTTGGCGGCACGTTTGGGCTTTTGATTAACAATGCAGGCGGCTGATCTTCATTGGCAGCGAAGGAGAAGATCGGCTGGTTGTTGTCGGTTGTGATGGTTGAAACTTGAAAGAAGTCTTGTTGTTAGTTGTTTGTGGAGAGAAATTTATGAGGAGATTTTGTGGCTATTTTTCTGGATTTTTCTTTTGTGAGAGAAATTTGTGGAGAGGTAGAGATTGAGATTGAGAAAAACAGAATTAGAATTTGGAGGAGGAGAAAGAGATGGTGCAAGGGGATAGTGATGTGAAACGTGTATGCTTGTGAATCATAAATCAGTAATAAAACAAAACTTCGTTACGTTTTGGTAGGAAAACAACTAAAACTAATAATAAGGCAGATGGATTTAACAAAATGTGCAAGTGCAGTTGTATTGTTCGTAATATAAAATAAAATGATGCAGTTGCTCAGTTACGATGTCACAAGCTTGTAAATGCAATGTATATGAATAACATGCACAGGGTTATAGATGCTCATAATCTCACTATATAGTGACAACATATAAAGCGATAAAATAACAGAGAATAATTATCAACCCACAAATAAATGACCGTGTTAAGAAAAGTTTCTGCTGAGAATCATAGGATCTCACAAACCTGTAAAGGATACTGATGCGTAGAGTTCGTTGTCATATCGTAACGCCTCAAAAATCAACTGAATCGGACACCAGATGTGAAATTTACGGCCCGTAAAAATCAACTGAATCGGACACCAGATGTGAAATTTACGGCCCGTAAGCGAAGAGAGGTTGTTAATGGGTCTGTTTTGTTCAGGACCTGTTACTGTAGTTGTGGATCTTCTACTGTAGCAAGCGGGTTTGTCACTTAAACCCAAACTTCTTGAGTTGGATCTTAGGTTGGAATTTTCTTAAAATTGGACCCAAAATCACTTCTTTGTTTGTTGTTGCAGGTTGCAGGGGCTCGTTATGTCAGTGGCGCTTGCAAGCGAGGTAGAGGAGAGGGGAGCCGGGGCAGGTGGGAGTTGGCGGTGGTTAAGGGAGGAGGTGATGTTGATGAGGGCAGTGAGCGAAAGGGAAGAGGTGGTACTCGCGTGAGGGCTTCGTTGGAGTTGAGATAGGTTCTGTTGTTGGAGGGCTTCGTTGAAGTTGAGATGAGTTCTGTTGTTGGAGGGCTGCAGGGAGAAAAGATTGATTGCTTGGGTGTTGGGGGGGGAGAGAGAGAAGGTGGGATGTGTTCTTAGGTGAGAAAGAAAAGAGTAGAGAAGGGTGCGGTGGTGGCGTGGGTTCAGATGTGGAAGTCGAACATGAAAGCGAAGGGAGGGGAGGTGCAGTGATGGTGGATGTGCAGGGAGAGGGTGGTGTCGGGAGAGGAGGATGATGAATTGGTGGGTTCGGTCGAGTAGAGTGCAAAATGCGGGAGGATAAGAAGATGAGGAGAGGGATGATCATTGGTCGGCGGGGAGAATGGGCGACGCACGTGGGGAAATAGAGAGGAAAGAGAAAGAAGATGGGTTATGTTGGCGGCGGCGGTTGCGTGGTAAAGAGGAGGAAAGAGAGATTAACCTAAATGAGGCAGATTAACCAAGGATTAGGGTTTTTAGGGTAATTAGAAATAATCCTAAATAAATTGAGATAACAAAATTCTTTATTCCAAATTCTTTATCATCTTTATTAAAAATATGAGAGCCTTTAAATAGCCTTTACAAAATTAGAATTCCAAATTACAAGCGATGTGGTACTAAAAATAAAAGAAAATATAGCTACTAATAAAAACCAAAAAGAAAAAATATACATGAAATCCTTGAATCGCTCACATCAAACTCGAGTTGTGCGGCTTCGTCTTCTTTGGTTCACGCACCATGGCTGGATGCCCGCATCAGATATGCTAGTTAGGGTTTCACACTCATAATCTAGAGTTTCTCTGGGCTTCACATGTAAAGAGAGAAATTGCAAAGATATCACAAACTCTCACAATTTTGAGAAAATTTTCATCATAATTCTCATTATATATTGAAATGTGAATACATGGGGCTTTTATATAGGTGTAGTGGTCAGTTTTCGAACCTTTTGAGATCGCGACATGTGTCCATCCAGCCCTTGGCGATCGCAGGACACATGTCCATGCCCAGAATCTCTGATAAGGGTCTTAATCTCATTTAAACTCTGTGTAGTTCAAGGATCCAAAGAATAGAGATAGAGTCAGTTACGAGTACCCCTATCTCTAAGCCAAATCTTCTTTTGAACCCGACAGTTATACCTCGAGAACAGATCAATCACATTGGCAGCTGGATAGACCCCATTGGATAAAGATGAATGTGTGCTCTACTAATTCAAATAAGGATGTTCAACTTTAAACCGCCTCCATGATGAGCAGTTAGGATAGGATAAGATGTTCAGTTAGATGAGAATTTTGTGGCCTTATCTAAAGACAACCACCTGTATAAATAGAGGACCCCTCCGACGAGAGGGGGATGATCAACAAAACCTAGAAACCCTAGCGTGTGAGATTAAAGCAATCACCATTGTAATATCCTTTGAATTATAGTGAAACTCTCTCCCCTTCGTGATTTTTTCCTCTTTGGGTTTCCACGTAAATCTTGGTGTTTGCTCTGGTTTGATCTATCTAATTTCTTTATTAATCCTCCGTATTTTGGTACGTGGATAAATTCTCTAGGAATTACCCACTGCATTTGGTGCTTTCGTTGAGAGCTTAGGGTCCACACTCTCAAGTTCTTCCCATCTGATACCCTTTCATGACCTCAAAAAGGTTTCAAACAATCATGGCGCTCAAGAGAACTCTGGCGAACACGAGTCGTCAACGCCTCCAGCGAATACGAGCCGTCAACACTCCCTGATGATAGCTCATCTAGCGAGTAACCGACCTACAATGACAGCTGATTGAACAGCGGACCCTGGCGGACCGCGAACGAGAGTTGCCCGACATCCATCGTGACCTTACCGAACGTGAGCGAGAAGCGATCACGCAATTCAATTTCCAGCTTCTATGTAAATGGAGGCCCTTCGAAAAGATTAGGAACGGGTGACAGAGTTAAGCACAAGGGAAGCCCAAATGAATGCGCCCTCCCAAGCTCATCAACATCCTCCAGCTCCAACTAACTTAGGTTTCATGTTAAATCAAAGGCATTCCCAAACAACCTCACCCCATGGGGATCCGAAAGCCACAAAGTCGCCCTCCCACGAAAACGAACGAGGGGGCATCGTGCCCCAATACCCAAGAAGACGACAAATGCCCCCGAACAGCAACAGAGACCAAGAACGATTCAACTTTCACTCCCTTGAAGTTATTGATTGATCAGACCCTTCACGTCATCAAGCATCAACCCTGAGCAAGACTCTCCAAGCCAAGCAAGCGCGACCCGGATCCCCTAGAAGCAGGACATTGTTCATTCCATAGCACATTCGGGGGCATGTCACCCTGAATTGCTGGGCCCTCAAAAGGTACATCAAGGATCTATTTCAACGTGGGTACCTCGATGAGTTTGTCCTTGACTTAGAGAAAGACTCGGAGGTCGGAGACACTCGAGATGAGGTTATCGATTAAAGCGCTTACTCATCAGCACCATTCGGGACGGGATGCCCCACCAGAAGCAATGGAATCCTTTTTTACTTGAATGATGCCATGTAAAAGCATGTAATATTCAAGAAAAAGACTATTATACCAATCTTCATCAAGTTGTTTTTTAAAATCTCAATGCCTTCTCTGAGTGCGGTGAGCGAGTCAACAGCCTATACGGGTTCTACCCTGACGGCTACCCCTCGGGGAGTCTTCTAAAAGGTGAATACTTGCCCACGAGTGCTCGGAGCTCATCCTGTACGGGCCTTGCCCTGACAGCTACCCGAGTGAGTCAATAGCTTATACGGGTCCTACCCTGACGGCTACCCCTTGGGGAGTCTCTTGAAAGACGGGGACTTGCCTACGACTGTCCGGAGCTCAGCTTACACGGGCCTTACCCTGACGACTACCCGAGCGAATCAACAATTTATACGGGTCCTTCCCTGACTGCTTCCCTTCGGGGAGTCTCCTGAAAGACAGAGACTTGCCCACGACTGCTCGGAGCTCAGCCTACACGAGCCTTGCCCTGACGACTACCCGAGCGAGTCAACAGCCTATACGGGTTCTACCGTGATGGCTACCCTCAGGGAGTCTCCTGAAAGATGGAGACTCGCCCACAAGATTGCTTGGAGCTCAGCCCATAGCAGACCTTGCCTTGACGGCTACCTGAGCAAGCCAAAAGACTGTGACAGGCTCCACCCCTAAGGCAGCATCAAGGCAATCTATATCTTGTTCTTTCAATTATTGAGGAGCCTTCGATTAACCCAGAGGCTTACAATTGAACGACTACCTAAAACGTCGCGCAAACTCGACAGAAAACACCATGCCTCCACAAGCTACCAAGCAAACTATTAACAAGCAAGCACATGCCATAGCATCCGTACGAGCACATCAAGAACAAGAGACACACAGTCGAAAAAGAGAAATAATCACCATTATTGGCGATAGAAAGGTATGATTTTCTTATTGCAACAATCACATAAAAGAGTACAAATGGACTTGGTTACCTCCGCCTACGTTCGCTACTTTGACTCTCGGACCATCCTCGAGGCGACCCGGGTCTGCCACTGATACTCCCATTCCGATCGCTCAGCCCCTCAGACTGAGGATTCCCTCCTCCGGCGATCACTTGGACCCTCGGACTGACTGCTAGCACCTCCAGCCCGACTGCTTGCTCCTTCAGACCGACCACTCGTGCACCCGAGCCAGCCACTCGCGCCCTCTGCTCGTTCGCCAGAGCTTAAGATTGTGACTTGAGAACGTAACGCCTCCGCCTCTATAAGCATATTATCGTGGGTCGTCCAGAGTTCATTATAGCGATCAATCTGACGCTCCAAATCAGCCCTTAGCTCTTTAACATCGGCCTATCGACGCTTCAAATTCCTCTCCAGCAACTGGACCTGGCGACTTAGCTCCCGCTTCTCGGTGCGTTCCCGATTGATCACCTCCCGAAGTGTGGCGATCTCCATCTGATTGGAGGCGATCTTCTCCTGTAACTCGAGATGTCGAGCGTCTTCTTCAGCTCCTCAAGCAGCCCTAGGAGCCTCACTTTCAAATTCAGTTCTTATTCCTCAACTTCATCTCCTCCAGTATATCGGCCGATTTCAAAAACACCTCACATACCCTCTCTTCGAGGTCGCTCACGATCACATTGTGGGAAATCAACTCGCGGTCCAGCTAGAGGGTTAGAAAATCAAGCACAACAAGCTCTATGTGACAGGGAAGCTCGGGCAGCGTCCACAACATGCACTTCGCAAGTTACCTCTGACGAGCATTCAGATCTAGCAATGCACCGGGCTTATCGTCGAGATTCAGCTCCATCTCCTCGTCGTCATTCTCGAGGTCGGAGCCCTCAGGCATCATCCCTGGTTCCTCAAGGCACCTCGCAGCTGACGAACCTGCCTTTACAGAGCCTGAGCAGATACAGAGCACTTGTAGTTCTCGAGCAGTTCCATCCCGAGGACAGGCTTCCCCTTCGACCAAACCTGCCAATCCAGAGGTAGGATCCAACAGGACCACTGGGTCAACACCCACGGGGACTTTGAGGCACAACAAAAATCGAGATAAAATTCAGACAGTGGAGAAACTTTTCATTTATTCTTTCAAAAAGAGAGTTACACTGGAATTATACAAAGATAAAGCAGAAAAAACTCTACAACACTCACTTTGCCCTTCTTTGAGGCCTTAGAGGAGGAAGTTGGAACATCTGCCCCTTTGGTGGCAACACGACCTGAGGTCCTGGCCACGGTCGGCCGAGTCGGATATGACTCGGCCGAGTCAGATATGACTCGGACTCCCGAGTCGATGGACGGGCGCCGAGTCGACCCGGGTCGGATCTGACTCAGAGTTGACCGAGTCGACTCCGAGTCGGACCCGACTCGGGTCGACTCGGCGCCCGTGAATCCCTAACTTAAAGGAGAAAGAGAGATCAGATCAGTTTTGATCTCTCACGCTGGCCCCTCCCCTCTCGCGTTCTGCACCAGCAAAGGAAAAAAAACTTCGTCGCCGTCGCCGTCGATCTCTCGCCTTCATAGGTACCTCTCTCCCTCTCTCTCTCTCCGTCGATCTCTCCGTCGATCTCTCTCTCACACTCTATCTCCGTCTCTCTTTCCCACTTCGTCTCCGTCGATCTCTCTCCCTCTGTGTCTCTCTCTGTCCCTATCTCTCCCTCTCTTTGTGTGTCTCTCTCTATCCCTCTTTCCCTCTCTCCCTCTCTGTCTCCATCTCTCTCTCCCTCTGTGTCTCTCTCTCTGTGCCTCTCTCTCCCTTTCTGTCTCCGTCTCTCTCTCCCTCTCCCTCTCTCTATGTGTCTCTCTCTATCCCTCTCTCTCCCTCTCTGTCTCCGTCTCTCTCTCCCTCTCAGTCTCTCTCCCTCTTCCTCTCACTCTCTCTGTGTCTCTCTGTCCCTCTCTGTTTCCGTCTCTCTCCCCCCCTCTCCCTCTCTGTCTCCGTCTCTCTCTCTCCCCCTCTGTGTCTCCCTCTTTCTCCTTCTCTGTCTCCGTCTCTCTCCCTCTCTCCTCTCTCCCTCAGTTTCTCTCTCCCTCAGTTTCTCTCTCCCCTCTGTCCCTCTCTCTCCCTCAGTTTAATTTATTTGAGTTTAATGTAATTTAAATTAGTTTAATTTAGTTAAACTTAATTTAAGTTAATTTAATTTAATAAAATTTTGTAATTATAATTAAGTTAGGTAATTTAATAATTTTATTGAAGTTAGGTAATTTAGTGTAGCTTAATCTAGTATAAACTAGTTTAGTTTAATTTAATTTAGTTTAATTTAATTGAGTTTAATTTAACGTTGTTTTAATTTAGTTAATTTTAGTTTTAATTTAATTTAACAGATAATTTTTTAAATTTCAGTATAGCTCCAAAACAACGCGATATTGGATGGGAACATGGTATCCCTGTTGGTGGAAGTAGAAAACTTGTGAAGTGTAATTATTGTGGAAAACAAGTGCATGGTGATATCACTAAATTGAAGCAACATATAATACATGTACTCGGTCAGGTGGAAGGATACTTATGAGTATCAAAAGAGGTATCTCAAATAATGAGACATCTTTCTGAAGGTAGCAAAAAAAGAGCGGCCATAAAATCCAAAAAAGAGCGATTTTTGAGATCTTTAAGTGAGGAAGATTTTTATGATGTGACCGATGAAGATTCTGATAATGAAATTGAAGAAGTTGGTGGTTTAGAAGGAGTTGAAGAAGACAACTAAAACAAGTTATGAAAGAAAGTTGTGAAATGGCTTGGAGATCGGTAGAAGGAGTTGATATTGGTGACAGTAGTTCGCAGCCTTCAGGATCAGGGATTAACCGTGGATTGCGTCGAGTATGACTATGAGAGAAGCTGAAATTCTAGCTCGTGGTATTGATCCTTGCATGTTCCGAATAAAATAGAAATCAATTAAAAGCATGTTCTTAACTGAGAATATTAAAAAGGTTTAAAAATTCATGGCGAAATTCTTTCACTATAATGCAATACCATTCAATGCAGCTGATAGTGGTTCTTACTACCAAGCCATGATTAATGCTATTGCGGAGGTAAAAGGCCCTACAGGGTACCAGATTGGCAATCTATATTTAGAGGATGAAATGAAAGAAATTGAAGTATATATTTCTTCAATAAAAACAAAATGGCCGCAGTATGGTTGCACGATCATGTGTGATGGCTGGAGTTCTCAGAATAGAAAGCTTATTGTTAATTTCATGATTTATTGTGATAAAAGCATGATCTATTATACTTCTGTTGATACTACTTATATCTCGAAGACTGCTGATTATATATTCTCGCTATGGATAAAGTTGTTGATGAAGTTGGTGAAGAAAATATCGTGCAAGTTGTAACAGATAATGAGGTAAGTTTCAAAGCAGCTGGTCACATGTTGATGGAGAAGAGAGAACATTTATTTTGGTCTCCCTGTGCAGCACATTGCATTGATTTGATGCTTGAAAATATTGGCTCCGTGAAATCAGTGAAGGAGACATGAGATGATGCTAAGATGATCACATCATTCATTTACAATAGCCTCAAAGTGGTGAATTTAATGAAGCTATTTACCAGAGATAGAGATTTGTTGAGACCAGTATAACACGGTTTGTCACCGAGTTTATATTCTACTGAAAGCCTTATTCGCTATGAGTAAGATTTGAAAAGAATGTGTACGACTACCGAATGACGTGAATTTAATAAGGAAAGGAGTAGAAGAAATGTGCGAGATAAGGTTTCTAATCTCATTATGACTGACCGGTTTTGGAAGAAGGCAAGAGAGGTCCAAAACATTATGGATTCTCTTGTTAGAGTCTCGAAGATAGTGGACCAAGGCAAGAAACCTACATTATCTATTATATATGAAGCTATGGATAGAGCAAAATTATAAAGGCATCAAATAAGAACTGAAAGAAGTACTGAGATATCATTGATAGAAGATGGGAGGGATAATTGCATAGACACTTACATGCTGCTAGTAATTCATTTGCCTAGAAATCATATTTGTTGATTAGAAATTGAAACTGTCATATCATAACAATCACATGTTTACATTATTGCAGCATATTTTTTAAATCCAGCACTCCAAAATTCAAAAAACTTTTCTACACATCCAGAAGTGAGAAATGGATTAAAGGAGGTTATTAAAAGATTGGAGCCAGATTTGAATAAACAAGCAAGAGCTATTAATGAGATAATAATAATTTATTTATTTCATCGATATAATGTTATGCAAATATTAACACTTGTGATGTGTATTCTCACAGATAAAATTATTTATGGATGGAGTTGGAGAATTTGGAAGCTCACTGACTAGAAGAGCAGTGCAACAATCTCTTCCAGCTGATTGGTGGATTAATTATGACAGAGAAGCTCCCAATCTGCAGAAAATTGTCATCAAAATTTTAAGCCAAATATGTTCTTCATCGCGTTGTGAAAGAAATTGGAGCACGTGGTCGTTGATTCATACAAAATTGCGCAACCGGTTGGCAATGAACAAGTTGCATAAACTAGTATTTATACATTACAATATACGGTTGCGAGTAAGAACTTGAAATGCAAAAGCGACACTGATGATTATTATAACCCAATTGATCTGAATAATATTTTCAATGATGATATTTTGGATGACTAGATTCGTGAGGGAGAACAGCCGATGATACCACCAGATGACTTAGGTTGGTTGGATGAAGGTATTCGTCGTCGTGACAAAAGTGGCGGTGATGATGGTGATGGCAGTGATGGTGATGATGGTGATGACGGCGGTTATAGAGGTGATGGTGGTAATGATGAAGAGACTCATGGTGTTAATGGAAGCCAACGAGGTGATGCTATAACATGGGATTCAGAATATTATGCCACACAAGATACAGATCATAGAGGCTGGGCGGGGATTTCGCAACAGCGTAGGCATTTGGATCGGTTAGTCGATTTCAGTTCTAGCGATGATTATTCGAGTGGACATGATAACTACTCACATAGTCATCATAGTCTTGAAGGCCATTTACAGGGGTTGGGTTTGACATCTGGCCAATATTCTGGCACTGATTATTCTAGTACTGGTGAATATTCTACTAGCAGAACTGAATATCGAGATTTTGGGTATTATTACTATGGAGCTGATATTGCACAACCCCTACCGCCATATTACTCTGATAGTGGATCCTCTAGCCAATCATCTCAGCCTACAGGATCTCACCCACAAACATATTATTATCCTTATGGAAACTATATACCTGGTTTTTATACTTATCGCGGGGATGATGATAATGATAATTTTGTGCCTCCTCGTAATTCAATGTGGAAATGACTATATTAGTAGGTACTTATGAATTATTTTGTGCAATTTACTATATTATGCATGCATTTTGATATTTTTCTACCGACGACGCTTGTATTTATGTTTTCACGTTATATTTTGAGTGCTAGGTGATATGTTTTAAATATGTGATACATGAATTTTGATGTCTACATTTTTTTATGATTTGTCATGATTTTTCATAATTTTTTTGGCGTTCTATGTAGCGTTTTGCGCGTATCGTCCGAGTCCGATCCGAGTCGCCAAGACCGATCCGTCTTGGTGCCGGCCAAGTCGGCGGCCTAGACCGAGACTTTGAACCATGGTCCTGGTGGTCGGAGCATCATTTGTGGGGAGACCAGTCATCAGAAGAGCAACACCTCTAGACAGGGCACACAGAGAAGCTCTTGTCTTTGCGGCGGAGGACCCGTGTGCCAGAGCACCTCCCATGCCTTGACTTGCCAAGAAGGCCTCACTTCAAGTGGATATCTCGAGGCCGCGCTTCGCTCCCGTCCTCATATCTATCCCTATACTTCTTGAATTTGAAGACCATCTCCCGCTAACACGGCTCGTCACTATTTGGATACTTTCCTCCGCCGCAGACTGGGGACACAATGCCTTATTTAAGTCATCTTCGAGGCATGCTTTCACATCCTTAAAGGCATCCCTCTTGGACCCTAGCATCGCCTTCGCCGCCTCGGCGCGCCTCTTACTGTCCCCCCCGAGTCGACTGCAGTTCTGACTCCTTATTCTGCAGCTCGACATCTTTTAGCCACGACTCCGCACTCGCCTCCTGCAACTCTGCCTTCAGCTCTCCCTGAGCCTCTGCCAGCTAAGACAAGAGGGTCTCCCTTTCCCTTGATCCCCCTCGCAGTCGCTCTAGCTCCGCCTCCCGACTTCTCTAGACTTCAGCTTCGTGGTCCAAATCCGTTGGAGTCGAGAGATCTTGTCGGTTGCCTCCTTCCCCTTGAAAGCAAGCTCTTCTACTTCTCGACGCAGCCCGACAATAGTGTTCTTCTCCTTCAGGGTGTCGCTCGGCGGTAAGTACATCCTTCTGAGATTAAAATAAGGAAAAAGTCAAACATCAAACAAAAGCAAGTCAAAGAAGAAACCCAACAAAGCTTATTTTGAAGATCTCGTTCTTCAAACGCCGCCGCTGGTAGAAGACACCCAGCAAAGCTTATCTTGAAGATCTCGTTTTTCAAACGCCGTCGTTGGTCCATTCAAGGAAACGCCTTGAGCTCCTCAGTCCTGCAAGGAAATCTCCATACCCCAGGGCAACTTCTTCGTCCCCCCACGGAGAAATAGTCCAAACATCGAGCTCAGAGTAAGTCACCTCGAGGTCAGCACCTGAGGCCCAACATCGGTACCTGAAGAGCCAGCATGGTCTAAGGCCCTCATGACGTCCTCCGCCAGCGGAAGCGCGGCAACCCCTCCACCCCGAGCCTAGGAAAGGGCTCTGACCCAGTTTCAGCCAGACTTGATGGAGACTCCATCGCACCCTCCTACTTAAGAAGCGTTCTGACTGTAAGGGAACGCTCCTCTGACACCTCTGCCTCTATGTCACTAGCTCGTGGAGCGCACTTGCACCCCCTTGGGGGCCTCGGCGACCGATGATTTTCCCTGAGCACTAGAATTCGCGAGCTCGGAGGGCTCAACCTGAGCATCCTCTTCCATGGGAGCTGTCTAACACTCAAGGCCGGCTAATGAGCATTGGCTACAGCAGATCCAACATCTCCTCATCGGACTCGTCGAAGTCAATCATGCTCCTCTTCTGCAAAAATAAAATAAGCATTAAAGAATTGCATTACCGAGAAAAAATTAATCTATTCGAGAGCTACCACTTCGGGAAGGAGAGATCCCAAGGGTTGGGGGCTCTCTTCTTCTTGACGGGGACCACTCGCCTCGAGACCCTTGGCCTCTCAATAACCATTGCCGACGGACTCTTAGCTGAGGCTGACACCTTCGAGAGAATTAGGGGCACATGATTCTTATTAGGATCTAGCAACCTACTCCAGTTACGACGGACATAGTCCTTGGTAGTCAGCTCTTGCAACTTCAACTCGATCTCTCAGCACCGCACCGCACCGCACCACCCTGAGTAACCGAGCCCAAATTCCATGTGGTCGGATGGCTCCACGCTCATCCTCCGACTCCACCTCCCACATACCGATTACCCGGACCACAGTGTCTTGCATGCCATGATTACTATCAACCATGTTGATAATGATCTTTTTGCACCCACTATGGGGCACAAAGTAGCACACATCCTGGGTGGTTTTCCTCAGCGCATAGGCAGTGCTGAAAACCTCACGTTGAAAGACATCGGGGACAATTAGGGCACATAGGGCCTCGAATCCTAGCACGATACGCCAAGCCACCTTGATAACTACGAGGGGCAATCCTGTAGTAGGTCAGAACACTACGGGCAAACTTCATCAGCCGCAGCTTCAGCCTAAGTGTCAGGATCTGGGAATGCATGTGGACACCGCCGTTGGACGGAGATTTCATGAACTCGGTGTCCTGGGTGCAAAATTCGACTTTGATTTTAGGAGAGAGGCGGACACCATATCTTGCCAGGTGTTTGTCAATATCTGCCTGGTTGTGAACTCTCGTAGTTCTTGGATCGAAATCCATGCCAATCCTGGTGCAAAAATGTGATCTCTTCCCCTTCTCCTCCACCACGACCTTCCACTTGCGCCACTAGCAGCGCCGGACTTACTTCCTTTCGTTATCTCTGGAGAAAAAAGCCTGAGGAAAGATCGGAAGGCAGGGAGAGCACAGAAGGAAGAAGACGACAGATTACCGAAACCTTGAAAATTGGGGATATTTTTGAGGGTTTGAAAAGGAGAGATGCATTTTAAACCCTTAGAAATCGAGAAGCCACCTGACCAGAGGCCTACACGTGTCACGACGGATCGGATCTGAATCGCTGCACTTGATTCGCAGCACCTACCTCGAGCGTCGCGCCTCTTCAAAAGTGACGGTTACTTGACCGATGCGATAGCAGATTGGACGAGCATTTAAAGGTCTGCCAGCTTGTAGAGGCACACTAGTAAAAGACAAAAACAAAAGCGACACAGGCAGTCTGAGGCTAAACTCAAGAAGTCTGCTCCCTCTCCTTTCTCTCAGAAGTTCTCGGGAACTTATAATTCCCTAGGACACGTTCCAACCACTCGCAAAAGGGAGAGAAGCAGAGGGGGCATCTGTAGTGGTCCGTTTTCAACCCCTTCGAGATCGCGACATGTGTCCATCCAGCCCTTGGACGATCGCGGGACACTCCATACCCAAAATCTCTGAAGAAGAGTCATAATCTCATCTAAACTCCGTGCAGTTTAAGGAACCAAAGGATATAGATAGAGTCGATTACGAGTACCCTATCTCCAAGCCAAATTTTCTTTTGAACCCGACAATTATAGCTTGAGAACAGATTAATCACATTGGCAGCTGGTAGACCCAATGGATAAAGGTGAACATGTGCTCTACCAATTCAAATCAGGTGTTCGGCTTCAAACTGTCTCCATGATAAACAGTTAGGATAGGATAAAATGTTCAGTTAGATGAGAATCATGTGACTTATTTAAAGACAACCACCTGTATAAATAGAGAACTCCCTCCGACGAGAGGGGGTGATTAACAAAACCTAGAAAACCTAGCGTGTGAGATTGAAGTGATTGTAATTCCTCTGAATTATAGTGGAACTCTCTCCCCCTCCGTGGTTTTTTCCTCTTTGGGTTTTCACATAAATCTTGGTATTTGCTCTGGTTTGATCTCTCTAATTTCTTTATTAATCCCCACATTTTGGTGCGTGGATAAATTTCTTAGGAATTACCCACTGCAATAGGCTACAAAATTGTACTTATCTACTTTTATTGGATTACATAATCAAACTCCTAAAAAAAACAAAAATCTAAAAGAAACAAAAATTACATGAAAATGAAACCTACATGAAAAGAAAATCAGAAATTCTACTACAATTCTGATTAATAAAATCTCAAAATAAAGATACTAAAAATGCATAGAATTTTGCTACTGGAAAACTGAAATGAGACGTCTTCTCCACCGATGATACGCATGCCATACATGTTGCTTGATGTTCCCATCATTCTCCCTGTGTTGGAGAGAACTCGACTCCGTCGAGTTAAAAGTAAAAGTGCTTTCATACTCTTCAAAATTTCATGATTAGTCTGCGGCAGCACACTTCGATCTAGCCATGTATTATCAATTGGTATTTTTCCTGTCCAACAAATCAAATATTTTCGAATCCCACCATCTTGGATGGTGATAATTTTATCATCTAAGAAGTTATCAACTTGATATGTTGTATAATGGAAAATATCTGGTAGTGGTGAAAGGAAGAGAGACTAGAAAATAGGCTTATGGGAAAGCTCATCAAGTGGGTAATATCAAGTCCCTTATAATCTTTTAAGTATTAATATTGAAAGTAGAACTGATGCCAACATTTATAAAAAAAATTTATAGCATAGACATTATCATTCAATTTCATCAATATTTGAAATGGATCAGCACAACAAGCATGCAATTATTTAACATCACCAATATTAAAAGTTTTTAATATGTTCGTATCATGAGCTCACATCTCATGATTGGAGTTGTTTTGTGCATCACTGATTTTCTCGTGTGATTTATACACATGTGATGCAAAAGATGATGCAGACTTAGTTGATGCAAAAGATGATGCAGACTTCTTTAACCTATCATGATTAGCTATAAGGACAAAGTCTATGGAGAATTTCGATTTAGTACTTAACATATGTCACAAGGAAAAAAGAGATAGTGTTAACAATAGAGGAAAAAAGGGTTGGTTTTCAAAATAGGTAACAACAGTAGGGATTGGTAGTAGAGAAGGCGTAGAAAGTGATGTTGGTAGTTGAGCCAGAGAAAGGAAAGGGCGAATGACAGTAAACTCCTTAATCATATGAGTGATGTTCGGAGAAATAGTGTTATTGGGCATAGGAGCTTCAATGGGAACTCCGTCATTGATGGCAATCTTAAATGAGCTTGGACAGTTGACAGCAACATGAAACTTGGCATTTGTAGCACTTAATTGTGGGGCTAATTTTGAAAAGTCTCTTTTGGTACTCTTGTCTTTATAGTTATCAGACTTTTCTTTGACTTCTCTAACTGTGGGGATCACACAAAGAACACTATTTTTCAAGTTTTGTTTGAAGAATTCATGATTTGGAGTAAGTTATCAAGTTTAGCCATGACATCAAGTGTTAGTTGGGACTCCATAGTTTGTTTGGAGGGAGTGAATTTGGCAGGTGGGGATGAAAATGTATTAAACCTATAATGTTGAACATATCTGGGGTCTAAACTCATAAAAATATGGTGGCACATACTTGATTTTTAGCTCTTCTATCATCTTATCCCATGTGTCAATCGGTTGATGAAATCAGGCTTTCCTGTCTCTTTCCAAATCTGTCCAGTATTAGCTACTTGTCCAGTCAGTTTCGTGATAGCGAATCGGACTTTCTCAGCTTAAAAAAAAGGTATCGACTGAAGTACATATTCATGTTTAGTAGTCAATCTAGAAAATTTTGAGGATCACTTAAATAAGCAGAATAATCCAGACGACCATTAAAAGTTAGTACATCTATAGTGGTGGTGTGAGAATGACTATATGCAATTTTTATTTTTTTATTTTTTATGCAAGAAAGCAGTAAAGTTTCCAACAAGTGCCTATGATATGTGAATTTCTTTTGAATAAAATCTAAACTAAATGCAAGCAAGTAAATAAACGTGACTAAAATGTAAATCCTACCTAACTGGGCTCCGATACCAAATTGACGTGAAATGTGTATGCGTGTATGAAAATCAACATTAAAAAAACTCAATCACGCATCACCAACATGCGACGATCATTGGTAGGAAATGATTAAAACTATCAAAGCATATAGATGTATAAAATAACATGTGTAGATTAATCTAATTTCAATAAAGAATCAATTAAAGATAATTTATGCAGACAAGATTTTATGATCAATATCAAAGCTACTGAATTCAAAGGCAAAAAGAATCACACAATCTCACTTTTGGTGGACAGCAGTTAAATCGATAAAATATCATAGATTAATTATCAGACTCGAAATAACTGATATGAATTAAAAACGTACCTCCTGAGAATCGTGTGAGACCTCCGTGTTCGTTGATTACGTACTGATACCGTATTGAGATCCGCAGGTTGCTTGGTTGACTGAACTTGTGCTTGCTGGTCTTGGATGGAAGCTTGTGTTGTATGGTCTTTGATGAAACTTGTTGTTGACTATTCTTTGCAAGGAAGCTTGTGTGTTGACTATTCTTTGCAAATGACCTTTTGGCTTGGGAACTTGTGCAAGGATTGTTAGGTGGTCTATACTTGCAACTTGTGCAATTAGTTGTGTTGTGCACAAAAGGGAGCAACAAAGTTTTAGGGCTTGCGTGAAGGTTGCTGGTGATGTTTGTTGTAGGGCTAGTGGTGCTATCAGTCTAGCAGCAAGGAGGGAGCCTTCTGGTTGGCGGGAAGTTTAGGCTTTTGATTAACAGTGCAGGCGGCTGATCTTCGTTGGCAGGGAAGGAGAAGATCGGCTGGTCGTTGTCGGTTGTGATTGGTTACAACTTGAAAGAAGTCTTGTTGTTGGTTGTTTGTGGAGAGAAAATTGTGAGGGGATTTTGTGGCTATGTTTCTGAAATTTTCTTTTGTAAGAGAGAAATGTTGAAGAGGTAGAGATAGAGATTGAGAAAAACAAAATTAGGATTTGGAGGAGAAAGAGATGGGGCAAAGGGATAGGCTAGGGGTTTCACACTCCTAGTCTAGGGATTCTCCAGGGCTTCACAAACAAAGAGAAATTATAGAGAAATCACAAACTCACACAGTTTTGAGAAATTTTTTATCATAATTCTCATTACATATTGAAAAAGTGAATACATGGGCCTTTATATAGACTACAAAATTGTACTTTTCTACTTCTATTTGAATTACATAATCAAACTCCTAAAAGAAATCAAAAGTCTAAAAGAAAGAAAAATACATGATTAAAAAATCAGAAATTCTACTGCAATTCTGATTACTAAAAATCTAAAATAAAGAAACTAAAAAATACATAGATTTCTATTACTGCCGGGAAACCGGAACGAGGCGTCTTCTCCACTGATGATACATATGCCATACACGTGGCTTGATGTCCGCATCACTAATCCTAGTAAAAGTTAATTGTCTTTATATGATTTGCTACAAAAGATTTAAAGATATTTAAAATTCGACATTTATGTTCAGAAAATAAAGATTTACAGAATTTGGGCAAAACAAAATTACCACAAACTTTATGAAGAAAATGGTAAGTTTTGACTAGGATTTCTATTCCAAGATTGTAGATCTTCGAGTCTTTTCCATAAAATCTTGAATCACTGAGACCTGTTGTTATATGTGTCAGATATCCTCAATCTACGAGACCGTGTCAAATCTGCCAAAACTGTCCAGCTGCGGGAATTCTAGATATTCTTGATTTTAACTGAAACTGAGACCTTTCTTATTCCCGTAATTTGGCCTAAAGTAAAAGCATGTAGAGCCATGAATGGCTTCGGCCTTGAAGTCAAACACAAGCTCGAGCACATGAGACATCTGTAACCTGATCATGTTTATGATAGTGTTGAACAGGTCGAAGGCTTTCCCACATCACTAGTGTTGGTCTACATTGCATATAAAAAACTCCTGTAGACACAATTGTTCTATAAATCACACATATATCTTCTGCTAGTTTACGGAAGTATTTAAGACCGGAACCAATAGTTTATTTGTAGATAAGTGACGAGAATAGATAAAACTGTCTAGGAGCTGCATTTTTTGACATGCATAAATTATAATTTTTCCTCCTTTTTTTTAATTTCAAAAAGTATCAATGATCTCTTGAAACAACTTGCAGGTTAGCAGTCGTGTTTCTAGCATTTGATGTCTTTTTTGCTATATTTTGCATCATGCTGGCATGTACAATTGGCATGGCTTTATGCTGCTGCTTGCCATGCATCATAGCATTGCTATATGCTGTAGCGGGCCAAGAAGGTGCATCTGATGCTGACCTCAACATGCTTCCCAAGTTCCGATTCCGTCCAGCTACACGATCAGAGGAATTTGATCCAGAAAAGGGACAAGCACTTGCAGTAACAGTTACAGAGGCAGAGTCCACGGATGAGCTTGCACTTTCTCCAGAGGATTCGGTAAATATATTCCTTAAAATTTAAAAAAGCATTTAATGGATCTAAATTTGCTTCCATATGATTAGATTTCTTTTTTTTTGGGGTCATTTTTTTATGACATTGTGTAGTTGTTTGCTTACTATGCTGTTCTGCAATGAGCTTATATTACACCTGCCTGCTACAGAGAAGAAATGTGAACATATGTTGCGGGTGTCATTAAGTGATGGTTTCTGTTAAATGCATTCATTTAGATACCTTTTCAAACAAAGTTTTGTCTTCTATATGATTTAAAAACAAACACATGATTGATTGAATATACTACGCTATTGCATCTCACCATATGGATGCTACTTAGAATTTCTTATCCTCCAAGATATCAACTAAATATTTTCTATGAACTTGATTAATTCTGTGCATTGTAGTTTGATAGAGAACATAATATTTTGTTGTAGAAGTTGAAGACCATATTTAATCCTGAATAGGCATGTTTGTAACAATCAGGAAAAGAAATTTTATTTGAGGTAAATAACTATATTTTTAGAATTTTTTATGTAGGTTCTTAATGAGAATATTTTTTATGAAATTGATTAATATTATGCATTGTAGTTTGCTGGAGAACATAGTATTTTGTTGCAGAAGTTGAAGACCATATTTAGTTCAGAATAGGCATGTTTGTAACAATCAAGAAAAGAAATTATATTTAAGGTGAATGACTACATTTTTAGAGTTTCTTATGTAGTTCTTGTAGAGTTTCAACCCTTAGTAATTCAGGCCAGGTCATATCTGATGTTTTAACTCAAATTCTATGAATGGGGCCTAGACATGCTATGCCAACTTATAGAAATCATGCAGATTAAGCTGAATTATACGGTAGCAGTTGATGGAATGACAAGGGCATGAAATGAGGTATTAGAAGAGGATGTGATACCTGTTAATTTAACAGAGAAGATGGTCCTTAAGGGAGGTGAATGGAGGACACAGGTACATGCAGCCACCCTAAAGATTTGGGATAAAGTTTTTATTGTTGTTATTGTTGCATATCCCTTTATAAATCTTCTATAAATTCATGTCAGCTGTGACTTGGGAGAAAAGACCTATAAAAGCTTTGTAGGTATTGTTTCTGGCTGTTCTCATTTTCATAACCTAACTTGCAATTTGAGCTAATATTTACTGGCTTTGCTTGGGTTGATTCAATTAGTTACAATTTTACCAGATACACACAGGGTTAGTAGAGGCGGTTGTCACTCGCCAAAGGTGGCAAAACCTGATGGATCTGTTAGAGAAGAAAAAGGAAACTCAATATAATTTGAAATGGACTTTTAGAGTTGGCACCATTTGATATGGGTATTGCACACATCTTTAGATCCAATCAGATGTAGGTTAGATCTGGGCTAATTGAATCTACTTTCCCGTACCTCCAATGTGAAGTAACTGTTATGAGGTATAACTTGATTTGATAGGACTTGTCCCATCTTCCAAATAATAAGATCTGCAATGACGTGGTTAAAGTTGGTTTTGATTTTGACTGGTAAAACAGAACATATAAAACTTACATCTGAGCATTGCCATGTTGGAACTTAGGGTATCCAGCCATCGCAGAATACCTTTAGATATATTTACTTTTGTCTCTCTTGATGCATAGAGGCATAACCATGGAAAAAACGAGACTGTAATCTCCCTTGACCATCAAGTTCCTTGCTATTTGTCTATTACCAGTTGCTGATATACCCTGATGGAC
The DNA here is from genome assembly GCA_038442645.1 of Agave tequilana. NCBI lineage: Eukaryota > Viridiplantae > Streptophyta > Magnoliopsida > Asparagales > Asparagaceae > Agave > Agave tequilana. The sequence continues at coordinate 182,018 of JAVJIF010000870.1, read as the reverse complement.
GTCTCATTTTTGTTTTAATTTCTTTCTTTTTTCTGTTGATCTTCATTTGTTCTATCTTGTGTTGCTTAGGTGAAGTGACTATTGTGCAGTTTCTTTCTTTTAAATTTCCATTTTATTTCTCTATCTTTAACTAGAAACTGATCTTTCCTCTAACTGCAATAGCTTGAACTCCAGATCAAAAGCAGCACTTTAGTGCCCTTTAATGGAGAGAACTTAACTCCACTGCCTTATCATACTCAGAATATACATAGCATTCTATGTATTAAATCTGAAATTGTAATTAACTTGTAATTTTTGCATCAGCTTTGAGTCTTCTTTGATTGTAATTTTCTTTTTCTTTTAAAAAAAATAATATTTTATTAGCATGCTGACATTTAAGTTTAGTTCATTAATTTCATTTCCCTACCCTCTCCGAAAATCACCTAAAGAGGGTGAATAGGTGAAGTTCTAATCAAATGTGGAATTTAAAACTTTACACTAATAAAAACTCAAAACACAATATGATAATCAAAGAGTGAAACCGAATTTCCGGTGAAGGCTCTAGAACTTCTCCTCACGATTCCTCTTGATTAAGAGTTGAGGTGCTCTCTATATATATATATCTATATATATATATATATATATATATATATATATATATATATATATATATAAAGAGAGAGAGAGAGAGAGATAAACTTGTGTCATTCCGGAAGGATTAGAGCCCGAATCCTTCCCACTTAAATACAACCCTCCGACATTCCAATACAAGATCCACTCCGTTGAAGTTGATCTATATTATTTCAAATATCTATAAACCAAAAATAAAGTGTTTTGAATACTTTTTGCTCATTCATCAAGCGACGCAAAACGGACGGACGAAAGTAGTGAGTTGGTTAGATTTGTCTTTAGGCGTACAAATTCTCGATCCGACCATTTGATCATGATCTAAACATTTAGAAAACCCCTACAAACTAATTTTTGTTAAGTTTCAAATGTTTTACAACGTTAAACTAACCATCTCACTATTTTGGTTGTCCGTTTTTCCTCTACTTGATGCATGAGTAAAAAAATATTCAAAATACTTAATTTTTAATTTATAGATACTCGGAATAATATCAACTTCGATGGATGGATATTGTATCGAATGTCGGAGGGTTGTATTTGAGGGGGAAGGATTCGACCCTTTCAGAATGACACAAGTAACCTCGAATCCTTCCCCCTCAAATACAACCCTCCGACATTCGATACAAGATCCACTCCGTCGAAGTTGATCATATTATTTCAAGTATCCATAAATCAAAAATCAAGTATTTTGAATATTTTTTACCCATCCATCAAGTGGCGCAAAATGGACAGCCAAAAGTAGTGAGTTGGTTGGATCTATGTCTTTAGACATACAAATTCTCGATCTGGCCATTTGATCATGATCTAAACAATTAAAAACCCCTACAAACTAATTTTTATTAGGTTTCAAATGTTCTACATTGTTAAACTAGCAACTCACTATTTAGGCCGTCCATTTTTTTCCTACTTAATGCATGGGCAAAAAATATTCAAAATACTTGATTTTTAGTTTATAGATACTTGAAATAATATAGATCAACTTCAACGGAGTGGATATTGTATTCGAATGTTGGATATTGGTATTTGAATGGGACGGATTCGACCTCGAATCCTTCCGAAATGACACAAGTCTATATATATATATATATATATATATATATATATATATATATATATATATATATATAAATGAGCAATAAGAGCAATGCAAGATATGAACAAGAGTAGAGTTTAGAGATAGTCAAACTCAAAAATGAAGATATGTTTCTAGATTTTGAGCATCAGGCTCTACGTCCCCTCCTTCACCTAGAAGGATTTTTACTATCTCCACTAAGAAACTCCACAAAGGATACACTCAAATCCTCTGCACAAGAGGAGGCACAAAACTAATGCATAAAGCAAGTCATCTCTGCACAAGAGGGAGGGCACAAAGTAAAGAAAGTAGTTTACAACACCTGTTATGACAAAGATCACAAACCAAAATCTCATACAACTTAGAATCCTATAAGAATAGATTTTACAATGAGAGCTCAAGCTTGTGAGAAAATAAAGATTTTGAAAATGAAGCTCTTGAGAAAACTTCTTTGAAGATATAGAAACTAGAAGCTCTAAACTTGTAATCTCGAAAAACTTGTCTTTTTTTATTTTTCAAAACTTTGAAAACACTTGAAATAAGCACACTTAAAGGTGTGGATTTGAATCTCAAAAACTTGTTGAAAACTCTGTTGAAAATAGTCAAGAGAGCACTTGAAAACTGGGTGTAAAACTTTTCAAAAATCTTAGAGAAAACTCTCCCTAAAACCTTATTTATATACGACCCAAAAAATAGAGCCGTTAGTTTAAAACACAGGTCAGATTGACCTGGTGGTCGACCGACTGGTTGACCTGGCCCAACATCTATAGAGCACTGCTCTCTGGTGGTCGACCAAGCGGTTGACCGAAATTTAGAAACAGAGTGCACTGCTCCTTCTGCGGTCGACCGGTCGATCGACCGATATGTACAAGCATAAAGCTGTGCATATCCGGTCGACCGGGTGGTCGACTGACAAAGCAACATGCTCTGGCTAGTGATCGACCGGGCTTAGCCAAAAACTAATTTTTCTTCTATTTAAAATACATTTTTAAATCTTTTAAATTTATATAAATCTCTATAAATTCTACAAAAATAAGTTCATGTAAATACACTAGTATACAAATATGTGTGATAAAAAATCAACACATATTACAAACATGTGAACTTATTTTTGAGATATACAAATGTAATCTTGAAACAAAACTGTATTTTTTAAAAACTAAACTTTTAAATAGAAATCTAATTTTTTTTTAAAACTTGCATAAATACAAAAACAAGTTATCCAAACTCATTTGAAGCACAATGTGTATGATAGAATCTAATACACATAAAAAACAATATGAACTTGTTTTAGATGAAATTCAACTCATGAATACCAAAACATAAACTTGTTAAATTGAAACCCAAAACTCATCAAAATAAGTATCTTTGAGCAAATAAAGCTCTAATATGTGTGGATAAAATCTAGCATATATTTCAAACTATAAAACTTATTCTTTTGAAATATAAACTATATAAACACAAGATACGAGTTTAAATCACAAAGTATAGAGTCTTTTACAAATTGAAATTGTTTAAGCTCAATCTTCTTTAAATCAAAGCACTAAAACTTTTGTTCTTGAAAACCAGTATCAAACTTTGGTGCATGTGTATGTGTGTAAGCTTGAGCAATCAAAACTAAATCTGTTCTTTACAAATCTAAACTTACAAACTTTAAACACAAGTCTTCTTGAAGATCTTCATGTAGACTTGATCCAAACTTGATTCCTGTAGAGGTAGACTCCTCCTTGAGTACTTAATATGATCTTTATGCTTAAGATCTTGAATCAACACGTGCTAACTTCAAAACTTGACTTTGAATTTTTGTTGAAGCTAAACACCAACTAAGATCTTGACTGAATATCTGAAACTTAAATAACACAAGACCATTAGTACTATAACTATATGAGTTAATCATTATCAAAACTAGAGTGATAAACCTTTGGGCCAAAATCTCTCTTTTTGATGATGACAAAACTAATGGAGTTATATATGCATGAATTAAAGATCAGCTTTGTAAAAGGTTCCCCTTAACTTATGCATAGCAAATAAACATATAGGTTTATCAATAAAGCTCATATAAACATCAAACATAAACATATATGTATAAACACAAACATAACATGCATGCATATATAAACTCTAAAGTTCTCTCCCCATTTTTGTAAATTCATCAACAAAAGGGTAAAGAAAACAAAGTAAATGTATATGCGATATAAATCTATGAAGAGGAGAAACATTAAGTTAACTCCCCCTGCATACATGCATTACATGGAGAAGGGATGACTAAACTCTAATTCACCTAAACATAATATATAATGTATAGACGGAGATATTAAGCCCCCTTACACATGTACATCATACAGAGAAGAGAGATCAATCTTTTTTTTTATATAATACACTCATCATAAATTTACATATAGAGGAGACGTTAAAGTAACTCCCCTTGCATATAAGTAATGCATACCGATTGAAAATTTTGATAAACCAATTGAAAATAAACATAGATACATCAATTGAAAAATAAATATAAATACCAATTGTAAATTTTGAATAAACAAATATCGATGAGAATCAATTGAAAATTATGCAAAGGATGTTAATTAAAAATGTAGCACATACCATTTAAAAAAAATATCAATTGAAATCAAATGGATAAACATGGATATCAATTAGCAAAGCAACTTAAATATAGATAACAATTGTAATAATTGATACCAATTGAAAATATGAACATTAGCTAAAAGGAAATATTTTCTCAAAAAGGATGGGAATAAGATATCAATTTAAATTTAAATCAAAGAATTTCTCCCCCTTTTTGAAACAATCACAAAATCAATGCATAAGTTTTAGAAAAAAATGATACCAATTGAAGTTAATACCAATTTAAAAAAAACATAAGCTTAGCATTAAACCATTTATACTATAAAAACATGTATGACATTGTTAAATATGCACAATCAATCATATATATGTATGTATACCAATTAAAATATCATTTACAATTTAGAGCATACATATGTAGATAAAAAAAAGAATGAGTATACATAAATCAAATATCATGAGAATCATGTGTATAACTTATTGAAATTGCTTACTTACATGCACATGTCAAATAAATGGTCATTTAGGCATATACAAGGTATGATCACCCAACCAACCTCCACTAAGGGTAGATATTTTCAAAAATAATGATTTGAAAATAGTTAAGTGTAGATTGAAAATACTACCATGTGAAGAATTATAAGGACTAATTTAAAATAGTTTTGAAAACTAGTTCAAAATTCTTCAAACATAAAACAACTCATATATTTCATTAAACATGTATACTGCACAACAATTGTCACTCAAAATCTATATAGCATAAATATGTGCAATGAATATAAAATCATGAGTAAATATAAATAAAGGGTGAGTGAGAAATAGTTATGTGAATAACACATTCATGAAAACAATAATGTTCTAGATAACTCATTAAAACCCATATGAAATTTTTCTTCAAACTTAGTCACATTACAAACATGGTACATGAAAACACAAATCACAAAAATTCTATTTTCACAAAAGATATCAAGATTAGTGGAGATAATAAACTCAAATAATTAAACATATCCACCAATAAGATATTCGATAAACATATGAAGATGTAAGATAAACTTCAGGATATATGTAAACTTTATCAAAACTAAAATATACATATATATCCAAAAATAAATTGAGCCCACTATAGAGTATATGACATACAAAATAAGTGTCTCAAGGATACTACATGTATATTACATAGTTTTAACAAGATTTACATATACATGAAGCAAAAACCAATAAAAATAATCTCATAAAAGATCAAGCATGTATCTCTAGAAATTTATTAAAAAACTATATCAAAACAAATACATTTTTAAAAAACTTACATCTACAAATGCAAAAAATCATTAAAACTAGGACAGACGCATATAACTAAACAATAATTGAGTACACAAGAGATATAAATCAGTTTTGACATAAAATCAAGAGTGTATTTCAAAAACTTTATCAATATATCACAAGTACTAATAAACTTTGCATTTAAAATATAAAACATGTAAATCATGATATACTAAAAATCATCAATTAAAAACATGTATAAACATAAAATAGAGGATAGAGATAGTTACAAACATCGATAGGCTAATCTCTATTTTTTCAAACCAAGGTGGTTCTCCCTCCTATAATACTTGATAATGATGCATTCATAGATATGTCCATCAAATTCATTGCATTAACCATCAAGGTACTAAATCTCTCACGTCTTGTGAGAGCCCACACCTACATCAAAAACAGTTGGTGTGAATTTTGGTACCCATATCTTTTTTAGTTCTTGGGGGTTAGTATTATTATGAATGCAAGCATTCTTGCTTGCGAAATTGAAACATGTAATCTATCAAAGTAAAATTTTAAAAGATGGCCTTTGCGCTCACAATATGTATAAGTGTACACTCTAACATATAGATGAGTATGAGCATGTGTCCATGAGGTGTATGTCGTGGAGTATGTGCATGAACATGTGAAGCTTATTTCTTTTGAAATAAGGATTCTAATTTTTTATGGTCAAAAGTACATTGACTTAAAGTTGAGCCTAAACAATTAATGTTCTTTTTCAAATCACAAATCTCATTTTTAACAATCGAAGAAGAAACAACATGAGCATGGATAAACAAAAACTTTTTTTGGAAAGAGAAATCTTTTCTTTCTGAACCAAATAATTTTTCAAAGAGTCCTTTTCTTTTGAAATTAAAACAATTTTCTTTTTCAAAAACTTATTTTCATTTGAAACAAAATCAAGTTAGATTTTCAAAGAATCCTTTTCTTTTGAAATCAAATTATTCTCTTTTAAAACAAGATCAAGTTTTGAAGATAAAGAATCACTTTTCTTTGAATTTTTTTCTTTCTCTTCTAAAACACAATCAAGTTTAGATGATAAAATTTTATTTTTTCCTTCAATTTCAAACTTTTATTTTTTAATAATTTATATTTTTCAAGCAAATTCTCACAAAATATGACACAATCATCATTCAACATGTTTGCATCATCATCAGATACATTTGCACTATCATCAAGATCGAATTTCGAGTTTACCTCAAAGGAGTCATTCCATTGGACCATAAAACGTGTTTGGTCGAAGTCATCTTCACTTGATTCTCTGTTCATATCATTTGGACCTTGCTCTTCAAGAGATTAATGTGTTCCACACTACAAAAGTGAATCACAGTTAGCAACCCTAGGGATATAATCATTGTTAAGGGATTTTCTTAAGTGCAATCATGGCTTGTGTATTAGCCTTTAAATATTTTCCATTTTCAATTTTGTGGTGGCAAGATAAACATGTAATCCGAGGGCTTTAAGATATGAACTCATTTTGATTTTTCAAATATCGATGTTACTAACATCATACATAGGTGGAGCAAGAAAATCCACGAGCGTGTGTAAACAAATAAAGTGATTAGCAAAATAAGAATCACACCTAGGTGGTTAAACTAAATATCAGGATCACTAGCTCTGATACCAATTAAAAATCACTTAGAGGGGGTGAATAGGTGAAGTGCTAATCAAATGCGAAATTAAAACTTTACACTAATAAAAACTCAACACACAATATGATAACCAAAGTGAAACCGAATTCTCGGTGAAGAGCTCTAAAATTTTTCCTCAAGATTCCTCTTGATTAAGAGTTGAGATGCTCAATTGTTTTCTTGGTTCAATACAAGTGTAAGTATATAAACAATATCAAGCATATATATATATATATATATATATATATATATATATATATATATATATATATATATATAAATGAGCAATAACAGCAATGCAAGATATGAACAAGAGTAGAGTTGAGAGAGAGCCAAACACAAACACGAAAATACGTTTCGAGGTTCGAGCACCAAGCTCTACGTTCCTACCTTCACCTAGAAGGATTTTCACTATCTCCACTAAGAAACTCCACAAAGGATACAAACTCAAATCCTCTACACGAGGAGGCGCCAAGTCAATGAACAAAGAAATCTTCTCTACACATGAGGGAGGGCACAAAGTAAAAGCACAAAGCAAAGAAAGTGGGTTACAACACCTTGTGGTCACTAAGATCACAAGCTAAAATCTCACACAACTTAGAATCCTATAAGGATAGATTTTGCAATGAGAGCCAAGCTTGTGAGAAAAAAAATATTTTGAAAATGAAGCTCTTGAGTAAACAATTGAGAAAACTTCTTTGAAGATATAGAAACTAGAAGCTCTAAACTTGTAATCTCAAGAACTTGTTTTCTTTGATTTTTCAAAACTTTGAAAACACTTGAAATAAACACGCTTAAAGATGTGGATTTGAAGATCAAAAACTTGTTGAAAACTCTGTTGAAAAAAGGCAAAAGAGCACTTTAAAACTAGTTTTTACAACTCTTCAAAAATCTTAGAGAAAACTCTCCTCAAAATCTCATTTATATAGGCCTAGAGAAATAGAGCCGTTGGGGCAAAACACAGGCCAGATTGGCCTAGCGGTCGATTGGCCGATCGACCGCCCAACGACTATTTTTCTAGTTGTTGGGGTTGCCGGTCGACTGCCCCCAACGGCTATTCTAATAGTCGTTAGGGTTGCCGATCGACCAGGCCGAACATCCAGGGAGCATTGCTATTTGGCGGTCGATTGAACCCAAAAATAGAGTGCACTGCTCCTTTTGTGGTCGGTCGACCGATATGCACAAGCACAAAGCTGTGCATATCCGATCACTGGGCGGTCGACCGAGAGAGCAACATGCGTTCACCGGGCGGTCAACCGAGCTCAGCCAAAACTAATTTTTCTTCTATTTAGAATAAATTTTTAAATCTTTTTTAAATCTAAATAAATCTCTATAAATTCTATAAAAATAAGTTCATGTCAATACACTAGAGTACAAATATGTCTGATAAAAATCAACACATATTATAAACATGTGAACTTGTTTTTGAGATAAAAATGCAATCTTGAAACAAAATCGTATTTTCTAAAAACTAAATTTTTAAATGGAAATTTAGTTTTTTCAAAACTTGCATAAATACAAAAACAAGTTATCCAAACTCATTTAAAGCACAATATGTATGAATAGAATTCAATACACATATAAAATAATATAACTTGTTTTTGATGAAATTCAACTCATGAATACCAAAACATAAACTTATTAAACAACCTAAAACTCATCAAAAATAAGTTTCTTTGAACAAATAAAGCCCTAATATGTGTGGATAGAATCTAACACATATTTCAAACTATAAAACTTATTTTTTTAAGATATAAACCATATAAACACAAGATATGAGTTTAAAATATAAACTATAGAATCTCTTACAAATCAATATTGTTTAGACTCAATCTTCTTTAAATCAAAACACTAAAATTTTTGTTCTTGAAAATCAATATCAAACTTTGGTGCATGTGTATGTGTGTAAGCTTGAGCAATCAAAACTAATCTATTCTTTACAAATCTAAACTTACATACTCTAGACACAAGTCTTCTCGAAGATCTTCTCCATGTAAATTTGATCCAAACTTGATCCATGTAGAGCTAAACTCCACCTTCAGTACTTGATATTATCTTTATGCCTGAGCTCTTGAATCAACACGTGCTATCTTCAAAACTTGACTTTGAATTTTTTGTTGAAGTTAAACACCAAGTAAGATCTTGATTGAATATTTAAAACTTAAATAACACGATCATTAGTGCTATAACTACATGAGTTAATCATCATTAAAATTAGAGTGACAGGCCTCCAACACACCCCACCCCCAAATTACTTGTTTTTCAACCACATTCCAAATGATTATGCAACTTTGGAGGCCAAATCTGGTGACCCCATTCTTCTAGATCCATCTGTCTATTCATTCATTTCTTTTCCATATAATGTGATTGAGTGAAATCGTGCAGATATCTCTGCCCAAGGTTACACCATAAAGAGAGAATACTATTTTAAAATTGAATGACGAAAGGGTCTGCAAACCTTGCTCTGTGCAAGGCTTTATTCTAGAGACTAGTATAGATGACGACATCATCATCTCCTATTCTATTCTTCTCATCATAACCTTCCAAACCATGAATTCTAAAACATAGCCACCTTTCGAATGTACCAATTTGGTGATTGATGGGCTACACCTATGTGAAGCACGAACATGCGCTCAGGGAAGCTGCGTCCGTGTCAAACACAGACACGTGCACGATACGTGTCGGACACGGCCAATCCGTGTCCGACATGAGTCAACTGTGTTAACTTGCCCGACACAATCAAACTCAGGGGGACGCGACTTAGTCACGATTTTCAGGGTTATGGGTTCGTGGGATCAAACCCGGCCCGATACTATTTATAACCCTAAATCACATTTTTCCCTCACAATTAATGTCTCTATCAAATCCCCAAAGGAGAAGAACCCTAACCCGCTGCCTTCTCGTTGTCATCCTCTCAGCGTCGAAGGTGTTCATCGAAGCTGCAACATCGTCATCGTCCTCTCGCAGTCGAAGCAATCTCGTCGAAACTACAACCTCATCCTTTCATCTAAAAATACACCTAGAGGGGGGTGAATAGGTGTACTAGCTAATCCAATGACAAATGATGCGGAATTAAAAACTAATTACAACACACTATGTGTAACCAAAGAGTGTAGCTGAATTCCCGGTGACGAGCTCTGGACTATCTCCTCGGGATTCCTCTAAATAAAAGTTGAGGTGTTATATGAAGCTCTCTTAGCTCAACACAAGTATGGGCACACAAACAATATCAAGCATGTATGAGATATGAATAATATAAAGCAATGCAAGATATAAGAGAGATAGAGTTTAAAGATAGTGGATCAAACGCAAACACCAAGATATGTTTTGAGGTTCAAGCCACTACTTTACGTCCCCGCCTTCACACAGAAGGATTTTCACTACATCCACACAGGACCTCCCACAAAGAGAACCTCCATCGAGGAATTTGTAATTACAAAGTTGGAGTATACAACTCCTCTCTCCAACACAACCACCTCTACTTAAGAGGCAAGGCAGAAAGCTAAAACTCAATCACCTCTGCACAAGAGGGATGAGCACAAAGCCAAAGCACAATCACAATCACCTCTACACAAGAGGGACAAAGCACAAAGCCAAAGCAAAAAAAAAGATTGCAAACTTAGTGATCACAGTAGACCACAAACAACACTTAGTGATCACAATAGGCCACAAACAATATTTCTCATAAAAACAAGATCCTATAGATAGGATTAGATATGATAGCTCAAGTGTGACAAAACAAGGTGTTTGGAAATCAAAATCACAAAGAAAAATACTTGGGAAAAATACTAGTTAGAAATAGAAATGAAGATCAAAATTAATTTCTCAAAGACTATTTTTCTTTGATTTTTTTCAACCCTTAAAAACAAATAAAAATAAATCTTTTTGGCACAAAAACTCTTTTCAAACTTACTGCAAAACTCTTAGAAGATGGGAAGAGGAGCTCACTAAAAAACTTGTTAAAAATAGCCCAAGAGAAGCCCTATTTATAGCTTCTCAAAAATATAGCTGTTGGCAGCCAGAAAGGTCCAGATTGCCCTTCCGGTCGACCGGCCAATGGTCAAATTTCTGACCATTGGGCCTCTGGTCGACCGCCCGGTCGACCGGGCACAGCCTGTCAGTCGACCGCCCGGTCAACGGGCACTACCCGAGACATGGGTAGTTACAGTCGGTCGACCGCCCGATCGACCAGCCTTCTAGGCTGATCCTGTGCACGTCCTCGTGCACATCGGTCGACCGGTCCGATCGACCGCCAACAGGATCTGGCAACTATTAAGGGACTTGAAATCTTTAGACATTTTAACTCTAATAAGATCCCATAAATTCTCATAAATTTCACAAAAATAGGTTCTTGTTAGATATTTGAAGAACAAACATGTGTGACAAAAAATCAACACATATTGCAAATTATTTGAACTATTTTTGTGATATAAAATATTTGGCCTTAAACAAAAACCGTATGTTTGAAAACCAAATTTTGAAATGGAAATCCGATTTACCCCAAACTTGTATAAATACAAAAGCATGATATTGAAACATATTTGAAGCATATTGTATATGGATAGAATCCAATACACACATAAAAGATATATCTATGTTTTTGACATAAAATCCAAAATAGGTTTTGTTAATTACAAAACTCCAAAACATGAAATAGAGTCATCATATAAAGCATATATGTATATAGATGAAATCTAATATACATTAAACCATGTAAACTTATTTTGATTCTATCTATTCATGAAAACCATATATATGTCTATTCGAAATCCAAAACCGGTTAAACCAAAACAAACATGTTGAACTTGTGTGTGTGTGAACTTGAGCATATCAACACTATCTATCTTTACACAAAATCTAAACACAAATACAAACTAAACAAACGAAAGTCTACTTGTAGAACTCCTTCTCCAAGTCGACTCGATCCAAACACGATCCAAAGAGCTTGACTCTATCTGAGTGCTAGATGCGATTTTGACGCGCGAACTCTTGAATCAACATGAGTTAGCTCTAAACTCCTTTGTTGAAGCTAAGTACCTACTAAGATCTTGATAGAGAATCTGAAAATATATAAACACATGATCATTAGGATTATAACTACATGAGTTAATCATCATCAAAACTAGAGTGATAGGCCTTTAGGCCAACAATCTCCCCTTTTTGATGATAACAAAACTCATGGAGTTATATATACATGATTAAAGATAAGCTTCATAGAAGCTCTCCCTTAACTTATGCATATCATAAATAATAAGGATATACAATAAAATGCATAAACTAAACACAAACATATATGCATAAATATCAATATTAAGCATGCATATATAAACTCTCTAAATTCTTCTCCCCCTTTTGTCATTTTATCAACAAAGGGGTAAGGACAATGAAACAATAAAGATGTATATGCGATATACATTCATGAAGAGGAGAGGCGATAAGTTAGCTTCCCCTGCATACATGCATTACATGAAGAATGGATGACTAGACCTTAACCCACATAAAATATAATATACAATGTATAAGCGGAGATGTTAAACTCTCCTACACACGTGTACTCCATAACGAAGAGAGGTAAAGCTCTTCAATATGAAAAAAAACACTCACCAGGAATCTATATATAGAGAAGATGTTAAGCTCCCCTTGCATATAAGCAATACATATAAAAAAATTTTGAAGCCTCTTTTTAAAACATTTTAAAATTTCTTGAAGTCAACAAAATAAATTTTGATACCAATGAAATCAAATAGTAGTTGACAAAAACAAATGTTGGCACCACTTGAAAAAAAATATTTTAAGATACCAATACTAGATTTTGATACCAATTGAAAGTGAAACATGAATTACATTTTGATATCAAATAATACCAATTGAAATATCAATTGAAATGATATCAATTGAAATGCCAATTAAAGTACCAATTGAAATCAATACATAAGCTCGTAAGGATACCAATTAACATTTATGATAAAATCAAGCTTAGCATGAACAGAATTTGTGCTTTAAAAATGTAAAGATATTGTAAAATAAGCACAATCAAATCCTATATATGTATGTATGAAAATGGAAATACCAATTGAAATTGATACTAATTGAAATTTGAAGCATACATATATAAGAAAACAAATATGAGTATACAAAAATGGAATTCCATGAAGATCATGTGTATAACTCATACCTACCACTCTATTCATGCACAAGTTTAAAAGATATTTAATAAGGGTATACAAGGCATAGTCGCTCATCCAACCGTCCTTAAAGGGAAAGTTTTCAAAAATAAGATTTGAAAATAGTTATACATTGAAAACACTACCAATTGAAGAATCAAGAAACTAGTTTAAAATAATATTTGAAAAACTAATTAAAGATCCCATAAGACATGAAGCCAAATCATATATCCCATGAAACATTGCTAAGTACACAAAAATTGTCATTCAAGATCTATAAGACTCATATAAATCTCATGAAAAAAAATCATGAGTAAACTTCAAATATAGGGTGTAAGAATCATATAATCAACAAAATCATAAAAATAGGTAATGAAACTCATATGAAATTTCTTTTATCAAAAGTAAGAAATCATCAAAACTAAATACGCTTCAAGGTATATGTATGTTTTGTTGAAACTAAAAGTATACATACATATCCCAAATATAAACGAGTTCAAAAAAATTCATGAAAAGTAAGTGACCCTCAGAGAGACATGTATATCTAATAGTTTTAGACAAAATTAATATATACATGAAGATAAACACATCTTTATGAAAATATATACAATGATAGGGAAAACAAGTATAAATGAAAGAATCATCAAAACTAGGTTATATAAGTACATCCAATGGGTACAAAATGAGCAATAAAACACAAACACATAATAACCAAGTGTAGCTCATTACTTGTACAAGTATAAACACAAGTTTTAATGAAAACTCCATCTAAACAAGTAATCAAAAACATGAAGTGTGAAATCATAAACAAACATGATCATTAGGGTAAATGCATGTGTTTTAGAATTAGGATATATACAATAGCTAAACTATAATGAGAACACAAAAATAATAGTTCATACAAATATGGATGTATCTCAAATACTACATATGTATATCACGAGTCTAATAAACATTGCATTTAAACATAATGAATATGAAAAACATGAAAACCAATATATGCTAAAAATATCAATTTTAAAAAGCATGTAAACTAAATAAGGAGTTAGAAATAATTACCAAAACCAATAGGGCTAATCTCTAGGTCTCTAAACCATAGTGGTCCTCCCACCAAACATCCTTAAAGGTGACGCATTCAATGTAGTGTCCATCAAGCTCAAACACATCCACCATCAAGACACCAAAACCCTCACGTCAAGTGAGAGCCCACACTTACATCAAATACAATAGGGGTGAATTTTGGCACCCATACCTTTTTGGGTCCATAGGGGGTTAGCACCTTTCCTAATCCAAACAAATTTATTTGCAAAATTTGAAATATTTAATCTATCATAACAAAATCTTGCAAAGTGGCCTGTACGTCCACAATGTGAACAAGTGTACATATGAGCATACATAGAATCATGTGTGCGAGCATGATGAGTATGTGTATGTCGTGTTTTGTGTGCATGAATAAGTAATGCATGTTTCTTGCGAAGCATGAATTCCAATTTCTTGTGATCCATAGCACATTGGCTCAAAGTGGAGCCTAAACAATCTACATTTTTCTTCAACATGCAAATATCATTTTCAATCATTGAAGAAGTGGAGCATGCAACATGTTTGTTAATGGAAGATGAATCTATAGTAGCATGACAAACATGGGAATCAAAATTATTTTTTAAAGAAGTATTTTCCTTTGAAACTATATCTAGCTCTTTTGAAATTGAAACAATTTTATTTTTCAAAGAATCATCCTCTTTTAAAACAATTTTAAGTTTTGAAGATAAAACCTCATTTTTCTTCAAAACAATATCAAAATTATTTTTATTTTTTCAAATTTCATTTTTCTTTAAAAAGGGTCAAGTTGGGTTTTCAAGGAATCTCTTTCACTTGAAATCTCAACTCTCTCTTGTAAAATCATGTTTAGCTTTGAAATAAATCTTCATTTTCTTCTTTTAATTTAAAACTTTTTATTCAAAAGTTTGTATTTTTCTAGCAAGTTTTCACAAAATAGAGAAAGCTCTTCATTTAATGCATGGACATTCATATCATCATGATCATCATTAGAAGAGTTAACACTATCATCTAAATGAGTATCCAAATATACCTCAAGGGAGTTAATCTCTTGGACCATATAGCAAGTTTCGTCGGACTCATCCACCAAGGGTTCCTTCTTCACATCGTTTGTCGTCTGTACCTCGAGAGAGGTCAATGTGTTCCACACTGCAAAAGCGGAATCACAATGAGAAACAATAGATAAATATTCTTTACTAAGAGTATGTTTTAGTGCATCTAAGGCTTGTGCATTAGCCTCAATGTACTTGTCATTACCAGCATAAGTTTTCTTGATAGTGACAAGATAGACATGCAAACCTAGGGTTTTTAAATAAGCACTCATCCTAAACTTTCACATATCGACGTTAGAAACATCAAACATGGAGGGGCAAGGTGATCCATGAGTGAATAGACTATATGTGTGCAAATGCAATACTAAATTAGCTACCAAGATTTCACTCTTAGGTGGTTAAACCTAATATCAGGAGCGTAGGCTCTGATACCAATTGAAAATACACGTAGAGAGGGGTGAATAGGTGTACTAGCTAATCTAATGACAAATGATGCGAAATTAAAAACTAATTGCAACACACTATGTGTAACCAAAAAGTGTAGCCGAATTTTTGGTGACGGGCTCTGGACTATCTCCTCGAGATTCCTCTAAATAAGAGTTGAGGTGCTATATGAAGCTCTCTTGGCTCAACACAAGTATGGGCACACTAACAATACCAAGTATATATGAGATATGAACAATATAAAATAATGTAAGATATAAGAGAGAGTTTAGAGATAGTCGATCAAACGCAAACACTAAGATATATTTCGAGGTTCGAGCCACTGCTCTACGTCCCCGCCTTCACACAGAAGGATTTTCATTACATCCACACAGGACCTCCACAAAAGGAACCTCCACCGCGAAATTTGCAATTACAAAGTTAGAGTATACAACTCCTCTCTCCAACACAACCACCTCTACTGAAGAGGCAAGGCACAAAGCCAAAAGTCAATCACCTCTACATAAGAGGGATGGGCACAAAGCCAAACCATAATCACAATCATCTCTACACAAGAGGGACAAGGCACAAAGCCAAAGTAAAGAAAAGATTATAAACTTGGTGATCATAATAGACCACAAACAACACTTAGTGATCACAATAGACCACAAACAATATTTCTCACAAAAATAAGATTCTATAGATAGGATTAGATATGATAGCTCAAGTCTAACAAAATAAGGTGTTTGAAGATCAAAATCACAAAGAAAAATACTTGAGAAAAATACTAGACAGAAATAAAAATGAAGATCAAAATCAATTTCTCAAAGACTATTTTTCTTTGATTTTTCAACCCTTAAAAACAAATAAAAATAAATCTTTTTGGCACAAAAACTCTTTTCAAATTTGCTGCAAAACTCTTAGAAGAAGGGAAGAGAAGCTTACTAAAAAACTTGTTAAAAATAGCCCAAGAGAAGCCTTATTTATAGCTTCTCAAAAATATAGCCGTTGGCAGCCAGAAAGGTCCAGATTGCCCTTCCGGTCGACCGGCCAACGGTCAAATTTCTGACCGTTGGGCCTCTGGTCGACCGGGCACAGCCTGTCGGTCGACCGTCGGGTCGGCCGGCACTACCCAAGACATAGGTAGTTCCAGTCGGTCGACCGACATTCTAGGCTGGACCTGTGCACGTTCTCGTGCACATCGGTCGACCGGTTCAGTCGACCGCCAGCAGGATCTGGCAGCTATTAAGGGACTTGAAACTTAGACATTTTAACTCCAATAAAATCTCATAAATTCTCATAAATTTCACAAAATAGGTTCTTGTTAGATATTTGAAGGACATATGTGACAAAAAATCAACACATATTGCAAACTATTTGAACTATTTTTGTGATATAAAATATTTGACCTTAAATAAAAATCGTATTTTTTGAAAACCAAATTTTGAAATGGAAATCCGATTTTCCCCAAACTTGTATAAATATAAAAGCATGATATTGGAACACATTTGAAGCATATTGTATATGGATAGAATCTAATACACACATAAAAGATATATCTATGTTTTTGACATAAAATTCAAAATGGGTTTTGTTAATTACAAAACTCCAAACACATGAAATAGAATCATCATATAAAGCATATATGTATATAGATGAAATCTAATATACATTAAACCATATAAACTTGTTTTGATTCTATATATTCATGAAAACCATATATATGTCTATTCGAAATCCAAAATCAGTTAAACCGAAACAAACATATTGAACTTGTGTGTGTGAACTTGAGCATATCAACACTATCTATCTTTACACAAAATCTAAAAACAAACACAAACTAAACAAACAAAAGTCTACTTGTAGAACTTCTTCTCCAAGTCGACTCGATCTAAACACGATCCAAAGAGCTTGACTCTATCCTAGTGCTAGATGCGATCTTCACACGCAAGCTTTTGAATCAACATGAGTTAACTCCAAAACTCTTTTGTTGAAGTTAAGCACCTACTAAGATTTTGATAGAGAATCTAAAACTATATAAATACAAGATCTTTAGTACTATAACTACATGAGTTAATCATCATCAGAACTAGAGTGATGGGCCTTTGAGCTAACATCATCATCATCCTCTCGTTGCAATCTCGTCGAAGCTGCAACCTCGCAGCGATCTCGTCGTCATTCTCTCGAAGTCGTCCTCTTGCAGCGATCTTGTCACCATCCTCTCATCTTCGTTCAGAGGTAATTTTACCCATCTCGATCTCTCTCTCCCTACTTTCTCCATCTCTCTTGTTGCTTTCTCAGAGAGTTATAGAGCAGAGAGGGGAGATGGAGGGAGATAGAGCAGCGATCGAGAGAGTTAGAGAGTATGAGCAAAGAGAGTGTCCTCTCTGTGCTCTGGATCTCTCGTATTGATCGACAGAGAACAGAGAGAGATCGAGAGAGCGCAGAGAGATGAGTAGAGAGCAGAGATAGTAGAAGAGAGAAAGAGATATCAGTAAGATTAATTGTAGGATTGTGAAATAAGGGAATTGCGAAATTAAATGTTGTAGGATTGTGAAAATAATTGATGTATGTAGTTAGCTCAATAAACTGTTATATGATTGATAATAGGATTGTATATGAAATATTGTTTTTCTTCAAATAATATTGTTGTGTTGTGTTTAGAGCAATATGATTCCAATGGAAAGTTCCTCAAGTAGAATAGTGAATGATCATATACCTCTTTGAAAGTATGTAACTAAAGTGAAAAAAATAAGAAGGGGAGGAGGAAATTGGCTATGAAAGTGTAGTTATTGCCTTGAAACATACAATGGATCATACTCAAGAGTCAAGGCCCATCTCATGTGTATAAGCAGATAAAGAATAAAAATGTGTGCAACGGATAAACCCACAACATAAGGGACATGACAAGAGAGATGGAGCAAGTGAAAACAAAATTGAAAGCTTATATGCTTAGAAACGTAACTTTGTCTTTATATTCAACGCCAAGTGCGGCGGTGAAAGTGTAAGTGGTCAAAGTGAACCGAAGAAGGGGAGGAGGGTCAACAACGTGGATCAAGCATTCAATAAAGAGGTAGGGGATGAATTAAATTGCATTATTACAAGGATGCTTTATACCGGTGGATTGTCATTTAATTTGACAAGGAATCCATGGTATGCCAAGTCATTTAAATTTGCCGCATACAATCCAATCACAAGCTACAAACCTCCCGTCTACAACTCTTTGAGGACGTCTCTTGCAACATGAGAAATCTCACGTATAGAAGTTGATGAGCCCATCAGGGGCATATGAAACAAAAGGAGTCTCCATTTGTAGTGATAGCTGGGTGGATGCGCAAAGGAGACATCATTAAGTCCATGGTAGTCACCGAAAGTGGCCCGTTCTTGAGCTCCGTAGATATCGAGGGAGTAGTGAAAACATGCATTACATTGTGGAGAGACTTGAAGATTGCATCAAAAAGGTTGAGGCTCAAAATGTTATTCAAATCATAATCGATAATGCTTCGCATGCAAGGCTACAAATGCTATTGTGGAGAGCAAGTATCCTCACATCTGTTAGGCTCCTTGTGTAGTACACATTTTTTAATCTTGCACTTAAGAATATTTGTGCGACTAAAAACACGGAGGCAAATGTTATAGCTTATGCATATTACAGTTGGATCACCAAGGTCTTGATCATGAAGAATTTTATCATGAACCATTCCATGAGGCTTGCTGTGTTCAATGACTATTCTACGATGAAGCTTCTTGCAGTTGCAGAAACTAGATTTGCTTCTTGAATTATTATGTTGAAGAGGTTTAAAGTCATCAAAAGAAACATCTAAGATTTTATTCTTAGTAATCGATGAAACATGTATAGGGATGATGATGTGAGACAAGCATAATTTGTTCAAGAGAAAGTGCTAGATGATTCATGGCGGAACAAGATAAAAACTATTTCATTGCCTTCGCCGGCCCAATTTATGTCATGAATGGGTTACCGACACTGACACACCATCTCTTCATTTGTTATATGACATATTGAATACAACGATCGATAAGGTTAAAAGTGCTATTTATTGGCACAAAGAAAAAAGAAAAAAATGAGCAATCACTTTTTTGTGATGTTATGCATTAAATCTTGGAGGATTGTGGTAACAAAAGTAACATGCCACTTCAATATTTGGCACTCTTTGAATCCAAAATAATATCTAAATTTTCATATTCTTTAATGCGATTATTCTTTAATGTAGTAATTCTTTATGTTAATAGGTATTATCATAATGTTTGGCTTAATGATATTATAACTCAACAAGCTCTCCATCAAGATGAGGAGATTTCGTCTGAAAGAGGCAAGTGTTTGAAAAGATACTATCCCAACCCAGATGAATGACAGGCGGTGAGCATGAAGTATGCTAGATTTTCGGGCGCTTTGGGTGCTTTTGCCGATCCGGATTCTCTTCATGATAAAGGATTTGTGGATCTGAAGTATTGGTGGGTTCTTTTTGGTCCCTCAACTTCAAATTTACAAGTGTTGGCTTTAAAGTTTCTGGGCCAACTATGCTTCTCCTCTTGTTGTGAAAAGAATTGGAGTACATGCTCTTTAAAGAGGAACAAATTAACCCAGGCACGAGTGGAAGAACTAAAGTATGTGCATAACAACCTCCGTTTGTTTTCTCAAAGTTCACTCGAATATAATGAAGAGGAAACAAGGATGTGGGATATTGACGGAAATGGCTTTGACTCATTTCAAGGTGCCGGTTTTCTAGATTTTGCTACTCTTTTTCTTGATGAACTCACGATAAAGACTGTATTGTTTGCGGGTGATAAAGAAGGAGATAATGATGAAGTCATTGGACTAGCTTCGATTTTATCTTGATCCTTAAGGTACGACTTTGGTTGTAGTTTTGTTTTAAACTTTTGATAATAGTTTGTTGGTTAACTTGGTTGATAACTTGTAAACTTATGATGTTCAGTTGTATTTTTGTTATAAATATATGATATTTTATATCTTGTACACTTGTTGATTGATGTTTTAGTTTATTGATTGATATTTTATAAATTTATCTATATATAATAATAATAATAAAATATTGCTTGTCGTGTCCCTGTATCCTATTTTTTTGAATTTTGTTGTCCCATGTCCGTGTCTTGTATCCGGGTCTGTGCATCATGGCTACATGTTAGTGCAATCTGTCATGGGAGACTATATAATCATGGGTATTTTGTCCAGGGTGCATCTTTCCCAGGCCAATTAGACTACTTTTTTCCTAATTGCCCGCATGCATCTATTAGAAAATTGTTAATTACCAAACTGGGACATTGGCATTATTAAGTTCTGATTGCCCGCATGTATGCATGATGTATATCCTCTCAAGTATAGAAATAGTACTAATTACATTTAGTACTTTCCTTTAACATGTGGATGCACCCATTACAGGTGAATTAAAAGGTTAGATTTGAAGTATCGGCCAATCCTGATACAGATTACTAATGTCTGATCAGGTTGACCTCTCCAATATGGAACAGACAGGTAAAATGGGTCGTAACAATATTAGGGTGACTTCATTAGTACTGATACCAATGTCAATGTGATGTTGATTTAAAACTTGCTGAAACCGACAGATTGGATGATATTCTTCTCTAGTCAACAAACAAAAGCTTTTAAAAGTTGAACCCAAATTTTCTTTTAGAAAAATTTCATAATGTATATCATCAGAGGGGGAGATCATGTACCTTGCGCCAATGCTGAGAGCTATGGGAGTTAGAGGCAACGGCAGGAAGAGGCATTGGTTGTATCCCTTTTCTTCTTCAGTTCCATGGGCTCTGAAATTGGATGAGGAAATCTGGGGGAGGGATGAGTCTTAAAAGTGAAACACATCTCTCCCTTATCCAATTATAAAACCTTAAGAAGGCTCAAATAAATCATTTTAATAGTGAATGGTTGAGAAAGATCGGTTAAGGAATTTAATGGGCTCTAGATCATTTATATTATGCTAGTGATGTTGCTAATTATTATTACAGTTATTTATGAGAAATAAATGTCACATTTATGCATTTACTAATAAAATTGAGTGAGTGACATGCTTAATAATTACTTATCATTATGAACATTGATTGAAATTTACAATTAGAAAAAAGTATTTATAATTAACACAAAACAAAATGAAATCAACTAGAAAATTCAAAATAATCAAAATTTAAGAAAAAAGAATTCTGCAGTATTGTAATCATTCAGTAGAAATTGGAAATAAGTACATAAAATCAGAAAGTAAAAGGCATCCCATCAAAATCATTTTTTACCACAGGATTTACAATTTTTTGTTCAAATTAAATGTTGCAACCATGGTTTAAAACTTCGGTATCGATATCGGTATCGCCCTATGTTCTCTATTATCAATATCGTCTATAACGGCCGTCAATATAGGTAACATCGGACGTATTGACAATATTGATCCTAATATTGACAAATATTATAAAGTCAATATCGTATTGGGTACCTCTGAAACTGATATGATATTGCCGATATGCAATGGAATCGGTCGATATTTGGAACTATGGTTTCAATGAATGTCAAAACTTTATGAAATAACATGGAACTGTTATTTTTGGAATATAAAAACAACTAGTTAGTTTTGTAATAGCAAAATTATAAGGAAGTTAAGCAAGTAAACCAAAATTATAAGGATGAGTATTAAATATTATCTAATTGAAAAAAAATTTTAAATTATCAAATTTGTGAAGTGACAAATTTATGTTCTCTACCTATTGATTTATGCTAGATAATAATTCCAATACCATGTTATTTAGATATTAACTGCTAGTGCAGTTATTCCATTATTCGATTTGATCAAATCTAATCCAAGCTTCATCAACTATAGAAAGAAAAGCTATATTTCAAAATTGTTAATTGTTGTTGCTAATTTTAGAATTTTGAAAGTGTAATATCTCTGATCCAAAACCATAAAAAACCACCAAAACTGCCAGTAGTGATACCTAAAAGATCCACCTCATATTTATCAAAACCGAGCGAAGCGGAATTTTCTCCCGTGACTCATTAGGAAACCGTGTTCGTCTGTCCGTCCTAGAGAGGGGGGAGCGAGAGAAGGGGGGCAGCGCAGCCGCCTTCTGCTCTCCCCACCTCCAGCCTTCTTCTTCTCCCCCCCTACTCCTCTCTCCCCTCCAAGCTCCCCCTTCCTCCTTGTTCTTCCTTCCCCCTCCTCCTACTTCTTCCTCCGCCGTCGGCGATGGAACTCGCTCGGTTTCCACTGCTAAAGGTATACTAATATACCAAGATTTCAGCTTTTTACAACAAAAGACCACTCATCAAAAGGGTATATCAGTTGGCACAGTATGTCTCTTGTTATGATCATGAAGTTTCCTTAAATCTAAGAAAACATATTGGTATTCATTTGTTAATTAGTATGTCATTGAGGAGGGGAGTTAAAGTTCTCTTAAGGTAAGTGTGGTTGTTTTATACATACTAGTATACCAGACACGTGCTATGTACGTTAAAAAAAACTAATAATGAAATTTGATTATACAAATATTTTTGCTTATTAATATTATCAAATAACCATAACTATTTGATATAAAATATTATGTTATTTGTTTTATAAAAAAAATTGTGATTTATCTAAGACTATAAGATATATACAACGATAACAAAGTCAACGCTAAATTAATATTTCTCTAAATTTAAGCATGATATATAGCTTAAAGAAATATAAAAATTAAATAGTTATTACAAATTGATATTTACCGTATGCTTATCCAAAAAGATGTAAGATATTGGAAAGATAATTCAATGTGAGTTATGCATCATAATAGAACCTTCTTTCTAAATCAATCATTTCTTGCAAACTGTCAAGAAAGGCTGGCTGAATAGCAGTGGGGCAATATGTTGCATCAAATATATATATGAATTTCATGTTTTTTTTTAAGATACATTTCATGCTTTTTCAGTCTTCATATTTGTGTATATGTGTGTAATTTGCGATGCCTTTTCCCTTTATAGCTGTGTTTTCAAGTCAAAAGTGGTTCCCAGCATAAATTGCTACACTTATTTATTAATCTTACTAACCACACAGCAAAGTGAATATAAAGTTAGGGTTTCTGGACTTTTACCCATTTATTTGTCAGGCTCCTACCAGGCATTCTAGGGAGTAAGTACGCATCAAATTCAATACTAATTGTCATTTGAAGCCTTTGATTTATGCCCTGGATTCTATTTTTTGCATTGACTTCTCTCTCACTTTGTTACTTTCTTTTTCGCTGCTGAATTGAACAAAGCCACAAGACATCTGTTTTCAAGTTTTCCAGTCAAAGTTTTATTTAAGCCTGTAAAATATCCGTTCAATACGGAATATATTGCCGTGACGGTTGGTTGCTATTAGTGGTTCAAATCATTCTATGTGCTTCTTTGGTGATGCAAATGTCACACCCAAACATTGAACAGCTCGTAATGCTTAATGATTCTTCAGTCATGCATGCATCTTAAAACACTGCTTTATGCCAGAATGTGGCCCGAATATAGGCTGATGGCTGTTCAGTAACATTTAAAACTTATTTTTGTTTCAGTCAATAATTTGTTTCCCCTGATTATTCTCCATTATATATGCTTTCAGAGACGTACATCTCTTGGAGAGTGCAATAGGAACATCACTTTTTCTGATACTTTGGTTTTGTTTCACAGCAATGCTGCATTTGCCTTTCGCGATACGAAGATGGGGCAGAGCTACTCTCACTTCCCTGCAGCCATCATTTCCACTCGAGCTGCATCATCAAATGGCTCCGAATCAACGCCACGTGCCCCCTCTGCAAGAACAACATCCTCAACAATGGCAGTGATGATGGGCTCGTGTGATCCTTGGAATTTGCATGCGCCACAATTATACTGGGATTATTCTCATTCATAGTGTAGGGGATCGGGTGCACAGGTGAGGTGCCTTGCTCCCCCAGCGTCGAAGAAGATGACGATCATGTATATTCTTTTTCTGATGAGCTGTGGGTGACACACTTCTTCACACATTTGGAAAATCTATGTAGTCGTTCAGCTTCGGAGGGAATATTGTGATATCGATTTTTCTTGTTGCAAGAGTTCCCTTACCATAAACTTCAAATCAAGAAAGCGATTCAGGCCTTTGTGGGAATAGGTTTTTTATCGACATATCTCTGCATCGCCAGAACTTAACAGAGTTTGCTGCCAATAGAATTCACAAACATAACTTACGGAGTTTGCTGCCATTGAAGAGAGCAAATAGAGTTTACAAGCATATTCCGCGAGAGCAAAGATTACTGAGAGAATCAGAGAACCGCATTGAGGGGATTTATTGATCCCAAGGACAATGTTGAATGCTTCACAACAACTGAAAGACGCTCAGAAATACACCATGCAATGTTAAAAGAGAAGCTAACATGGAAATTGAACAATAGATTCTGGAGCCACACAAACTTCCAATTTGGAAACATAGCTTCTACTCCCTCTATTGAATTTAGATGCGCAAACTTCACGCATTTTACCCCCTGGAAGCAAACACATCCAGGAAGAGAGAACCAGCAAGATCAACAAGTTTCTCAAATTTCAAAGAAAACCACCCTATTATCCCTCTTTTGTTGCATAACAAGTACATAAATCCCAACAGGTCTCCATTAATTCCTATAGAATTCTTTATGCCAATAACCAAGGAATGGGCATTTGCATCACTAATGGAGCAAAAAATTCTTATTTTTTACCCCTCAAAATTCCACTAAAAAGAAGCTTATTCTGGTATAGGAAGAACAAATTACACCCAGAAAGGAAAAAAACAGGAGAAAAAAAAAAATTTCCGCGTATATTGTACGGATGCGATTTGGATTAGGAGTTCTCAGACTTTAATTAACTCCTACTTCCAGTCAAGTTCTTTAATGGGTGCACTACTCCAGGGTCATTGATTCACCAACAGATTTCATTATATTGGCTCTGGAACCATGATTTATTTCAAAAGCAAATCATGGAATCTGCAGTAGATGAAAAGAATATGTGAAATAACTATACAAAATATTATTGTCTAAGACGAATATGGATGTCAATTGACCAATAATATCAGGGGGTAAAAAGACGCTAACAATTGTATTTAAATTCCAATGTGTGTTGCCCCAGATTCCACTCAGGTCCAACAGGAAACTACTCAGAAACATTACCAGATGAAGAAATACTCAGAAATATTAACTAGATGAACTGCTAGCTTTTGCATCCCAAAACATTAATAAAAATAAAACCTTAACTAAAGTTCTCCTATAATTCCAAGCAAAATTTCAACTCCCAAAGGATAAATTACTTATCAATCAACAAGATAAAGGACAATATCTGCAGAGCACCGGAGCACCACCACGATATATAAGCATTTTCACAGTAAAGACGGGATCATATATGGAACTCAACTCAAGATTGATGAAGCTCAATGAAGAAGAAATGACCAAGTTTTTTGTCGACTGTTTACCTACACCAACGCATTACAGATCGGTGACGAACTCCTTACTAGGGAAACTGTGAACAAGAGAGAGTGATATCAGATAAAACAGAAGGTTGACAGCCAATTAGCAGATTGGTTTCTATTACATATGATATCACACCGAAATAGGATTTAGCACTTACTAGTTGCACAGTTGAAGGCAAAGTGAAAAAAAAGAAAAGAATTAACATAAGAAAGTTATAAACTCAATGACCAAAATATAAAGGATATATTAGAGGAGATAAGAAGATTTTTTTTAAAAAAAGGAGGAGATAGAATGATGCTCATGATCCCTTTTTTTGTTTCAGCAAATTATTATATAAATCTAATAAAACTCATCCTGACAGGAAATCACAAGAAAGCATTAAAGTTGTAACTAAACCATTTCACCTTGTCATCTCTCAGTACAAGAGATTTAGGTTGGAAGTTCTAATACATCTTCCACTTGCCAAGACACATTTGAAGATCAAAATGGAATTTTGATAGTGAGAAGATTTGGCAAGGAGATTTATTTTTATAATGATTCTTCTTTATCAGAAAAGATCAGTTGCCAAACCTGTAAATTTAATTCATTTTCGAAAAACAATAAACATTTTTTT
The DNA here is from genome assembly GCA_038442645.1 of Agave tequilana. Classification (NCBI taxonomy): domain Eukaryota; kingdom Viridiplantae; phylum Streptophyta; class Magnoliopsida; order Asparagales; family Asparagaceae; genus Agave; species Agave tequilana. The sequence goes on along the minus strand of JAVJIF010000870.1, from coordinate 155,046 downwards.
TAAGAGGAGAACAATATACAATTTTAAGATGTATATTTGGTCAGTCGTATCTACAGCCAAATTCATTAGCAAACTGAAGCTCCACAAGGTCAAGAAAAAAAGACCATAATAAGGCCACTAGGCTAGGGCAATGAAATTTTGTGCATATTTGCCCGAAAGTCTTTCCTTGTTCGAATTCATCTTGTAAAAACAGCCATATAACAAAAGCCCCAGACCTCTTGCACACTGCTAGCAGGCTTTACCACAGTGCTACAGCGGTATTTTCTGCATGGTTCATTATGAGTGGGATGAAAATTTCATGATCCAAAGTTAGTGCTCCTAACTGTACAAGTGCTCTACAGTATAACTCTGTTGAGCACTGACATGGATGAAAGTTGCTAATGTGGACAAAGTTTGAATAACATAAAACATTTGCACAGCTAATGTTACCTGAATGCAGGTTATCATACAACAACAGTACTCTAACCACACAGAAAATATGAACTGAGTACCAGGTGAAAGTTCTAATTGGGGGCTAAGTTCGATTAACTTGAAATATTTACAGGGCAAATTAAAAATATTTTAACTTCCAGGCCTAATATCAAATTAGGTAATTTGAATGTCTTATATCAAAAAGAAAAGCCAAAACTTCAATATAATTAAACATAAAAAAGAAACCCTCATGAAAAGTAGTGTAAAATAGATAACATGAACTAGAAAAAGATTGGGGACATAGCATCCATGTAATGCATACAAATCCTATATAGGGTTTCTTAATTCAACCTTTGTCCTTTCATAATTTCTTGTAATGTTATACCGTAAATTCCTTCACCCACAAAAAAAAAAAAATGTTATACCATGAAATATGCAAAAATCCAATAAAGATAATAACTTAACCTCCTTCAGACCTCGAGAATCTAAATTGATACTGCATGATAGCTTGTTTTCCAGTGTCGTTGGCCCGGCACGCTGAGCCTACCAGTTCAGTAATGAGCATGGAAAGACTTCAGATGATCCTCAGCTTTGTTGTGTATACCATTAGACTGGGATAATGATGGTGGTGATGATATGCTCCCAAATTTCCAGGCAGTTACTCAAACCAGCAAGCTCTCCTGCCTTATTTTACCTACACAAATGAAAGCTTCTCGATTTCAATGTGCACGAGTCTCAGAACCCTGAGGATTATGGAAAATTTATTTCACTGATCCCTGCATTGCAATTTCAGTCAATCTGACCGCTTATAGCAGATTAACAGTATCCTTACAGACTCAATGGTAACCATCCAACATTGGCTAATATGTCATTTAATATAAACTGCAGTACAAATGTCATTTGGGTTTATATACTTCAAATTCCTTTTGCCATTTTAGTCTCTCAAAACATGCTGAATCATTCTTCTCTTCATGACATCAAACTCACTGATATTATGTTCAGAATCTCACCCGCCCTCACCCATCTATTTAGTAATCTGAAGATCAAAGTTGTCTCTATATAACCTTGAGATCGAACGCTCGGTCATACTTGGAACCTCACCCGTCCTCCTTCCTATTTTGCAACCAAGTGAAGCGGTTGAATCCTCCCTTCCTCTCCCTCTCCCTCCACCTATATTTAGAAAACTGGACATCAAAGTCTATCCATATTTGGAAGTGGGGAGCCCAACCTACAATAAGCAACGTAATCTCATAATATCATCTGCAGAAAACATTTGATTATTTGAATGATCCTCTACAAAACTAATCAGATCTTTGCCATCACTTAAGTGTTCCATTCTACTTGGCAGTCCGCAATTATTGCATCTGTCAATCAATATTGAAAATAGCCACAGCGTAAAGCATAGCGCTCCACCTCCTAATAACTAATTGCATGAATAATGTAGCGTGAAGCGCAAGCTACATAGTTTTTAATTTTTATTTAAAAAAAATAGAAACTAGTCCTTAATAAAAATAATAAATAGGAAAAATATAAACCAAACTTAAATACAGGCCTTTCCAGTGCGATTGAGACTCACCAGCATTGATGTCAAGGCTGCTAAAGATCAAAGTCTCTCAGTAAAGATTAGAGCTTGTAGTCAAAGATTAAAACTCACTAATAGGTTGTTGAAGTTTCATTACAATCTCTCACTATTGAGGACAAGACTATCATTTAATAAGCCCTAATTCATTGATTTAGGTGACTTAAGAAAGCCGCCCAACCACCCACTTAACTCAGGTAATAAAAAACATATCCTAGCATAGAAAAGCTACGCTACATAGAAATGATACGTAGAAGCGTGCATAGTGTAAGCTATTTTAAAGTAGCAGATAGCTACATTGTTTCTTAGTTATTTCAGAGCGTTGCGTAGCATATAAAGAGGGCTCCGCTACAAAGCTAGTTTTTTTTTTAGGCTACAAAGCTAGCTTTTTTCAACATTGCTATCAATGTTCAAGGACGAAAGATAGTTTACCAACTTCCTAACACAAAAGTACCTCAAAAGAACGGCAAGTGGCTCATCATTTCCCCTGAGAAACCATGCATTGCATACATTTCATGAGAATTTGGATTAGAAACCTCAAGTAAAAATAGCAGATTTCAAAATATGGACAGCACCTTATTATTCAAAACTCCAAGATTGTGAGTAGACAACTATGTCAAACTGTTCCCCCACAACTTATACAGGCTTACAGCAACAAAAGCCTTCAATTCCAAATATTTGCATCTATATATAAGCATTCAAAGTTAATAATAGTGAACATATGAATATATCTTTGTATCATGCCCATCATAAAAATGTTCACTAATTATTCGTTTTATGGCGTGTTTTTAACATATGCCATAGGTGTAAAACTCCACTGCTGGCAAGAAATGGGGAACAAAAATCTGACTCATTCAAGACAAGGAAAAAGAAAACTTGTAATTTTTCCATTGGCCCCCCAAGTTCGACCAGAACTTCCTCCAAACTCCAAGGTGTAATTGATCAGAAATTTTCTAATCTTTTTCCTGTGAGACAACTACTAATCACCTTTTGACCAGTAAAATGTGAAACTTGCCTTGCTTTTATTCATCCTGTTTTCTGGACTTGCATTCTTGCACGCAAAAATTGAAGAATATGGTAAGGAAGCTGACATAGAATCACTGTTCAAATCTTTGAGCCACATCTGTTGGGACAGCTTAAAGGAAGGAAATCTTACATGTGTTCAATTTGTTTATCTGATTTCACAAGCAATACTACTGTGGAAAAGAAGCATTCAGAGTTTTCATTTTTTTTCCATGGATCCTGACTCAAGAAAAAAGATAAAGGAATCAGTTATTTAGTTAAGATTTTCAAAATGATGAATCAATTAAGGCGCACATTCAAATATCTTTAATTCTTAATCACACTACTGCCCCCAACTCTAGCACACTGCTCAGAATTTTCTTCCTCCCTTTTGAATTGCTGTCCTGCTGTACCAGCAATCTGGTGGAATTATCTTATTTAAAATTTGATATGCGTATATCCTCCATGCTCCATTGAGAAAACCATCAATAAACTGAATTTGCTCATAATTGTTTAAACTTTAAAGACTAGAAAAGAGCATTACTGTGCAGTGCTACTTATAGGCTATTCAAAAATCACTAAGGACAAGCCATCAGACGCGAACCTCACTTCAACACGAAGGTCGCGTTTCAAACTAAGATGTGAACCTTGCGTCCAAAGAAAAACAAAGTTCTTTAGACGCGGGTCTGAGCAACCCTACGCGAGTCTGAAGAACTCTGCGTCTAACGCGGGTCTGAAGAACCCCGCGTCTCGAGTCAAACGCGAGTCTGAGCTAAATGCAGGTCTGAGCAACTCTGCACTACACTTCAAACGCTGGTCTGAGTAACTCCGCGTTCTGACTGAGATGCAGGGCTAAGCCCTGTGTCTATACAAACGCGAGGTCCGCGTCCAGCACGAGAACCGCGTTTCTGTTGTAACTGATCCCCGTTATAGGGTCAATTAACTTCCCACATAATGTGGGAGTTAATCCCCATTATAGAGGAATTTTAGGGGACAATAACACCCCTATGCCTCTCTATAAATAGCCTGGGGAGCTACAAGAAAGAGGAGGCTTTTCTGAGATTGAGAGCTGGGAATTCTCAAGCTAAAAGTTTTATACTTTTTAACGACAGAAGTTTAGAGAGGAAAAAAAGAGTAATCAGTGGATTCTAAACACTTAGGGCATGTTGGTTGCAAGGAAGTGGGCGGAAGTAAGAAAATAGGGAAGTATAATTGCTCACTTCCTATCTATTCAAACACCGGAAAAGAAAAATGAGAAAACCCTTTTTCTTTTTCTCTTTTCCCTTTCACACAATCACTTCCTCACTTCCAGGGTGCTACAGTTAATTTTGTGGTCATGTAAATCTCATTTGTAATAAGTTATAACTCAAAACAGTTAATTTTGTGATCATGTAAATCTTAATTGCATTCTAATTACAATTTAATTTATATTTTTCTTAATTATTTTTTATTTTAATATTATTTTGCGATCAACTTTGTGGTTAACTTTTTCACTTTCACTTTCACATTACCATCCAAACATCGAAAAAAAACATAATATTTTTCAAACCACACATCCCAACAACATCCAAACACCAGAAAACTCACTAATTAATTCCCAAGTTCTAAAGGAAACTCTTACTACTTCCTCACGTCCACCCCTAACCAAACAGTCCCATAGTGCGTTAAAAATAAAGTTCCTTTCTGATTGATCTTTGAGAGCATCCTGAAGAGAAGCTTGACAGCCGGTCGGTCAACGGAGAATAAGAATCACTTTCCATAGCCACACGAAGAACCCAGCCTTAAACAAAGGGGAGAATCAGTTCTTTTGTAGTCGGGATCGTTCCGTTATAACTTTTCAACCACTCAAAGAAACTTTACATTGACCCACTTTTCTGACCAAGTTTCTTTGAGTAGTTGAAAAGTTACAACGGAACGATCCCGACTACAAAAGAGGGAAGAACTGGTTCTCCCCTTTGTTTAAGCTTGGGTTCTTCGTGTGACGTGGAAAGTGATTCTTGTTCTCCGTTGACCGACCGGCCATCAAGCTTCTCTTCAGGACGCTCTCAAAGATCAATCAGAAAAGAACTCTGTTTTTAACACACTAAGTGTTTAGAATCTACGGATTACTCTTTTTCTACTCTCTGAACCTCTGTGGATGAAAAGCATGAAGCTTTTAGTTTAAAAATTTCCAGCTCTCAATCTCAGAAAAGCCTCCTCTTCCTTGTAGCTCCTCAGGCTATTTATAGTGGCATAGGGGTATTATTGTCCCTTAAAATTCCTCCATAATGAAGATTAACTCCCACATAACGTGAGGAGTTAATTGACCTAGTAACGAGGATCAGTTACAACACAAACACGGTCTCGCGCTGGACGCGGATCTTGCGTTTGTATAGACACAGGGCTTAGACCCGCATCTCAGTCCTAATGCAGAGTTGCTCAGACCCGCGTTTGAGGTGCAGCGTAGAGTTGCTCAGACCTCTGTTTGGCTCAGACTTATGTTTGACTCAAGATTCAGACTCGCGTTAGACGCAGAGTTCTTCAGACTCGCGTAGGGTTGCTCAGACCCGCGTCTAAAGAACTTTGTCTTCCTTTGGACACGAGGTTCGCGTTTTAGTTTGAAACGTGACCTTCGCGTTGAAGTGAGGTTCACGTCTGATGGCTTGTCCTTAGCAATTTTTAGACAGCCTACAGAACCCCCTCTAAAGTTTTCAAAACTCCGCGGTTGACTGAGGTTGATTTCAAAATACTTTGGACTTTAGTTAATTTTGGGCTCTCCATGATTGGACTGACAATCTTTTGAGATACTATGAGTTTGACTTGTCTGAATTGTGGTCTTCGTGAGTGTACTGTTGAACTGCTTGAAGCCTCCAGGGAAGATCGTCGCAAGTGCCTTGGAAACTCAGTTTAGTAATTGTCATGAGCTTTGGTTTGTTTATGGTGTACTATTGAACCAGTAGAGTTGTTTGTTACTTTTTTCAGTGTACTGTTAAACTGATTGCAGAAGTAGAAACATTCTTTTTGTTATATTCTATCTTATTGAATAAAAGAGCATTTGTATCACTTTTACAATTTTAGTATGAATAATAATAAAAAGTGATAATTTTACCTTCATTTTGTCTTTATTTTCTTTTTGTGTTTGAAAAATATAGACAAATGAAAGTGATTGAGTTTGATTGCTAGAGATGACGATTAACATAGCAACTCAAAGTTTGATAATTTCATTAAGAAATTTGAAAAGGTCACTGTGAGATGTGTGATGTTTAACTTGACAAAAGTTGAATTCGTGATTTAAATGAAATTTTGTGGCTATCTTATTGATGAAAATAACAAGTGGAGTTAAATCCAATGGGGATTTATGAAAAATTTTATCGTCAGAGATGTAATGTTAACATGACGAATTTGGATTTGTAATTGGAAGCAAATTGAATTGTCAGAGGTGTGATATTAACTTGATAAGAAGGTGAATGTTAGAGGTGTGATATTAACTTAGCATTTAGGAGATCACATTTTCATTGCGAAAATTGAGAAAATCGCTGTCATAGGTTTAACATTAACTTAACAGCAAGGTGAATGCTAGATGTGTGATATTAACTTAGCACTTTAAGAGATCTCGTTTTTATTGAGAAAACTGAGAAAAACACTGTCATAGATTTAATATTAACTTAATAATAAGGTGAATGTTAGAGGTGTGATATTAACTTAGCATTTTACATATCAGCTTCGATGAGAAAGCTCGAGAGAAGATCATTTTCATAGGTGTAGTATTTAACTTAACAATGAAATGGATGCTAGAGGTGTGATATTAACTTAGCATCGAATGTCTCCTTTTCGTAGGGAAATCGAAAAAATCACTGTCATGGGTATAATATTAACTTAAAAAGGATTTATATTGCAATGTGAGCAATTTTGGTTAGAGGTGTGATATTAACTTGACCAAGAGATTTTGCAATTTGAGCAATTTAGTGGACCTGTCATTCTATTGAAGAGAATTGATAAATTAAAATTTTATCCGCTAGGGATATTGAAGGAAATCACTGTTATAGGTACAATATTAACTTAATAGTGATTGCGATTGTGATATGAGCAATCTTGGTCAGAGGTATAGTATTTAACTTAACGGAGAGATTTTGTGATTTTAGAAATTAAGTGGACTTGTCATTCTATTGAAGAGAATTGACAAGTTAAAATTTTATCCGCTGAGGATATTGAAGAAAGTCATTGTTAGAGGTATAATGTTAACTTAACAGCGATTGCGATTGCGATATGAGTAATCTTGGTCAGAGGTGTGATATTAACTTAACCGAGAGATTTAACGATCTGAGCAATTTAGTAGACTTGTCATTCTATTGAAGAGAATTGACAAGTAAAATTTTATCCGCTGGGGATATTGGAGAAAATCATTGTTAGCAGTATAATGTTAACTTAACAGTGGGGTGTGCCAGAGGTATAATATTAACTTAACACGTTTGATTTGTGATTATTTCGCTGAGGAAACAATTACAGTCTTTTTGAGGTCTTACCTTTCCAGGGATGGGAATTGGTAAGGAATTTTAAAGGGGAAAACAGGATCAGGTCCCTGAGGTTTTTAACAAATTCTCAACTATCAACGAATTTGATATGCCTTTATCAACTACCGTTTGAGTTGGGCTAGCCATGCTATTTCCCTCAGTATGATAAGTTGTTGAGAATTTTTTATTGGACTTAAAGACTAACTACTTCCTCTATCCTTTAGCTGTCGGAGGCATCAAATGTAGGGTGTAGATATACTAGATAAGAGTGACAAGGCTAAAACTTGACACTTTGCCTTTGTCTTTTCTTCAATGTCTACATCATGCACCATAATGTCACCCAAGTTTGATCGGCTTGACGTCGATCGATCGTAATGTGATCCTTTGAAGGAAAAAGCTCTTCTTTGGCGCTCTTCCAAACATTTTGGCTTTCAAACCCTAATTTATCTGATTGATCAGGGTGAAATTTCGATCAGAGGTGTGGTGTTAACATGATCGTGAGAAAAGAGACAAAGCTAAATAGAAGTTTCTAACTTTTTCTCTTCAATATTAACATCATGCATCGTGATGTCAACAATGTTCGATCAGTTCAGCATCGATCGACTGTGATGAGATCCATTGCAGGAAGAAGCTCTTCTTTGGTGTTCTTCCAAACATCTTGGATCTAAAATCTTTGATCAGAGGTATAGTGTTAATCTAATCATAAGAAGAGTCTTGTTAAGGATAGTATTTCTTCAAGAACTGCCGTTGATAGGCATCATGAGCGTTTCGCCATCCGAAGTTATAAGGCGGTATGCTTCATTTGAGTAGATTGACTCGCCTACAAATGGTCGTTTACATTTGGTTTAGAACTTTCATTTTATCTTATATGTCATAACCATGGGTCTTCTGACTGCTAAGACAAAGTCACCTTTCTTGAAAATCCGTTCCCTGACTTTCTTATTGAAGGCTCTGGAAATCTGAACTTGATAGAGCTCGATTTGTTGTTAGGCTTGCAGACGTTTGTCGTCTAAAGCTGCCAACTCCTGGAGACGCAATCGATGTTTTTCTCGTCTGCCATCTTGGTTGTCAAAGTGACTCGTAAAGATGAGATCTGGATCTCCAGTGGGAGTACAGCTTCACATCCGTACACTAAGAAAAACGACATGGCTTTCGTCGGAGTTCTCACCATTGTGTGGTAAGCCCATAGGCATTCACCCAATTTGTCATCTCAGTCACTTTGACTTTTCGAGACGAATTTCTTGAGAAACTTTCTAATAGTCTTGTTAAAGGCTTCTGTGAGGCCATTAGCGGCTAGATAGTATGTTGTTGATGACATACTTTGAATTCTGAATTTGTTATAGAACCCCTAGAATGTTTCGCTGACGAATTTGGGCCCGTTATCATGGACGATTCGTCGGGGCACACCAAACGGTAGAGCACGTGATGCTTGATGAACTTGATCACATTTAATGTCTTTACTTTTTTCAGGGGAACAACTTCTGCCTATTTAGAGAAGTAATCCATTATAGCCAAGATGAAGCGGTGTCATCTAGATGTTGGAGGGCTGATGGGTCCAGTAACATCAATTCCCCATCTCAAATGGCCATGAAGAGGACGTTGGGTGAGGATATCCTGGTGCTTGATGGACGAAGTCACCATGGATCTGACAAGCATGACATCGCTTAGCATAGGCGATGGCGTTAGAAATCATCTTCAGCCAATAATAGCCAAGTCTTCTAGGCCGATCTCCAAGCTTAGGTCCAGGTTGGTGAGCTCCGCACACACCGTCATGAGCTTCTTTGAGCGCCTCACGTGCCTCTTCATGTGAAAGGCATCGGAGGAGGATTCCATCATACGATCAGCGATACAAATGTTTGCATGATCGCATTGTAATATCGAGGGGCTTTTCTGATGGTAGCTGCCACCTTGGGATCGTCAGGCAATATGTTATATAAGACAAAGTCGATATAAGGGAATCGCCAATCTCTAGGTTCAAAACTTGTCGAAGTCTCAAGAACCTCTTTAACTTGAAGGTCTCCTCTTGGAGTTCTAGTGTCTTCAAGGATGAATTTACTACAGTACATTTTGAGAATGTAGATAAGCACTCTCTCTGTAGCTCTGGCTGGAAGGGTCAATACAGCGGCGAGGGTGCCAGTGCGTTTGCATGCGCATTTTACTGACGCGGTACATGGTTTATGTAGAAGTTTTCAAATTTCTCTGCCATGACAACAATCGCGTTGTGATAGGACACCAAGTTTTCATATATGACTTCATAATCCCCGCGAACTTGGTAACGATGAATTTTGAATCACCGTATGCTTCGAGATTTTTTACTCCAATCTCTTCAGTAAGTTGCATCCCGATCAAGTGAGTGTTGCATTCTGAGACATTGTTGGAACACGGCTCAGTTAACGAGAATGCATGAGAGATCACATGGTTATGTGGGAAAATAAGTACTACCCACACACCCGCGATGATATTTCCTTCAGGGTTCGTCCTTGACGCTCTGTCGAAGAATAGTTGCCACACTTGTTCTTTTGAGGAGGCATTGATGACGTTAACTTTTGCAATCTCATTTTGGAGATCATCATACAGTTTTGAAGTTCCTGGAACTGAATGATCGGCTAGGAATTCTTCAACAGCTTGCCCTTTGACCGCCTTTTGGGGCATGAATTGCATCTCATATTGTGAGAGCAATATAGCCCATTTCGCTAGTCTGCAGTTCAGGAAAGATGGACTTATCATGAGAAATCGTAAAGGATTAACTCTGGAGATAACTTGAATGTGTTGCCCCATGAGGTAGTATCCCATCTTCTAGAGAACGAAGACCAACACTAAGCATTCCTTTTTGATTGGGTTGTAATGGTGCTCCGCCCCAATCATTATCTACTTAAATAGATCGCATGTTTGTGGTTTTGATCATTGTTTTGAGCTAGAAAAGCTCCCAAAGAATGATCCATTGCTCGAAGGTATAACAGGAAAAGTTTTCCTGATACTGGAGCTACCAGAATAGGTCGGTGTGTGAGATACTCCTTGATCTCCTCGAATGCTTCTTGGCAAGCATTGTCCCAAATGAATGAGACTCCCTTCTTCATTAATTTAGTGAAGGGTTGGCATCGTCCTAAGAGATTCGATACAAATCTCCGGATGTACCAGTCGTCCCTGTAAACCTCTGAGTTCTTTGAGATTTCTTGGAGGTTGCATCTCTTGAACGACACGGATCTTCTCCTGATCCAAGTGAATTCTTTTGGATGTAACGACAAATCTAAGAAATTTGTCAATGGCTACCCCCAGAAAGGACTTGGTTGGGTTCAACTTCTACTGATGAGCCCGCATGATGTCGAACACTCTCTTCAAGTCTGCGAGATGATCGCCTTTGTCACGACTTTTTATAGCAATATCATCAACATAGCATTCTACGGTCTTACATATATGCTCACGAAAGATAGCATTCATAGCGCGTTAATATGTCGCGCCAGTGTTTTTCAAGCCAAAGGGCATTATTGTATAGAAGTATACTCCTAAAGGCGTCCTGAAAGATGTGTGCTTTTCATCTTTGAGATACATCTTGATTTGATTATACCCTGAGAAGCCATTCATGAAAGACATCCGCTCAAAACCGCGTGTATTGTCAATCATGACATTCGTGAACAGGAGAGAAAACTCGTCTTTAGGACAAGCAGCATTTAGATCGTGATAGTCAATGCAAATCTGAATCTTTTTATTCTTTTTGAGAATGGGAACAATATTGGCTATTTAATCTGGATGTTGCTCTTCCCTGATGAAATCAGAGTCTATGAGCTTTTTGACCTCTGAGTCGATTGCTTCCATGATCTTGGGACGGAACCGTCGTTGCTACTATTTGACTGGTTTGGCATCCGGGTTGATGTTGAGACGATGCACAGCAATCTGGGGATCGAGCCCGGACATGTCCTCATAATTCCAAGCGAAGACATTTATATATTCTCGTATGAGCTATATTATAGGTCTTCTTTCTTGGAAGGCAACAAGCTCTCGCTTATGAAGATGGGCTTGGGGTTGGCCTCATCTCCAAGATTTACCTGAGTCACTATATCTCAGTGGGAGGCTCGTGTTCTTATCCCAAAGAGTATTTAAGTGTTTAATCCATAGATAAGAGTCTGACTGGATAATTCTTCAGATTCAAAGGTATCTTCTCCATTTTCCAAGTGGCTGGTCGATACCATGTTTACTGAGAGACTTCCAAAGATATTGCTGACGCTGACATCTGAGTCCCATGATGACGTTGCTGATGAGCTGTTATGATAGACCTCTTCTTCGTATTCGGGATCTGATGAGACTGGTGTAGTTACATAACCGAGTCCTCCTCAGGTCTTATGGTAGTAACCAGGGTCTTTGCCTTTCGTACAAATGAACGAAGTAGTGCTCCTTTTCTTTTGCTAAAATTAAAGCCTGATTCCTTGGTAAAATCATACCCCATTCTGTCCATCATGTGATTGTCCATAATGGAAGAATTGTGGAGACTCAAAATTACCTCCTGAGCTTTCACAAGTGACGGGCTCTGTTTCGATCCTCCCAAATAGAATTGGTTTTTGAACTTTTCACTTGACTGATACTTCAAAGAGAACATTGTGTGCGTTTTCAAGCGTACCTGGAGAGACGACTTTATTGATGCACACAATAATGTCAAAGCATTCATTGCTGACCAAGGATCATTACTTATATCAGTGCTAGTGTCTGACGGTACAGAATTCGAAGAAAATGCGAAAAAGTAAACCAAATCTAAATCTTCATTGATAAACCACTCGCTTTCAACATTAGTCGTGGTATCGAAATCGAGCTTATCAATGCTTGATACAAGGGGATTTATTTCCTAGAGAGACTCATCTTCTTCTGGCTGTGTATCTGCTTCATTGCCAGAGTTGGGTTCTTCCGGGTGGATTCTCATCAACCTCATGAGAATCCTGATAAAGGAGGAAATCAGTAAAATAATTCTCAACTCCTTTGAACGGATGTCTTTCGGCAATCAACGTTCCCGCTTTTCCATCTTCACTAATGTCTTTCATTACTTGATGAAGAGTAGTTGGGACGATGGCGTTGCGGTGAATTCAAGGTCGTCCCAGCAGCAAATTGTATAAGGTGTCATCATCAATGACATAATTTGTCACCTCAGATTTCAGGTCCTCAATTTGACACCTGAGCTTGATTTTTCCCATCAGGCGCGTACCATCGTTGAAGCCATATATGGTCGTCTGAGTAGCACTCAATTGGTGGGTGGGGATCCCCAAATGTTGCATGACCCTACAGGGTAGGATGCTCAAAGCGGTTCCTGGATCACCTAAATGCGACTCACTTCAGATGATCCAAAGTACCCTGTGAAATACAGGAATCTGTCATGTTTCTCTTTAACGTACAATGCTTCTCTTAGAGTGTCCCTTGTAGACTTGGAAAGCCTTAGGAGCTTATAGAGAATGATTCGGGTAGGGATGTTGGCTAGTTGAGCCAAGACATCAAAACGGAAGGGAGTTGATGGTCCCGCACCGCTTTTCGGAAGAGCTTTGACACCTAAGTTTTTTCTGCTTTTCACGGATGGTCTCGTAGACTGCTCGATTACCTCCTTAGCTGGCTGTAGGGAAATCACTACCAGCTCGCTGTACTATTTTAGGTACTGCTTGCCGGATCAGTCTTTGATGTTGGAGGTGTGCCTGTGTCAGCAGCAAAGGCAGACTCGTCTCCCAAACTAGTAGGGAAGGCGACATCTTCCTCAGTTTCTCTTGTAGAGATACTCACCACATTGCTGGAGGAAGCTATAGCCTTGTCTTTGGACTTCCTGCTTGTGACAGTCATCCACTGCTGGCTTTAAAAAATATCAGGGTAGACCTACATTGTTTCCCCTCGAGGAGTAGGCACTGGAATGAGGCCTTTCTCCCTCTGATTGTGAGGATTAGTATTGATCACTCTTAGTCCCCTTTCGGGATGGGAACCACTCCGGTTGGTGCTAGTGAGAGATTTCGTCCAAATTGAATAGGTGACGTAGTTGTTATGTTGGCGATCACTTTCTTCTGTTCTGAACGAAGCTTCAACACCTATGCATCAATCAGAGCCTAAAGGACATTTTTAAAGATGTAGCAGTTCTTGGTAGGGTGCCCCAATATCCTATAATATAAATGAAAGTATATCTAGAGGGGGGTGAATAGGTGTAAAGCTAATCTAATAACAAATGATGCAGAATTAAAAATAAATTGCAACACACTTAGTGTAACCAAAGAGTGTAGCCGAATTCCCGGTGAAGGGCTCTAGAATATCTCCTCTAAATTCCTCTAAATAAGAGTTGAGGTGCTATTTGAAGCTCTCTTGGTTGAACACAAGTATGGCACACAAACACTACCAAGCATATATGTATGAATGAACAATATGAAATAATGCAAGGCACAAATAAGAGAGAGTTTAGAAATAGTAGATCAATCGCAAACACAAAGATATGTTTCGAGATTCGAGCCACTGCTCTACGTCGCCGCCTTCACACAGAAGGATTTTCACTATATCGTCTACAAAGGACTTCACACACAGGAAACCTCCACTGAGGATTTGGGTAATACAATATGGGAGTACACAACTTCTCTCTCAAACAACAACCTCCACACTAGAGGCAAGACACAACATAATCACCTCTACACTTAGAGGGATAGGCACTTAGTCAAACAACAATCAACCTCACACAAGAGGGATAAGGCTCAAAGCCACAACTCCATAACAATCACCTCTTACTAGAAGGACAGGACTCAAAGCCAACACTCCAACAATCACCTCTCACTAGAGGATAACAACCAAACCAAACTCCTCCACAATCACCTCTCACTAGAGGGATGAGGCACAAAGCCAACAACACCACAATCACCTCTACACTTAGAGGGATACCAAACTCAACCTCCACAATCACCTCTCACTAGAGGGATATCACAAAGTAAAGAAGGTTATAACACTTGGTGGTCTCCACAACCACAAACCAATTTTCCCACAAAACTAGATCCTAATAGATAGGATAGATATAATAGCTCAAGTGTGAGAAAACAAAGAGTTTAGAAATCAAAATCACAAAGAAAAAATCATGGGAAAACTTCTAGAATAGCTATAGGAATGAAGATCAAAAATCAATTCCCAAAGACTATTTTTCTCTGAATTTTTCAACCCTTTTAAAACAAATAAAAATCAAATCTTTAAGCCCAAAACTCTTTTAAAACTTGTTGTTAAACACTTGAAAAGGTGGAAAAATTGCTCTCTAAAAATTTATCTAAAACAACTCAAGAGAAGGCATATTTATAGCCTCTCCAAATCTGCCCGTTGGCAGTATGGCAAACGGCAAAATTACGACCGCCCGGTCGACCGGCCAACGGTCATTTTTATGACTGTTATGCCTCCGATCGACCGCCCGGTCGACCGGGACTGGATACATATAGCAGCAGCTCTCTGCCGGTCGACCGACCGGTCGACTGGGGCCATTTCCAGATAGTAGAGCTCTCTGACGGTCGACCGCCTGGTCGACCGGCCCACCAGCCCAAGCTGGTGTGAACGTTTGTGCACGTCGGTCGACCGAACCGGTCGACCAACTTCTGCAGCGGTCGATCAGACCGGTCGACCGGCAGAAGGCCAGTCCAGCTTTTAAGGGATGTAAAAACTTGGCTTTTATTATCATATAAATCTCATAAAATCACATAAATTTCACAAAAATATGTTCTAATAAGATCTTTGAAATACAAACATGTGTGACAAAAATTCAACACACATTATAAACAATTTGAACCATTTTTGTGATATTGAAATTTGGCTTAAATACAAAATCGGTATTTTCCAAAAACCAAATTTTGAAATGGAAATCCGATTTTTTCAAAACACATGTAAATATAAAAACATGATATTGAAACAACTTTGAAGCATATTGTATATGGATAGAATCTAATATATAAAGATTTATATCTATGTTTTAGACATGAAATCAAATATCGGTTAAATCGAAAACCAAAATCAAATAAACTTTAAACTTGTGTGTGTATGTGAACTTGAGCATATTAACACTATCTAATCTTTATATAAGATCTAAACAATCTAAACTAAACAAACCGAGGTCTTCTTATAGAACTCCTTCTCCAAGTAGACTCGATCCAAATGCGATCCACCGAGCTTGACTCCAACCGAATACTAGATGCGATATTGATGCTCGAGCTCTTGAATTAACATGTAAAAGCTCCAAAACTCCTTTGTTGAAGCTAATCACCTACTAATATCTTGATCAAATATCTGAAACTAAATATCACAAGATTATTAGTAAACTATAACTATATGAGTTAATCATCATCAAAACTAGAGCAAAGGGCCTCTGGGCCAACAATTTCTCCCTTTTTGATGATGACAAAACTCATTGAGTTATATATGCATGGATTAAAGTTAAGCTTCATAGAAGCTCCTCCTTAACTCATGCATAGCAATAAACATAAAGATATGCAATGAATACTCAATACAAAATGCATAAGTGAAGAATGCTTCTCCACTTTTGCATAAACAAAAGCATATATGCTCGATACCAATTGTAAAAATATATATGCTCGATACCAATTGTAAAAATAAACATGCATATATGATATCAATTGTAAGTAAACATGCATATAAACTCAAATCATTCTCCGAATTTCTCTCCCTCTTTTTGTCAATCATCAACAAAGGGGTGAAAACAAATCAAACAATAAAGAATAATATGCAATATATAAAAAGGAGATGTGAAGCTCCTACTACACATATGTACTACATACCAAAGAAAGGTCAATCACTTCAATATGAAATACACTCAATATGAATCTATATATAGAGAAGATGTTAAGCTTCCATTGCATATAAGCAATACAAATTAAAATAGTATGATACCAATTGAAAAATATATCAATTTAGGATGAAAGTATATATCGAAACATCATGATACCAATTTAAGATACCAATTGAAAATAAACAAAACATTTTGAAGATACCAATTGAAAGTAAACAAAAATTTTAAGATACTAAAAGATACCAATGTGAAAATATCTTGATACCAATTTTAAAAAAATCTTGTAAATTTTGATACCACTAGAAAATGACACATTGTATGTTTTTGATACCAATTGAAATATATATATATATATATAGGACATCTTGATAACAATTGAAAGTAACAATCAATTTCAAAGTAAGTTGATACCAAAAAAATGTCTTGTAAGTTTTTGATACCAAGTGAAAGTAAAAACCAAATTGATTAAGGTAAGCATAACTCATATCAATATAGATACCAATTTAAAGTGAAACATGATACCAATATTGAAAATGTTAGCATATATCAAAACAAAGTATTTTTTATCATAAAGAATGGGAGTATGATATCAATTGAAAATAAAATCTATTGAAAGATACCAATATGAAAGATAAAACATGAATTTTCTCCCCCTTTATGAAATACCAATAAAAACAATGCATTGCTTGTATAAGATACCAATTGAAGAATAATTGACATTAAGGAGTAAATCAAGCTTAGCATAAACATAATCTGTACTTTAAAATGTAAAGATATAGTAAGCACAATCAAATCACATGTATATGTATGAAAATGTAAATACCAATCGAAATTGATACTATTTGAAGTTTGAAGCATACATATATAGAAAAACAAAATATGAGTATACAAACATGAAAATATCAATTGAGATACCAATTGAAAATACAATGAGGATCAAGTGTATAACTCATAATACCTCCCTTTCATGCACATATTAAAAAGATTTTCAATTAGGCTCAAAGGTATGGTCGCCCATCTGTCCGCCCTTGGATGGAAGGGGTTTTCAAAAATAAGTTTAAAAATAATTTTAGCATAATTGAAAAATACTTCCAAAATGAAGAAATACGCAACTAGTTTTTATGATAATCTTGAAAACTAGTACGAAATCCTTCAAGGAACAAAACAAAGGTATATCCATGAAAACATGAAAATCATTCAACAATTGACACTCAAAGTCTATAAACACATATAATACTCATGAAAACAAAGTCATGAGAAAACATCAACTAATGTGAGTGTACAAGAATGATGTGAAAAGTATAATCATGAGAATAGGCAATAAAGCTCAAAGAAATTCGTTAATAAACATGAAAATCATAAAGATTTAATTTTCACAAAATAATTCTAACTCCAAGGCATATGTATGTTTTCTCTAAATCTAAAGATATACATACACATCCCTAAGCACAAGTGAGTCCATAATAAAAATTTGTATGAAAAGTAAATGACTCAAGGGTCTACATGTATATCCAAAGTTTTAAACAATTTAACATATACATGAAGTTAAACATATGAAAACATGTACAAAATAGGAATACAAGTTTGAAATGCATGAATCATCAAAACTAGGCTATATTAGTACATTTAATGGGTACAAATGAACAATTTAAGTACAAACATATAATAGTCAATTTGTGGCTCACTAGCTGTACAAGTATATACTCAAGTTTTAATGAAGGTTACATTTAAACATGTAATCAAAATATGAAGTATAAAATAAAATATAAACCAATATGATCATTAGGCTAAATGCACATGTTTTAAAGATATGATATATACAATAGTTAAACTAAAGTGAGAACACAAAAATAATAATCCATATAAACATGAGTGTATCTCAAATACTGTATATGTATGTCCTAAGTCTAATTATCATGGCATATGGAATAATGAGCACTAAAACATGACATGCTAAAAATCAATAATGAAGGCATTTAAACTAAATGAGAATAAGAGATAGTTACCAAAACCAAGAGGGCTCATCTCTATACCTCCAAATCATGGTGGTCCTCCCACCAAACTCCTCTTGAAAGTGATGCATCCAAATTGTCACCGTTTAGCTCAGAATGCATTCAGCTCAAGGCAACAATGCATCTCACGTCATATGAGAGCCCACACCTACATCAAAAAAATAGGAGTGACTTTTGGTACCCATACTCTACTGGGTCCATGGGGGTTAGCACCTTTCCTAACTCAAATAAATCTATTTTCAAAATTTATATTATGTACTCTATCATAACAAAACTTTGCAAGCTGGCCCTTACGTCCACAATGTGTACAAGTGTACACATGAGCATACTTTGAATCATGTGTATGAGCATGATGAGCATATGTATGCCGTGTATGGTATGCATGCATGTGAGGAGCATGTTTCTTGCAGAACATGGATTCCAACCGTGTGTGGTTCATGGCACATTGGCTCAAAGTGGAGCCGAAGCAATCAATACTCTTCTTTAGCATAGTTATATTATTTTTAATAATTGAAGAAGAGGTGGAGCATGCAGTGGGAATACTAGAAGATAAAGCATGGCAAACATGTGAGTCAACATCATTTTTCAAAGAAATATTTTTCTTGGAAACCAAATCCAATTCCTGTGAAATAGAAATAATTTTATTTTTCAAAGATTCATATTCTTCTAACACGAAATCAAATTTTGAAGACAGAACCTCATTTTTCTTCAAAATATTTTCACAATCATTTTTATATTTCAAAATTTCATTTTCTTTTAGGGCAAGTTCAAGTTGAGATTTCAAAGAGTTCCTTTCATTTGAAATCTCATCCCTCTCTTGCAAAGTAATATCAAGTTTCGAAAACAAATCCTTATTTTCTTTATTTAATTTAAACGTTTTCTTTTTCAAGAGTTAGTATTTTTCGAATAGATTTTCACAAACAAGAGATAGTTCTTCATTTAATGCATCAGCATCAACATAATCATCACTATAAGAAGAACTAGCACAATCATCTAGATGGGTGTCCGAGTTTACCTCAAGGGAGTCATTCCCTTGGACTATGTAGCAATGTTAGTCGAATTCATCTCCACTAGATTCTTCCTCCACATATTCCGGCATTTGAAACTTTGGAGAGGTTAAGGTGTTCCACACTGTAAAGGCAGAATCACAATAAGAAACCATAGACAGATATTCTTTACTTAAAGTGCTTCTAAGTGCCTCAAGGGCTTGTGCATTGGCCTCTATATGCTTGCTATTATCAAGATAAGATTTCTTAGTACCGGCAAGGAAAATATGTAATCCTAGGATTTTTAGGTACATACTCATTCTAAGTTTTCACATATCAATGTTAGAAACATCAAACATGAGAGGTGCAAGATAATCCATGAGTGTGTGTAAACAAGTGAGTGTGCAAATGCAAATCTAGATTAGCAACCAAGATCTCACTCCTAAGTGGTTAAACCTAATATTAGGAGCATAGGCTCTGATACCAATTGAAAGTACACCTAGAGGGGGGGTGAATATGTGTAAAGCTAATCTAATAACAAATGATGCGGAATTAAAAATAAATTGCAACACACTTAGTGTAACCAAAGAGTGTAGCCGAATTCCCGGTGAAGGGCTCTAGACTATCTCCTCTAAATTCCTCTAAATAAGAGTTAAGGTGCTATTTGAAGCTCTCTTGGTTGAACACAATTATGGCACACAAATACTACTAAGCATATATGTATCAATGAACAATATGAAATAATACAAGGCACAAATAAGAGAGAGTTTAGAGATAGTGGACCAATCACAAACACAAAGATATGTTTTGAGGTTTGAGCCACTGCTCTACGTTCCCGCCTTCACACAGAAGGATTTCCGCTATATCGTCCACACAGGACTTCCCACACAGAAAACCTCCACTGAGGATTTAGGTAATACAATATGGGAGTACACAACTCCTCTCTCAAACAACAACCTCCACACTAGAGACAAGGCATAACATAATCACCTCTACACTTAGAAGGATAGGCACTTAGTCAAACAACAATCAACCTCACACAAGAGGGATAAGACTCAAAGCCACAACTCCACAATAATCACCTCTCACTAAAGGGACAGGGCTCAAAGCCAACACTCCAACTATTACCTCTTACTAGAAGGATAACATCCATACCAAACTCCTCCACAAACACCTCACTAGAGGGATGAGGCACAAAGTCAACAACACCACAATCACCTCTACACTTAGAGGGATATCAAACTCAACCTTCACAATCATCTCTCACTAGAGGGATATCACAAAGCAAAGAATGTTACAACACTTGGTGGTTTCCACAACCACAAACCAATTTTCCCACAGAACTAGATCTTAATAGATAGGATAGATATGATAGCTCAAGTGTGAGAAAATAAAGAGTTTGAAAATCAAAATCACAAAGAAAAACTCTTGGGAAAACTTCGAGAATAGCTATAAAAATGAAGATCAAAAACCAATTCCCAAAGGCTCTATTTTTCTTTGAATTTTCCAACCCTTTTTTTATATAAAAAAAAGATCAAATCTTTAAGCCCAAAACTCTTTTAAAACTTGTTGTTATATACTTGTAAAGGTGAAAAAATTGCTCTCTAAAAACTTATCTAAAATAACTCAAGAGAAGGCATATTTATAGCCTCTCCAAATCTGCCCGTTTGCAGTCTGGCAAAGGGTAAAATTGTCCTTCCGGTCGACAACCCGGTCGATGGCTAAAGGTCATTTTTATGACCGTTGTGCCTCCGGTAGACCGCCCGGTTGACCGGGATTGGATACAGAGAGCAGAAACTCTCAGCCTGTTGACTGGCCGGTTTACCGGGGCCATTTCCAAAGAGCTCTGACGGTCGACCGCCCGGTCAACCGGCCCACTAGCCCAAGCTGGCGTGCACGTTTGTGCACGTCGGTCGACCGGACCGGTCGACCGGCAAAAGGCCAGTACAGCTTTTAAGGGATGTAAAAACTTTACTTTTTATTATCAAATAAATCCCATAAAATCACATAAATTTCATAAAAATATGTTCTTATAAGATCTTTGAAATACAAACATGTGTGATAAAAATTCAACATATATTATAAACAATTTGAAGCATTTTTGTGATATTGAAATTTGGCTTAAATACAAAATCGGTATTTTCTAAAAACCAAATTTTGAAATGGAAATATGATTTTTTCAAAAACATATAAATACAAAAACATGATATTGAAACAACTTTAAAGCATATTGTATATGGATAGAATCCAATATATAAAGATTTATATCTATGTTTTTGACATGAAATCCAATATCGGTTAAACCGAAAAACCAAAACCAAATAAACTTTAAATTTGTGTGTGTATGTGAACTTGAGCATAACAACACTATCTAATCTTTACATAAGATCTAAACAATCTAAACTAAAAAAACTGAGGTCTTTTTGTAGAACTCCTTCTCCAAGTAGACTCGATCCAAATGCAATCCACCGAGCTTGACTCCAACCGAGTACTAGATGCGATCTTGATGCTCGAGCTCTTGAATCAACATGTAAAATCTCCAATACTTCTTTGTTGAAGCTAATCACTGACTAATATCTTGATCAAATATCTAAAACTAAATATTACAAGATTATTAGTAAACTATAACTACATAAGTTAATCATCATTAAAACTAAAGTGAAGGGCCTCTGGGCCAACAATAAATAGTAGTTGGGATCTTCAGTTGTTTCTACCTCTTTAGGGTGCCTGATCTCCGAAAGTTTGAGTCTGTTACTCTTTTGGAATAACTTAAACAGAGCGACTATGTGCTCGTCCTTGAAGGAATATGATTTATTAGCACATGCCTGGCCAAGAGCCATTCCTCCTCTGACAGACTGGGTCTTTGAAGGTGACTTGACTTTCGTTGCCAGAGTATCTCTTCTTTTTGATTGAGAAGACGACTCTGGTGCATGTCACATTGATTTGTCGGGTCTCGATTTGCTATCTTTTTCTTTAGCCCTGACCCTGGCGACAATCTCTTCTGCCTGTTCACCTTATAACATCAACTGCTTTCAAGTGCGACATTCTGCTACTCCCATTTGAGCGAGTAGGAAAGTTTACAGATTATGATGGCATGTCTCAACCAGTGTACATGCTCCTAGGACAACGGAGTGCTATGCTCCGAAATCTCTCAATGAAAGTTTTGATAAACTCTCCTTTCTTCTGCTTGGCTACAAGGAGAGTTGACACTGAGATTTTTGTATCGTCTTTAAAGAAACGAGCCAGAAACTTCTCTAGGTCAGCCCCTGTCTTAATTGAGCCGGCAGGAAATTTCATGAACCATTCAAAGGCGACTTCTTTAAGAGTGCCAATGAATAAAAAGCCATAATGGAATCGATTGATACTACATTCCCAGTTTGGGATTTAAAGTAGTATATGTATTGGTTCGGCGACCCTTTACGTTCGGAGGTATGGAGGGTCCAGTGCCTTGAATTTGGGAAGGAAAGGAGTCGTGTCCCACTCTGCTGGGTAAGTAGGACTATCCCCACATCTTGGAGACCGTCTAAGTTGGTGTAACACCCAATTCCCAGGATACGTACCCAGATGCGTGTCCCGATTTTTTTGACCGTATTGTTTTAATTTTCTTCTAGCATTTATTTTTGGGTTGTTATTGCTTATGTTATTTGGTATCGGATCTGGATTCTCAGTCTTAGAGTCAGCCCTGACCTGGACCAGGAACCCGATACCAGCATACTGCCTGATTTGACCTTTCTACTAGTCTGATTTGACCGATTTCAGTTTCAAACACTATTTTTCAATATTTTAGATTTTTTATGATTTTCTGAAAATTTTCAAATTATTCTGCAAACTCTTCAAAAATCGGTGTCGATCGGCATCGCTGACCGATTCCCAGATTTTTTTAGTTTTCAAATGGAGTTAAATTTTTATAAACAATCTTTCACATTACTTCTTAAAATCTCATTTTCTATCTAAATACATTTTTGAAATTTTTCTGAATTTATTAAAAATTTGACCGATTTTGGTGTCCACTAGTATCGCTGGAATATTCTAAAATTTTTAATTTAAAAATCAGATTGAATTTCTCGAATTTGATTTCATCAAACATCTTAAAATAATTTTTTTAGTTTTGAGAATTTTTCGGAGCGTTTCTGAAACAGTCAAATTTTACCCTATTTAAATAATAATTTTATTTTCCTTTCTTTTCTTTTCTTGCTCTTTCCTTCTCTACTCCTCTACTTAATACTCCCACGTTATCCTATTAATTTAATTTTTTAATAATATATTTACTCACTAATTTTCCTTTATCATGTTTTAACTATATTGTTCTCCTGTATCATGTTATATGACCGGATGATTACCTGTTATATGATGTTGTAACTCTGTATTCAACACACATGATACCGACATGATAATTACCTGACCTTGATATGTATATACTTGACACCTGATCCCTGCCACTTGATATCTGACACCGGTACTTGACATGTTATCACTTAGCACTTGATCCCTGACACCGGAGACCTGACACCTGACAATTGACATGCTATCACTTGATACTTGACATATGCTATCACCTGGTACTGACACATATGACCTAATATTGTGACACCTGACTGGATACTATTATACCTGACACCTGTATTACATTGCATATTCATGATTATCACTTTGACGGGGACCTTGACATGATTATTATACTGCTACCAGTCATCTGGTACTCCTGTATTCCCTGTACTCATGTCCCCTGCACTGTTACTCTTGTTAATAGCACAGTCATACCGGCGTCCGACAGAGCTTGCCTGGTGTTGTGATGACGAGGATATATCTCACGATCATGCTAGAGTCCGGCGGATCCTGAATGAAACTAAGTACCACACGGAGCAAAGTGTCACGCCACACATGTGGTGGGGGGCACCTCTTAAATCTGTGGGGGCCACCTCTAGAATCCATTCTCCACACGGAGCAAAGTGCCACACGGAGATAAGTGCCACACCATACACGTGGTTGGGGGCCACCTCTTGAATCTGTGAGGGCTACCTCTTGAATATGTGGGGCTACCTCCTGAATCTATCCTCCAAAGAAAATATTCCTCCTTCCTGTTTGTGCCGCCTGATGTTAGTGTGATAAGCATTCTCAGTGCATATTAACACACACATACCAGTATAATAATAACGTCACGAGCATATGTTATTTGGTCTCTCCCCTATTCGAATAATGGTACCCGCATATCGGAGTTCAGATGAGTTCTACTGAAGTGCGAGAGTGTGAACTGTCCATGTAGTGGGACGCCGGTGGGAAAGGGACAAGAATAACAAATGACACTAATGATTATTATTGAATAACTTGAATGCAATACCTTTATATTTTCTGGTTATAGTGATGAATCATTTAATAAGGTGTTATGCCCTGAGTTGACACCCTACTTTATGACATATGATTTCTGTGATACAATGATTACTCTAAACACACTCTAGTTCTGTTACTCTGAGGGCAACTCAAGTTGTATGAACTTAAATGATGGCGACATGGGATATGTGGTATATAGATGAGGGTTTCCTTATTTGAATTATCCTCTTGATGTATCAATATCGTGAATCCATAATCTGAGCTTGTACAACTAGTTTTGTTCATACTTATATTTATCGCATGTGTAATGTATTTATCGCATATTTATTTGTACTTATGCTCTCAAAACCGTTTTCGTATCATGTTTTCCGATTCAGACTTATCGATATACATATATTTACTTGATTTCAGATTTATTATCGTTCCTTTAAATTTCTTTAAGTTACTTGTCATTGCTTGTACCTGCATGTCTGAACCACATCATTTGATGATGCACACGTGTGACTGCCTGAGCACGCCAACTAGCTTTATATATGTACTCGTCGGGTTGCTTTCTGATAACCATGGATCCTCATGTTCAGATCCTAGAGTCTGGACCATGGTGGCCTTGCTGTACTGATCAAAGTGCGTAGCGGATCCTTCCGTGGCGATCAGAGCGCAGCAGAAACTTAGACATCTCCGTAGCTCTTCCTCCCAGCTCTTCTCCTGATTGGCTCTCGAGGCCTCTCTTGCTGCTCATGAGGACCTCTCAGATTTTGTTATGTATATCTCTTCGTATAATGTACTTTTGTATTTTCTGGTGATGTAATATTCATGTAATATTGTATCACTCTCTGTGATAACTATATACTTGTACTTTTCTATTGGAATGTATATTACTATTGTGCTTCCGCACTCTGATTCTTACTTGTACTGATGCTTAGCGTATATATGTGAGGTTATTTTTGCCCTGCGTATATACGTCGCAGTGACGTCTCCGTACCCGGGAGATCGGGGCGTCACAGTTGGCGAGGGCATCAAGGCGTTGCTCCAATTTTCTCATCTTCTTAGAATGACTGCTTTCATTCTCTAAGTTATCCTCTTCTTCAGATGAAGATTTGGGTGGCTCAGAATTGGAATGCTTTTCACTCTCGGTATTTACAGAAGATGAGCTCTCCTCCTCCTTCTGTTTGCCTTTGGACTTCTTGGAAGGAGTTTTACCCTTCGGTTTCTTTTTGTCCTTAAGAAGCCGTGATAGCATCTGCTTAAAGGCGTCGATAGATTCTTATTGAATTCGAATCATATTGAATTGCTCCCTTTGGACTCGGGCTTGCTCTTCAAATCACTTGGCCACCTCCTCGGGAGTTCCTGCCATATAGGCAAAAGCGGTTGTCTCCGAACTGGAATTCGAAAACCGAGATTTGATGATGGCAGAGTGCTCATCATTCACCTCAATCCCTTTGGCCAACAGACTGTAGTCGACTGGGGTGATTGTTTCCGTGCGGGTCTAAGTGTGTCGCTAAACCTCTTCAGGTTCGACAAGAACATCCTTCAAACCTGGAGACTGATTAGCATCCGACTCCTCTGAACTAATAGCCAATTGCTTTCCCTTGGAATTGCTTGGTGTGGAACTCAGCCTCACCATGTTTGCAGTCATTTTTGTGTACTCGATGTCGGAGAATGATTTCTTCTTCTAGGATCGTCGTCTCTTGGCTGAGTCTGAAGCCGCTGACAACCGGCTAACAATCAAAGGTTTATTTATCTGAAAGCCGCAATGGCAACAGGGAGTACTGCTGAGATTAGTCGCTCGCAGTGACATCGAGGAGCGAATTGATGAACGCTCATCTTCCTTGTCAAGTAGTCACTCAGGTCCGTTGAGGGAACATCTGAGGAACTAGCCTCGAATCCCTGAGGGTGACAGTTTTTTGGCATTTTATGTCTTGAAGACATGCAATGCTGAATGCGGGTCTCGCGTTTTTTGTTAAAACGCGGATCTCGCGTGGTGCTGAAACGCGACCATCGCGTTTAGAATTAGAAACGCGGGCATCGCATTCTGGGAAAGACAGAACGCAGACCTCGCGTTTTGGAGCCGGTTCGCGTTTGACGCGGACCTCGCGTTGTTGAGGAACGCGAGACTCACGTTCTGGAACAGAAGCGCAGTCCTCGCGTTGATTAAAAGAAACGCCGGTATGAACCTCGTGTTCTGAATGTTGTCGACGAGCACGACGCCTTTGTCGACGTTCAACATTCTGATTAAGCAGTAGGGGTTGTTGGGAACCCCTGGCAACCTGAAATTGCAAAGTTTGGAGAGGAGAAGGACGGCGGAATTGATCTTCACCGTCACTTTGACCACGTGCTGATGCTTTCGCCCTGCAAGTCTCCTGAGAGACGTTGATGCGGGCTGCATGAACTACACGAGAGGTTTTCAGAACCTCTTCAGAAGTGGCATCATTTGCGTTGTGAGCAGTGGTGCGGGCCACTTCAGGAGTAATCTCGAGAGCGAGTCTTAGAAGAGACTTTATGGTATTGCCGCATTGCCTTGGGACTGGCGGAGCCCGAGGAAAGGAATTACTCAACTTCCCTTGGTCGAATTCAATGACGAGGGATTCTATTGTCTTCCCGAGGAGCCGGACATCAGCTTGCGCTACGACATTCTCGTCACTAGAGAAAGAAGTCCCCAGAATCGCCGTCTTTTGTTTGGTCGAAAAAGTGGGTCGATATAAAGTTTTTTTAAGTGGCTGAAAAGTTACAACGGAACGATTCCGATTACAAAAGAGGGGAAAAGAACTGGTTTTCCACTTTGTTTAAGGCTGGGTTCTTCGTGTGGCGATGGCGGGTGATTCTTCTTCTCCGTTGACTGGCCAACTGTCAAGCTTCTCTTCAGGACGCTCAAAAATCAATTAGAAAGGAATTCTATTTTTAACACACTAAGTGTTCAAAATCCATTGATTAGTCTTTCTCCTCTCCGAACCTTTGTGGTTGAAAAAGTAAGAAGCTTTTAGCTTGAGAATTCTCAGCTCTCAATCTCAGAAAAGCCTTTTCCTTATAGCTCCTCATGTTATTTATAGAGAGAAATAGGGGTATTATTATCCCCTAAAATCCCTCCATAATGGGGATTAACTCCCACATTACGTGGGGAGTTAATTGACCCAGTAACCGGGATCAGTTACAACAGAAACGCGGGTCTCGCGCTGGATGCGGACCTCAAGTTTGTATAGACACAGAGCTTAGACCCGCATCTCAGTCAGAATGCGAAATTGCTCAGACCCGCGTTTGAGGTGTAGAGCGAGTTGCTGAGACCCGCGTTTGACTCAGACTTGCGTTTGACTCGAGACGCGGGGTTCTTCAGACCCGCGTTAGACACAGAATTCTTCGGACTCACGTAGGGTTGCTCAGATCCGCATCTAAAGAACTCTATCTTCCTTTGGACGCGAGGTTCACGTTTTAATTTGAAACGCGACCTTCACGTTGAATTGAGGTTCACGTCTAATGACTTATCCTTAGTGATTTTTGGACAGCATACACTACCAAGGGCAATGAATGAGTACAAGAGGAATTTCTTCTAGAGAAGACGTGTTTTCTAATGAGGCAGAGCATTCCTAGGTTCTCTGATCGTTCTTTGGATCAAATATCATGCAACTGCGACACCATTAAAAACTAGCATAGCTTGCTGTTTGAATCCACCCAATAAAACTCCAAAAAAGAGAGAAAATGTAAAGAAACAAGGCTAGAATCAATTCACTTTCATTCTTTTTGTTCATCAGGCAAACTGCTAGCACGGAAGATTCATCTGAAGCACGTATGAAGTGCATACCAAAGTGGAACTACTCAATAATGAAGACAGTCAGAAACTTAGATCAAGCTGTTCTAAATGCATATAATTACTGTCTTCAATTCAAAAGAATTCAAGGTAATTACTCCAGCAAATTCTTTTTCATTTTAAGTGTGTAACATTATTATATTCAGCACAAAGAAGTTCAATGATAAGGAGGATAAATTGTAATATTCCTTTTGCCCGTGATATAAACTAGTATATATCGTCAGCAGTGAAAAACCGACTGAATTCCACCAGCAAGCGACAAAGAAGAGGAAGGAGGGGGAGAGGAGGAGGAAGGAGGTTAGAGGGGGGAGAGATGAGGGCGGCATCGCTGCTGCTCCGGTGGCATCGCTGCTGCTCTCTATCTCTCTCGCAGATGAAGACAAACCGACAAGACAGATAAAATTTGTATATAAGTCACGGGAGAAAATCTCTCTTCGTTCTTGCTGCTATGTTTCGTCATAATTTAAGCTAAGGTACATAAAACATTGGTGAGGTCCCAAAGAAGAGTCAGAATATGTCAAATCTCATATTTCAAGTTTCACAGAAAAGATTATTACTGCCCTACCATGAAAAATGAGCTGCATGGATGGTCCCCAAACTTCATGCCTGCCAAAAATCACACTTAATATCTTCAGTGCTCATCTTTCGAGTTTCACCCTAAATTGTTTGCTACATATGTAATAGTCACTCTCTTAGGCAATGGCAAGCATGAACCATTTGTCAAAACTTTGCATGAATAGTCTGAAGGATATCCCAAGTCAAACTTCTGAATCTGGGGCTTCCAATCTACTCAACTACAGTGCATATGGTGGTGCATTAGACCCATTCTTCATAGTAGTTCAGTAGTTAATTATTAATAGTTCAGTAGTTAATTATTAATCAACTGACACTGGAAATGTGTTTTGATTATATCCAGTTCTGAGCAGAGAGCAATTAAATCAGCCATAGGCTAATAGCACAATCTCTCAGATTTAGCAACATGGAGAGTGCAATAACACAAAAAAAATTTCCTTGTAGCATACTAGTAAAATGATATCAACAAAAGCAACCATACAGGTAAGACAAGGAAACATTCATGTTGTTAGTTTGACAATATATTTTACATGCATACAAATTGCAATTAGGTAACTAATCTGGATCAGTGGAAACTCTACTTACCAGCTTCTGTGTGCATTCATACTAAACAGTACAAATATGATTATCAAACAGGAGAGCAGTAGCAGAATAGAATTCCCGAAGAGCAAGAACATCCCAATAAAATAATTCACAATATTGAAAGAAAGTCTCAGAAGGTTTTAGTTTGAAATGAAGAAATCAAAGAAACATGGAGAGAGTATTTTGATAAATTGTTCAATGGTAGTTCTACTCAAGATTTAGATGACCTTATCAATTATTTACGCAAAATTAGCGAATCTGAAGTTAAAAAGGCCTTAAGAAGATGAGTCAGGAAAATATGTTGGCCCAGATGGAATTCCTATTGAGGTACAAAGATGCTTAGGAGAGGTGGGCGTGAGATGGCTGACAAACCTCTTTAACAAAATCTGGCTAACTAAAAAGATGCCAAATGAGTGAAAAAGAGTACCCTAGTACCTCTCTTTAAGAATAAGAGTGATATCAAGAGTTGTTCAAACTATCGTTGAATAAAACTCATGTGTCACACCATGAAACTTTAGGAATGAGTAATTGAACACAGGCTAAGGCAGAATGTTAAAATATCAGAGAACTAGTTTGGATTCATGCTGGGGCGATCGACGACAGAGGCTATTCATTTGCTTCGTCAACTTATAGAGCGAGAGAGAGAGAGAGAAATTTACAAATGGTCTTTATTGATTTAGAAAAAGCTTATGATGAAGTGCCAAGAGAGATATTATGGTAGACATTAATGAAAAAGGAAGTCTCCATCAAATATATTGACATAATCAGAGACATGTACGATAGAGTAGTGGCAAATATTAGAACCTGTGGAGACATAACAAGTGATTTTTCTATCGCAATTGGATTACGTCAAGGATCTGCATTGAGTCCATTCTTATTTGCCATAGTGATGGATGAGTTTACTAGAGCAATTCAGGATGAGATACCGTAGTGTATGCTATTTGTTAATGATATTGTCCTAATCGATTAAATGAGAGTTTGGGTAAATGCAAAATTAAAGTTATGGAGGCAAATTCTAGAATCTCGAGATTTTAGATTAAGTAGGATCAAAACAGAGTATATGAAGTGTAATTCAGTAAACAGGGAACCCAAAATTATAGTATTGTGACACTAAATGGTCAAGAAAAACCGATGAGCAGTCATTTTAAGTACTTGGTTCTATTATCCAAAAAGATGGGGAGATCAATAGTGATGTCAACCATAGGATCCAAGTTGAATGGTTGAAATGGAGGAGCGCAATAGGAGTTTTATGTGATCGTAATCTTCTGTTATGACTGAAGGGAAAGTTTTATCGGACTGCTATTACGTCAGCTTTATTATATGGCATATAATGTTTGTAATACCCCGATTCTTAAAATCTTGATCTAAATATTCTAATCCGTGATTTATAAGATTATACGGGATTATCTGAGGTGATCATTGAATTAATCCAGTGTAAAAGTGAAATTTTAGAAACTTTGAGGGTATTCTGGTTGTAACATCTGGGATATTAAATCCTGCTTTAATATTATAATCTTTGATTATTAAGTTTATATAGAATATTCAGAAACTATGTATTGATTAAACTGTGTGATATTGAATTTTAAATTTTTTTTTTCGGGAGAATTATAAGTCACATGAAATTCACACATGTAATATGTGAATAATTATATTTGGTGAATAGTAGTATAACTTAAATAGATGCATAGATATGTATATAGTCAAACCCACAAGCATATATGGAATTATACAATTATACAAATTTCATTTGTATGAATAAAGGACACTACAAATTAACCACTAATTAAATGTCATTAATTAAGAGGTTAATGGGATGACATGAGTCAAGAGAGATGGAAGGCTAGGATGGGACTGATTTGGTGATGGAGAGATGAAAGGCTGAGATTTGATTGAGATTGATGAAGTAGAAGTGGCAATTGGAGAAGATATTAGCATGACACATGGGCTGATGTTAATTTAATATGTGTTAAGTATTAAAAAAAAAAAACTGAAGAGCCCCATCCTCATCCTCCCCATTCTCAACAGTTCAGGGAAAAGGAAAACCCAAAGCTCTCCTCAAAATCCTTTTTGATCTGAAAGTGATACCCACAAAATCCTTCCAGAAATCTAAATCAATTACAAAATCCTTCTCTCCTCAAGCTGGATCGTCCCTTTCCCCCACTCTATCTATCTCCCCTCCGGCCAGGCGGAGCTGCACCTGCATGGGTGGCGCAGCCAGACCGGCCGGTGGGTTTTGGATGGCTGCGCTGCTGGCACAGCTGCTGCTGGCAGCAAGCTGCTGCTGCTGGCAGCAAGCTGCCGCTGCTGGTCGTGGCTGCTGCTGGCGAGGCGTGGCATTGTCGGCTTGGCGAGCAGAATTTAGGGAGAAATGGGGAGGCGCAACGTGGGTTAAGCTCGACTGATCGGAGATAAGGTGAGGGAGTTCTCTGATCAAATTTATTTCGAATTTTCTGTTTTTGTTTTGTTGGGAATGTCATAAATTCAATTAAGCTTATTGTCTCAAATTCCTTTCAATATTAGATCCATGAGAATCCACCCTAAGGTGATGAATCCATGCTAAATTTTGACTCAATTATGCTAAATTTTGGGAAAGGCACAGAGTTGTACTATCATGGGACATTTTGTATCTTATAAGACACGTCAAATAATTCTAAACGATGGGGAACATATAGCATGACTCTGTTATTGGAGAACTAAAATTTTTGAATTAAACCGTGAAGATCAATGAAGGCCAGTACTTTTGCTCGGGTAATTTAATAAAAATATGAAGATGACATTTACCACATACATTCTAACTATGATTTAGATGACTGTTTTAGTACTTCAGCTGGTATTGTGACTCACAGATATACTTGCCGAATTTCTGTTTGTTAGACCTGTTACCACTTTATCTATGTTATATCTTACTATGGGAGGTTGTTGAAGTTCGACCTTTGGATAACTTAATAAACTGCATGATTCGATAGTGGGTCTTTGTTACTCGCCAATTTATCTTGATCCGCTTTATTTTGTTCTCTCCCTTAATTTATGGGGAATATTATAGGATAGTTGGTGTTTCAAGAATATGAAAATAAATAGTTCTTTTGTAATGCTTTAAATGATCAAAGTTGTTGGCCCAAAGGCCTATCACCCTAGTTTTGATGATGATCAACTCATGAAGTTATGTTTACTAATGTTCTTGTGTTTAATTAGTGACAGATTCATTATCAAGATCTTAGTAGGTGCATAGCTCAACAAAGGACAAAATATCAAGATTTGGAGCTAGCACGGTGTGATCCAAGGAGCTTTTGGATCGAGTTTGGACCAAGACAAGAAGATGAGAAGCCTTCAAGTGAAGACTTCAAGAAGATGAAGACTTGTGTCTAGGTATAAGATTTTGTTTTTGTTTTTAGTTAAAAATGTAAAGGATAAGAGTAGTTGGTGGATTGCTCAAGTTCACATCACACACACTCTTGATTTATATGTGTTTTCATAAAAGATTTTTAGTTCTATAAAAATATCGTTTTGGTTTTTTTTTTTTGGTGTTTCAAATATACATGTGTTTTTAACCAAAACCATTTTAGAACTCTCGGGTTTTCTCGGTCGACCGGGCGGTCGACTGTTCTGCTGATCTGCTCGACATTCTTTTAGTTTTCTAGTCATAACTTTTGATTCTTATATTCAATTAACATGATTTAAATTTCATTTTAAAGATGACCTTCATAGCTACATTTAATATTCAATAATCATTTTCTGATTTAAATGTTAAGAATGTCAAATATTGGGTTGAAGTCTGTTCTTGTTCTAAAAATAGTTTACAGTTTCTGATTTGATACCTTTTAGTATTTTATTGATAACTTTCAATTCTGAATTGATATTGATTTGATTTAAGTTTCATTAGAAAGAAGGCTTCAATATCTACAACTTCATCCTATATACTTATTCCCAATTCGAACGTTTTAGACCTTAAAACTGTGCTCCAAGTTAACCCATTGCACAGAGGGCGGTCGACCGGGCCGGTCGACCGGGACGGTCGACCGACGTGCCCAGAACCGTGCACGTCTGGCAGTTCTGTGGGCGGTCGACCGGGCCGGTCGACCGGAACTGAGAGCAGTGCTCTCTGTTCTTCTGGGTCGACCGGGCCGGTCGACCGGAGGCTCCAACGGTCGGATTTTTGACCGTTGGCGGTCGACCGGGCGGTCGACCGGCAGGCCTGTCAGAACCCCAACGGCTAGTTTTTGACAGCCTATATATTTGGGGGTTTGTGGACTGTTTTCTACGAGATTTGGAGAAGTTTTTAGAGCCAGTTTTTCCCACTCTTTTCAGAAGTTTTTCTCCACAAAATAGAGAGCAAATATTTCCTATCTAAAGGAAAGTTTTACCAAGAGTGTTAAAAGAGAATTTCTTGAGTTTTCCTCCACCATCTCTTTCCTAGTTTTTCTCACACAAACACTTGAGCATCTATTGACTATTCATTCTATAGGAGTGTTGTAGTGAGAGCTTTTATTGGTGATCAAAGTGTTTAGATCACCAAGATCTTTTCTTGTACCTTTGAGGAGGCGGACGTGTGTGTCCGCGTTGTTTTGAGTTCGGGTGCGGACTCGGTTGTTTCGAGGTGCGGCCTCGCCGAGCTAGTGAGCTTGCGTGTGTACGGGACTAGGGAGTCCGAGGGCTTGTAGGTGTTGCGGCACCGAGGAGAGATCCATTAGGATCTTGCATAGTGGAAATCCTTCGTGTGTCGAAGGCGGGATGTAGAGCAAGTATGCTCGAACCTCGAACATACCCTTGTGTTTGCGATTGCTCACTCTCTCTCTCTCTCTTTGTCTCTTTTATATCTTGCATGCTTTATTGTCTATCTTTATATGCTTGATATATTCCCTGTGCTCATATTGTATACTTGCTTGGGTTTGTTTGCTAACACTTGTATTCAACCAAGAGAGCCAACGCGGCACCTCAACCCATTCAAGGGGAATCTAGAGGAGTTTGTCCAGAGCCCTTCACGGGGAATTCGACAACACTCTTGTGTTATACATAGTGTTTAGTGAAAGTTTTAATTAGGTCATATTTGCTTTTAGCTTCCGCATTATTTGCATCATTGGGCATTAAGTGACCATTAGATTAGCCATCACCTATTCACCCCCCCTCTAGGTGAACCTTCAATTTGTATCAGAGCTTGGTACTCTGATTTGGTCTAACAATCTAGAGTTAAAGATCCTCATTTTTAGGCTAATCACAATATTTTGTACACACACCATGGAGTTCATGTCACCACCCACCTTTGACATTCTTAACATCCAAATTTGGAAGGTTAAGATGTCTTTGTACCTCAAGGCCTTAAGCATTCATGTATATATTGCTACTACTAATGATTCATATGTTAATAATAGCAAGTACTTTGAGGCTAATGCTAAAGCCATTCATGCTTTGAAATGTACCCTAAATGATGATTATTTATCTAGGGTTTCTAATGTTGAATCGGCTTTTGTAGTTTGGAACATCATCACCTCCCTTGGCGAAAAAGATCTATATTATGCGGGGAGCGATTCGGATGTTGGAAGCGACACCTCCAACAAGTGCTACATGGTCCAAGGGGATAACCCCCCTGAGGTAACTACCGAATCCGAGGTAGAAGATGATAACATGTCATATGATGAGCTCACTTCATTTTGCCAATTATTGCTTGAGAAATATAACATGATTAAGAAAAATAATAAAAATTTGAAAAAGGACATTGCTTGCATGCATATAGAACAAGATTCATTTAAATCTAACATTGCTTGTTTAGAAAAAGATAACACAAATTTGAAAAAGAATTTTGATGCCATGCTTAATGAAAAAGATTCATTAGAAAATAAAATGGCATGCTTAGAAAAAGAGAATGAGTTTTTGAAAAATGAAAATGTTTCCCTTATGTCTAAATTGAATGATTTGTGTGAAGAGAATACTATTTTGAAGGATAAAATTATTTTGGTGAAAAACAAAAGGAAGTTGTTTTTCAAGAAAATAATTCTTTAAAAAGAAAGATTTGTGAACAAGAAAAAGATTTTGTTTCTAAAAAGAAAAAGAAAAATGATTCTATATCTCACCATGCTTTACATGCCACCACTAGTGAGATTAATGGTTTGAAAAATAAAATTAATGATTTGAGTTCAACTTTGAATTCTTGTGCATTCAACCACACTAGATTGGAGTCTATGTTTTCAAAGAAACAAGCTCCACATTCTCATGCACATCATCATGCATATACTTATGCTGCACACCACGATCATGCACATACACATAAGCATACTAAGGTGTACGTATGTACACATTGTGGCCGCAAAGGCCATTTAGCAAAGTTTTGTTATGATAATATTAATTCTCTAAATTTTGCTAATTATAAAAGATTTTGGGTTCCTTACAAGTCTAACCCCAAAGGACCCAAGAAAATATGGGTACCAAAACCCCCACCTTTTGCTTTTGATGTAGGTGAGGGCTCTCACAAGACGTGAGAGGATTGGTGCCTTGGTAGTGAATGCACTTGGACATGATGGACATACTTTTGGGATGCATCACTATCAAGGAGCTTTGGTGGGACAACCACCATATTTGGAGCTTTGGAGATGGTAACACTCTCTAAACTCCTACTTTTATGTACATGCTTTTAATTTCATATATCATATAGCATGTTCATATTTTTGTGTGCTTCATGTGGTATTTACATGCTTAGATGTAGAATGTGTCAAACTTGCATTTATACATATATGGATAGTGAACTACAATTGACTCATATATATTTGAACTTCTTGCTCTTTTGTATCCACTATATGCATATGTATAGACTAGTTTTGATGGTTCTCTTTTATACATGTTTTTGCCTTATTTTTATGCATTACTTCATGTATATGTATTTTTAATTCAAATCTAATAAATATACATGTATACCCGTGAGTCTCTTGCCTTCATGCAAATATCTTTAATAGACTTTTTTAGATTTGGGATATGTATGTGTATTGTTAGGATTGGATTAATCATACATATACCATGAAGATTAGTGTTTTGATGAAAAATGATTTTTCGTGTTTTTGTTAAAAATGTGACTTGTGATCTTTTTGAGCTTCATTGACTATTTTCATAAAAATGCTATTTACATGATCGTTTAACACTCACACTTTTGTTAAAATCATTTTGAGCCTTATAGACCATGAGTGCTTAAATTTTGTGTATCTAGTTATGTTTTATGAAAAACATAAGATTTGATATATTCGAAGGATCTTTAACTAGTTTTTCAAAAACAATTTTATACTAGTTATTTGTTCTTCAAATAGTTTTTGAGATTGACACATGATTCTATTTTTCTAAAGATTTGATACTTCATGTATTGAATATTAGTTCAAATGTTGGTTTTTATCAACACTAGGATTTATACTTGTACATATCGTGGGCTACAAATAAATCTATTTATATTTGTGCTTGAACGCTTATTTGAACCCATGAAATGTGCTTGTATTGCTTGGTTTTGATGATACATACATTTTTAAACTTGTATTCCCACTTTTTGGATTTGATTTATGATCATGTGTTTTCATTTCATGTATATGTGTATTTTGCCAAACTTTAAGATATACATGTATACCTCTTGAGTCATTTGCCTTTAATGCAAATCTATTTATATGGACTCAATTGTGTTTAAGAGATATGTATGTATACTTATTGTGTTGTCAAAATATACATATATCTTGAAATATAAATTTTAAAAAAAAAATGTGTGATGATTTTCATGTCTTCATGATTTAAAAGAATATTGAGATTAATTGAGATTTTTGCTTTATTCCTTGATTGAAGGATTCCGTACTAGTTTTTAAAACATTTTCATATTAACTAGTGCAAAATCTTCATATGGTAGAGTATATGATAAGCTTACTCTTCAATTGGTATCATTGAATCGTTTCAATTGGTATCAATATGAACTTATTTTGTATATACTCATATTTTGTTTCTTATATATGTATGTATCAATTGTTAGACTTATTATGTTTTAAAGTCTAATTTATTTTGGGCCTAATCAAGTCAATTGGATATTTCCACCCGCCCACTTAATCTATGTTGTTTGACCCAATAAAAAATTGATCAACCTAAATGGTTTGGGTCTAGACACGTTTTCAATTATACTTAGCCATGAGTGTATTTAAATTAGAATGTGGGACTCATCTACACGTGTGGAACTCGTGTTATAAATCAAGGGCCTAGATCTATGATGAGTTGAACTAGGGTTTCTTGATGCTATATATACCATGAGTAGGGTTCCCTCTCCACCAACAACAATAACCCTCTCTCTTGGAGGCCTCTCATCTCCTCTAAGGATAAAGAAGAGAACTTGGTGGCTGGAGAGAAGAA
The DNA here is from genome assembly GCA_038442645.1 of Agave tequilana. Lineage (NCBI taxonomy): Eukaryota > Viridiplantae > Streptophyta > Magnoliopsida > Asparagales > Asparagaceae > Agave > Agave tequilana. The sequence goes on along the minus strand of JAVJIF010000870.1, from coordinate 117,153 downwards.
TCCTCTCCCTCAACTCCGGCGCCTTCGAGATCGTGCAATATTCGGCATCCTCGCGATGGAATCAGGTATGCCTAAAACCCTCCTTCCCTTTGATCATGATAAAGAGGCTTACAGTATATGTGTAGATCTTGTATGGAATAAATTTAGATCTAATAATTGGTATCAGAGCCACCTCTTTATCAGATCATAGGGATTTACAGAAATTATAATCTCGATCTATAAATATCATAAAAATATCTCCTTTGATTCAATAAATATTTTGTGTCTCATATGTTGGATCAAAAGATTAAAAGAAGTGATTTTTATTAAATTTAACATGTATATAATTTTATAAAATTTTGATTTGTGTGTTATTCTGAATTTAAAAAAAAATTTGTGTGTCCTGTCTGCATGCAGGCGATTGCAGGCGCCTGCATGTTAGGCAACGGCAAAAAAAAAAAAAAAGGGGATGTTAGATGCATGCGCTGGAAGCACCAGCGCATGCATCATGAAGGAGATTTCAAAGTTAAAAAAAAAAAAGAGATATTTTGACATGGTCTGCATGCATGCGGACATGTGTCTGCATGCATGCATGCACATGTAAGGCAAAAGGGTTTTTTTTTTTTAAGAATAATTAAAAAAAATGGTTAATTATTTTAGGTTTCATGAATTAATTAAGATTATGAGATTATCTAGGATTCGGATAGAGATTGAATTTTACTCTAATAAGGAAACCTACTACTAATTAATCTCATATTTAATTTCAATTGGGATTGTTGAGATTGATTTGGGTATTATGATTGAGATATAATTCTAGCCTATTAAGGATATTTTGGATAGAATTCTACTCAAATAAAAAAATCTAATCTCAATCAATCTCACATTAAGCTAATTGAGTTTTATTCAGTTTATTTAAACCTGACCTATTAAGGAAACCCATAAGTTAACCATTGCGGGTCGGGTCTGATTCAGACCCGATAAGCATTGCAGACCCGTTTTGCCAATAAAAACTTCAATTAGCCGTTACGGGCTCATACGACCTCTGTTTTGGGCATGTAAATAGCCGTTTCGAAGCTCTTGACGAGCACTATAGTATTACAGGAATTATACATGACAAAACAGTAGTTAGTTGATATAAAAAAGGCATTGAAGTGTTTGTTTATCATGGTTATGTGTACCCTTACATGCTTCCGCTTTATCATCAATATTTTATTGCTTATATTGTCTTGCATGATGAATATTGGTGTTTATTACAGTTAATAACACACATATAAAGATATATACATGTTTAAGCTAAATAATTTATAAAAGAGCTTATTTAATTGCGTATGTAGTTCATGCGGACATAGCCGGCCTAAAGGAAGACTATTGTTTGGCCGAATTATGTACGGCGTCGGATACTTGATGTGGGTAATGCAAGTGGGAGAACCTTGATGTGTGGTAATCGGCCCAAAGGAAGGTTATCACACTATTGGCCCATATTGCATTATCCTTATCAACTAGTCCGATGGCAGAACAAGAATCCAGATGCATAAATTTGTGTGGCCCATGCGTGTGGCAATCGGCCCAAAGGAAGGTTGTCATTATGGCCGGGTCATTACATATATTATATGGCCAATATAGATTACGTAAACTTTAGGACCAATCCTATAAAGTGACAGTCGGCCCAAAGGAAGGCTGTTCTCTTACATAGGACCTAAACTTTAGGATATCTATATTGGGCCAGTACAGTGTTGGCATATAGAGACACAACTTGTTTTGAAAGTTTAACCGGCAGCTCTATCGGTTAAACTGGTTGCATTTTCTGAAATTCATTTTTTATGGCTATTACAGTAGAATTTTATTAAATGCAATGTTTATGTTAAACTGATGAGAAATTGTACATTTATGTAGTTTAAATTGAATGGTACAAACTTTAAGAAATGGTAAGACCACGAAATTGATCGTTCTTGAATTCATGCACCTAGAGTATGATTGATGGATCTCTACTATCACTAATAAAAGTTCAGTAAAGAAAAGGTAAATTATGGTAAGTGGGAGAGATCTTACAAGAGGTGTCTAATGGTCATAAAGTACACTATTCCTATAACTATTAGAAGTGCTATGCCCGATAAAGTCAGTGCTCACTTAGCATCCAGGGTAAACTTCTAATAAGAAAAGAAAGTGAAACTAAAGGGAGGAACATAAACACCACTACAGTGGCTGATCCTAAGTGGCAAAAGTGCAGAAAAAGTAGCCTAAGGTCATTGCATACTTCTTCTGTAAGAAAGTAAGCCACCTTAAGTAGGAATGCATAAAGTATCAGAAATGACTATTTAGCGGGTATATCTCATATTTATGTTTGTTCTGAAATTAATTTAGCTTTAGTGCCACTTGATAAAAGGTTGATAGATAACTCACATAAGCGATTCAATGCGAAACTTCCAAACCCAAAGGAGGCCCAGCCCAACTGAGCGATACGTATACATGGGTGATGGAAATAAAGTTGCAATTAAAGTTGTTGGAGTTTGTAGGCTTAAATTACATTCTGGTTTTTTGTTTTAGATTTGGATGAGACTTTATGTGTATCGTTCTTTTAGGCGGAATCATATTTCTATTTCATTTGTTAGACAGATCTAGTTTTGCCGTCACTCTTGATAATGAAATGCTTAGTCTACTTTCCAAACCTAAAGTTGTTAGTACTAGAATTCTGATTGATGGCTATATAAATTGAAACTTCATGCTTTATATACTGAATCTTTATATGTGAATAGCATAGGCACTAAGCGAAAATTAATTAAAGAAACATTAGAAAGTTTGGTACTAGCGAAGTTCAAGTGTCTTAATTTGGTGTATACAGACATTTGTGGTTCATTCCCTACAGCTTCTTGGAATGGCCATGAATATTTCATCACTTTTACAGACGATTACTCTCGTTATAGGTACCTGTACTTGTTCCATGAGAAATCCCAATCATTGGACATATTTAAAGCCGTTAGATCTGATCATGGTGGTGAGTACTATGACAGATATAACGAATCAGGTAATGTCCAGAACCATTTGTCAATTTCTGAAAGAGTGGTATTATCGCTTAGTACACCATATCAGGAACACCTCGTCAAAATGGTATTGCTGAGAGATAAATCACACACTAAAGGATATGGTTGGGAGTATGATAGCTCACACTATTCTACCAAAGTCATTATATAGTGAAGCCTTAAAAATGGTTGTCACCTCCTTAATAGAATACCTAACAAAACAGTAACTAAAACCCCGTATGAGTTATGGACTAGGAAATCTCTCAGTATTAGGCATCTATATGTTTGGGGTTATCCAGTAGAAGCTCGGCCATATATACCATATGAGAAGAAGTTTGAGAGGTATAAATGCTTTAAGTTTTATTATTCCTCCACTAAGAACATAAAGACGGATTGCTAATTTTTTTTTGAGAATATTTAGAACAGTGGGAGTCAACTATATAAAGATTTCATATTTAAGAAAGAACATATTGTTATACCCATGATAATTGTTCCAAATGATAAAGTAGTTGTTCCACTTCAAGATGAAAATACAGTTGCATCCTTACAAGATACATATACAGTTCATCCTGAAGTAGATCATGCTGATAAGGTAGAAACTGAAAATTCTCAACCACAAGTGCCTAGGAGATCAACTAGGGAGAGGAGATCAGTCATTGCAAATGACTATATATAGTTTATCTCCAATAGCATGAGTTTAACATAAGGCTAGAGGATGACCCCGCATCCTTAAATGAGGCCAAACTCAACATTCACTCCAGTAAGTGGTCAAATGCCATAAAAGATGAGTTAAAATCCATAAAGGACAATGATGTTTGGGATTTAGTAGAGTTGCCTGAAGGAAAGAAACCGATTGGTTGTAAATGAGTATTCAAAACCAAGCGGGATTCGAAAGGTAATGTCGAAAGGTATAAGACACATCTTGTCACAAAGGGATCCACTCAAAAAGAGGACATTGACTATAAGGAGACTTTCTCCCTAGTTTTCATCAAGCATTCTTTTAGGATTATTATGGCACTGGTGGCTCACTTTGACCTGGAGTTATACCAAATGGATGTTAAGATTGCCTTTCTTAATGGTAGCATTGAGAAGGAAATCTGTATGGTGCAACCAGAAAGTTTTAAAGTGAAGGTTTCATAATATTTGGTTTGCAAATAAAGAAATTCATTTATGGTTTAAAGCAAGCATTCTGTCAATGGTATTTGAAATTTGATCAAGTAATATCCGACTTTGATTTAAGGAAAATATAGTTGATCAATGTATTTACCATAAATTTAAAGAGAGTAGACTTATATTTCTTGTGCTATATGTGGATGATGTTCTACTAGCAAGTAACGATATGGTTCTTTTACTTGAGATCAAGAGTTTTCTCTCAAAGAATTTTGAGATGAAAGATCTTGAAAACGCTTCTTTTGTGATAGGCATCCAGATTCAACGTGACAGGACACGTGGAATATTAGGTTTATCACAAAAGGCCTATATCGATAAGGTGCTAGACAGATATGGCATGAAGAATTGCTCTAAGGGAGATAAGTTGAGTTTACTCTAATGTCTCAAGAACGATCTACAGAAAGAGCAAATAAAAGACATTCCATATGCATTGGCGGTTGGAAGTCTGATGTATGCTCAAGTTTGTACCCATCAGATATAGCATATACTGTTGAGAAACTTGACAGAAACTTGATCGATCATGGGATTGATCTCTGGAAGACTGTCAAGAAGGTAATGAGATATCAATAGAAGACTACATGAAATCTGATCAGTTGCAGCTGATCGGATACACAGATTCAGATTATTCTGTATGTATCGACAATAGGAAGTCCACTTCATGTTACTTTTCCTTATTGTAGGAAGATGGTGGATTTAGTCGAGAGGCCATTACAGCTACACTGTGACAATAAGAGCTATAAAGCTCTACTGCAATAGTGACAAGAGTTCAGCAAAGTCGAAGCATATCGACATCAAGTTTCTTGTCATCAATGATAAAGTTCAGAATTATATTTTGTCTGTTTGATAGTGATGACACTATTCTTAACATTACAGATCCACTCATTAAAGGACTTTTACCTAAAGTATTCTTAGAGCATATTGCTCATATGGGGATGACTAGTCATTATGATATCCTGATTTTGTGGGAGTGGATAATTTTATGTAACAGACATTATTTCTAAGTGCACTTTATGGATATTTGTTGATTCTGATAAATAAATTTATAACTGCTTTTCCTAAAGTTTACTTTTGCGCATTTGAGTTTGTTGAATTAGCAGTTAGACTCGTTGGAGTCATAAAGTGAGACTCGTTGGAGTCATAAGGTTAGACTCGTTGGAGTCATAAAGTGGAAACCAATTGGAATTGTACCTTATTTGATCAGAGGACATTTCCATGCCACACGTCCACATTTGATCTATGTCGTTAGGGGTTCTGAAACTTGTGATGTGGAAGGTCCTACCTCGATTATACAGAAGGTAACGATCGCCATGTTCAGTGGCAGGACTCTTAATGGACCAGATTGTTTTGAAACGTGGTTTGTCGGCGGTTAAAGTTTTGACGTCATAAAGTTATGCATAATATCTATTCAGTATGACTTGCTTGGCCCAAGTAGGAGATTGTTAGACTTATTATGTTTTAAAGTCTAATTTATTTTGGGCCTAATTAAGTCAATTGGATATTTCCACCCGCCCACTTAACCTATGTTGTTTGACCCAATAAAGAATTGATCAAACCTAAATGTTTGGGTCTAGACACGTTTTCAATTACACTTAGCCATGAGTGTATTTAAATTAGAATGTGGGACTCATCTACACGTGTTAAACTCGTGTTATAAATCAAGGGCCTAGATCTATGATGAGTTGAACTAGGGTTTCTTGATGCTATATATACCATGAGTAGGGTTCCCTCTCCACCAACAACAATAACCCTCTCTCTTGGAGGCCTCTCATCTCCTCTAAGGATAAAGAAGAGAACTTGGTGGCTGGAGAGAAGAATTCTCTCCCTCAACTCCGGCGCCTTCGAGATCGTGCAATATTCGGCATCCTCGTGATGGAATCAGGTATGCCTAAAACCCTCCTTCCCTTTGATCATGATAAAGAGGCTTACAGTATATGTGTAGATCTTGTATGGAATAAATTTAGATCTAACAATTTCACTTGGTATACTCATTTCTCATACATATATATGATTTTCATGTGCTTAACTTACAATTGGTTCACATTTTAAAGGCACAAAGTTTATGATGAAAAATAAAATTTTTGGATCATTATGTTTGCCATTGATATCAAAATGCTTCAACTTCATATTTGTTAAATGTCAATTGGTATCTATATGTTTTACAAAAATGATTACTTTCAATTTGGTATCTTAAAATTTGTTTGCTTTACAAGAGCTCTGATACCTTTAAAATTTTTTTAAGGAAAAATTAAAAATGTTTTGATATGTATTTCCTATATGCAAGGAGAGCTCAAAATCTCTTCTACATATAGATTCATGTTGAGTATATTATAAATTGAGGAGCTTGACAACTCTTCTTTATATGATATACGTGTGTAGGGGGAGCTTCACATCTCCTCTTATGCATTACATAATATGTGTTATGTGAGTTAGGGCTTGTCATCCCTTCTTCATGTAATGCATATGTGTAGGAAAGCTAACTTAGCGTCTTCCTCTTCATGAATGTATATCGCATATAAATCTTTATTGATTGATTTGTTTAACCCCTTCTTGATCTTTTTGTTTTTGACAAAAAGGGGGAGAAAATTTTGTTTGATTTGATTTTACTTTGAACCCTTTGTTGATGATTGACAAAAGGGGGAGAAGTATTTGAGTTTATAGCATGTTTTCATTGCTTAAGGGGGAGAAGTATTTGTCTTCCTTGTTATTTATGCATATATGTTTTTGTATTGCAAATAGGAGAAAAAGATTTTGATTTATGCTTGTTGCTTGTTTTATCTCCATACTTGCATACATATACATGTGCTTCATTTCCATATCTTATTATTTATGTCTATGCATGAGTTAAGGGGGAGCCTCTTTGAAGCTCTACTTTAATCCATGCATACATAACTCCATGAGTTTTGTCATCATCAAAAAGGGGAGATTGTTGGCCCAAAGGCCTATCACCCTAGTTTTGATGATGATCAACTCATGAAGTTATGTTTACTAATGATCTTGTGTTTAATTAGTGACAGATTCATTATCAAGATCTTAGTAGGTGCATAGCTCAACAAAGGACAAAATATCAAGATTTGGAGCTAGCACGGTGTGATCCAAGGAGCTTTTGGATCGAGCTTGGACCAAGTTAAGAAGATGAGAAGCCTTCAAGTGAAGACTTCAAGAAGATGAAGACTTGTGTTTAGGTATAAGATTTTGTTTTTGTTTTTAGTTAAAAATGTAAAGGATAGAGTAGTTGGTGGATTGCTCAAGTTCATATCACACACACACTCTTGATTTATATGTGTTTTCATAAAAGATTTTTAGTTCTATAAAAATACCGTTTTGATTTTTTTTTTGGTGTTTCAAATATACATGTGTTTTTAACCAAAACCATTTTAGAACTCTCGGGTTTTCTCGGTCGACCGGGCGGTCGACTGTTCTGCTGATCTGCTCGACATTCTTTTAGTTTTCTAGTCATAACTTTTGATTCTTATATTCAATTAACATGATTTAAATTGCATTTTAAAGATGACCTTCATAGCTACATTTAATATTCAATAATCATTTTCTGATTTAAATGTTAAGAATGTCAAATATTGGGTTGAAGTCTGTTCTTGTTCTAAAAACAGTTTACAGTTTCTGATTTGATACCTTTTAGTATTTTATTGATAACTTTCAATTCTGAATTGATATTGATTTGATTTAAGTTGCATTAGAAATAAGACTTCAATATATACAACTTCATCCTATATACTTATTCCCAAATTCGAACGTTTTAGACCTCCAAACTGTGCTCCAAGTTAACCCATTGCACAGAGGGCGGTCGACCGGGCCGGTCGACTGACGTGCACAGAACCGTGCACGTCTGGCAGTTCTGTGGGCGGTCGACCGGGCCGGTCGACCGGAACTGAGAGCAGTGCTCTCTGTTCTTCTGGGTCGACCGGGCCGGTCGACCGGAGGCTCCAACGGTCGGATTTTTGACCGTTGGCGGTCGACCGGGCGGTCGACCGGCCGGCCTGTCAGAACCCCAACGGCTAGTTTTTGACAGCCTATATATTTGGGGGTTTGTGGACTGTTTTTTACGAGATTTGGAGAAGTTTTTAGAGCCAGTTTTTCCTACTCTTTTCAGAAGTTTTTCTCCACAAAATAGAGAGCAAATATTTCCTATCTAAAGGAAAGTTTTACCAAGAGTGTTAAAAGAGAATTTCTTGAGTTTTCCTCCACCATCTCTTTCCTAGTTTTTCTCACACAAACACTTGAGCATCCATTGACTATTCATTCTATAGGAATGTTGTAGTGAGAGCTTTTATTGGTGATCAAAGTGTTTAGATCACCAAGAGATCTTTTCTTGTACCTTTGAGGAGGCGGACGTGTGTGTCCGCGTTATTTTGAGTTCGGTGCGGACTCGGTTGTTTCGAGGTGCGGCCTCGGCGAGCTAGTGAGCTTGTGTGTGTACGGGACTAGGGAGTCCGAGGGCTTGTAGGTGTTGCGGCACCGAGGAGAGATCCATTAGGATCTTGCATAGTGGAAATCCTTCGTGTGTCGAAGGCGGGAATGTAGAGCAAGTGTGCTCGAACCTCGAAACATACCCTTGTGTTTGCGATTGCTCACTCTCTCTCTCCTCTCTCTTTGTCTCTTTTATATCTTGCATGCTTTATTGTCTATCTTTATATGCTTGATATATTCCCTGTGCTCATATTGTATACTTGCTTGGGTTTGTTTGCTAACACTTGTATTCAACCAAGAGAGCCAACGCGGCACCTCAACCCATTCAAGGGGAATCTAGAGGAGTTTGTCCAGAGCCCTTCACGGGAAATTCGACAACACTCTTGTGTTATACATAGTGTTTAGTGTAAAAGTTTTAATTAGGTCATATTTGCTTTTAGCTTCCGCATTATTTGCATCATTGGGCATTAAGTGACCATTAGATTAGCCATCACCTATTCACCCCCCCTCTAGGTGAACCTTCAAAAGTATGATGTTGAGTTACAAATGATGATTTGTCACACCTTACGTTAGGTCATATAGAATAAATCCTGGACTTCTGAGTCATGTTTTACTGCTAGTTATCCACCATAGAACTTGTTCCTTTTTGCCCAACTCCTACATATGTATTTTTTTTAAGGTAGTTAAAGAATATTTTGAATACAGAAACTATGGACACTCTCAGGAGGCGTTGTGTGTCCTAAGATTTGAAGGCTTATGTAGTTAAGATCTTTTAGATTAGAAATTCAGAGACCAATATAATCGCTTGTTGATATAAGTTTGGATACTGCCATACGAGAGACTGTCTATAAGTTGGACCGGGAATTTAGACTCTACAGGGTGACATAATAGGAGAGATGGTGTTCTCACCACTGTATTGTCCTGTTATCAGTAGGTTCCATGGGTGGATTTATGAATCAAAAATATAAGTGTCTCACATCAGGTGTGTTGGGGATGAGAACTCAAATTTTGACTTTATTCGGGGTACCGATATGAGAATGTTCGGTAGGGTGTATCTGAATTTATTCTCACAAAATTAGAAGTTGAATATCACATTGTGTCAAGTACCGCTTCAATGGGCTTTCAATCAATGATCAATAAAGTAAAGGTTTATTGAAAATAGAAGGATCTATTACGTAAGGTCTTGAATTCAGCAGGCCATCTAGGTTATGCCTTAATAACATGTTATTTAGGAAAAACCTCGTTGTAAACGAACGCTAATGCATTTTATGTCTACATTTCTAGAGTATAAATTATTACGTGTACCACTAGAGATTTTCTGAGTATTTTGAATTTTCTCAGTATCTTGTGATGACAACTTATAGACTTGCAGTTCACTTTAAGAAGTAGATCTTTATGAATGTTACCCCGTGTGTGGAAGTAAAAGACATCAAGAATATATTGGTCGGGTCATGATTAAGCTTGAGATAGCTTGACTCGCCACTAATTAGCGAAATGTGAGAGTCTCGGTATTCCCTGCGAAATGTTTAATTGTTGAATCCTAATCCTTCAAAGTTTTAGTACACTGATTATTTGATCTAGGAATTAGCAACCCGAAGTTGACTAGTTTTCTATTGCACGAACTATAATTTTCTTGTGAAACGAAACTTTGTAAAATACTTTATTTTATTTTACCCAACTTAGTTCTGGAGTGTGACAGAACTGAGATCAGCTCGACCACCTAAAAATTCGAGTGTGTAAGGGTACTCGTAAGGTAACGCCAATATTCTTGACTTTGGACATATTCGTATCAATAGATTAAAATTATGTAGTAAAACTGATGTTATCCTGTTGTGAGGACAAATCGTCCCCAGTAGTCTACCTTATAATTCTGTGGATCTCTCAGCCTCAAGATGTGCCTTGTAGCTTTTAAGTGGTTCATCAGTTTTGATTTCTGATGTTAATCTCACTTGTCAACTTTCAACCAATAAGTATTTACCTGAAGGCAATGGAATAAGGTCCCCATTACCAACATTACAATGCATCTTAATTATCTTACATGACACTGAATTAGTTTAAATCTAATAAGGTTTCTTAATGAAATTAAGCTTCATGCTAGAATAAACAGAAGATAAAGAACGAGTTAGTTGTACTAATTGTAGTAGCTCACTAATTGAAGATTATATCGTAAGCTTGGAAATCAGGAGTTGAACCCCCCAGATAGGTTCTACGGTTTATATTCCTAAATTGAATCGAATAATGAACTCGGTGATTGTCTATAAATCCGTAACGGACTTACCAAGACCAAAGAATCGATTAATTCTTGATAAGTTAAGAATTTAATGTAGAACTTGATAGTTGATTAATAACTTGAGAATTTAACTTAAACTAGTGAGTATTATACTCTTTTATCATAAGTAACAATTTTGATGAAATGAAATTTGGATATTACTTAAATGTACCTTATTAGACTATCTATAATTAATAGTCATGCAAAATCTAAGGACATGGATTGGTAGTTCAGTCAACTCCATTAACCAAATACCTGATATACGAATAACAATCATAACTAGTCAACAGAACTAATCATTTGACCTAGGATGGACATTGAGAATGTAATTAATTGTTTGATGTATCGTTGAATGAATGATAAATGTAAATGGTATGTATGTCTGGATGCGTGTATATAATGAATAGTTACACAAACTTGATCGTGTGCTGCATATCAATCACATGTTGGTGATTGGAAAGAAATACATCACAACGCTACTGACATTGTATATATTGCCTTGTTAACTGATGAGTATGTGATATTGTATGTGCATATCGTACTATTTTTTTTTATGCATAGGAGGAAGGGGCCGGGCGGGAGCCGGTGGGAGGGGAAGACGGTGTTATTGCATTATATACATATATCCGGAGGAAGAGACCCGTATTGCACGGGCGGAGTGCGAAAACGGTGCTATATCTATATATCCGGAGGAAGGGACCCGTATTGCACGGGCGGAGTGCGAAGACGGTGCTATATATCATATTGGGAGGAAGGGACCCGTATTGCACGGGCGGAGTGCGAAGACGGTGCTATGATATACATATATTTGCATCTCTATAAATGATTGAGAATGAATGGCTATGTGTGATACATATGTGTGTGTGACACTAGGGGTATGTTGGACCGTATATGATAATGAAAACATCAGAATACAGATTTAGCTGATTGAAATGAAATACTGTAAATTGTGTAAAAGTGTACAGGTTAATTCATGCATTACTTGGAGTGTGATGCGATATTGTATTATGAGAAGTATGATATGATTATATGTTATACAAGTATGTTTTGTGATGCATGTGTTATCTGAACGCATGCACTATATATAAGATGGTGTGTGTGTGTGATTGGCGCGTCCGTGCTTGATATCTGAAATACGTATGTGATACATACTATGAATACTTAAGAAAATTTTGATGATAAACTAAAATCGCCGAGTTATTATTTTACAGAGCTTATAGACCTGTAGCGTGTGGCATAGAGTACAGAGGAATGTCATAAGAAATGTAGGACCAAAAAAGTCGGGCCGTCCCCGAAGATTTGGAGCCCAATTGTTCATCATATGTTATTGATTCTCTATTTCTCTTATTCATCCAGATTTGCTCTATTACTCGAAGAATCATGCTTATTATTGATTTTATTCATCGTCCTCTGATTTTCTTCTTTATCTCCTCACTGAGCTGTTGAGCTCCCCCCCCCCCCCCCCCACAGATTATTATTTTTTTTCAGGTCATGGTGAGGCGAAGACTTAATGTAAGCTTTCAAGCGCCTTGTTGGAAATCCTCTTATAGTTGTACTTGGTGTGATTGTAAATTAGTTCTCATTGTATATGTTCATTATCCCATTTGACGTGTACTTATAGCAAGTGTTGGTGTTGAATAGATGGATAGTCTGAATCCATGTATTGTATGGAGACATGAGTTGGGTTATAAGCATGATGAGTTAGAGTTGTAGATGGTTGGGCATTATTATGTGGATGCCGAGAGGGTTGCTCTCGAGCACTTAACTATTGAGTTTTCATATAAAGAGGCCGTGTGAGCCGAATTATACTGTGATTGCGTGGGCAATTGTTGGGTTGGTTTATATGCTTGGATTGAAGATAAGTAGGCTGATGTTGGCCGAAATTATTGTGATATGAAATGTTTTTTGGACATTTAGTATTTACAAAGGAGGTGCTGCTAAAATTTTCAGGAATATTGGAGATGAGTATAATAATTTGTTAATCAATAGAGTTGTTTATGTAAATTGAGAGTATTAGAAATCTGGGACCGTTACAATGTTGGGTTATAAAGAGATATCATGTCCAGAAAATTAGTGCAGCAGAGATGCGCATGCTTCGTTGGATGTATGGTAACACGAGGAGAGATAAGGTGAGAAATGAGGATATTCGTACTAAGATGGCGTAGCCTCTATAGAAGAGAAGATGAGAGAAACCGCCTACGATGATTTGGTCATGCGCGACGTAGACGTACAGATGCGCCAGTCCAACGAGTAGAGCGTATCAAATTAGGGCAAGTTAAAAGAGCGCAGGGGAGACCGAAGAAAACATAAATGGAGGTAATATGACAAGATATAGAGACTAAAGTTCTTAGTGAAAGCATATTGCTCGATAGGAGTGAGTGGAGAAAGCTGATCCATGTGCTCGATCCGGCGTAATTCTCTTTTGGTTCATGTAGCCTACCCCAAATACTTGGGACAAATGGCTTAGTTGTTGTTGTTGTTGAAAGAAAGTCTAACCTCTGTCACCACATAATCTATCAACGGCTCAAACTAGCTGGTGTCTTCTTAGTGATAAGATCTGGAATCTGATCGAGCTAATAACCAACAGATAACTTTGCACCTATTTTTGCAACAAGAAACCCAGTTGCTTTGAAGCAAGAGCTGACGATCTTGATACCCTAGGGTTCATTTCAATAACCATAACCTCTCCATATCAGGATTCACTGCAAACTGCACGCTATACCCACCACATTCTACCCCCTAATAATAGCAATCAAATATTCCCACAATCACTGGTATTTCCTTAGTCTGTTAGGGTCTGAGCAGGAGCCACTGTAATAGACTCCCCTGCATGCACTCCCATTGAATCAATATTCTCAATTGAACAAATGACGACCGCATTGTCAGCGATCCCTCATCACTCCAAGCTCGTATTCTTTCCATCCAAGCAGCAATTTTTCTACCAGTATTTGACAAGTTAAACCCACCACCATTAAGTTTAACAATTTATAAACAATGGAAATATATAGCACTTTTTGTATTAAACTTGACTCTGTAGCTTATACTGTTTCCAAAGGCCAACTTGATTCTCATCCAAATAAGTTTAGGCATTTGACCAATCAATTAGTTCCAAAAAATGTATATATTGATGGGAAAAATCACCTGAGAAGTTAAGCTAGCAGCGATTCCTTTCTGGCATCAGCCTTATATGCAAGCTTTCAAGCACATTGAACCTCTTGAGAAGAGACACACATCAGAAACCAAAAAAATGAAGCAGCTTCCCCTAACAGTTAGATAGCTCATGACAAATCATAAAAAATAACATGTACAGAACACTGATTTCGAAACAGGAAGGAAAATAAAACCCAATTAATTGGGAGATTTATGCTAATACTGAAACGTTCTGGATATAAGGTAATGGGGGATAAATCAGTAAAGTTAAAACACAAAATACATGCTCTCTCCTGCTTCAGATTACAAAAAAAGCAAATAATTGAACAAAACCATCATAAGATAGGCAGTAAGCTTATAAAAATGAGTGGATAAGTAGAGAGAGAGAGAGCATCCTTCCACAAATAACACCTATAAAATTAAACAGCAGAAGACGATTTCTGCAAGTTCAGTTGCTCCTCATCTGAGACATGAAAGAAGTCCTGCAGAGCTGACATCTTAATGGTGTTGTGCTTCAGACTCCTAATAGCCTCTACACTCGCTAGCACCCCGGCAACCGTTGTTATAATAGGTATTTTATAACTCAGAGCCATCCTTCTTAATTTTCTGCCGTCATCTGAATCCAAAGCATCACCAGAACTAGTTATCACCATTAACTGTATCTCGCCATTTGATACCATATCCCCTGCATGGGGCCGCCCTTCATGCAGCTTTAGGACCCGCTCAACCGGTATACCCTCCAGTTCAAGAACTCTTGCTGTCCCAGAAGTTGCAACAATTCTGAAGCCCAATTCTTGAAACCCACGCGCAATTGAAGCAAGATGTGGTTTTGTGAGGTCATTTAGGCTCAGAAACACCGTGCCACTAACAGGAAGCTTTTGCCCAGCAGCAATCTGTGCCTTGGCAAAAGCAACAGGGAACTCAACGTCAATCCCCATTACCTCTCCAGTGCTACGCATCTCTGGCCCCAGAAGAACGTCACACCCTTGAAATTTCTCAAAGGGGAAGACAGCCTCCTTCACAGAAATGTGCCTTGGGATCACCTCATTTGTGAAACCAATATCATATAAGCTTTTTCCTGACATAACAAGGGATGCATATTTTGCCAAGGGGTGGCCGATAGCTTTTGAAACAAAAGGCACAGTTCGTGAAGCACGAGGATTTGCTTCAAGAAGGTAAACATCACCCGAAATTGTGATTGCATACTGGCAGTTCATAAGCCCGCAAACTTTGAGTCTCTTGGCTAGCTTCAAGGTCCATGACCGGATCGTATCCAAGCTTTTAGCTGATACAGTTTTTGTGGGAAGTGAACAAGCAGAGTCACCTGAATGCACCCCCGCTTGCTCTATGTGCTCCATGATCCCCCCAATAACCACATTTCCGTATGAGTCAGCCAAGGCATCAACATCAATCTCAATAGCATCAGAAAGGTACTTATCTATCAAGACAGGGCGCTCAGGATCTACTTCAACAGCATTTTCAAGGTATGAGACAAGTTTGTCATCAGTGTAAACTATCTCCATTGCTCGTCCACCCAAAACATAAGATGGTCGCACTACCACAGGGTAGCCAATGCTTGCAGCAATTGATTTAGCATCAGATTCACTCTTTGCTATTCCCCCTTTGGGTTGCTCAATCTCAAGCTCATTCAGGATTGCATTGAATCTCTCTCTGTCCTCTGCAGCATCAATAGAATCGGGTGATGTTCCCCACACTTTTACATGCCCTGTTCCACTGGCAGACACCAACTTTTGTTCCTCTAGATACCGTTGTATCGGAAGTGCAAGCTTAAGAGGAGTTTGTCCGCCAAACTGCACTATTATACCATCAGGTCTCTCCAAGTTGATGACATTTGTGACATCCTCAATGGTCAACGGTTCAAAGTACAAACGATCACTGGTGTCATAGTCCGTAGATACTGTCTCGGGATTTGAGTTCATCATGATCGTTTCATATCCATCCTGAAACAAATAAATAAATAGAGAATAATCAGAAAAAGAATAAAAGGACACATGTTGAAAAGCAAGTAACGAAGGATATCCAATGAAGGAAAGGTAACTTCATACAGTACTTTGGTGATCTGATAAAACATTAAAAAAAAAAAAAGTAATTCTTGTGAGAGGAATAAAAGATGCAGCTTAAAAAGTAATGAGTAAGGAAAGACGCATGAAAGGAGCAGAAAATAAGAACTCGGCTCACACTGGGAAAACTTCCTAATATCATGAGAAAAGCAAACAGACATTTTGCAGTGTACTGTGAGAATCCCTCATACATCAAATACTATGTAATGAATCCAGATGGGAGAACATGCACATGTTTGTGTGTGAGAGAGAGAGAGGGAGGGAGGAGAATCTGTTGTGAGAATCTGTTGTATCTACTGAATATTATGTGAGGAATCCAAATAGGAGAGCATGCGCATCTGTGTGCACCGTTCAAGAGAGAGCTGGAAACCAAACAAACCTGCCGAAGGGCAAAAGAAGTATGACAGCAGCAGTAGTCAAATTCTATTCCCTGCCCGATTCGATTAGGTCCACCACCCAAGATTAGCACCTTTTTCCTTTGAGTGGGAGCCGATTCACATTCAAAATCATAGGATGAGTACATATATGGAGTGTTTGCCTCAAACTCTGCAGCACAGGTATCCACCCTCTTATATGCTGGGATCACACCTAGTGACAAGCGTTTGGATCGTACATCTTCTTCCGACGAAGAAGTAGCATAAGCAATTTGTTTATCACTAAATCCCCTTCTCTTCACTTCGTACAGATCTTCCTTTGTCAGCTGGTCTAGATTCCTTGCCATCAGAAACTGTTCCACATCTACCAGCTCTTTCAGTTCAAAAAGGAACCATTTGTCAATGTAACTCAGCTCTTGGATTTCTTCCACTTTCATTCCTTTCTTCATAGCTGCATATATGGCATGAATGCGGTCTGGATTAGGAGTTCTTAGACTGTACTTCAACTTCTCCCACTCCAATCAAGTTCCTTAATGGGTGCACAGCCCCATCCAGCATAACCACATTCCAGAGATCGAACAGCTTTTTGGAAGATTCTTGGAAAGTTCTTCCCAGGGCCATTGATTCGCCAACAGATTTCATCTGAGTAGTTAATGTTGGTTCCGAACCAGGGAATTTTTCAAAAGCAAATCGTGGAATCTGCAATGGATGAAAAAAAAAATGTGAATTAACTATATAAACTATTATTATCTAAGACAAACAAGGATGTCAATTGACCAATAATATCAGGCAATAAAAAGATGCCAACAATTGTATTTCCAGTCAGTGTTGCCCCAGATTCCAGTCAACAGGAAACCACTGAGCAATATTTCCAGATGAAGGTGCAGGGGAAGGTAGTGGTGTTTTTTCCTGCTTTTTTGTTTTAATTTTAATTTTGCATGTGAGTGTATGCGCATGATTAGGCGGGTGAGAGTGGGGAGTTATAAAATAGTAATAATAACAAAAGTTTGCCAGCCAGAAAAGCGAGTCTGAATAATGCAGAGTTTATGGGGAAAAAATTTGTTTGGTTTTCCATTTTCCATCCCCATGCAACAAAATTAGAGATCATCATTCAGTAGCCCATTACAGTTCTCTATAGACTAGAGAGAACCCTTGATGATAGAATATTTGCAATCCAGCTGAAAGCAAACATGATTACATGGTGAGAGATTGATGTGAGGGTTGGTTCCTTCTGCCCCTTCAACAGGAGGAATAGTTAGATGCACTCAATTAACAAACTTATCAAAATTTTGAGAGAAACATAATCACGCTTTAGAATAGTCATAATATATGTGAAATTCTTTGAACCAGGCTGAAAACCAGCAAGAATGATCATATAGTTCCATCCAAATGTAAATCAATAATCAATTTTGATCACAAAAAAGAGTCATAGTATGTCAAATCTTCATATTTCATGTTTCACAAAAGATTATAACTGCTCTGCCATGAAAAAATGACATCTAAATTCTTCAGTGCTCACCATTCGAGTTTCACCCTGAATTGTCCGCTACAAATGTAATAGTCCTTGCCAGTGGCAAGCATGATACATTTGTCTAAAAATTTGCATGAACAATCTAAAGGGTATCTCAAGTCAAATTTCTAAATCAAGGACTTTCAACCTACTAAACTACCATGCATTGACCCATTCTTCATAGTAGTTCAGTTGTAACTGTTAATCAATTGACACTGGAAATGTGTTTTGATTAAGTCCAGTTCTTCTGACCAAATGATATATAATAATGGAAAAAAGTCTCACCTTAGTCACCACATAATCTATCGACGGCTCAAAACTAGCTGGTGTCTTCTTGTGATATCATTTGGAATCTGATCGAGGGTATAACCAACAGATAACTTTGCAGCTATTTTTGCAATAGGAAACCCAGTTGCCTTTGAAGCAAGAGCCGACGATCTTGATACCCTAGGGTTCATTTCAATAATCATAACCTCTCCATCCTCAGGATTCACTGCAAACTGCACATTAGAGCCACCACATTCCACCCCAATCTCCCTAATAATAGCATTGAATAGTCCCTCAACCTCTGGTATTCCTTATCTGTTAGGGTCTGAGCCGGAGCCACTGTAATAGAGTCCCCTGTATGCACTCCCATAGGGTCGATATTCTCAATTGAACAAATGATGACCGCATTGTCAGCGAGATCCCTCATCACTTCAAGCTCGTATTCTTTCCACCCAAGAAGCGATTTTTCTACCAGTACCTGACAGGTTAATCACAACCAATAACTCAAACATTTTATAAACAATGGAAATGTATAGTACTTTTTGTATTAAATAAACTTGACCCTTTATAAATTATAGTCCTCCCACAAGACCAACTTGATTCTTATTAAAATGAGTTTATGCAATTGACCAATTAATTAACTAAAAAATGATATTTTGATGGGAAAATTCACCTGAGAAGTTAAGCTAGCAGCAAGTCCTTTCTGGCAAATCTCCTCAAACTCCACCTTATTGTAAGCAATCCCCCCGCCTGTCCCGCCAAGGGTAAAGGCAGGCCGGATGATCAACGGAAACCCACCAATCTCATCGGCAATCGCCAGGCACTCCTCCATGGTATTCCCAACCCCCGACGGCGGTGTCTTGAGGCCGATGGCCTCCATGGCCTTCTTGAAGAGGTCGCGGTCCTCGGCCCTCTTGATGGCGTCGAGCTTGGCCCCGATGAGCTCGACATTATACTTGTGGAGGGCCCCGGACTCAGAGAGGGCGACGGCGAGGTTGAGGGCGGTCTGGCCACCCATGGTGGGAGGAGGGCGTCGGGGCGCTCGGCGGCGATGATGTCCTCGAGGAGGTCGGGGGTCATGGGGCCCACGTAGGTGCGGTGGGCGAGGTTGGGGTCGGTCATGATGGTGGCCGGGTTCGAGTTGACGAGGACCACCTCGTAGCCCTCGTCGCGGAGGGCCTTCACGGCCTGGGTCCCCGAGTAGTCGAACTCGCACGCCTGGCCGATCACGATGGGGCCCGCGCCCAGGATCATGATCTTCTTGATGTCGGTGCGCTTGCCGCCGCCGGCGCCGGTTACGGGGGTTTGATTGGGGAAGGCGGCGCGGATGAGGGAGCGAGCGGGGGAGGAGGAGAGGGAGAGGGAGAGACGTTGAGAGAAGGGGAGGGAAGGGGGCGGTGACCGGATCGCGGGGGAGGGTGGGAGGTGGAGGAGGTGACGAGAGGGGCGGCGACGGTGATGATAGGATCCCAAGCTCAGTGAGCAGGAGCAGCAACAACGAGAAGAAGAAGCCATCGAATCCTCCCTCAGCTACCAGAGCCTCCGCCAACAAAGGAGAGGAGTGAAGAAGCTAGGGTTTTATTGACAACTTAAATTATTAGAGAGGAGAATGAGATGGATAGAGACAGATTAGGGTTTTTTTTTTTTTTTTTTTTTGAAAAAAAGGAAAATATTTTGGGTAATTCTACTCACTCGTCTTCTTTACCGTCTATACTCGTTC
Source organism: Agave tequilana (assembly GCA_038442645.1). NCBI lineage: Eukaryota > Viridiplantae > Streptophyta > Magnoliopsida > Asparagales > Asparagaceae > Agave > Agave tequilana. The sequence goes on along the minus strand of JAVJIF010000870.1, from coordinate 97,191 downwards.
TTAAAATGATTTTCAAAATTACAAATTTAATTATAAATAAAAAGTCTGTCATATTCTCTATTTTAAACCGTCTCATTTTCTTTTGCATTTTTCTTTACTTCAACTACTATTACATTCACTTTTAAAATAAATCACATTGTACCTAGAAATATTTCTATAAAATATAAGTAAATTCTTAGAGCTAGTTTATCTCTTCATCTCCAATAGCAAAGAAGTCGTATAATAAAAAACAACAACTAAGCCATTTGTCCCAAGTATTTGGGGTAGGCTATATGGACCAAAGAGAATTACGTCGGATCGGGTACATGGATCAGCTTTCTCCACTCATTCCTATCGAGCAATATGTCTTCACTAAGACCTTTAGCCTCTATATCTTGTCGTATTATCTCGATTCATGTTTTCTTCGGTCTCCCCTGCGCTCTTTTAATTTGCCCTAATTTGATATGCTCTACTCGCCGACTGGTGGATCTGTAGCTCTACATCGCACATGTCAAACCATCGTTAGCAGTTTTCTCTCATCTTCTCTTCTATAGAGACTACGCCTATCTTAGTACGAATATCCTCATTTCTCACCTTATCTCTCCTCGTGTTACCACACATTTAACGAAGTTTGTGCATCTCTGCTACACTCATCTTCTGAGCATGATATCTCTTTATAGCCAAACATTCTGTGTCATATAACAAAACTGGCCTAATAGCAGTCCGATAAAACTTTTCCTTCAACCAGAAGAAGTCGTATAATGCTTTTCCAAACTAAGGACTCTCAGAAGTTGGGCTTCACCGTCGTTTAAGCCATGGCCATGGCTAGCTAAAGGATTTTCAAATGACTCAAACCTCTACAGAATAGCAGAGTTTGCCCGAGGTTCCTTCCTGACCTGAACATATTTGAAGTAGAAAGATCGCTAGTTTGCTCACATTTTGATGGAATGTGATATAAAAACTAAAAGACATGCTCACCGAAAATTCTGGTGGCTTGTATATTTATGATGGAGCACCATAAGAAGTGTTGCTCGACCTGCGTGTGTCACGGGCGAATTCTTTTGACTACGAACCACTCGAACCCGTGCGGCACTTAACTCGCTCTCTCTCGTTAGAAGCGAAGCTAAGTCAGCCTTAACACTCACTCACTCAAGAGAGAACACTTGGGGAAGAAGAGGAAGCTTGTATTGATTACTCTTGCTTTCCTTAATGATTACAAATGAGCACCCTTGGCCCCTATTTATAGCCAAGGCCTTGTACACGAATTCTCTAGAATTTGGAGGCTTCTAGAATATCTAGAACCTTCCTTATATTCATCCCTAAATATCTTGTTTCTAGAATCCTCTAGGAATCTCCTATGGAATATTCCTCTAATGGAATCTTCTAGAGAATATCCCCTTTACATAGTATTTACAATATTATCCAAGAAGACTCTAGAATCTCTCACCACATGAAATGAGCCCAAATGAGCCCAAGGTGAGCCCAAGTGGACCAAGATGGAGCGGTTCGTGACATTCTCCCCCACCTATCCGAGCGATGCCCTCATCGCTGAGTTTTCTCCCGATGGAACTTCTCGATCAAGTCCTCGAACTGCCAAAGAGCTCGTGCCGGTTCCCAACTGCTCTCGCTATCTGGCAATCCCTTCCACTTCACGAAGTATTCCAACCTTGGGTGGTTGTTTGCTTCACGAACCGTCCTGTCCGCTATGATCTCCTCTGCTTCCTTGTCGAACTCCATGCGAATTCCTGCTGGTGCTCGACCGGATTTCCCACGATCTGGATCTTCCACGTCCTTATGGTAAGGCTTTAACATGCTCACATGAAAGACCGGATGATACTTCACTGTTGGGGGAAGTTGTACCCTATAGGCTACGTTCCCCACTCTTTTCTCAATAGGAAATGGGCCTTCATACTTCCTAATCAGGCTCTTGTGTAGTCCCTTGTGTCGATCCAAAGTAGAAAGCTTGACAAGGACTAGGTCACCAACCTGATACTCAACGTGTCTTCTCTTCTTATCAGCCCATTTCTTCATTCTCTTGGCCGCCTTGTTCAGACACGAACGCGCCAGCTCGTTCTGCTCTTGCCATCCCTTAGCACATTTGTAGGCAGCCGGGCTATTTCCCTTATAGCCCTTAGCAATGGAGTTAGGAGTGAGCGGTTGTTGTCCAGTGACGATCTCGAATGGACTCTTCCCGGTAGACTCACTCCTCTGTAGGTTGTAGGAGAATTGGGCTATGTCCAGAAGCTTCGCCCAATCCTGCTGGTTGGCACTCACATAGTGCCTCAGGTAGACCTCCAACAAGCCATTCACCCGCTTTGTCTGGCCATCCGTCTGAGGGTGAAAGCTAGTGGAGAAGTTCAAGTCCGACCCCATGAGCTTGAAGAGCTCCGTCCAGAACCTGCCTGTGAAGCGGCCATCTCGATCACTCACGATCGTCTTAGGCAAACCCCAATACTTCACCACATGCTTCAGGAATAGTGGGGCTGCTACCTCGGCTGGACACTTGGCTGGGGCTGGAATGAAGATGCCATACTTTGAGAACCGGTCGACCACCACCATAATAATATTGCACCCCTCGGACTTGGGTAAGCCCATGATGAAGTCCATGGAGATGCTTTCCCAAGGTCGCTCTGGAATCGGTAGTGGTTCCAGCAATCCGGCCGGTACCCTTTGCTCTGTTTTGTCTTGTTGGCACACAAGACAAGTCTTCACATAGGCCTCAACATCATCCCTCATGCGAGGCCAATAATAATTTTCTTCTGTGAGAGCTAAAGTACGGTGCACACCTGGATGTCCTGCCCACTGGGAGTCATGACACTCCTTGAGAAGCTCCCTCCTCAGGTTCCTAAACAGCGGCACGTACAACCGCCTCCCCTTTGTATAAAGCAGATCTCCTTCTAGCCAGAACCTCCGAGTCTTACCCTCCTTAGCATATTCCATCATGTTCTTGGCTGTAGGGTCCTGAGCCAAGCCTTCTTTGATGCGGTCAAGTAAGGGACTCTAAGGATGACTTAGCATAGAGGCAAACTCAGCCTTTCGACTTAGTGCATCTGCTACTAAATTGATTCTTCCCAGTTTGTACTCGAACACATAGTCGAACTCGGCTAGGAAGTCTTGCCATCGCGCCTGCTTGGGAGACAACTTCTTTTGGGTCTGGAAGTAGCTGGTGGCCACATTATCCGTCTTCACCACGAACCTCGAACCAAGTAGGTAGTGTCTCCATACTCGAAGGCAGTGAACCACAGCTGTCATCTCCTTCTCCTATACGGCATACTGCCTCTCGGTATCGTTGAGCTTCCGACTCTCATAGGCTACAGGGTGTCCTTCCTACATCAACACCCCTCCAATCGCGAAATCACTCGCGTCGGTGTGCACTTCATATGGCTTGCTGAAGTCGGGTAGTGCGAGAACTGGTTCCTCCGTCACAGCTCTCTTCAAAGCCTCGAACGCCCCCTGGCACTTCGAACTCCAATCCCAAGCCCGATTCTTCTTCAGCAAGTCAGTAAGTGGAGCAGCCATCGCCGAATAGCTCTTGATGAACCTCCGATAGTAGTTTACCAAGCCAAGGAAAGATCGCAGCTCTGTCACCTTGGTGGGAGGTTCCCACTCTAATATGGCCTGGATCTTGGCTTGATCCATCCGAATCTTTTCTCTTCCAATGGTGTGGCCGAGGAACATCACCTCCTCTTGTGCGAACGAGCACTTCTCCCTTTTCACGTAAAGCTCGTTGCTTCTGAGGGCCTGGAACACCTGCCTCAAGTGCTCCACATGCTCGTCCATGGTCTGGCTATAAACCACAATATCGTCCAGGTAGACCACCACAAAATGGTCCAAGAAGGGCTCCAACACCTTATTCATCAGAGTGCAGAATGTGGCTGGTGCGTTGGTGAGACCGAATGGCATAACTAGAAACTCATACGATCCGTACTTGGTCACGCACGCGGTCTTCGATTCATCTTCTTCTGCAATCCACACTTGATAATACCCCGAGCGTAAGTCAAGCTTGGTAAAGTATCTTGCTTGACCCAACCTGTCGAACAAGTCCGCTATCAGAGGAATAGGGTACTTGTTTTTCACCATGATCTTGTTTAGCGCTCGGTAGTCGATGCAAAGCCGCAACGAACCATCGTGCTTCTTCTGGAAGAGCACTGGTGCACCATAGTGAGCCTTCGACGGACGAATATATCCGGCATCTAACAACTCCTTCAGCTGCTTTCGAAGTTCTTCCAGTTCTGGTGGCGCCATGCGATAAGGACCCATGGCCGGGGGTCGAGTTCCGGACTCGAGCTCGATTTTGTGGTCCACCTCTCTCCTAGGTGGAAGCTTGCTTGGCAGCCTGGTGGGCATGATGTCCTTGTAGGCTTCCAAGACGCCTCGGATCTCCTTGGGCACGTCCTCTCCTTCCTTTGAGCCTTCCTCCACCTTAATTGTAGCAAGAAAGGCCGGCTCATGACGTCGGACTCCCTTGGATATCTGTAATGCCAAGAGCATTTTGGATGATACACTCTCCCGCTTGATCTGAACTGTGCACGCCTTCCCCTCAAGGATGCACATGGTGTTGGTGTAGGGAACCAACACGGCCTTCACTTTGTCCAGAAACTCTAAGCCAAGCACCACATCGAAGTCGTCCATGGTTACGACTGTCAGGTTCTCCTGGCCATGCCACTCCCCTATGCTCACATCCACCTTGTGAGCTATGCCATCGATAGGAGTGGGACTAGAGTTGACGGCCTTAATGGTGCCTCCTCCCTTAGAGATCTGAAGACCCAACTTGCTTGCAACATCACTTGAAATAAGAAGATGAGAAGCTCCAGTATCTAAAAGGGCCTTGAAGGTCTTACCGGAAATGGTTGTCTCAACGAACATTGCCCCTCGAGGCCTTTCATCTACCTTTGCCTTGATCGCATTGAGGAGACGAAGTGAGTGGAGTCTAGTCTCCTCCGGTTGCTTTTCTTCTTCTCTTTGGACAAGAGCAGCGAGATTAGCCCTCTTAGGACAGTCCATGGCTTTGTGGGGATCTCCGCAAAAGTAGCATGCTAACTTCTTCGGACGATCGCTTCCTCCATTGGCGTTGCCGCGGAACTTTCCCTTCTCAAATGCTGGCTTAGGTGGGAACTCCTTAGATGGTTTCTCCTTTTCTCCCCCACCTTTAGCAGGCTTGCCCCTCTTGTCTTTTGGTTTGGATGAATCTCCCATCTTCTTGAACTCGATAAGAGACTCGGCTACTTGCATGGCTTGGGCAAGGGTTTAGACTCCTCGCCTTTGTAGTTCCATCTTGGCCCATCCAGAGAGGCCATCCATGAACGAGAATAGGGAGTCTTTCTCGCCCATGTCGGGGATCTCCAGCAGTAGTTCTGAAAATTCTTTGACATAATCACGAATGGAACCTTTTTGAGTAAGGCGTCAGAGTTTACCTCGGGCCTCGTCCTCGGCATTCTCCGGATAGAACTGCCGCTTAAGATCCGCCTTGAACTCTTCCCATGTGTTGATGGAACACGTGCCCTTCTTCATATCTTCACATCGCCTCCGCCACCACAACATAGCGATGTCTTCAAGGTAAAGAGGCACAACTTGAATCTTGGATGCATCATCTCGAAATCCGACAGCATTGAAGTAGACTTCCATGCTCCAAAGGAAGTTATCAATCTCCCGAGCATTCCGAGACCCCTTGTAAGGCTTCGGCTTGGGCACATCTTTAGCCATAAGAGGATGCGACACCATACCTCGAGTTGCCAATGCGACATCATGTTGGTCGACCCTTCCCTTGAGTTCGGCCAACTCCTTCAAGAGTACCTCCACGTGATTCCGCAGAACCGCGTTCTCCTCCCTCAGGGAAGCGTCCCCTTGCTGCAACATGTCGACGGTGGAATTCAAGGCCGACCGCATCTCCTCCTGAAGCTCGTCTCCCACAGATTCTAGCTTCTCGATGCGCTCGTCGTAAGCCTCCAGCTTATCCGCCATGGTAAGCTCCATCTTAGCTAACCGTGCCTCCAGCGTCGTCATGACATCTCGGGACTTCTCCCTACGAGGCTTGGGAGCATCCTTTGGATCGACAGCTCCAACTACCTCGGAACGAAGATCGGAGCTCGACATTATCACTCCCGAACCAAGCTCTGATACCAACTGTCACGGGCGAATTCTTTTGACTACGAACCACTCGAACCCGTGCGGCACTTAACTTGCTCTCTCTCGTTAGAAGCGAAGCTAAGTCAGCCTTAACACTCACTCACTCAAGAGAGAACACTTGGGGAAGAAGAGGAAACTTGTATTGATTACTCTTGTTTTCCTTGATGATTACAAATGAGCACCCTTGGCCCCTATTTATAGCCATGGCCTTGTACAAGAATTCTCTAGAATTGGAGGCTTCTAGAATATCTAGAACCTTCCTTATATTCATCCCTAAATATCTTGTTTCTAGAATCCTCTAGGAATCTCCTATGGAATATTCCTCTAATGGAATCTTCTAGAGAATATCCCCTTTACATAGTATTTACAATATTATCCAAGAAGACTCTAGAATCTCTCACCACATGAAATGAGCCCAAATGAGCCCAAGGTGAGCCCAAGTGGACCAAGATGGAGCGGTTCGTGACACGTGCAACGGGTGCTGGCTTGGTCTCCTGATTTGGTCTGAGCACTACTTTGTTCAAATTTCTTATATACTGAAATTTTGTGTTTTACCTCTATCAAAATGAAACTTCCAAGATCACGTGACACCAATTGCAAATTTTGAGGGTAGCATATTAATTACAAACATCACATGACAGTTTGTTGTTATTTTTCAAATAGGTATCACAATGCATTTTCTGCTAATTTCCAATTTATTTGACGTCCTCAATAAAGCCTGATAAAAGCTCCTATAGCAACTAAAAGATCCATCACAAGAGTTACCTTCAATGGAATACGCTGGGGAAGAGACAAATATTTAGAAAAATTAAGAGTTTTGTTTTGGTAGGGTTCATTGAGTAATTTTAGAAGAAATTCTGTGTTTTACCTCTATCAAAAGGAAACTTCTATGATCACGCGACACCAATCAAATTTTGAGGGTAGCATATCAATTACAAACAACACATGACAGTTTGTTGTTATGTTTCAAATAGATTGAGAGAGATTTAGAGAGGGGAAGGAGTGTGTGGCACGGGTACAGCCCCGAGAAGAGAAAACGTGGGCCTAGCTCGAGGAGAGAAGAAAGAAAAAAGAAAAAGAAAAAGAAGAAAAAGGAAAGGAAAGGAAAGGGAAAAAGAAAGGGAAAAGGAAAAAGACAAAGGAAGGAAGGAAAAAGAAGAGAAAAAGGAAAAGAAAATACTAGGGAAAAATATTCGGGCAAAATCCAGTCTCGAAAATATAGAAAAAATATCAAAAACTCCAAAAATAAAATTTTCTAAAATAGAAAGTATCATCTGAGGAACAATATGAAATCAGATTCAAGAAATTCAACCATATTTGCATATTAAAAATCTTGAAATTGATCGGCGATACCAGTCGACACCGGTTTTAGGAAATTTACAAACCAAATCATAAAAATTCTAAAAATTATGAAAAATCTAAAATATTGAAATATAACATTTAAAATTAAAACATGTCAAATCTAACTACCATGAAGGTTAAATCAAGTAAAATCACTGAACGAAAAAGATCGGGTCCCGGATTCGAACTTAGGCTAGCTCTAGGTCCACAAAACACAGTTCCGATATCAAATAATAATAAAAATAATAACAAAAGAAAAATACGAGAAAAATGGGAAAAATATGAGCGAAAATTAGGATACATATCTGAGTACGTATTCTAGGGACGGGGTGTTACAATATCATTTCATGCTTACGTTATTTTGATGATGTACTGTGGAAGGGACTTGAATCAACTCTTATAGGCTATACGCTAACCGCCTCTGAATCAAGATAAACTGTCGCCAACGATAAAGTAAGTAATAAGTCAAAAGAGGTAAGTATACTTTTGTTTTCTTTTTTTCTTCTAATCTCTTAGTTTAAAACATTTTAAAAACCAATACCTATTTCTTTTTATTTCTTTAGATTCTTCCTTTTCTAACATGACTTAGTATTCTTTCATTTTCTTTTATTTCAAAACTAAGAGGAATTATTTAACCGGTTCTAGTAACTTCAAATGAATACTAAAATGCTTTCATCGTAGTCCTTCCTTATGGATCATAACCCGCATAACCACTTGCTATATCGGTAGTATTGAAAAACCTTAGCACTATCTTAATCTTAATTTCTAAACTCTATTTTTTTGTGCAGATTTCGCCTCAATCAAATTTTGGTGTCGTTGCCGGAGAGGGACGATATTTCTTTTTAGTTACTAAAGGTTAATTTTTCTTCTCTTTTTTGTGCGCAGGGGCTGCTTTGAGAAATCTAAAAGTTGTACTGAACATATTGCTACTCTGTGACTCTGCCTAAGAAGGCAGAGCACCAGAGCCCTCCATTTTGTCACAGATTTCTGAGCAAAAGAAGTAAACTACTAATTGGGTTTCTTGTAAGTGTTTCACTGCAAAATACAGCTTCTGCATCTATTAGATTTTCTTATTAATTTATTTTGCACACTGTATTTAACTCAACAGTAACTTGGTTGTTTGTAAATCTTAAAAAACGGTTAGACTTTGCATCTAGGCATTTATTTAATTCGTTAATATTTTCATTACTGTTGAAGAGTGCTGGAGCAAAGGTACGTATGTATACCATGTAGTATAAGAGCATTTTTGAGTAGTTTTATATTTCTTGAAGTGTAATTTTTCTATATACATGCGCACGCACACTAAATTGATTTAAGGGTTTAGCCTATAAACAAGAAAAGATGGGGAAGTCATTATCCTTTCTTAACTCGAAAATCATCTTCTCACTAAATTGAGTAGACTTTGGCCCCAGGGACATCTAGAACTCAATAGGAGATTGATCTCGGAAGGAAGTTGTTAGAGTTTGATTCTGGTCAAATCGGTGTCTAAGATTGGGGACCAAGAGGCAAGATCCTCGAAACCAGTGAATTGGCGTAATTAAAGCCTGTTGTTCTGTACGGATACCTCCCACTAGATTTTACCCTTACCTGGCTGATTAACCTGTGATCAAACCGCTGCAATATACCTCTCTTAGGCAGTAAGCCAGTTAAGAGTCATCTAGGTTTAAGCTCTATTCTAAAATAAGCTAGCTTTTTCTTTTTTTCTATATGTCTGTTTTAATTTGTCTTTTTGTGTGATATGACTAATCACCGTAATTTTTTTCATAATAGTATGAATTCATATTTCACCCCGACCTCTTTTAACTCAGTTATCACCAACCCAGCATTGTATAACTTTAACCAACTAAGTATGTCGGATTAGTTTTATCCGACTCAACACTCCCCAACCTAAATATTATGAAAAAGATTGGAATAATCATCACCTCTCTTAATCGAGTGAATGGCGATACAACGCCCCCGAGTCATATTGTCAACCACCTTATCTACAATTCTTCCGAAATTTTGCTTTATATACTCCTTTTCTAGAAGAAAAGATTGAAGAAAAATTCGAATTAGAAAAGAGTCTAGAAGTCTTGCATTAGTTCGAGCGACAAATTCAAAATCTGATGGACTCACAGTTTCTACAAAATTTTCAAAATCAACTTTCATACTCACCTTTTCAAGAAGAACCAACTGACTTACAAAACATATGGAATACATGATTCAGTCACAAAATGATTTTATCCAGTCTATGATAAGTTAGAAGCATAAATGAGCCAATTGGTCACCACTTATATGAATGAGAAAACTCTCTCTTATCAATATTTGATCAATTCTGATATCTCTAACCCTATTGATCTAACCCAAGAGTCATGTTGTTTTGGAAAGTAAGATTCAATTTCACCACAACATCTTGAACTTGACCAAGACCCAGCATTTGACAATTTGGCAAGTTACCACTTCAAGGAAATCGAACTTAAACATGTATGTGACCCTGATCCCCAATTTTGTGATTAAGTTTCAATTTTTGATCCAGTTTTGACTCCAATATCCTTACTAGATTTGGACCATAATCTCAAGCCAACATTGATTCTCGTACCTATAAATCTTGAACTTGAATCACCGATCTTGCAAAGTCACATTCCATTGTTGGAAAATGAATGTGAACTTCAATTCTTTGATTTGGACCGAACTTTTGAACTAAAATCGACTCTCGAACATAAACATGATTTAAGTCATATTGTCGAGTCAGTGTTGGTTCCTTTACCTTTCACTCTTGAGTCCAAATCAACCGTTTCTACTAATCACATTTGTTTGTGATTCGAAGTTCATGAAGAAATCCATCATTATTTAAACCACGTACAAGTTATGAAAGCCTAATCTTGCTTTGAAATCTTTTTTAAAAAAATGTATAGTGATAAGAATAGGGTCGAATCCACAGAGACTTGTGTCTAAAAATCTAGTTTTTAAAAATCTAATTCTAACTTTTAATCTAGTTTAAGAAGTTCTTTAAAGAAAGGTGTGATGGTTGTTTTGAGAACTCAAGTCTTTAATGCTTAAAAATATGAAAAAAAACAAAAATTAAAGGAATACTAACCTTGTGCGAAGACTAAATAATTAAGATGATGAAAAAAAGAAACTAAGAGATTGGGATGAATAGAAGCGAAAGATGAAACCCGGTGATTTTGTTCCTTATCGTCGCCTTAACGTCTCCCTCCTCCGATCAATGTTAAAATAAAAGAATTAACAAAAGAAAAGAAAAGAAAACATGCATGAGATTATTAATGAATTCATAAAATAATACATGCAATGGAAAGAAGAAAATCGCATCACAAAAATAAAAGAGAGAAGTAGAGAAAGCTTAAACTGAAACGTTGCAAAATCTGTATTGAACAAGATTGATTTTTATTGAAGAATCATTGTTATAAAACTCTTGATCCAAAACTCCCATTATAATACACAACTTTTGTAACACCCCGCTCCCAGAATACGTACTTAGTTGCGTATTCAGATTTTTCGATCGTATTTTTCGAATTACTTCCTGTATTTATTTTGTATTATGAATTATTTCTATGATCGTTTTGTCTTGGATCCGGATTCACGGACTCGGAGTCAGCCCTAGTCTGAACCGAGGACCCGATCCTAGGGTATTACTCGATTTGGTCTTTCTGGTATTTAGATTTGACTGATTTCAGTTTTAAACATCGTTTTCCAATATTTTAGATTTTCTATGATTTTCTGGAATTTTCCTGAATTAAATTGAAAATCTTCAAAACCGGTGTCGACCAGTGCCGCTGACTGATTCCCAAATTTTTAATTTACAAACGGATTGGAATTACGAGAAGTGTCTTTTTACATTATTTCTTAAAATCACATTTCCTATCTAAATACTTTTTCTGAGGATTTTATGAATTTATGAAAATTCCACCGGATTGGGTATCGGCCAGTATCGCTGGTTGATTCCAGGATTTTTAGTTTACAATAGGAATTGAATTTCTGAATTTCGCTTTCACTTTACTTCTTAAAATTATATTTTATTCTTTAATACATTTTCTGGGATTTTTCGGAATTTATCAAAATCCGGCCGACCCGGTGTAGGCCGGTATCGGCGGTTGACTTCCGGATTTTTAATTTGAAAACGGGATTTTATTTCTGAAAACCAATTTCGTATTAGTCCTCAGGATGACGTTTTCTACCTCCGGGTATTTTTGGGGATTTTTCTGGGACAGTCGATTTTTCGCGACCATATTATAATATTATTATTTTTCAAATCTTATCTTTTCTTCTGTTTCTTTCCTTTTCTTTTCTTCCACTGACTTCAGCCCACTCCCCTCCACGTGGGCCACATCCCATCACCACACCCCCTCTCTCATCAATCCCATCCCTCATCATCACCCCCCTTTTTCCTTTTTCTTTTTCTTTTCTTTTTCTTTCTTTCTTTTTCTCTTCTCCTCATTTTTCTTTCTTCTTCTTTTCTCCATGAGAGGCCAGCACCCAACCGGCCACCACCACCTCCGGCCACCTCGACGCCGGCGAGGAGGTACCCCTAACTCCGGTGGCCGCGCCTCCTCACCACCATCACCAACAACCCCACCATTTCCATCCTCCTCAAAAATCATCACCATCTCAACCTTCCTCTTCTTCTTCATCATCTTCAAAATCAACCACCTCCACCACCATCTTCTCCACCCAAACTCCACCCCTACAACACCCAACTCCTCCTCCTCTTCCCATCTCCTCCAATTCCTCCACCACCACAAAACTCTCCCCTTTTTTTCCCCTCTTTACCTTTTGGGGTGGCCGGCGCCACCCCGGGCATGGGCGCCGCCGGCGGCTGGCCGGCGGCCGTGGCCGGCCAGGGGGCCCACCTGGGCCCCCTGTGCGTCTGCTGTGGAGGGGGGCAACAGCCCCCCTCTCTTTTCCTCTGTTGGAGGGGGGCAAAGCCCCCTCCCTTTCTCTGTTGAGGGGGCAACTGCCCCCTCTTCCTCTTTCTCCTCTCCTGGGGAGTGGCCGACGCCACTCCCCCGCCGGTGGCCGGCGCCGCCCGGCGCCGCTGCCTGGCCGGCGGCCAGGCCGAGCCCCCAGAGGGGGGCGCTGTGTGTGAGCAGGAGGGGGCAACAGTCCCCCCTTCTCTCTGTTTCTCTCCCCTGTCTCTTTCTCTCTCTCTCTCTCCTGCCCTCTTCTCTCTCTCTTCTCTCTCTCCTCCCATTACAAGCTCTCTCTTTCTCTCTCTAGATTCTCTCTCTTAGAATCTCTTTCTCTCTCCTGTACTGTCTTTCCTTATCTCCCTGTCTCTCTCTGTTATATTACTGACGCGGATCTCACCCCCGCGTCCCGATAACCCCTTAACGCGGATCTTCGCGTTCTTGGCATCTGTTCAACGCGGCCTTCGCGTTCTTGTATCGACGCAGCGCGGAGTTCAGGCCCGCGTCTGTGTCCCTCTCGTGTCGACACGACGCGGAGATAATACCCGCGTCTGTGTTCTCCTCGTGCCCTGACTTGAACGCGGGTCTCGAACCCCGCGTTCGTGGCATCTTCGCGACGCGACTCCCGCGTCTGTGATTACCGCGTCTGCTATTCCCGCGACGCGACTCCCGCGTCTGCAACCCCCGCGTCTCATAAGCCCGCGTCTCCCCGTGTCTCTTTCTCTCTCTAGGTTTCTCCCCCTTTCTCTCTCTAACTCTTTCTCTCTCCTCTTCACTTTCTCTCTCTCTATATATATATATTATATTTTATGGCGCGTGTGCGAGTTCCCGGGATTTCAGAGTTTCTAGCATTTCTGAAGATTTAGGCGAGTGTCCTCGCTCTCGCCTCCATTTGGGTTTCCCCGCTTTGTCGGGTCGACATGTATTTTACTCTATATTTTCATGTATTTTGTATTGGGCTGAGTCCCTGTATCTGTGTATGGCCGAGTGCCAATGACTGGACATGTATTGCTCTGTGACGAATGCTTGTATTAGGGTAGTTTCATTCTTGTACATATACCATGCCTGTGATGTATTTTACTGCTTTATACTATGCGTGGCCGACCCTTCAGCCTCCGGTCCCTCACTATCTCGAAAGAGGCGTGATTGGGATCGTCAAGTTTCTCATTCAGCCTCCGGTCTCTCACTATCTCGAAGGAGACGTGATTGGGACCGTCAGGTTTCTCAGCTCCGTCTGGTGAGCATACTTAGCGCTCAGCGCTTTATTCACTAAATTCGTTTAGACGAGATGCTGCCGGATTTTCTACTTGTATCTTAAACCGAGTTGTCCCGGTAACCTCGCAGAGCGCATTAGTGTCTAAACTCTGTTCGCTGCCTGTGCCTCCAGCTTGTTCAGCTCCGCCTGGTTATCATGATCAGCGTCCAGCACTTTACCACTAGATTCGTCTAGGCGAGATGCTGCCGGAATTCCTACTCGCACCTTAAGCCGAGTTGTCCCGGTAATCATGCCAGACGCTCCAGTGTTAAATACTGTTTGCTGTCTGTACACTCCAGCTTGCTCAGCTCCGCTTGATTGTGCTCAGCTACTATTCTACCACATGCCCTGTTCTTACCTGACATGTTAACACTTGACATGCTTTATACATGCTACTATTTAACTCCTGTTTGTACCACCTGACAACTGTTGTGTTATCACCTGACACCATGACATGATACTCCTTGGCAAGACCCTTGTTATGATATGACTTGCCACCAGACTAATATCAATCTTTTGACATGACTTGTCACCTGCTAAATATCATCCTCCTGTCATGCTATCACTTGACACCCGGCATGATATACTTGACTCTCATGATTATCACGATAACGGGAATGATGACCTGACATCTTGATAGTACAAACTGTACTCCTGTTACACATGTGATGCCTTATAGTACGAACCAGTACTCCTGATATACATGTATTCCTGATAATCCTGACTTGCTCTTGCTCATTCCCGGAATCTGATAATCATCTAATAAACCATAAAACTGGACAACTTGCATCGGGTCGGGGGAAACTTGCGGCTATCAATATGTGTTCGTGTTTACAGTGGTACTAGGCATGTTGTGCAACTAAAACTTCCGGTCTGACCTGTGGGCCTCCAGGCGACCGAGGGGAGTGCTGGCTCCCTCATTCCTGGTACCATCTTGATAAGGGCATTCCATAAGACCCTCCTGTACGCCTTGCGGCTTGTTCCGAGCACCAGTAACGGAACGTCATGGACCGTGGTCCCGGGCAAGCACGGGACCCACTGTAAACATAGTTCGTTGATACCCCCGTTGGTTTCCAATAACAACCTTGTTTTACTCAGATATGGATATATGTGTGCTGGGACGCTAGTTCACATATCTAGATATCAGGGTAAGACAAGTAATAATAATAATAAAGTGCCAAGATAATAACCTGCTCTTTAAGTTGTAAGTAGAAGTATGTGGAATGGGACACATACTGAAGCCTGCAACTTAGACGGCTATGAATCTGTGATATGCCTCGCCATATTTGCTTGTACTGGATTTTACATCGGATTTCTAGTTTTATGATGATTATTATATTAGCTGCTCATACCCTGCTTTATCCCTTGTCTTCTATTCCACCAGTCTCCTGTTCTTATCTTATCATACCCTGAGTACTTCCTGTCTAACATCTACTTGCTTACATGCTTCTGCTCACGACACGATTTTCAATGCATGTTTATAATTCGGTTTTATCGATACACTTGTACTTATCTCAGCACGCCATCTGGCCTTTGTATCACCACTCGCCTGGGGAGTTTCATCTGACTCCCCTGGATCCTCATGTCCAGGTCATGGAGCTTGGAGCGTGTGAATTCCCCTAGTTGCTGATCAGAGTGGCGCAGCTGAAGTATGGATCCCCAGCAGACCGTCTGAAGCTCTATCCTTCCAGGCCCCCCTGTGTGCCTCTCGAGTTTTCCTTTTGTAAACTCGTGAGTGCATGTGTACTGTTCATACTTGTACATCTCTTTGTAATCTCGCAATTGCGCATATCAGTGATGTAATATTCATGTAATATTGGATCACCTCTGGTGATAACTTTGTAATTGTACTCATATGTTGGAATGTATAATGCACCATTTGCTTCCGTACTCTGATTCTTGCCTGTACTGATGCTTAGCGTATATACGTGAGGGTATTTCTGACCTGCGTATATACGTTGCAGTAACGTCTCCGTACTCGCCAGGATCGGGGCGTTACAGGGTGGTATCAGAGCCTAGGCTCTCGCATCCTCAGTACGTCCCGATGGCAAATTAATGGTAAAGAAATTTGCAACTGGAATGCATGAGTCCTGGTTATACAATCCAACTACAAGTACAGAGTTATCTATTTTTCTTAATCATCTTTCCTTTGATTCCTAATTTCCTCTATCTTTCCCCTGTTTTGGTTTTTCGAAGCCTTTATACCAACTTAAGATATGGATAGACTAGAGAGGTAGCGGCTGGTTCTGAGTGAAGCTATGATATGATCTCTTCGGCCAACTCTATGAAGCTCGGGTATTCTCAGGATTGATCTCGAACGGGTTATCTTTCAGAAGTCAGTAGTCGGGATTCTCTACGAATACTCTATATTCTTGGCTATATCTTTCAGAGTGATCGATGCCTGGTCTTCGGAATTCTTAATTATCGGTCTTCTTTATTTATGGTCAGTATTATTTGGCATCGTTTAAAGATTTATGCGGCAGGAAGTGCAGAAGATGTCTATATTCAGATTATTGTTCAGTCGACTTGGGAAGCCCTACCTGCAGTGATTCATATCTTGATTGGTATAAGTTCCGCCCTTGTCCTCCTTGTGTTCAATTTACCCCTTATCGAAATTGCGAGGACGCAATTTTTTGTAAGGTGGATGGATTGTAACACCCCGCTCCCAGAATACGTATTTAGTTGCGTATTCAGATTTTTCGATCGTATTTTTTGAATTACTTCCTGTATTTGTTTTGTATTATGAATTATTTCTATGATCGTTTGTCTTGGATCCGGATTCACGGACTCGGAGTCAGCCCTAGTCTGAACCGAGGACCCGATCCTAGGGTATTACTCGATTTGGTCTTTCTGGTATTTAGATTTGACCGATTTCAATTTTAAACATCATTTTCCAATATTTTAGATTTTCTATGATTTTCTGGAATTTTCCTGAATTAAATTGAAAATCTTCAAAACCGGTGTCGACCAGTGCCGCTGACTGATTCCCGGATTTTTAATTTACAAACGGATTGGAATTACTAGAAGTGTCTTTTTATATTATTTCTTAAAATCACATTTCCTATCTAAATACTTTTTCTGAGGATTTTATGAATTTATGAAAATTCTACCGGATTGGGTATCGGCCAGTATCGCTGGTTGATTCCAGGATTTTTAGTTTACAATAGGAATTGAATTTCTGAATTCCGCTTTCACTTTACTTCTTAAAATCATATTTTATTCTTTAATACATTTTCTGGGATTTTTCGGAATTTATCAAAATCCGGCCGACCCGGTGTAGACCAGTATCGGCGGTTGACTTCCGGATTTTTAATTTGAAAACGGGATTTTATTTCTAAAAACTGATTTCGTATTAGTCCTCAGGATGACGTTTTCTACCTCCGGGTATTTTTGGGGATTTTTCTGGGACAGTCGATTTTTCGCGACCATATTATAATATTATTATTTTTCAAATCTTATCTTTTCTTCTCTTTCTTTCCTTTTCTTTTCTTCCACTGACTTCAGCCCACTCCCCTCCACGTGGGCCACATCCCATCACCACACCCCCTCTCTCATCAATCCCATCCCTCATCATCACCCCCCTTTTTCCTTTTTCTTTTTCTTTCTTTTTCTTTCTTTCTTTTTCTCTTCTCCTCATTTTTCTTTCTTCTTCTTTTCTCCATGAGAGGCCAGCACCTAACCGGCCACCACCACCTCCGGCCACCTCGACGCCGGCGAGGAGGTCCCCCTAACTCCGGTGGCCGCGCCTCCTCACCACCATCACCAACAACCCCACCATTTCCATCCTCCTCAAAAATCATCACCATCTCAACCTTCCTCTTCTTCTTCATCATCTTCAAAATCAACCACCTCCACCACCATCTTCTCCACCTAAACTCCACCCCTACAACACCCAACTCCTCCTCCTCTTCCCATCTCCTCCAATTCCTCCACCACCACAAAACTCTCCCCTTTTTTTTTCCCCTCTTTACCTTTTGGGGTGGCCGGCGCCACCCCGGGCATGGGCGCCGCCGCCGGCTGGCCGGCGGCCGTGGCCGGCCAGGGCCCACCTGGGCCCCCTGTGCGTCTGCTGTGGAGGGGGGCAACAGCCCCCCTCTCTTTTCCTCTGTTGGAGGGGGGCAAAGCCCCCTCCCTTTCTCTGTTGAGGGGGCAACTGCCCCCTCTTCCTCTTTCTCCTCTCCTGGGGAGTGGCCGACGCCACTCCCCCGCCGGTGGCCGGCGCCGTCCGGCGCCGCTGCCTGGCCGGCGGCCAGGCCGAGACCCCAGAGGGGGGCGCTGTGTGTGAGCAGGAGAGGGGCAACAGTCCCCCTTCTCTCTGTTTCTCTCCCCTGTCTCTTTCTCTCTCTCTCTCTCCTGCCCTCTTCTCTCTCTCTTCTCTCTCTCCTCCCATTACAAGCTCTCTCTTTCTCTCTCTAGATTCTCTCTCTTGTACTGTCTTTCCTTATCTCCCTGTCTCTCTCTGTTATATTACTGACGCGGATCTCACCCCAGCGTCCCGATAACCCCTTAACGCGGATCTTCGCGTTCTTGGCATCTGTTCAACGCGGCCTTCGCGTTCTTGTATCGACGCAGCGCGGAGTTCAGGCCCGCGTCTGTGTCCCTCTCGTGTCGACACGACGCGGAGATAATACCCGCGTCTGTGTTCTCCTCGTGCCCTGACTTGAACGCGGGTCTCGAACCCCGCGTTCGTGGCATCTTCGCGACGCGACTCCCGCGTCTGTGATTACCGCGTCTGCTATTCCCGCGACGCGACTCCCGCATCTGCGACCCCCGCTTCTCATAAGCCCGCGTCTCCCTGTGTCTCTTTCTCTCTCTAGGTTTCTCCCCCTTTCTCTCTCTAACTCTTTTCCTCTCCTCTTCACTTTCTCTCTCTCTCTCTCTATATATATATATATTATATTTTATGGCGCGTGTGCGAGTTCCCGGGATTTCGGAGTTTCCAGCTTTTTCGAAGATTTAGGCGAGTGTCCTCGCTCTCGCCTCCATTTGGGTTTCCCCGCTTTGTCGGGTCGACATGTATTTTACTCTATATTTTCATGTATTTGTATTGGGCTGAGTCCCTGTATCTGTGTATGGCCAAGTGCCAATGACTGGACATGTATTTCTCTGTGACGAATGCTTGTATTAGGGTAGTTTCATTCTTGTACATATACCATGCCTGTGATGTATTTTACTGCTTTATACTATGCGTGGCCGACCCTTCAGCCTCCGGTCCCTCACTATCTCGAAAGAGGCGTGATTGGGATCGTCAGGTTTCTCATTCAGCCTCCGGTCTCTCACTATCTCGAAGGAGACGTGATTGGGACCGTCAGGTTTCTCAGCTCCGTCTGGTGAGCATACTTAGCGCTCAGCGCTTTATTCACTAAATTCGTTTAGACGAGATGCTGCGGGATTTTCTACTTGTATCTTAAACCGAGTTGTCCCCGTAACCTCGCAGAGCGCATTAGTGTCTAAACTCTGTTCGCTGCCTGTGCCTCCAGCTTGTTCAGCTCCGCCTGGTTATCATGATCAGCGTCCAGCACTTTACCACTAGATTCGTCTAGGCGAGATGCTGCCGGAATTCCTACTCGCACCTTAAGCCGAGTTGTCCCGGTAATCATGCCAGACGCTCCAGTGTTAAATACTGTTTGCTGTCTGTACACTCCAGCTTGCTCAGCTCCGCTTGATTGTGCTCAGCTACTATTCTACCACATGCCCTGTTCTTACCTGACATGTTAACACTTGACATGCTTTATACATGCTACTATTTAACTCCTATTTGTACCACCTGACAACTGTTGTGTTATCACCTGACACCATGACATGATACTCCTTGGCAAGACCCCTTGTTATGATATGACTTGCCACCGGACTAATATCAATCTTTTGACATGACTTGTCACCTGCTAAATATCATCCTCCTGTCATGCTATCACTTGACACCCGGCATGATATACTTGACTCTCATGATTATCACGATAACGGGAATGATGACCTGACATCTTGATAGTACAAACTGTACTCCTGTTACACATGTGATGCCTTATAGTACGAACCAGTACTCCTGATATACATGTATTCCTGATAATCCTGACTTGCTCTTGCTCATTACCGGAATCTGATAATCATCTAATAAACCATAAAACTGGACAACTTGCATCGGGTCGGGGGAAACTTCCAGCTATCAATATGTGTTCGTGTTTACAGTGGTACTAGGCATGTTGTGCAACTAAAACTTCCGGTCTGACCTGTGGGCCTCCAGGCGACCGAGGGGAGTGCTGGCTCCCTCATTCCTGGTACCATCTTGATAAGGGCATTCCATAAGACCCTCCTGTACGCCTTGCGGCTGGTTCCGAGCACCAGTAACGGAACGTCATGGACCGTGGTCCCGGGCAAGCACGGGACCCACTGTAAACATAGTTCGTTGATACCCCCGTTGGTTTCCAATAACAACCTTGTTTTACTCAGATATGGATATATGTGTGCTGGGACGCTAGTTCACATATCTAGATATCAGGGTAAGACGAGTAATAATAATAATAAAGTGCCAAGATAATAACCTGCTCTTTAAGTTGTAAGTAGAAGTATGTGGAATGGGACGCATACTGAAGCCTGCAACTTAGACGGCTATGAATCTGTGATATGCCTCGCCATATTTGCTTGTACTGGATTTTACATCGGATTTCCGGTTTATGATTATTATTATATTAGCTGCTCATACCCTACTTTATCCCTTATCTTCTATTCCACCAGTCTCCTGTTCTTATCTTATCATACCCTGAATACTTCCTGTCTAACATCTACTTGCTTACATGCTTCTGCTCACGACACGGTTTTCAATGCATGTTTATAATTCGGTTTTATCGATACACTTGTACTTATCTCAGCACGCCATCTGACCTTTGTATCACCACTCGCCTGGGGAGTCATCTGACTCCCCTGGATCCTCATGTCCAGGTCATGGAGCTTGGAGCGTGTGGATTCCCCTAGTTGCTGATCAGAGTGGCGCAGCTGAAGCATGGATCCCCAGCAGACCGTCTGAAGCTCTATCCTTCCAGGCCCCCCTGTGTGCCTCTCGAGTTTTCCTTTTGTAAACTCGTGAGTGCATGTGTACTGTTCATACTTGTACATCTCTTTGTAATCTCGCAATTGCGCATATCAGTGATGTAATATTCATGTAATTTTGGATCACCTCTGGTGATAACTTTGTAATTGTACTCATATGTTGGAATGTATAATGCACCATTTGCTTCCGTACTCTGATTCTTGCCTGTACTGATGCTTAGCGTATATACGTGAGGGTATTTCTGACCTGCGTATATACGTTGCAGTAACGTCTCCGTACCCGCTAGGATCGGGGCGTTACAACTTTCCTCTCAATTTCTTTTCAGCCTCTCCGTGTACATTTTCTATCTCAGATACTGGTATTTATAGGGGAAGGAGATAATGATAGGCGTATGAAGATAGGGGGAGCAAACGCTCTCTCTAATTCAAACAACTAGCCATAAAATCGCGGCTTGGGCCGCAGTTTTGTGTCCAGATCCTAGCCATTAGGCCAGGGTTTGGGGGCTCTCGTTCGTTGAATTCTCCTTTATTCTTTTATCCTTGCGGAAGTTCAGATTCTGCTTTGGATTTGACATTATTTCCCTTTATCCTTAACGAAACCGATTTGGTCTTCAAAAATTCTGTTTTTCCCTTTGATTTTTGATGGTATTATCTTATCTGGTATATCTAGTCTTTAAATATGATGGCCTCTAGATTTGAGTTAATCTTTGTTGCTTAGCTTTATCTTTTTTCTACCATATCCTGTATGAATTCAGACATTAAGACAAGTGAGTGTAGGAATTATTACAGAATAAATGTAGGAATGCAGTAATAATTATGCAATATATGTGTCCTAACACACCCCTACACCTATCTTTTGCTCGTCCTCGAGCAAAACAAAGTGAAAAGAAAAACCAAACTGACCTAACCTAACCTAACTCACTTTCGTAGGAATCACGGTTGGACTTAGCACGTGCAACAAGCCGTTAAACCTCTAGGTTACCCCTAGAGGACGAGTTTTGTCTCGTGAGGGTTTTCAGCGGATTACACCCACAAAATTCATAAAGAAAAAGAAATAAATTGTTAGTAATTTTGAAAATGCATTTTGAAAAGAAGAGAAAATATTTGAAGTGGTTTTATAAGAATTAAGTAATTTATAAGTTATAAGAGCACCAAATTATTCATCCCTAGACTTAGTCTCTATTCAAAGATTTGTTATCAATCAAGGTTAGGAATAAAATTGTATTCTCATATGGTATATTATTTTACCCTAAGTCATATGCATCTTGTGACCGTGAATATTTTGACTAAGGGTTCTTTAACTCTAACTCTTATGTCTTATTTACGTATATATTGGTCGTAATATTTCTTAACTCCCTAAGGCTTTCTAATTTGCCCATGTAACGAGCCTTAGTCAGTGACTCCTAAACTGAACAGTCCTAGGATACCGGGTGAGAAAACACCTCAAGGACTTAAGGACTCGAGCAAATAAGGCCACAAAACTAAGGATTTTATTTATTATATGGACCACTTTTAAGCGTGAATACTTAAATTTTATGAGGCACAAAAACCCAGCTTAATTAGAGGATTCTTATTATATATGTTTTTTCTTTTTTCTTTTTTGTTTTTATAAGGCATAAGAATCTTCGTTTATGAACCCTAAGTATGTAAGTGTATAAAGTATGCATATTTCATTAAGGTAAAAATCAAGACTAAATTACTTTGTCAATTTTTCTTCCTAAACCTAGAAGTCAAACAAATATTCTTATTTCAACCAAGTATAAGAAATCCTAATTATGATTCCCTTATTCCTTAAAGTAACTTAATTTCTTATAAAATAAGTCAAAATATAGTTTCTCTTTTTTAAAAGTTTTTTTTAAAAAAATGTTAGTATATATATATTTTTATTTTTTTAATAAAGAAAAATCTATGTTAAGAAAACCTATGTTAGAACCCTCCCCCACACTTAAACTTAACATTGACCTCAATATGAAAATGTGTGCTCAATATGATGAATTATGATGCAAATTCAAAGATGTTGAAAGACAAGTACTAACATTGAAAAATGACAAGGTTAAAGGTAGTTAGTACATTGGGTGCTGCAATAAGCATATAAGCTAAGAAAAGAAATAGGAAGTGAGGATAAATAGAAAGATGACGGCACACTTTCAAATTTAGATAAAGGCATCTCCCCGTAGAAAAAAAAATAGAAACTCTAGAAAAAATAAAGGAAAAAAATAAAAACAAACTATTTACAACATCTCTTGGGTTGCCTCCCGACAGTTGTAAGTTTAACGTCTTCAGCTAGACACAATCACATGTCACTCAACCTTTATGGATGACCTTCTGATGTTGGATCAGAATATTAAATAGATTTCTTGCATGGTCCTTGAAGCAGGACAGTGGTGCATTTAAGAATATAAAAATATGTGTCTAAGATTTTCTAATCTGAATGCAAAATTTCTTGAGTAACGTGGTATAGGCAGACAGCTGTTTAATCACACCTAGAAGTGGAATATCGATTTTGACTGGTTTGACATTTTCTAGTAATTCATTTATTCTAGTCTCATTCTCATCAAAATAGAAGGGTTGATCTGCACGAAGTACATCCCAGACTCAATGGTTGTCTTAATTTATGATCCCGTGAAAGATTTCAAAAGGAGAAATAGATTCCTTCTGGTTTTGCTGCCTAAAAGTGGACTCTAAAAGTGTGTCAATTTTAAAATTATCTACTTGATCTTGATCCTTTCCTTTTGTTATATTAACCTCTACCCAGTTTTTAAAAGATTAATTATTAAGTGGCTCATCAAAAATGAAGATACTCAAATCAAGTTTCCTTCTCTCAAAAAGAACTCTAGACTTAAGCTCTTCAACGCATGCCTTCTCAAAACTATGATCACACTCATCTTTAAATAATTCTTTAAGAAACATAGGCTCATCATCCACACATACATCCTCAACATTATGATCAACATGCTTCAAAGTGGTTGCGTATATTACCAAATCATCTTTAAACAATTCCTCCAAGCATATAGAATCATCATCAAAAAATTGCTCAATTGGTGGTTCATGGCAAGACGTGGTGTCAAGCTCATGGATATTTTCAGCATCCTGTTCAAACTGTTTAATTTGATTTAAGTGAAATGATGAGGACACAGATTCAAAAATTATGTCAACATGCGGTGTGGACTCTTGAGGTATGTCTAATTGATTCACTTGATAGCACTGATGGAATTCTTGAATTTGATTTGAAATTAGGGTTGAAGCAAGTCGATTGAGATAAGTCATTATCTTATCAAAATGTATATCTATGCGAGCACTTGTCTTAATTATCTCTTGATTGGTTTGACTATTTTGAAGCATACACTGTTGCATGATTTCTATACTCTTATTTAATATGCTCTGTAATTCCTCATGCTTATTATCAAATCTCCAAGATAGAAGTGATGGTTCAGTGTAGGACCAATTTTATTGATATGATTGATCCCATGAATATTAAGGACAATTCCAAACCTCCGGATTGAAGTTTGATGGATAGAGTTCATTCGTAGGTCCTTGAAATATGTCGAATTGGTTTTAACCTAATCCTAACGATTACCCTATTGAAGGATATTGTTCTGAAGGATGAGATGAATTATAACAGTGATGGCACCATGTAGGAGGATAAGATGAAAAAGAGGAAATAGTGGGTTGGTTGTAGTCATGGAAGCCCAGAGGCAAGGATGGTGGATGAAAATGAGAAAATAGCCTATCATGATAATAGTTGTAAAGATCTTAATTTGGATAGACCATAAGAGAGAAGAATTTCAAAATGATATAGGAGAGGGGGATGGATGAAAATTGATTTTTATTTTTTTTGTTTTTTATTTTTTATTGTTGTACACACAAATAACTCAACCAATCAAATCCAAACAATTTTTTTTTATTTTGAACTTATTTGAAATCTTTAAGAGAATAATTCTCCCTAGTTAGACAGTTCCTAACTGGGTTGGAAGATTGTGGGCTAACGGTTAAAGCCGCCAAACAAGCCATTCGGTTCTCCCTCCAGGTTTGGCGCTTTCTAATTTCTGCCACCCTTTCTTAGACAAGGAAGTTTCTCGATCCTTCCTCTAGGCCAGGCACCACCACAATTGGCTAAGTCACCCTTTCTAGATAATCTCTCGCGAGATTGAAAATAATCACCAGAGTATTCCCACAATGGATCCACTTAATGAGCTCGAAATCTTAGCGGTCAAGTTCTAATTGATTTTAATTTAGTTCAAGCTTGGGAAAAACGTATATGCAATTGTGATTTTTGAACCAAGAAACAGGTAATCATGAGGGGTGAATAGGTGACTAGCTAATCTAATGAAAAACTAATGCGGAATTAAAACTAATTATGTAAACTAAAAATGTTTGGCTAATACACAAAGTATAATATAAGAGTGTAGCTGAATACTCGGTGAAGGGCTTTGGACTATCTCCTCAAGATTCCTCTATATTATGAGTTAAGGTGCCACAATGAATCTCTTAGTTGAATACAACTGTGAGCAAACAATCCCAAGCATATAACAACTAAGTACAAATATATCAAACATATAAGAGATAAACAATATAAGTATGCAAGATATATAAACACAAGTGAGAGAGAGAGAGAGATGAGCAATCGCAAAAACAGGAGAATTATTTCGAGGTTCGAGCACACTTGCTCTACGTCCCTGCCTTTAACACTATGAAGGATTTTCACTAGAATCGATCCCGCAAGTTCACTCAGTGCCGTAACACCTACAACGAGCTCCCTCAAGAACTCTTGGCCTACAAGTCCCTCACTTGTTCTGACAAGAATAACACATGCAAGCACACTAGCTTGCCGAGACCGCACCTCTACACCGAGCTCCTACAAAAACTTGTCACAATGCAACCCACAAGTTCGCCTCCTCAAATACAAAAATGAAAACATGTGATCACTTCTCTTAATCACAAAAATAACTCTCACAATAAATATCCTTAGAGGACTGATATAGCAATGGATGGCTGAAGCTTGTGCGAGAAAACAAGATAGATTTGTGGAGGAAAAACTCAAGAAAACTCTTTTGAAAAAGCTCAAGAAAACAATCTTAATAAATTCTCTTTTTGATATGAAAATTTTAGCTCAAAAATATGTGGAGAAAACCCTAAGAGAGATAGAAAAAACTAGCTCTAAAATTTCTCCAAAATCTTTTTAAAAATGGCAAAGAGAACTCCTTTTATAGGGTTCAGAAAATTAGCCGTTGGGCTCAGTTTTTTGGCCAAACTGAGTTGTTGGTCGACCTGCCGGTCAACCGACCAACGTTATATTTATGACTGTTGGGGTTGTCAGTCGATCGCACCCAGATCTTGACCTGTCGGCCGACCAGTCAGTCGACCGAGGCAAGAGCCAAAGAGCATTGCTCTCGGCCCGTCGACCGCTCGATCGACCAGGGCCAGATCTAGAGTATAAACTCTCTGGATCGGTCGACCGCCCAGTCGACCGGCCCTCAAGCCAAGCTTATGTACGTAGCCTGTGCACATCGGTCGACAGCTCGGTCGACTGACTTCTAGCTCGGTCCGCCGGTCGGTCGACCGCCAGAAGCCCAGGTCTAGAATATTAAAGAGATTAAAACTTGATCTTTTAACATCCTATAAAATCCCATAAAATCTCATAAAATTCACAAAAATCAGTTCATTGAAATAATTTGAAATCAAAATATGTGTGATAAAAAATCAACACATATTACAAATAAGTTGAACTATTTTTGCAATATAGAAATTCAAGTTTAAACCAAAAATGGTATTTTTCAAAAACCAAACTTCTAATGAAAAATACAGTTTTTTCAAAACTTGTTCAAATACAATAACAAGATATTTTAAATACTTTTGAAGCTTAGTGTGTATGGGTATAATCCAATACAATAAGAAGAAATATCTATATTTTTGACAATAAGCTCTAAACAAAGTTTTGACTTGAACACAACTTGAACACATGATATAGAAACATTAAATAAGTTTTTCTAAACATTTGAACTAACAATGTGTATGGATGAAATCTAAAATACATATAAAACATGTAAACCTGTTTTGATGAACTCTACTTATGAAACATAAAGATATCTTCTTTGAAGCTCAAAATCAAAATGATATTTTCTAAAATCAAAATTATTCTTATGAAAACACATATAAATTTTTTGTGTGTACGTGTGTATATGAGCTTGAGCAATCCACAACTAATCTATCCTTTACATTTTATCTAAAAACATAAAATCTTAACACTTACAAACATGACTCAAGTCTTGAAAATCTTCTTCTCTATCCTAACTTGGTCTAAATCTTAATCCAAAGAGCTAGACTCGTCTTGAGTACTTGATGCAATCTTTGAAGCACGAGCTCTTAAATCAACACGTGCTACCTTCAAAACTTGACTTCGAATCTTTCGTTGAAGCTAAACACTGACTAAGATCTTAAGCAAATATCTGAAACTAAATGAGCACAAGATCACTAGTACTATAACTGCATAAGTTAATCATCATCAAAACTAGAGTGATGGACCTTTGGGCCAACAATCTCCTCTTTTTTATGATGACAAAAACTCATGGAGTTATATATGCATGGATTAAAAATAACCTTCATAGAAGCTCCCCCTTAACTCATGCATAACAATAAATCAATAAGGATATTCAATAAAAGCACTTAAGCTAAACAAACATACACTTAAACTAAACAAACATATATGCATAAACAACATTTATTAAAGCATACATATATAAACTCTCTAAATTCTTTTCCCCTTTTTGTCAATTCATTAACAATCAAACAATAAAGATGTATATGTGATATACATTCAGGAAGGGAGAGACATTAAGTTAGCTCTCCCTGCATACATGCATTATATGGAGAAGGGATGACTAGACCCTAACCCATATAAAATATAATATACAATGTATAAGCGGAGATGTTAAGCTCCCCCTGCACACGTGTACCACATAGCGAAGAGAGGTCAAGCTCCTCAATATGTAAAATATTCTCAACATGAATCTATATATAGAGGAGATGTTAAGCTCCCTTGCATATAAGAAATACATATCAATAAATTTTGAAATTTTTTTATAATACTTAAAACAAAATTTTAAAATTTCTTGAGGTCAACAAAATAAATTTTGATATCGATAGTAAATTTTGATACCAATTGTAAGTTTTTGATACCAACTGACGGTAAAACATGAAATATATTTTGATACCAAAAAAATACCAATTGAAATCAATGCATAAGCTTGTAGAGATATCAATCAACATATAGAATTAAATCAAGCTTAGCATAAACTTTTTATACTTAATAAAATATATGACATTGTAAAATAAGTACAATCAAAATCATATATATGTATCGAAGCAATATAATGTTAATTTAGATATGATCTATACACATATAGAAAACATGAGTATATAAAATGAATTTCCATTAAAAATTATGTATATCTCATAACTACCTCCCTTATCATGCATATGTTTATAAAGATGTTCAATAAGAGCACACAAGGCATGGTCGCCAATCTAACTATCCTTTGGAAGGTAGTGATTTTTAAAAATATGATTTGAAAATATTTTAACATATTTAAAAACTCTACCAATTAAAGAATACGAAACTAGTTTTATGATAATTTTGAAAACTAATACGAAATCCTTCAAGTAAGGAGTAAAACAAATATTTATTTCATAATATATGAAAACTACACGAGAATCGACATCAAAAATCTATGAAGCACATATAGGCTCATGAATCAAAACCATGAGTAAACAAAAAATATATGGAGTGTAAAAATTCATGTAAGAACTATATACATGAAAATAAGGCAATTAAGCTGAATAAATGAAAATCTTTTTTCATAAACATGAAAATCTTTTTTCATAAACATGAAAATCATCAGGACTAAAATTTTCATCAAAACTAAACAAGCATCAAGGTATATATATGTTTTGTCGAAACTAAAAGGATACATACATATCCCAAATATAAACGACTCCAAAATAAAATTTTGCATGAAGGCAAGTGACTCAAGAATATATATGTATATCTATTAGTTTAGACAAAAATAATATATACATGAAGTTAAACATGTACAAAAATAGAAAAAAATAAGTATAAATGAAAGAATCATCAAAACTAGGTATACATGTACATGTAATGAGTACAAATGAGCAATGAGGTACAAACATATAATAATCAAGTGTAACTCACTACTTGTACAAGTATATGCACAAGTTTTAATAAAAACATCTAAACAAGTCAACACCACATGAAGCATAAAACAAACATAATCATTAGGCTAAATGCATGTGTTTTAGAACTAGTATATACATAGTAGTTAAGTAATAGTGAGAACACAAAATATAAATCCATATGAATATGGGTGTATCTCAAAGACTATCTATGTATATCACTTGTGCAATAACATTGCATTTAACATAATGAGCATTAAAATCACAATATGCCAAAAAAATCATCAATGTAAAAGCATGTAAACTAACATAGGAGTTTAGAGATAGTTACCAAACTATATGAACTATTCTCCAAGTCTCCAAACCATGGTGATCCTCCCACCAAACTTCCTTGAATGTAATGCATCCATAAATAAGATCTTTGAGCTCGAAACACATCCACCATCAAGGTACCAATCCTCTCACATTTTATGAGAGACCACACCTACATCATTACAGGAGGTAGGAATTTTGGTACCCATATCCTTTTGTCGGGTCACGGGGCTTAGCATTATAAGGAACCCAAATATTTTTATTTGCAAAATTTATATGAATTATTTTATCAAAACAAAAATTTGCTAAATGACTTTGCGACCGCAATGTGTACAGTTGTACACTTTAACATACATATATATGGTGTGAGTGTGAGCATGATGTACATGTGTATGCCGTGGGGTTTGTGCATGAACAAGTAAAATTTGTTTCTTGTGAAACATGGATTCAATCTATTATGGTTAAATGCTCAATTGTTCAAAGTTGAGCTCAAAAAATCAATTCCAATTTTTAAGACATGAATCTAATTTTTATCAAAAGAAGGTGCAGCAATATTAGCATGAGAGACTTGGTAAGAATGAGAATCAAAATTATTTTTTAGAAATGTTATCTTTTCTTTTAAAACAATTTTCTTTTTCAAAGAGTTATTTTCTTTGAAAACAATCTCTTTTTCTTTTTTCACCAAAATAATTTTATTTTTCAATGAATTCTTTTCTTCACAAATGTCATTTAATTTTGAAGACAAGGAAACATTTTTCTTTTCAAAAATTCATTTTCTTTTGAAACACATTCAAATTTATTTTTAAAAGAATCATTTTCTTTTAATATAAAAGTGTTTTCCTTCTTCAACTTATCATTTTCAATTTTTAATAAATCATATTTTTCAAGAAGCTTTTGACAAAAAGATGCAAGCTCATCATAAGGCATGTTTATATTTTCTTCGAGCTCGGATTCGGATTTTACCTCAAGGGGGTCATCCCCTTATACCATGTAGCACATATTAGAAGTAGCACTTTCATCATCCGAGTTACTCCCATATAGTATTATTTTTGTTCACCAAGGAAGTTAAGGGTGTTCCATACTACAAAAACTGAATCAAAGTTAGCAACCCTAGATAAATATTCATCATTTAGGGTATTCTTTAATGCATGGATAACTTTTACATTAGCCCTTGGATACCATTTAAACAATATGAATCTTTAATAGTGGCAAAATAGATATGAATACCTAGGGCTTTAAACTACATGGACATCTTAACTTTCCAAGTTTGGATGTTAAGAATGTCAAACATGGGAGGTGTCATGAAATCCTTGTATGTGTAAACAAATATTATAATTAGCTAAAATGAGAATCTTTAACTCAAGATTGTTAGACCCAAATCAAGTGCATCAAACTCTGATACCAATTGTAAGTCACCTAAAGGGGAGTGAATAGGAGACTAGCTAATCTAATGCAAAACTAATGCGGAATTAAAATTAATTATGCAAACTAAAAATGTTTGGCTAATACACAAAGTATAACATAAAAGTGTTGCTGAATTCCCAGTGAAGGGCTTTGAAATCACCTAGAGTGGGGGTGAATAGGTGACTAGCTAATCTAATGATGAATTAATGCGAAATTAAAACTATTTATGCAAACTAAAAACTATTAAGCTAAACACACAAGGTATAAGTAAAGAGTGTAGCCGAATTCCCGTGAAGGGCTCTTGACTAACTCCTCAAGATTCGTCTAGATAAGAGTTGAGGTGCCGCTATGACTCTCTTAGTTGAATACAAGTGTGAGCAAATAATCCCAAACATATATCAATTTTAGCACAAGTATATATCAAGCATATAAAGATAAAAGCATTATAAGCATGCAAGATATAAACATAAGTGAGAGATAGAGATAGCAATCGCAAACACGGGAGATTTGTTTCGAGGTTCGAGCACCGTCCCCGTCTTCTACACTATGCAGGATTTCCACTAGAATCGATCCCACCGGATCACTCGGTGCCGCAACACCTACAAGGAGTTCACACTAGAACTCTTGGACTCACTAGTCCCCTCACTTGCTCCTACAAGAACTACACACGCAAGCACACTAGCTTGTCGAGGCCGCACCTCCACCAAGCTCCCACAAGAACTCGAAACAACAGGAACCCGCAAGTTGTTCTCCTCAAATACAAAGATGAACACTTTGGTGATCTCAACACTTCGATCACCTAAAACTCTCTCACAACAAAGATCCCTATAGGATTGATATAGCAATAGATAGCTCAAGTGTGCGAGAAAACTAGGATTGGTTTGGTGGTGAAAAACTCAAGAAATCTCTTTTACAAAACACTCTTGAAAACTCTCCTTTTGATATGGAAGTATTTGGCTCTAAAACAAGTGGAGATAAACACTAAAAGATGTATAAAAAACTACTTGAAAACCCACTTCAAATCTTTTAGAAAAACAGTCCAAGGGAGGCCCAATATATAGGCTCCCAAAATATGGCCGTTGAAGGCCAACTCAGCAGGAAATCCTGCTGTCAGTCGACCACCCGGTTGACCACCAACGGTCAGATTTCAGACCATTGGGAAAAGCAGTCGACCGACCGGTCGACCAAAACTGGGTTATGACCTAGCGGTCGACTACACGGTCGATCGGGGCCATTTACAGAGAGCTGAGACTCTCTGTCGGTCGACCGTGCGGTCGACCGGCCCTTACTGTGACATTTGTGCACATCGGTCGACCGGAGTGGTCGATCGACTTCTGGCTCGGTCGACCGTCCGATCGACCGGCAGAAGGCCAGTCCAACATTTTTAGGGATTGAAAACTCGGTCTTTTTCCTTCAATAAAATCACATAAATTCTACAAAAATAAGTTCATTGATATACTTTGATAAACAAACATGTTTGAGTAAAAATCAAAACATGTTACAAATATCTTGAACTATTTTTGTGATATAGAAATTTTGGCTTAAACAAAAATCTGCATTTTCCAAAAACTATCTCCAAATTGAAAACGATTTTTCCAAACTTTCCCAAATACAAAAATAAGATATTCTAAACACTTTTGAAGCTAGTGTGTATGGATATGATCTACTATACATATATGATCAAATATCTATGTTTTTGACAATAAGCTCTAAAATAAGTTTTGATAAAACACATGTATATTTTTAAGCTTTTAAAAATCAAACCGGTATTTTTCAAAACGAAAACTCTTTTATGAAAACACATCTAAATCTTGTGTGTGAGCGTATATGAACTTGAGCAATCCACCAACTAATCTATCCTTTACATTTTATCTAAAAATAAAATCTTGACACTTACAAACATGATACAAGTCTTCTTGAAAATCTTCTCTTTGAAAATCTTCTTCTCCTTCTTAACTTGGTCCAAACCTTAATCCAATGAGCTAGACTCCTCTTGAGTACTTGATGCAATCTTGATGCACGAGATCTTGAATCAACATGTGATAGCTCCAAAACTTTGACTTTAAATCCTTTGTTGAAGCTAAACACCAACTAAGATCTTGATCAAATATCTGATACTAATTAAACACAAGATCATTAGTATTATAACTACATGAGTTAATCATCATCAAAACTAGAGTGATGAGCCTTTGGGCCAACAGGCTTTGGACTATCTCCTCAAGATTCCTCTAGATTAAGAGTTGAGGTGCCACTATGGATCTCTTAGTTGAATACAAGGGCATATAACAATTAAGCACAAATATATCAAGAATATAAATAGATAAACAATATGAGCATTCAAGATATATAAACACAAGTGAGAGAGATGAGCAATCGCAAACACAGAAGAATTGTTTTGAGGTTCGAGCACACTTGCTCTACGTCCCCGCCTTCAACACTATGAAGGATTTCCGCTAGAATCAATCCCGAAAGATCACTCGGTGTCGCAATACCTACAACGAGCTCCCTCAAGAACTCTTGAACCCGCAGGTCCCTTACTTGTTCCTGCAAGAATAATACACGCAAGCACACTAGCTTGCTGAGGCCACATCTCTACATCGAGCTCCCACAAGAACTCGTCACAACGCGAACCCATAAGTTTACCTCCTCAAATACAAGAATGAAAACTTGTGATCACTTCTCTTGATCACAAAAATAACTCTCACAATAAATATCCCTAGAGAATTGATATAGCAATGGATGACTCAAGCTTGTGTGAGAAAATAAGATAGATTTGTGGAGGAAAAACTCAAGAAAACTTTTTTGAAAAAGATCAAGAAAATACTCTTGATAAACTCTCTTTTTAATATGAAAGTTGTAGATCAAAATATGTAGAGAAAAACCCTAAGAGAGATGAGAAAAACTGACTCAAAAACTTCTCTAAAATCTTTTTTAAAACTTTCCAAGAGAACCCCCTTTATAGGGTTCAGAAAACTAGTCGTTGGGCTCAGTTTTCTGGCCAAACTGAGTTGTCGGTCGACCGGCTGGTTAACCGGCCAACGGTCATATTTTTGACTTTGGGGTTGTCAGTCGACCGTCCAGTCGACCGCACCCAGGTCTTAACTGTCGGTCAACTGTGGCAAGAACCAGAGAGCATTGCTCTCTAGCCAGTCGACCGGGGCCAGATACATAGAGTAAACTCTCTAAATCGATCGACCGCCCGGTCGATCGGCCCTCAAGCCAGGCTTGTTCACATAGCCTGTGCACATTGGTCGACCGCTCGGTTGACCAACTTCTGGCACGGTCGATCGGTCGGTCGACCGCCAGAAGCGCAGGTCTGGAATATTAAAGGGATTAAAATTTGGTCTTTTAATATCCTATAAATCCCATAAAATCACATAAAATTCACAAAAATCAGTTCATTGAAATAATTTGAAATCCAAATATGTGTGATAAAAAATCAACACATATTTCAAACAAGTTGAACTATTTTTGTGATATAGAAATTCAGCTTTAAACCAAAAAAATGAAATTTTTCAAAAATCAAACTTCTAATGAAAAATACGATTTTTTCAAAACTTGTTCAAATACAATAACAAGATATTTTAAACACTTTTAAAGCTTAGTGTGTATGAATTTGATCCAATACATATATAAGGTGAAATATCTATGTTTTTCACAATAAGCTCTAAACAAAGTTTTAACTTGAACAAAACTTGAACACATGATATAGAAATATAAAATAAGTTTTTCTAAAGATTTGAATCAACAATGTGTATGGATGAAATTCAAAACACATATAAAACATGAAAACTTGTTTTGATGAACTCTATTCATGAAACATAAAGATATCTATTTTGAAGCTCAAAACCAAAATGATATTTTTGAAAATCAAAATTATTCTTATGAAAAAATATATAAATTTTGTTTGTGTATATGAGCTTGAGCAATACACAACTAATCTATCCTTTACGTTTTATCTAAAAATATAAAATCTTAACACTTACAAACATGACTCAAGTCTTGAAATCTTCTCTTGAAAATCTTCTTCTTTATCTTGACTTGGTCCAAACCTTGATCCAAAGAGATAGACTCCTCTTGAGTACTTGATGCGATCTTTGAAGCGCGAGCTCTTGAATCAATACGTGCTAGCTTCAAAATTTGACTTCGAATCTTTCGTTGAAGCTAAACACCATTTAAGATCTTGATCAAATATCAAAAATAAGATCATTAGTACTATAACTATATGAGTTAATCATCATCAAAACTAGAGTGATGAGCCTTTGAGCTAACAAATCACTCCTGATCTTATGTAAGGGGGAACAACTCATAAGATTTTTTTATGCAATATGCACTAATGCAACATAAATTCAATCAATAAGCACCTCCAAAATCCCACTAACAAGAGATTCGTGGGTAGAGTTAGAAAATTACTAACCTTTTCAGCGACTCTAAAGCAAGCAATTTTTGTTTTTATTTTAGTTTAGCAATGCAATTATGTCATAAGTAAGCAAGTTTCGTCCTGTTGTGCAAATCTTCGCTAGTTCATGCAATATCCCTGC
Source organism: Agave tequilana (assembly GCA_038442645.1). Lineage (NCBI taxonomy): Eukaryota > Viridiplantae > Streptophyta > Magnoliopsida > Asparagales > Asparagaceae > Agave > Agave tequilana. The sequence continues at coordinate 62,095 of JAVJIF010000870.1, read as the reverse complement.
AAAAAGAAAAATTTCAAGTTTAGATCTTAGGGATAGAAAAGAAGAAAAAGAATTTCTTTATTTTTTTATATTTTTTATTTAAAAATTTTTTTAAATTTTGAAATTATATATTTTTAAAATTTAAATTTTTTATATATAAAAACTAGAAAGGGTTAAATGTTTGATTTTCAAAAACAAAAAATTTTACAAGTCCCCTGCAATGGCACCAAAAACTATTCGCGATTTGAAGTTCATGAAGAAATGCATTGTTGTTTAAGCCACGTACAAGTTATGAAAACCTAATCTTGCTTTGAAATCTTTTAGAAAATTGTATAATGGTAAGAATAAGGTCGAATTCACAGAGATTTATTTCTAAAAATCTAGTTTTTAAAATCTAAATTTAACTTTTAATCTAGTTTGAGAAGTCCTTTAAAGAAAGGTGTGATGATTATTTCGAGAACTCGAGTCTTTAATGCATTAAAAATATGAAAAAACAAAAATAAAAGGAATACTAACCTTGTACGAAGACTAAATAATTAAGGTGATGAAAAAAACTATGAGATTACGATGAAAGGAAGAGAAAGATGAAATCCGATGACTTTGTTCCTTGTCGTCGCCTTAACGTCTCTCTCCTCCGATCGATGTTGAAGACAAAAGAACAAAAAGAAAAAAAAGAGAAAACATGCATGAGATTATTATTGAATTTATAAAATAAACATGTAATGGAAAGAAGAAAATCACATCACAAAAATAAAAGAAAGAAGTATAGAAAGCTTAGACTAAAACGTTGCAAGATCTGTATTGAAGAAGATTGATTTTCATTGAAGAATCATTATTATAAAAATCTTGATCCTAAACTCGCATTCCAACATACAATTCTCTTCTCAATTGCTTTTAGCCTCTCCGTGTACATTTTCTATCTCAGAGACAAGTATTTATAGGAGAAAGAAGATAAGGATAGGCATACGAAGATAAGGGGAGTAAACACTCCCCTTAATTCAAATAACTAGCTGCAGAAACGCGGCTCAGGCCACGTTCCTCAGCCAGATCCTGGCCATTGGGCCAGGGCTAGGGGGCTCTCGTCCCTTGAATTATCCTTTATTCTTTTATCCTCTCAGAATTTCAGATTCTGTTTTGGATTTGATGTTCTATCCCATTATCCTCAGCGAAATCGATTTGGTCTTCAAAAATTCCATTTTCCCTTTGATTTTGATGGAATTATCTTATCTGATAGATTCAGTTTTCAGATAAGATGGCCTCTAGATTTGAATTGATCTTTATTGATTTGCTTTATCTTCTTTCTACTATATCCTGTATGAATTTGGACATTAAGACAAGTGAGTTGTAAGAATTATTACAGAATAAATGTAGGAATGCAGTAATAATTATGCAGTATATGTGTCCTAACAATATTCCTTTGTTGGATCAAGATATAGACCATTATGACCCTGAGATGATATTCAAAGATTGATCATATAACTGGAATAATTTTTATGTTAGGATCTTGCATGATCCTAATCAAATTGGAGATAATAACAATGCAAATAGAAAAGAGGTCAAACGTGGGTTCCACCAACCACCACATTATTTAGATTGGCCAGCAACGCTTGCCCCAATCCGACCACCACTAGAACCACCACCTTGAGGTAATATTTTTTCTTCTCTTTCTTCTTTTTGATGCATATATGCATTTATTAATACATTGAGGTTAATGCATGAGATAGGTCTGGGGGAAGGTTTACTAATATAGGTTTTTATTTTTAAATTAAAAAATATATTCTTTTCTTTTACAAACTTTTTGAAAAGGAAAATAATATTTTGACTTATTTTTGTGAGAAATTAAGTTAATTATAAGGAATAAAAAATCATAATTAGAATTTCTTATATTTGGTCAAAATAAGATGATTTGTTTGATTTCTAGGTTTAGGATGAAAAATTAAAAAATAATTTAGTCTTGATTTTTACCTTGATGAAATCTTCATTCTTTATAAACTTACACACTTAGAATTCAAAAATAAAGATTCTTATGCCTTAATATATATATATATATATATATATATATATATATATATATATATATATATATATATATATATATTAAAAATCCTCTGATTAAGCTAGGTACTTGTGCCTCCTAGAGTATAATTATTTACGCCTAAAAGTGGTTCATATTACAAATAAAATCTTTAGTTTTCTAGCCTTGTTTGTTCGAGTCCTTAAGTTCAGGGGTGTCTTCTTACCTTGTGCCTTAAGGCCGTTCAGTTGGGAGTCACCGACCTAAGGCTCGTTATATGAACAAATTAGAAAGCATAATAGAACTAAGGAATATTACTGCATTAAAATATAAAGCATAAGAGTTAGAGTTGAAGAATCTTAGTCAAAACTTTTACGGTCACAAAGGCGCATATGATTTAGGGTAAAATAATAGACTAGGTGAGAAATATAGTTTTAATCCTTACCTTAATTGATAACAAGTTTTGAATAGAGATTGAGTTTAAGAATGAATAGTTGGGTAATCCTAAGACTTGTAGATTACTTGATCTTTTGGAAAAATTCTTCAAATATGTTCTTTCTTTCAAGATGTGTTTTTAAAAATACTAATACTTTATTTTTTTTCTTTTATGAATTTTTTGGCCATAATTCACTGAAAACCTTCAAAAGACTACAACTTTTCCTCTAGGGGTAACCTAGAAGTTTAAAGGCTTGCTGCACATACTCAGTGCAGTCGTGTAACCTGAGAAAATAGCTAAATTTTAGTTTTCTTGTTTTGCTCGAGGATGAGTAAAAGATAGGTGTGGGGGTGTGATTTTACACGTATATTTCATTATCTATTATTATATTATTGCATTTCTATTATTATATTCTTACATTTATCTTGTTGTAAACTTTGCTATTATCTGTCTTAATGTCTAATTTGTGCAGGAGATTATTAATGAAGGGAGAAAAGATAACACCAAATAAATACCAGTTAAATCAGATTTTATATGGATCTATTTGATTAGCTTGAAGATTAATGGGGATATTGCCAAATTTAGAGATCAAACTGAAAAACAAATGAAGATCAAAACGTATCTACATACGCTCAAAGCACTGATCCAACAACCTCAAAATTACCGCGAAAACTCCAAAGTTTCCTCGACAATCTTGAGTCTGTTAGTGGAGCGATTTTGTTCATATCTCCACACGTGTTCCCACATTCATCTTCTCTTATAAAAACCACCAAATGCAGAAGGTAAAAGAATGTAGAGAAGAGAGAGAGAGCTAGGGTTAGGGTTTTGTTTTAGTTTAACTTAGATTTTTCTCTTTTATTTTTATGTAATTTTCTATTTAGTTGTAAACTTGGATTAGAAAAGAGATTCGTGAGAGAAAGAGAGAGAGAATTGTACTGAGAGTGACATCAGTGTAATCTTCTTCTTTGCTTTTTTAATCAGAGTTTACTTTTTGTGTTCTTTTTCTTCTTGTTTTTACTTCATTTCTTTTGGTATCGATTGCAATCCAAGTGAGTCAAATATCATCGAAATCACCTTGCCTTTGCGAGTGTCACTGATAGCTCATGATGATGGGTTCTTAGTCTCAATCTATATCATTTCATGCTTATGTTGTTTTGATGATGTAATATGAAAGAGACTTGAATAAACTCTTATGGGCTATGCGATGATCACCTTCGAATCAAGGTAAACTGTCGACAACGATCCAATATAAGTAATCAGGCAAAAGAGGTAAGAATACTTTTGTTTTCTTCTAATCTCTTGGTTTAAAAATATTTTAAAAACCAACACCTCTTCCTTTTTTTTCTTTTGATTATTCTTTTTCTAACATGACTTAGTATTCTTTTATTTTCCTTTCATTTCAAAACTAAGAAGAATTATTTAACTGGATCTGGTAACTTAAAAAGAGTACTAAAACGCTTTCATCGCAGTCCCTCCTTATGAATCACGACCGACATAGATTGCTATAGCGGTAGTATTGAAGAACCTTAGAACTATCTTAATCTTAATTTTTAAACTCTATTTTTTTGTGTAGGTTTCACCTCAATTATAGCACAATAGGATCTTGCATGATCCCATTCAATTTAAGGATGTAAAAAATTTCAACGGGTTAGAGGTCAAAAGTAGGTTCCTTCGAACACCCTATTCATCAGATTGGGCAGCAACATTTGCGCCAATCAGACCACCACCAGAACCACCACCTTGAGATAACATTTTTCCTTCCCTCTCTTTTTTTTCATGCATATATGCATTTCATTCATACATTGAGGACAATGCATGAGATATGTGTGGGGGAGGGTTTTACTAACATATGTTTTTCTTTTTTTATAAATATTAAAAATATATATATTCTTTTCTTTTAAAATAACTTTTTGAAGTGGAAAATAATATTTAGACTTATTTTTGTAAAAATTAAGATGCTTTTAAGAATTAGGAGAATCATAATTAGAATTTCTTAATACTTGATCAAAATAAGATTATTTGTTTGATTTCTCTGTTTAAGAAGAAAATTGGAAAAGTAATTTGGGCTTAATTTCTCCCATAAATACCACCAAATGCATGATGTACACTGGCAGAGAACTTAGGCTAAGGTTTTATTTCTAATTTAGTGTAGATTTTCTTTTCTTTTGTCTTTTTATGTAATTTTCTATTTTAGGCATAACTCAAATGTAGAGAGATTCATGGGAAAAAAGAGAGAGTTGTATTGAGAGTGACGCCAATATAATCACTCTTTTATTTTCTTGTTTCTCTTTTAATCGATTTCACTTTGTTTTATGGTGTTCTTTCATGGCTTAACTCTATTGACCTTGTAGTTTTCTTTTTCTTATTTGTATTGCAATCCAAGTGAATTTAATAACATCAGAATATCCTTGCCATTGAGAGTGTCACCAATAGATCATGATGATGGATTCTTATCCTCAAATCTGCATCATTTCATGCTTACTTAGTTTTGATGATGTAATGTGGACAGGATTCGACTCTCATCTTATGGGCTATGCGATGATTGCCTTCAATTCAAGGTAAACCATTATCAACGATCCAAGGTACGACAATCATCCAAAGAGGTAAGTTCACTATTAGGAATATTTAGTAGATGTTAAGTAATAAAATTTCTTTTTTAATTTATTCTTTTAAAACTATCTTGAAAATCACAATGTTTTCTTCTTTATTTCTTCTTCTCTTTCTAATCCTCCTCTAACTTAGTTTTTCTTTCTTTTCTTTTTCAAAACAAAGAAGTAATATTTTAACAGATTTTGTAATTAAAAATAATATTAAAACATTTTTATCGCATCCCTCCTTATGAATTACGACCCGCTTAACCGCTTTGTTACAGTGATAGAATTGAAGAAGCTAGAATACACTTTTAATCTCTGATTTCAAAACTCTATTTCGTGCATTGCTTTTTACCTTAGGGCGTGTTTGGTTGGGCGGAAGTGGGCGGAAGTAAGAAAATGGGAAAGTATAATTGCTCACTTTCCTATCTATTCAAACACCGGAAAAAAAAAAGAAAACCCCTTTTCCTTTTTTCTTTTCTCTTTTACACAACCATTTCCTCACTTCTTGAATGCTACAGTTAATTTTGTGGTCATGTAAATCTCATTTGTATTAAGTTGTAGTACAAAACAGTTAATTTTTTGATCATGTAAATCTCACTTGCATTCTAATTACAGTTCATTTTTTATTTTTCTTAATTAATTTTATTTAAATATTATTTTGCGGTCAACTTTGTAGTCAACTTTTCCACTTCCACTTTTACATTACCATCCAAACACCAGAAAAGACATAACATTTTTCAAACCACACTTCCTAACAACATCCAAATACTGAAAAACTTACTAACCAATTCTTAAGTTCCAAAGGGAACTATTACTTACTTCCTCAAAGGCCCTTAATCAAAAGGATCCGGAGCAGTCACGTGGACCCAGGACAGAGCGTTGGCGCTCGCTTCGCACGCTGAGCGAGACGTCGCTCTGCGTAAACAGTAATCATGAACCTCCAGTCACTGCGTCTTCGCGTAGACCCCATACACATCGTCGTTGTCCCTTTCGAGGAATAGTGGCAATGCCGCGACCACTTGCGAGTAGGGGTGCCATCGGATCGGATACGGATCGGATATTACCTCTACCATATCCATATCCGCACCCAACCTTCAGATACGGATACAGATACGGATATTGGCGGATGTGAAAAAATGATATCCGTATCCGCCAAAATCGGATATCAGATATAAATCGGATATTAGCGGATCGGATGCGGATACTAATCGGATATGTTAAAAATGAATATGGTTGAAGATAAATTAAACATAAATACTTATATTACTTCTTCTCTCATCTATTATAATATTAAATGTGATACATACTATGATATTATTGTGTACATATCAATACATTCATCGTATTCATTGTTATTTGACTTCTATAACAATAGATTACACGTCCTCCGGTACTAAATGCCGATTCGGATGACATGGTTGATGTCGAAATACTCAAAATATCATGTGGTGCTCTTGTAAGAATCGAATATTTTTCACTATTATTTTTCACCAACTCAAAATATCAAAATTTAATACCTTATTCCATTGAAGAATAGTCTTCTCCATACCGATATCATTATGAAGCACGCAACATTCGGATATCGGATCGGATACGAATAAGATATTACTTTTACCATATCCGTATCCGCACCTACCTTTCGGATACGGATACGGATACGAATATTGATGGATGTGGAAAAATGATATCCGTATCCGGATTGGAGGCGGATTCGGATGCGGATATCCGCGGATAATCCGTATCCAGTGGCACCCCTACTTGCGAGATTGCACCACGCGTCCTCAGTGTTGGATTCCTCTGCACGCGCGCCAAGGCGTAACTGCGTGGTTTTCGCATTTGGTTGAGGCGCTTTGTTGCCGCCACCTCTGTTCATGCATGGAGCACAATGCCCGACTTCCAAAACAGCAAAGCAGAGAGAGATGAAAGCAACCCGCAGAGAAAAAACAATTTCTTTTTTAAAAATGAGGAAAAGAAGATTTGTGGCCAAAATACAAGGCAGCCCCAAACCTCAGGCGCATTGTATTTATAGCCTAGGTCTTGGGTTATTTTACATAAAAGTTCACAGAAATATAAATTTACACAGAAAGAATGATAATAGCTTACAAATTGAAATTACAGCTAATATTTGTATATAAGCTCCTGGACTTTTGTGAAATTGCATTCTAGCCCCTGCTGAACTCCAACTCCTTAGATTTGACATGAATTTCTTTCGATGTGAACTGCAGGTGCAGTGGAACAGTCCCGACAGCGTCAAATCATCTATTAAAGCTTCTTTTATTTGACAACTCTTTCAAAATACGCCATTGTCATACTTTCTCTATCTGGCAAATTTGTCTGCAAAATACTAGAAATACCGAGTAGTATTATTTATATACAAAAATATAAATAAAAAGGGGTAATAAAATGGTACAAAATCATGGCAATCAAATACCCCCACACCTATCTTTTGCTAGCTCTGGAGCATAACAAATAAAAGAAGAAATAAGCTAACCTAACTTAACTCACTTTCGTAGGAATCACGGTTGCACTTAGCGCGTGAAACAAGTCGTTAAACCCCTAGGTTTCTCCTAGAGGACGAGTGTTGTCTCGTGAGGGTTTGCAGTGAATATACCCACAAAATCCAAGAAAAAATAAGATTAAGAAATAAACAAAAAAAAGAAGGATAACCGAAAATAAAAAAAAGAAAAAAAATTATCTACTCAAGTTAACTAGTTAACAAGATTCAAAGTCTCCAAGAGTTTCATTTTCTATATCAATTCAACTCAAGAGATTATATTGTCTATAAAATAAAGGTTCTTTACACAACTTATTCTAAGTCTCAGATCCTATGCATCCCATTATCGTGATATAGTTCTTAAGCTTGAGAATATTTGACTCCAACTTTCATGCTTCTTTTGTAATAATAATTTTTTCTTTTTCATTTTTTAATCAACACTTTTTACTATCTTTCGTGTAAATAACAAGGCTTTTGAGACTAAGGCACCTAGCTAATTGATAATCAAAATTTTTAGTTTATTAAAGTGTCTTATTCTATTAGGCATTTTCAGCTACCGATAACGAGTTTTGGATCAATACTCCCAAACCAGATAGCCTTAGGGCATTAAGTGTATAGACACTCCAACAGACTTAATTACTTAAGCAACTGAGTCCACAAAATAAGACTTAATTATTTTTTTGTTTTTCCCCAAGCATTCCAATTTTAGTGAACATCTTAAGCTTTTGAACTAATGGTGTATGTGTTATGGGGCACACAATCACTTCAACAAATTTTAAATGGTATGTCGGTTTTTAGATTCTCCTCCCTATTTTAAGTCTCTACGACTCTTTATCTCGATTTTATCATTAAAATTCACTCATGCATCCTCATTCACTTACATACTATCTAGCTATTTGTAGATTTTTTTTCCAAAACAAAGACTCCTAAACACCTAAAAAGAACTAAGAAAAAGACTCTAAAAAGCAAAATAGTGACACAAATTCTATATGAATCTCTCTGTACACCTAAATTGTGTCATGTCCTCATGCATACATATGAATACAGAGATAAAAAGATTCTAACATGTTTCACGCATCCATATACATGAAAACCATCATGTCATGCAAACCATCATGATGATCACGCAATCCAAGCATACAAAGGATATAAAAATATAACATTATGCTAGAATTAGAAATACTCACAGTGCGCCAGAGAACCCAGCTGCCAAAACAACAAAAATACTACATGTATGTGGTGGATGCATCCAAATTTATCCTGTATCATTTAAAATAAACTTGGCACATAGGTTAGAGAACGATATACATAAATGACTCACTAACACTAAAGACCATACTGACTCGACTACTAAAAGAAAAATAAAACCGACTAAAAGAAAAATAAAACTAGTATATACATATGTACAACTCCATGTCTCCCCTACACCTAGATCTTTCTAAATTTATTCCCTCTAGCTCGCTTTTCATCATTTCAATGAGTTCTCTTCATTGGTGAAATTGGAGAGGTCAATCTTTTTATCTTCTTCGCTTTCATCCTCTCCAGTTTGTTCTTTACCTTCCTCAATCTCCTCCTACTCTTCTCCCCACTTCTGCTCCTCACAAATTGGTCATCGTCACACATCTCAATTGGAGCGTCCACAACATGAATGCCTATAAATTTTAAGCTCATCCTCGATCATCACCTAAAAATTTAGATCAACAATTTTCTTTGTGGTATGTAACTAACCAAAGTATCCCTAATTTATTCATTCAAATATATGAGTTCGTCTTCAAAGAGGATTTCAAAGCTTTGGTTACTAAAGAGGTTCTTGAATTTGTTTTCAAAAGATTGATCATTGGTTGGCTCATCAAACATGAATATACTCAAGTCAAGTTTCTTATTCTTAAAGGAAACTTTAGACTTAAGATCCTCAACACTTGTCTTCTCACTAATATGATCGCACTCATCCTTAAATAGTTCATCAAGAAATAGAGACTCATTATCTGTATATGTTGAAAGTAAAGCTAGAGGGTGGTGAATGGTGTAATGCTAATCTAAAGGTCCAAATGCGAAAATGCAACAATTTATAATATGAATGATGCAAATGGTCAACTCAAATTAAGAAGTGAAGTTAGATTCCATATGAAGGGCTCTAGAACTTCTCCTCTATATTCCTCTAGATAATGAGTTGAGGTGCTCAATTGCCTTCTTGATTTAGAGAGTGAAAACTAACAAAAATGAATGATGCTAGCAAGAGAAATAGAAACAAAGACACAAGTGCATGCAAATAAAGAGTAAGAGCAAGAGAGAAAATAATCGCAAACAAGAGAGATTTGTTTCGAAGTTCGAGCACCAAGCTCTATGTTCCCGCTTTCACCGCGTGAAGGATTTCACTATCCACAAGGATCTTTTCACAAAGTAGCTTCCACAAAGGAACTATAAGGTCTACTCAAGATCGAAGTATACAACTCCAACTCTCAATCCTCTATACAAGAGGTAGCACTAAGCCAATGAGTTTAACAAGCTCTTGGTAACCCCAAAGATCACAAACAATCCCTTTACAGCTTCCTACAGTATTTGATGTGAAATAAAGCTCAAAAAGTTTGTGAAAGAGAAAATCAGTTGAAATGATTCAATTTAAGAGCTGAAAATTTGCAAAAAATGATTTTGAAATGAGAGTACTTGAAGTAAGAAAACTTGAAATCTTCTCTTGAATAAACTTAAATTTTCAAATATTTTTCTAAAACTAATTGTTGTTCTTGTTATTAATCCTCTACAAATGAACCCTATATATAAGCAAATGATAAAACACAGTTAGAAGAGCCTATCAAGTCGTTAAGAGAGAGAGAGAGAGAGATTAGATTCAAAAAGAGCAAAAATGCTTGTTGGGAAAAAAACCAAAGAAACAGATTTTCAAAAACTAGTCGTTACTGTAGCAGTGCCAGAACATTGATCGACCGCCCGATCCGTAGTTCAATATTTTGAACTTACCGTTGGCATCGGTCGACCGCCCAGTCGATCGGTCTCAACCGAGACTAGGCTAGTGCCGATCAGTCGCCCGTCCGATCGCCTGACAAATGTGCATAACGTGCACGGACAGAGGTCAAATTGACCCCGTGGTCCGGTCTACCGCCCGATCGACCGACCAAGCATGAAAAGCTATTTTTAGGTAAAAATTGGATATAAACTAATTTTAAAAAGTTTTATAGAGTTATAAAAACTATTTGGTAATACATGGGCTTCAGGATACATGTTAGAAAATAAGATATAAAATCTTGAAAAATCATGGACATGTATCAAACATTGAATCCTATGTAAAATACCAAAATGAGAAAAAAAAAACTAGATATTAAAACTCGTATTTTGAAAACTTGAATTTTGTGTATGACTTCTTGAGCATCAATTCTACACACTATACTTTAACATACTATTTTCTTACATAGGTGTAATGTTTTCAAGTCATTTTCTAGTGGGGTTCTCTGAGGGTGAGTCTTGATTGTTTTAACTTGAATCCCATCCTTAAGTGATCTTGAGACTTCAATACCTTCCTTTTAAGGAAGAAGCACTTTGAATCTTCTTGAAACCTGAAGAATACTTAAACACTTGAAACTAATTTAGTACTAAATAACTACATAGGTTTTGTTATCATGAAAAAAAGAAACCGGTGATTACAATCTTGGACCAACATATGCATCCTCACAATTGTGATCAATGTGCTCTATTTTCTCAACATAATTAGTGAAATCTATTGCTCCTCAACAATTATCTTTTCATAGAATTTATTAAATTCTTCCTCAAATTTTGCTTGGAATGAGAGTTTATTATCAACACCCCTTCCTCACAACAAGATTCAACTTGCTCCACAGAAGTTGTATGTGTAACCAAATTACTTCTAAACACTTCATCCAAACACAGAGGATCATTATCAACTTTGCATACTTCATGCACATGTACAGCTTCCTCAACCTGCTTCTCTTATTTAAACTGTTCAACTTGATTCAAGTGAAGTGATGGAATGGACTCAAAGGGCATCTTGATAGAATGGATAGATATGTCAATATGATCATCAATTTGCTCTTTGGAGCTTACTGTTTGGAATTCATTTACTTGATAGAAATAAATTCTCTTGAATTGAAGTGGTTTGAGTCGGTGTTGGCTCATGAATAAGTCGAGTGGAAAAGGAATTCTTCTCTTGACCACTAGCTAACTCACTTGCTAGCATGTCTAAGCGGGCTGAGAGTTAAACACTGTCACTGAGCACTCGTTTTAAAGTTTGCATGAAGGTTTGAAAAGTGTAACACCCCCTTCTCGAAATACGTACTTAGATACATGTTTTAATTTTTTTATCGTATTTTTCAATTTTCTCCTGTATCTATTTTTAGTTGTGATTATTTATATATCGTTTGGACTTAGCTCTGAATTTCTGGACTCAGAGTGAGCCCGAGTCTAAACTTGGGACTCGATCCTAGTATTCTGCTTGATTTGGCTGTTTTGGTAATTAGATTTGACCAGTTTCAGTTTTAAACATCGTTTTCTTTAGATTTTTCAGAATTTTCTAGAATTTTTCTGAATTAAATTGTAAAATCTTCAAAATCGGTATCAACCGGTATCACTGGTTGATTCCAGGATTTTTAATTTTCAAATATAGTCGAATTTTTTAAATCTTCTTTCACATTGTTTCTCAGGATTACATTTTCAACTTTAGAGCATTTTTTAGAATTTTTTTGAATTTATCAAAATTCGACCTATTTGGTATCGACATGTATTTCCGGCTGATTTTAGGATTTTTAATTTGAAAACGAGATTGAATTTCTTGAATCCGATTTCACCATATACCTCAAGAGAAAAAATTAGTTATGATTGACTCTGTGCATAAGCACTTAGGAGCTTGACTTCAACCCATTTTTATTATGCACCCAAGTGTTTTTTACAAATGGATTTAGGATAAACTTAACGCTTTTAATGATGCATATATTTTGTTATCAAAATAAGCGGGGTATACTAGAGTATTCTTAATATGACGATCATCTATGTGAGTGTAGAGCTAGGTCGGCTCTTTGAGAGTCTTTATAGAGGCTGTGATTTTCTAAACACATTCTCTGAAATCAAGAATGTCAAGGCCAAAAAGAACACAATCGAGAACCAAAGTTGATTTTGAAAAGATACTATGTGAGGCATGTTGACTTGGCTTACATAAAAATCAATAATACAAGACCTAGTTCACTGATTGGCCAGTAAGTCTGATAGGCCTTCCGCTATGAAAAGCTTAAGACCTAGTTCACCAATTCTAATGCAGTTTCTTTCCTAAAGTACCTTTCACTATAGAGTCAGTCTCATAGTGTTCATTTTTTCTTGAATCTCCATTCATTATGGGGAAGAAACGAGGAATTTTAAGTGAATTTTTAAGCTAAATTCAGGCATGATCCGTTACTAGAAACACACAGATAATGGCTGGAGCGTGTTCTTCTTTAATTGTGGATAAATGTGATATATTCACATGTTCAATTCCGTTTCTGAATGAATGAGATATTCAAATCAGAAGTTGGCCTAATTTAATAGCTAAAAAGGGACCAAAAGGAGTAGCAACTCTTTTCTCCCACACTAGATGTGGAATGAAAAGTTGAGTGGTTTAAATATAAAAAGTTGAGAGTTAAGGGCGTGCCCTTAGGGTACTTGGAGTTTTCAGTTGGGAGCTAAGGGAACCCTTACGGTACTTAGAGTTTTCGCACATGTCGCTCAGCCCTGTCCCAGCGCCGGTATGGGTGCGGGCCCTGTTCCTTTCTGGATCGGGCCGCACTCGGTTCCTTTTGGACCGGGTCGTATAGATGCGGGCATGAGAACCCGGACCGGAACCGGGTCGTGCGGATGCAGACACGAGAACCTGAGGGGGATGCGGCTCGAACACAGAAGCATTTAAACGGTTTTGTATTTGAACTGTTGCAACTGCTCCAACAATGATTATCTCCAACGGGCAGGAACCCAACGGACAAAATGTAGGCTGTCTAAAAATCTCTGAAGACAAGTCATCAAAAAGCAGAGTTTAAACTCCAGACGCAAGGCTAATCATCGCCACCAGTGTAGCACTAAGACGCGAGGATTGAAACCCGCGTCTCAATATCACTACAATGACCAAGACGAGGAGCATGAAAGTCGCATCTCAGCATCACTGCAATACCAAGACTCAGAGCCCAAAGCCCGCGTCTCACGTGAAGCTTGACGCAGAATTTGAAGCTCGTGTTTCTCAAGCATCACCTCAATGGTAAAACGCGAGGCCCAAAGCCCACGTCTCGGTTATAATTGTCCTCATTACTGGGTCAATTACTGCCCACGTAATGAGGGAGTTAGCCCCCATTATGGAGTATTTTTAGGGGACACTTTTACCCCCTGAAACCTCTATAAATAGCCCAGTTTGCTATGAAAGAGGGGTCAGAAAAATCTAGTCAGAAAAACTTCGATTGTAAGCCGCAGAAGGACTAAGATCTCCTGCTAAAAGGAAAAGAGAGTTCAACTCTTCTAACAACTTGCTGCGTACAAGTTTGTTTTTGCCTACGGTCTCTTTGAGATTCTCGTTGGACAGAACCTGTGTTACTTTGTCCACCATCCAAAGAGAAGATCCCAAGAGTCTTGACGTTCACCCAGTCAACAGAAAATAAGATTCACTTTCCATCGCCATATTAAGAACCCAGCATTAAATAAAGGGGATATTTGAGCTTAAATATCTTTCCTCTCTTGTAACCGGATTATTGATCTGTTGTAAATTTCTTTACAATCAAATAAAGAATTTACACGCCCTTTTAATTTTCCCACCAAACAAGAGATGGTGACTCTGCTGGGGACCTCTTTTTCTATCGATGAGCAAGTTGTGGCACAAGGTGACGTCACCTACATAGGAAAAATGGTCAAATCACTTATTGTGAAGTTCGACCAGGCAAAGTATGAAGAGTTCCTCTCTTCCAGCTCCAAGAGCCCTAGGGCGCGGCAGTACCGCAAGGACTCCTCGGGGACCCGCTCTCAAGTCCGCTCTGAGATTCCTTCAGATGTGATTGACAAGAAGAGTGCCCTGGCTAACCACATCACACGTAACACCCGCGTCAACGTCTCCCATGAGTCCCGCGAAGTTAGCGCTGCTGATATTCGGTTCGTACATGCTCGTCCTCTTCCTCAGTTCCAGGTTACCGGGGTTCCCAGCAACCCGTACGACGTAACCGGAACGCTGAACGTCCACAGAGATGACGCGCGCATCAACTACAGATGCAAGAAGCTGGAACAACCATCTGTCCAGCAGATATAGAACGCGAGGCTCAAGTCTGCGTCTCTTCTAAGTTTCGTCAGACGTGCAAAGTTTGCGTATGGAAACTAAAATGCAAAGCCCAATAGGCTTGCGTTTCTGAGACTTCATTTTCCAAACGCGACGTTCGGCAGCGCGAGGGCTATGCTTCTTCTCAGAGACACGAGACCCGCGTCTCTACAACCAAATACGGAATTGAGAAAGTCCGCGTGTCTCAACCGTTGCTAACCAAACGCGACAATCAGCAACATGACGTCCGCGTCTCTGCTCATCAGAGGCACGAGACCCACGTTTCAAAGTCAAAACGCAAGAGCCGCGCCTGTTCTACACAACGTGAGTTTCGCATTTCTGAACCCTGCGTCTCAGATTCTCGACGTAAGGGTGGCTTTAAAAAGCTGAAAAGCCCTCGATAATTCGAGGACAATCTCTTTGATCCCCCTCTGACGGATCTAAGAGATTATTTGACAAAGAAAAGGAGTGTTAATCAGATCACTCCGTCTTGTTGCTGTGAACGGCTCATCACGGCAATGCTCTCTGAATGCCGCTGCAGCTTACATGCAAGCAAACAGTCAGTGTTCAGATGATTGGACTCGACCTCTCGATTAGCCAAGAGTTGTCACTTTCACAGAAGGGAAGCCTTCTCTGATATGGAGTACCCTGAAGTCACTGCAAACATGGCAAGCAGAAGTAGGGAAAACAACCGGCGGTCAGCTCTGACGAGTCTTATACTGAACCAGAAGGAGTGTACCGGCATACTCGCACTCGGACTGGTGCAGTCGCCCCGATCAACTACAGTGCCCTAATTCGGGGCATTGAAGTAAGTGAATCACACTCCGTCATTGCAGAATCGCAGGCCTCGAACTCTTCCATAGAGAAGGAAGCCTTTGCGTACATGACAAATACTCCTGAGGAGACGGCCAGGCGCTTTGAACAACAAGCCCAGGTCCAGAGGGAACAATGCGATATGATTCGTGCTCAACAAGAATCTATCGATACCCTCAAGCATATGCTTGCACAATTGCTTGAAGATAAGAGGAAGTCAACCGACAAAGCTTCTTTTAAGAAGTCTAAAGGCAAATGGAAAGGAGGAGAAAGCTCATCTTCCGTACATATCGAGGAGCAATCTAATTCCGAGTCGTCTAAATTCTCGTCTAAAGAGGAAGGCAACCCGAAGAATGGGGGTATTCATTCTAAAAGAATGAGTCAATTGGAACAGCGTCTGGAAGCCCTTGCCAACCGGAAAGGCCTCAAAGAAGCAAGAGTGGTCCGGCAATATTTGGCCGAGTGGGACCTTGTTCCATACCCTCCAAGTTCAAAGCTCCGACCTTACAGGCTTTCGACAGCAAAGGGTCACCGAACCAACACATCTACTACTTCAAGTCTCAGATAGAAAATGTAGTAGATAATGATGCTATCTTGGCACATTTGTTCATCGGCACTCTAAAAGGGCTTGTCTTTGAATGATTCATGAAACTCCCAGAAGGCTCCATAAAAAATTGGGGTGATTTGAAAAAGCTCTTCTTGACACGCTTCTTTGAAGACGACTCAGAAATTACAATGCCCACT
The DNA here is from genome assembly GCA_038442645.1 of Agave tequilana. NCBI lineage: Eukaryota > Viridiplantae > Streptophyta > Magnoliopsida > Asparagales > Asparagaceae > Agave > Agave tequilana. Next base: position 45,742 of record JAVJIF010000870.1, on the reverse strand, counting down.
CTCCTGACAACAAAGCAGCGAAAGGGAGAGTCAGTCAGAACATTTGTGGAGAGATTTTAGAATATAGCACTCCGATGTCCTAGCGGAATGACCCAGGCCACCCTGGTAGAAACATGCCGTCACAATCTACAAACTTCACTCCCAGCCTAGATAGAAGTTGCTGAAAGCCATTCCTGGAAGTAGTTGGTCCAACAAGGTGAACAGGCTGAAGAAATTATCGCCAGGGTTAGGGTGGAAGAAAACAAGCCCAGACCCGAAAAGATAACAAGGCGCACGCCAGAAATATCTTTTCAATTAAAAAGAAAGGATACATTGGCAACAGAGACAAAATCCCCGGTCAAACCTCAACCGGCCAGGGGAGGTGGTTCTCCAAGTCAGCCACGACCAACAAGCAGTATGCTTTCAAGGACGAAAATGTCATTTATTGTGCAAGTTACTTAACAAGAGCAACAGATTGAAACTTCCTGAAGCTAGACGTCCTGAGGAAGTCGGCAAGTCCGACAATCCTAACTACTGCCTGTATCATAGGATGCTAGGGCACCCCACCAAGAGCTGTTATGTCTTCAAAGATATTCTTCAAGCTCTGATCGATGCAAAAGAAAGTTACGGCTAATATGACATCATTTTTTCAGTTTGGAAAACAGCCTCCAGCACCATCCGGAGTCGTTCCCATTCCGAAAGGGGAACTAAGAATGATCAATACGGACAACATCATCAGCAGGAGAAAGGTTTTGTACCTATCCTACACCTCAGGAAGAAATTATGTGGGTTCATTCTGACCTTGTGGATGGCCAACAGTAGACTACTCTTACCAACAGAAAGTCCAAAGGCATGACGAAAGCTTCGTCCTGCAATGTGGTGTGCGCCTCTTCCCGGGAAGTAGAAACTGATATTCCCTCACTAACTGATTTGGAAGATGAAACAATCGTCCTTGTCGTAGAGCTCAATAAACGGCTCGTGGCAGAAACTCGTTCGGGTCAGTCGTATTTAAAGAAGTACGACGAGATGGTGGCAAGCCCTCCTAAACCTATTGCAGAGCCAACCAAGCTCTCCGCAAAGCAACATGTGGAGAAACAGAAAGAGCTTCAATTTTTCAAGGCTCTCCCAAAGAATAATGTGGAAGGATCTCTAACACCTTACCGCTTTGACGTCCTAGTCCAACTAGCCAATATCCCGGCCAGAATCACCCTTTACGAGCTCTTGAGACTATCAAAGTCAATGAGAGAAGCTCTGAGGGAAGCCTTAGCAGACGCTGAGGTCTTCATGGCCCAGAACCCAGCTGGATCACAGGAGGAAGATGAAGAGGACTACCTCCATGCCTCTCAAAATGCTCCCTGCATCGCCTTCACGTCAGATGACATGCAGGTCAAGGGGAAACATGATCGGCCCCTGTACTTCACATGGTACATTGGATCATCTGAAGTGAGCCGCATTCAGGTAGATCCAGGATCTGCGTTGAGCATCATGCCTCGCCGGGACATGCAGTACTTAGGAATTCCCACCCACCGATTGAGCGCCACCCAAACTACCATCTATGGTTTCAAACGCCAATGGTATGCGCCTAATGGAGAAGATCAAGCTCAAATGCCAGATTGGGGATCTAAGATCTAAAGTGATGTGCTATGTAATCGATGCTGACACTTCGTATAATTTGCTGTTCGGGCGACCGTGGATTCATCGTAATTCCATCATCCCCTCCACTCTCCATCAAGTTTTGAAGTACACTGATGGAAGTGGGAAAGTTCGAACATTGATTGCCGAAAGGCATCCGTTCAAGGGAGCAGAGAACTATTTCACAGACTCTCTCCTATACCAGAATTCTCTGGAGATGAACAAAAATCCACAGCCAGAGGAACCAGACTCTGGTAATGAAGCTGACACCAAGCAAGAGGCAGAAGAAAAGAGTATGTGGGAATTAAATCCACTTGTAACAAGCATTAATAAGCTCGATGTTAATAACACCGCAGATGATGTACGCGAGTGGTATATTAATGAAGAGTTGAATTTGGCTTACTTTCTGTGTTTGCTTCTGATTCAGTACCATCAGACACTAGTACCGAGGGGGATAATGACCCGTGGTCAGTGATGGATGCTCTAACATTATTGCATGTACCAATGAAGTCATCCCTCAAAACGTACCAAGATGTCGGAGATGCGCAAGAATTAGTATTCATGGTCCCAGCAAGACGCAGAGGCCAAAAACTAATTCTTTTCAGAAGAAGTCTGAATTAATGTCTCGTGAAGACTCAGAAAGCGAGCAACGAATCCCCCCAGTTCTCTTATTATGAGCCAAATGTACTCAGAATGATGGAGAGTATGGGGTATGATCTAACAAATGGTCCTGGTTTGAACTTCAGCAAAGGAAGAAGAACACTACTTCAATCTTTCATTTCAAAAGGGAAGATCCCTGATTATTATCATCGAACTCGCAGGGGGTTGGGCATGTGTCAACCCCGATCCCATCAGCCTCTGAGTCTGAAGAGTTATTATACCATAATTATTCATCGGGCACGTCATCATGGGAGTCAGATGTTAGTGTCGGTAACGTCTTCGGAGAATTTTCAGTAAACATAGTTTCAATAAGCTACCTGGAAGACGAAGATGAAGAAATGATCTAGTCTGATACAGACCCTTGGATCAAATACCTAAACACTCTCTGGGATATTCACTTCGAACAACGCGAACCACCCACGGAAGATAAGGTCACACAGATTAATCTGAGAGATGAGGCTAATCCTAAGCCCATCTTTATAAGCGAAAGCCTATCACCCTCCGAGAAAGAAAATCTAATATCTCTTGTGTGGGAATATATAGATGGTTTCGCTTGGAATTATGAGGACACGCCTGGCCTTGATCCTCGAGTAGCTATGCATCGCCTCAATATTAATTCGGACGCGAAATCAGTCAAACAGCAGCAGCGACGGTTCTGTTCAGAAATAATGGAAGCAATCCAGTCGAAAGTCAAAAAGCTTATAGACTGTGGCTTTATTAGGGAGGAGCAACACCCTGATTGGGTAGCCAATATCGTCCCCGTTACTAAGAAAAATGGAAAGATCTAGATTTGCATCGATTTTCGCGATCTAAATAAGGTCTATCCCAAAGACGAATTCCCTCTCCCAATCATGGATGTCATGATTGACAATACGTGTAGGTTTAAACGAATGTCCTTTATGGATGAATTCTCAAAGTACAATCAAATTAAAATGTCCCTGATGATAAAAAACATACTTCTTCTAGGACACCATTGGGAGTATATTGCTATACTGTCATGCCCTTCGGACTGAAGAATGCGAGGGCAATATATCAGAGAGCTATGAATGCAATTTTTCATGAACACATGCGTAAAACAATGGAATGTTACGTCGACGATATTGTAGTGAAAAGCCGCACCAAGGGCGACCACATAGCAGATCTGAAGTTAGTTTTTGAAATCATGCGGGCACATCAGTTGAAGATGAACCCCACCAAATCTTTCCTAAGAGTAGCCAGCGGTAAATTCCTAGGATTTATTGTGATATCCAAAGGAATCCACCTCGATCAAGAGAAAGTCCATGCCGTCCAAGAGATGCAACCTCCGAGGAATCTCAAGGAGCTTAGAGGATTGCAAGGGCGACTAGCGTATATCCGAAGATTTATCTATCCAGAAGATGCCAACCCTTCACCAAATTAATGAAGAAGGACGTCTCATTCATCTGGGACGATGCTTGCCAACAAGCGTTCGAGGAAATCAAACGATACCTCACGCAACCACCTGTCCTTATAGCTCTGGTTTCAGAAAAACCTTTCCTGATATACGTTCGAGCGATGGATCATTCCGTAGGAGCTTTACTAGCCCAGAATAATGATCAGGGACATGAGCAGGCAATCTACTATCTGGGCAGAACTATGATCGGAGTCGAACATCGGTATAACCCGATCGAAAAGGAATGTGTGGCGTTGGTATTCGCCGTCCAAAAAATGCAGCACTACTTGGTGGGCCGAACTATAAATGTTATATCAAAAGTCAACCCTTTGAGGTTGCTCATGACAAAGCCATCGTCGCTAAATGGTTAACTGGCAAAATGGGCCATACTGCTCTCCCAATATGAGATGCGCTTTCTACCGCAAAAAGCCATAAAGGGACAAGCAGTGGCAGATTTTCTAGCTGAACATCCAGATCCGAGAGCGACTGAACTTTACGAGGATCTCCCATACGAGGTCGCTGAAGTTTGTCTGACCCAGACATCTTTCGAAGGACAGGTGTGGCAACTCTTCTTCGATGGTGGATCAAGAACAGGTCTGAAAGGGCATGTCATAGAATGAGTGGGGTAGTACTAGTCTCCCCACAGAACTACATGATCCCTCGTGCATTCTCATTAATCGAGCCATGCTCCAACAATGTAGCGGAATACAATGCCCTCTTGATTGGAATGCAAATCACCGATGAGATTGGCATTAAAAATCTCGAAGCATACGGTGACTCTAAACTCATCGTTAATCAAGTTCGTGGAGAGTACAAAGTCAGGCATGAAGACTTAGTACCCTATTTCAATGTAACTCTCTATGGCCGAAAGGTTTAGAAACTTTTACATCGACCATGTACCACTCCAGCAAAATGCGCACGCAGATGAACTGGCATCTCTCGTTACCTCCTTAGCCCTTCCAGCTGGAGTAGTAGAGAAAATACTTGTCTACAGCCACTACTTGTATTGCCCAAGAACCGCTTTTGAAGATCACTAAAAGCTGACAAGAGACTGTCAAGCCAAAAAAGCTTTAGAGACTTCAACAGGTCCAGAACTCAGGGATTGACAATTCTCGTACATCGACTATGCATTGTATGACATCCTTCCTGATGATCCTAAAGAGGCGGCTGTCATTAGAAGGAAAGCCCCCAAATTCTACTATAATGTGATCACGCGAACACTGTATCGCCGATCGCATGATGGGATCCTCCTCTGCTGTTTGTCACAAAAGGGGCACATGAAATACTCAAAGAAGCGCAGGATGGCATGTGTGGAGCTCATCAGCGTGGTCCGAAGCGTGGTAATCGACTCTAAAGACTAGGATATTATTGGCCTAAGATGATCCCTGACACCATCAATTACGCTAAACGATGTCACGCCTGTCAGGTCCATGGTAACTTCATCATCAAGAACTAGGATATCTTCACTCTACAACCTCAACCTGGTCATTTGAGATGTAGGGAATGGACGTGATTGGCCCTATCAGCCCACCTTCATCCAAAGGACATGGTTCATTTTAGTTATAACCGACTATTTCTCTAAATGGCCTGAAGCTATTCCCTTGAGGGAGGTAAAAGCATCTGACGTGGTCAAATTCATTAAACATCACATCATTTACCGCTTTAGTGTATCACGACGGATTGTGCATGATAATGGGCCCCAGTTCGTCAGCCAGGCTTTTTAGAGGTTCTGTAATAAGTTCAAAATTCAGAGTGTGTCTTCAACGACATATACTACCCAGCCGCTAACGACCTCGCAGAAGCTTTCAACAAGACTATTGGAAAACTTCTCAAGAAATTCGTCTCGAAAATCCAACGTGACTGGGACGACAAGTTAGGTGAATGCTTATAGGCATATCACACGACGGTTCGAACCCCAAACTACACCTTTCTCCTTGGTATATGGGTGTGAAGCTGTACTCCCAATTAGAAATTCAATTCCCATCTCTACGTGTCGCCTTGACAGCAGAGATGACAAATGAGGAGAAGCATCGACTGCGACTCCAAGAGCTGAAGCCTTTGGACGATAAATGTCTATAAGCTCAACAGCAAATCAAGCTCTATCAAGCTCGAATTACCAGAGCCTTCCAAAAGAAAGTCAAGGAGTGAACTTTCAAGAAAGACGATCTTGTCTTAGCTGTTAGTGTTGGCCCAAGGTTACAATCAACCCATGTTTAGTGTATTTTGATGATTACAAAACATATTAGTTATTTGTACTAATATAAATTGTTGTTTAAGTGTGTTTCAGATTAAAGAGATGAATTCTTCCCTAAAGGAAGGTACATTGGACTCAAGACAAGTCAAATTGGGCTCAAAGTGCAATATTGAAGATCAAGTGAAGATTGCCCATGTTGAAGTCTTGAAGACCTAGAAGTTTGTAAGTTTAGTTTGTTAAGGATTGAATAGTGAAATTTGGCTCTAGGATTTGCACACACATTTGTTTTGTATGTTTCCTTTGTTTTTGAAAATGTTTATTTCTAAGTTTATGCCTTGATTTATACATACATGTACTCAAAGCTTTATATCTTCAAAAACGTATTTAAAACATGTATATAAACATAGTTCAACATAACACTTAGTTCCAGAGTTTTAAAAGATTTTTTACAAATTTTTCTAACTCTAAAATCTGCCCAGAAAAAGACTATTTCAGGCAGACCGGTCGACCGGCAGTCGACCGGCTGCTGTGTCCAGACATGCACAGGCTGTGCATGTCTGTCGGTCGACCGATCCTACATACCGGTCGACCGAAAAGAGATGGTTGCTCTCTGTATCCTTTCGGTCGACTGGGTCGGTCGACCGATAGAAGGAAACTGTGTTTCCTTTGTTGGATCGGTCGACTGGCAGTCGACCGAAGTCGCAACGGCTCTTTTGCCAGCAGGGACCCGGTCGACCGGCAGTCGACCGGTAGGCCTGCAACAGGCCATAACGGCTCTTTCCTCTTTTAGAGTTTCTGAAAATCTGTTTTTGGTTTTCTCTTTAACAGAGTTTTTAGGAGTTATTGGGACTCTTTTTCTGATCAAATTAGCTGGAAAAATCAGAGTTTTTAACCTATTCTCTCCCTATAAATAGTGGGGAATAGGCCTTAGTTATTTACCAAGAAAATACAAGTTTTCATTGTTTTCAAGAGAAAGAGAAAAATAGTTTAAAGCTTTCATTTCCATTCTTTCAAATGGGTTTTTCAGTTGTTGTTTGATCTCTAATATCACTCTACAACTGAAGCTTTTCTCACCACACTTTATAGAGCCAAAAATTTCATATTCTTTCTATAGGTGAAGTTGTAAAAGAGTGAGAGTGTTTGTAAAAGAGTGTTGTGGTCTAGTTAAAGATCACTATTTGTAATCCTTGTTCTTGTGGAGACAAGCTCCTCGGTGGAGTTTCTTTGTAAGGTGAAGCTACGGGCTTGAGGTCTTTGGAGGCCTAACTTGTACGGGATCCTAAGGGGATAGTGGAAACCCTTCACGGAGGTGAAGGCGGGGACTAGAGCAACGGGCTCGAACCTCGAAACAAATCATTTTGTTTGCGATTGCCTTGGCGTTCTTCTTGCTTACTTTCTTGCTTTATATCACTTCCAATTTATTGCTTGAGAACTAACCTTTATTTGTGCAATCCTTATTTGTTTACTTTACTTGCTATTTTACTTGTGTGTATTTCATTTTCATCATCATACTTGGCATTGTTCAATCACACCTCAATACAACACGGTTGCATTGCGCACCTCTAACCCATTTAAGGGGAATTGGGAGGAAGGAGTTCAGAACCTCGCAAGGGGTATTCGGCTCTTAGTCGTGTTTTTGAGAGATTGTTGCATCTCTCATTTCATAAGTTTAAAAAGATCATTAGATTAGCAATTACACCTATTCACCCCCCTCTAGGTGTATTTCAATTGGTATCAGAGCTTGGACTCTAGGATTTGGCTTAACAACCTTAGAGAGATCCTCATATTGCTAATCATTTCATTCATTTCCACATAGTAAACATGGCCGATGGTATTAAGACACCCCCTAAGTTTGATGGACTTAACTTTCCCATATGGAAGGTTAAGATGACCGTTTTCTTGCAATCTCTAGGTAGCCGAGTTGCTAAGGCCGTGACTAAACAATTTAGTACCCCCGATGGTGATGAATCTACTTGGTCCGAAATTGAGACCAAGGAGTTTGATGCCAATGCTAGGGCTCATTATGCACTCCTACAAGCCCTCAATGATGATGACATAGCTAGAGTCATCCATTGCAAATCTGCCTATGAGATTTGGACCCATTTGCTAGTAACACATGAGGGGACATCACAAGTGAAGAGGGCCAAGATAGATCTTCTTCGGTCCCAATATGAAAATTTTAGCATGCAAGAACATGAAACCATAGATGATATGGTTACTAAATTTACTAAGATTACTAATGGGCTTTCTTCTCTAGGTGAAGAGATCAACAACGACCAAAGGGTGAGAAAGATCATCCGGGCTCTTCCTCCATCATGGGAAGTGAAAGCTACAACATTGAAGGAACTCAATGATAAAGATGAGATTGAGCTCATCGGACTCATTGGGAATTTAAAAACCCATGAGATGGAGAGGAAGGCAAGGGAGGACATGGCACCCTCCAAGAAGAAGACTATTGCCTTCAAAAGTCATGCTACTTACTCCGACGAAGATGATGAAGAAGAAGATGACGAGGAGCTCTCACTTCTAGTCAAAAACGTCCGGAGGATGTACAACAAGGCAAAGTTCCAAGGACGGAGGAGATGGCAAGGAGGCAAAGAAGAGAGAAAGATCATATGCTTCAATTGCCAAAAGCCGGGACACATTGTAGCGGAGTGTCCGGACCAAGTAAAGCCATCTTCATCCAAGAAGCCATACAAGAAGAAGGCTATGAAAGCAACATGGGATGACGAAAGTGAATCCGAGGACGAGAGACACCGCCAACATGTGCTTCATGGCAAATGAGAGCACAAGCAAGGTAACCCCCTCAACTCTTCTTGATGATGATTTATCCATGGATGAGCTAGGAGAAGCTTTTATAGAACTTTCTCAAAATTATGACTTCATGAAGAAAAAGTACTTGAAAATGAAAAAGGATAATGAGTCTTTGAGTATTCAAGTGTTAAATCTTTCTAAAGAAAATAATGACTTGCATTCTTCTTTAGTTTCCACTAAAAATGATTTTGAAAAATATAAGATTGCTTGTAAAGGAAAGACCCCATTTGTAGATTCTAATGAGATTGCCATGCTTAAGGAAAGATTAGACTCATTAGATGTTGTTTTGAAAAAGTGTAGTGAGTTTGATAAGAAGAAAATGGAGAATATGTTTCCTAAGAAACAAGCTCCTAAGAAAAATGTTCATCATGCTCATGCTCATGCTCATGTACATGCTACACAACCTATGCATCATGGTAACCCCCAAAGCATGCTCACACTTCACATACACACCATGCATTTATGTATAGAAAAGTGTACACATGTTCACATTGTGGACGGAAAGGACACTTAGCTAATTTTTGCTATGATAGACTAAGTGCATCATCTCATAATGTTTGGGTTCGTAACACTAACTTTCAAGGACCCAAGAAAGTTTGGGTACCAAAGTCAATAATTGTTTTAAATGATGTAGGTACTTTCCAAAGCCCAACGACGTAGAGGTTTGTGGTATCTTGATAGCGGTGCTCAAGGCACATGACTTGGGACATCAACAACTTTGCAACCCTATCAAGATATCATGAAGGTGGCACCGTCACCTTCGGAGATGACGCCAAGGGTAAAATCATTGGTATTGGTAATGTAAAGCTTGGCACTTCTCCTTTAATTGAAAATGTAGTTTTAGTAGACGGGCTCAAGCATAATCTCTTGAGCATTAGTCAATTATGTGATAAAGGATTTAATGTTATTTTTGATGATATTGCTTGTAAAATAGTTGACAAAAATTCTAATGTTTGTGTATTTTCCGGTTTTCGTGAAAGTAATGTATATATGATAGATATGCTAAATATGTCTTGTAATATAACATGTTTAAAAGCCCTCTATGACGACTCTTGGTTATGGCATAGGAGATTAGGCCACGTTTCATTTGACCATATTTCTAGGCTTAACTCTAAGGAAATGGTGAAGGGTATTCCTTCATTGAACTTTGAAAAGGACCGAGTTTGTGACGCATGTCAATTTGGGAAACAAACTAAGTCCTCATTCAAATCAATTAAGGATATCATGTCATCACGTCCATTGGAGCTAATCCACATGGATTTATTTGGCCCTACACAAACCAAAAGTTTAAGTGGGAGTAGATTTGCTTATGTTTTAGTAGATGATTTTTCGCGTTTTACTTGGGTTTATTTTCTTGAACATAAAAGTCAAACCTTTTCACATTTTCAAGCCTTTAAGAAAAGAGTTGAAAAGGAAAATGACTCCTCAATAATTAAAATAAGAAGTGATAGAGGAGGTGAGTTCATTAACCTTCCCTTTACCACTTTTTGTGAGGAACATGGAATAAAACATGAACTTTCTTGTCCTAGAACTCCACAACAAAATGGAGTAGTTGAGCGGAAAAATCGTACTTTACAAGAGATGGCTAGGACAATGTTAAATGAATATGGTCTACCACATTATTTGTGGGCCGAGGCCGTTCATACTTCATGTTACATTGCAAATCGTGTTTTCCTATGTAAAAATACTACTAAGACTTCTTATGAGATGTATTTTTCTAGAAAACCTAATGTTTCTTATTTCAAAGTGTTTGGTTGCAAATGTTTTGTTTTAAATACAAATATTAATTTGGGAAAATTTGATGCTAGATCATATGAGGCTATTTTTGTAGGTTACTCAAATACTAGTAAGGCTTATAGAGTCTTCAATAGGTCAACTTTGACTATTGAGGAATCATTCATGTTAAGTTTGAGGAATCTAACAAGTTTGTTAAGAATTGTGTAGAAATTGATGCTTTAGATGAAGGGTTGGAGAAAGTGACCTTGGAGGATGCTTCTACCATGGGAGACAAGCCAAAGGATGGTGATGGAAGTGAAGCCAAAGTGGAAGAGGCTCAAGGAAATGAACATCAAGCAAATGAAGAGGAGCCCTCTCAACCACTACCAAAGGATTGGAGATTCAATCCTCATCATCCCAAGGACCTCGTCATAGGTGAAGTATCAAAAGGGTAACCACTCGCTCTAAGATTCAAGATTTTTGTGGTAATTTTGCTTTTATTTCACACATAGAACCTAAAAATGTCCTCGAGGCCGAGGCCGATTCATATTGATTGCTTGCAATGCAAGAGGAGCTCAATCAATTTGAGCGCAACCAAGTTTGGCACCTTGTTCCTAGGCCCCACGATAGACCAACAATTGGTACTAAGTGGATCTTTAAGAATAAGTTGGATGAATCGGGTAATGTAGTTAGAAACAAGGCTAGGTTAGTTGCCCAAGGTTACACTCAAATCGAGGGAATCGATTTTGAAGAAACCTTTGCACCCGTAGCACGGCTCGAAGCCATACGGATGACCTTAGCATATGCCTCATTTAAAGATTTTAAGTTATTTCAAATGGATGTAAAGAGTGCTTTTCTTAATGGTTATATTGATGAGGAGGTGTATGTTGAACAACCCCCCGGGTTTGTTGATCCTACACACCATAATTATGTTTATAAATTAGATAAAGCACTATATGGTTTGAAACAAGCCCCTAGGGCTTGGTATGAAAGATTGTCTTCATTTTTGCTTTCAAATGATTTTAAGAAAGGAAAAGTTGATAAAACATTATTTACCAAACATATAGATCAAGATATCCTCATAGTTCAAATTTATGTTGATGACATTATTTTTGGATCTACTAATGTTTCACTTTGCAAGAATTTTGAGTCATGCATGAAAAAGGAATTTGAGATGTCTATGATGGGGGAGCTCAACTTCTTCCTTGGACTTCAAATCAAGCAACGTAGTGATGGGACATTCATCAACCAAGCCAAGTACACCAAAGAACTCATCAAGAGGTTCGGGCTTGAAGGATCCAAAGTAGCAAAGACTCCCATGGCAACCACTACGAAACTTGACAAGGACGAACAAGGTAAGGAAGTAGACATCAAATTATTTCGTAGCATGATTGGTAGTTTACTCTATCTTACGGCTAGTAGGCCGGATATAATGTTTTTCGTATGTTTATGTGCACGTTTTCAATCATGTCCTAAGAATCACACTTAATAGCGGTAAAACGCATAATTAGGTATCTTAGGGGCACAATTGATTTAGGTTTGTGGTATCCGAAAACTAACCAATTTACCATGACTAGTTATTCGGATGCCGACTATGCCGGTTGTAGGGTAGATAGGAAGAGCACAGGTGGCACTTGCCAATTCTTGGGCAATTGTCTTGTGTCTTGGTCTTCCAAGAAGCAAAATAGTGTAGCCCTTTCAACCGCCGAGGCGGAGTATGTAGCAGCCGGAGCTTGTTGTGCACAAGTACTCTGGATGAAACATACTCTTCTCGATTTTGATTTACATTTTGATCATGTTAAGATTTATTGTGATAATACTAGTGCTATTCACATGACCAAAAATGCTAATCAACATAGTAAAACCAAACATATAGACATTAGATATCATTTTCTTAGAGATCACTTTAAAAAAGGTGACATTGATATCGATTTTGTTTCCACAGATTTTCAACTTGCAGATATTTTCACAAAACCTTTAGATTATGCAAGATTTTCATTTATTTGTGGTGAATTGAATGTATGTAAGATTGATACTTAAAATATCTTAGTTTGTTTTGTTTTGGTTTCTAATATGTTTGTTTTGTTTTAAAATTTTTTTTAACCCTTTTTGATGTATGACAAAAAGGGGGAGAAAATATATGGAGAAAATATATGTTGTTTGTTTTAAATTTTGTCATTGATACAAAATATATGGAGAAAATATATGGTTTGTTTTAAATTTTGTTATTCCTTATGATAGTTTATTTTTGGTGATGATATTTTTCAATGCTTTATGTATGCTTACATAGTTGTTCATATTCATGTTAAATACATAGCATTGTTTAAGGGGGAGCTTTCCAAGCTCTTTCCTCTTTTATTTGTTTAATAACTCATATGTTTTGTCATCATCAAAAAGGGGGAGATTGTTGGCCCAAGGTTACAATCAACCCATGTTTAGTGTATTTTGATGATTACAAAACATATTAGTTATTTGTACTAATATAAATTGTTGTTTAAGTGTGTTTCAGATTAAAGAGATGAATTCTTCCCTAAAGGAAGGTACATTGGACTCAAGACAAGTCAAATTGGGCTCAAAGTGCAATATTGAAGATCAAGTGAAGATTGCCCATGTTGAAGTCTTGAAGACCTAGAAGTTTGTAAGTTTAGTTTGTTAAGGATTGAATATGTGAAATTTGGCTCTAGGATTTGCACACACATTTGTTTTGTATGTTTCCTTTGTTTTTGAAAATGTTTATTTCTAAGTTTATGCCTTGATTTATACATACATGTACTCAAAGCTTTATATCTTCAAAAACGTATTTAAAACATGTATATAAACATAGTTCAACATAACACTTAGTTCCAGAGTTTTTAAAAGATTTTTTACAAATTTTTCTAACTCTAAAATCTGCCCAGAAAAAGACTATTTCAGGCAGACCGGTCGACCGGCAGTCGACCGGCTGCTGTGTCCAGACATGCACAGGCTGTGCATGTCTGTCGGTCGACCGATCCTACATACCGGTCGACCGAAAAGAGATGGTTGCTCTCTGTATCCTTTCGGTCGACTGGGTCGGTCGACCGATAGAAGGAAACTGTGTTTCCTTTGTTGGATCGGTCGACTGGCAGTCGACCGAAGTCGCAACGGCTCTTTTGCCAGCAGGGACCCGGTCGACCGGCAGTCGACCGGTAGGCCTGCAACAGGCCATAACGGCTCTTTCCTCTTTTAGAGTTTCTGAAAATCTGTTTTTGGTTTTCTCTTTAACAGAGTTTTTAGGAGTTGTTGGGACTCTTTTCTGATCAAATTAGCTGGAAAAATCAGAGTTTTTAACCTATTCTCTCCCTATAAATAGTGGGGAATAGGCCTTAGTTATTTACCAAGAAAAATACAAGTTTTCATTGTTTTCAAGAGAAAGAGAAAAATAGTTTAAAGCTTTCATTTCCATTCTTTCAAATTGGTTTTTCAGTTGTTGTTTGATCTCTAATATCACTCTACAACTGAAGCTTTTCTCACCACACTTCATAGAGCCAAAAATTTCATATTCTTTCTATAGGTGAAGTTGTAAAAGAGTGAGAGTGTTTGTAAAAGAGTGTTGTGGTCTAGTTAAAGATCACTATTTGTAATCCTTGTTCTTGTGGAGACAAGCTCCTCGGTGGAGTTTCTTTGTAAGGTGAAGCTACGGGCTTGAGGTCTTTGGAGGCCTAACTTGTACGGGATCCTAAGGGGATAGTGGAAACCCTTCACGGAGGTGAAGGCGGGGACTAGAGCAACGGGCTCGAACCTCGAAACAAATCATCTTGTTTGCGATTGCCTTGGCGTTCTTCTTGCTTACTTTCTTGCTTTATATCACTTCCAATTTATTGCTTGAGAACTAACCTTTATTTGTGCAATCCTTATTTGTTTACTTTACTTGCTATTTTACTTGTGTGTATTTCATTTTCATCATCATACTTGGCATTGTTCAATCACACCTCAATACAACACGGTTGCATTGCGCACCTCTAACCCATTTAAGGGGAATTGGAGGAAGGAGTTCAGAACCTCGCAAGGGGTATTCGGCTCTTAGTCGTGTTTTTGAGAGATTGTTGCATCTCTCATTTCATAAGTTTAAAAAGATTATTAGATTAGCAATTACACCTATTCACCCCCCTCTAGGTGTATTTCAGTTAGAAGAGCTATGGTGATGACGCATAAGACCAAAGGAAAATTCCAACCCAAATGGGAAGGACCACTTGTAGTAGAGTCGGTCTACTCAAATGGAGCATATCGCCTCATAACCTCAAACGGTGATACGCTCATGATGCCAATCAACGACAAATTCTTGAAGAAATACTATCCTTGATAGCACTCTTCTCCTGATCAGGTTAATAGTACACCTCTGATTTAAACTCCAGATCCAAGATGAATTCTAAAGAAAAGCTTCTCTTCCTCCACTGGATCACATTACGATAAATCAGCGTCAAGCTAATCAAGTGCTAGTTACATCATGATGCATGATGTAAAATTTGGAGAAGAAACAAAATGTAAACTTCAGTTTTAGTTTAGTTACTTTTTTATTGACATCCGACGCCTCCGACGGCTAAGGATAGAGAAAAATGTTGGCTTTTAAGTCCAACATAAGTCTTCGACAACTTATCATGCTGAGAAGAATAGGATGGCTAACTCAACTCAAACGGTAGTTGGTAAAAGCACACCAAATCCGTTGATAGCTGAGGGTTTGCTAAAAATCCTAAAGGACTTGGTCTCATCCTCTCCTCTAAAGTCTCCTACCAATTCTCACCCATGGAATGGTTGGGCCACAAAAATACATGTGTTCATCTCCCTAATGAAATGAACTGAGATTTGTCAAGTTAATATTAAACCTCTGACAAACCAGATTTTTCAATTCCTAGTGGATTCAGTCAAATTAATATTACACCTCTGACAAATTACTGTTAAGTTTAACACCACACCTCTAACAGTGATTAAGTTGCTGCCAAGTTCAATATTAGACCACTGACAGTCACTTTCCCTCAGGCTTTCATATCGAAACTGAGATGAGCAATGCTAAGTTTAATATCACACCTCTAGCGTCCAGTTCATTACTAAGTTCAACAATATATCTATGACAATGACTTTCCCTTGAACTTCCCTATTAAAGTTGAGATGATTAATGCCAAGTTCAAAATTACACCTCTAGCATTAACTTTACTGTTAAGTTTAACATTACACCTATGACAGTGATATTTTCAGTCTTTCTAAATGAAACTGAAACTCCCGTTAAGTCAGGTTAATATCACACCTCTGACTCACATTCCTGTCAAGTTAATATCATACCTCTGACAGTAATCTTGAATTCCCGAAACAGAATTTTTTCCAACTTTGACTTGTTAAGTTAATTATTGCATTTCTAGCAAGTCAAGAGTTTCTACTTCTATGTGTCTAATTTTCAATGCAAAAAAGGAATTCAAGACATATCAGAGACAAGAAAAAGTGTCACTTTTATTTATATTCAAACAAATGAAAGTGATACAAGACGCTCTCTTATACAATAAGATTGAGTGTTACAATAAAGGAGTACAAAGAAGTCCTCTCTCCACAAAAGGTTACACTCACTTCTCAAGACATCTACACTGCTCAAAATACAACATGTTTGGAAAAGCGCCAAAGAAAGGTTCATCTCTTCTTTCACTGAATCATGTCACAGTTGACCAGTATTGAGACGACCGAGTGCTGACTATATTATGATGCATGATGTAAACATTGAAGAAGCTCATCGCTAACCGAGAACAATGGTGTTTCTCGAGGTCGAAATGTAGAAGAAAATTCTGATTCCACCTGACCACTGGTGTGGGCCGTAATCCTTCGCTCAATGAGCATCTCCACCAACAGAAAGTCATCTAATGAGCATGAGTTTTTCGTCGATGTCACTTCTGGGGTAAGATTTGCGAAGGGAGGATCCGAGACCTTACTGGTGACATCCTCTTTCCTGTGGCCTCCAAGGACACCATACCCATCACCATACCACTGTGACCATAATAAACCCGGGGAGTGCTGGTGCGTCATGTCCAATAAGGCCTTGACGGATATCTTAAGAGCTCGAACAAGCTTGCTGGTCGAAATATTCTCCCATGAGCCCAGCGAAGATGCGGAAGACTGACTGAGACTGCCAGAACCTGCAAGAAGTAAAAACCTAAAAGGTTAAATTTCTGTTAATGCAGAAACAGAAAAGCTGAAAGGCAGACGCGAGATTGAATTTGTGAACTTCAGACGCGGAGTTGAGCAGGGCAGATCTGAATGCAGTCTGGTGTTAGACTTGCGTCCAAGATATAAGAAGCGAGGTAACCCAGACGCAGAGTTTGCCATACCCGTATTTTGAGATATAGGGGTTGCCACATTCAAGTCCAGAGGTCTCAAAAGAGATAGAATTCTCTAAGTCAAGAACCTCAAACGCGAGCTTCATGTACAAAGCTCGCGTTTCAAGATCCAAGCACAGAGTTTATCACACTCGTGTTCAAAGAATTTGTGTCTTAGAGTTTAAAGTCATTCAGCTCGTGCTTCATCAAGAAGTCTGAAAGACGCGACTTCCAAACACGGGCACATCAATTAGATTTCAAGAGAAGATAAAAAGATCGAATTTCTGCAATGGACAGGAAAATAGAAACTCAGTGGGACTGAGTATTTCATGGCGACAAATGATTCCTACCCAAGGAAGAATTCTCTAGAAATTGAACTTTATTCATCAAGGCGCGGCCGTAAAAGCACTCAAGGCGATGCTTTTTGATCTTGAAATTACTTGACAGTGATAATCTTTGAAAAAGATTAAAGGAAAGTATGGAAGCTTTGAGTTCTTACTGTTCATTGAAATACATCCCTTTGAAGAGAAGATAGACAAATCAAGAAAAAGACCCTCAGAGCGCATGCTCTCAAAGGAAATAGTCTAAATAATGGTTTGTTAAGGGGGTGACGCCTATTTATAGGCAAGCCATAAGGCTTAAAATTAATGGCATAAAAATCAAAGCCATCAGCCTTAATCTCGCACGAACATCAAGTCCACTAATGAGCTGACGCGTGGATTGTCGCTTCGAGAAACATCGAAGGACACAAGTCCCCAATCGTCAACGCCGACTTCGCATTAAAAGCTCCATCAAGATCTTTAAGATGGGCTGCATGTAACGCCTAGGAAGCGGCGTCAGGCGCAGACTCAAAGGTCGTGTCCACAAGTCCGGACCTTTCATAAATTCGAGGGCTGCGTTCCTTTCATTCCTACTGAAGAGTCCACAACCACGTCTCCTGAAGTGGTCCAGATTTGCGTCTCTGCAGCGCGTGGGTCCACCTTCCACAACTATTCAGGGATTGCGTCTTGAGTTCACACCCATTCACAAGACTTGAAGGCTGCGTCCTGAACTTAAAGGTCGTGCCTCCTTTATTAAGAACGCAGGTTCGCGCTTGAAGGTTGCTCCCTCTCAAGGGACCAGAGTCGCGTCTCTATTGAGTTAGATTTGCATTCCTACCAACCAGCTGAAGACCCGCGCGTCATTCTTGAGGGGCCCAAAATCGCGTCTCCACTGCAAATGAAAGCTGCGTCTCAATCATGAACTCAGTACAGCCTGAGTTTGCGCCCTCTCAAGGGACCAGAGTCGTGTCTCTATTGAGTCAGAGTTACGTCCCCACCAACTAGTTGTGACCCGTGCATCATTCTTGAGGAACTCAAAACCGCATCTCCGCTGCAGATGAAAGTCGCGTCTCAGTCATGAACTCAGTACAGCCTGAGTTTACGCCCTCTCAAAGGACCAGAGCCGCGTCTTTATTGAGTCAGAGTCGCGTCCCTACCAGCCAGCTGAGACTCGTGCGTCATTCTTGAGGAAGCCAAAACTGCATCTCCATTGCAAATGAGAGCGTCTCGCTCAAGAACTCAGTGCAGCCGAGTTTATTATTCATGGTCGTACCCTATCAAAACGACTAAGGACTGTGTTTCTACAAACAGTCAATGAATACGACTATGAAAACTGAGTTCATTCGTGCAGCAAAGAGTCTGAAAGGATAAAGACGAGACAAAATTTGAGAACTTTTATTATTTGACTCAAAACTGATAAAAGTAACACAAACACTCTTATTCGACAAATGGAGTAATACAAAAAAATAGGATGATACTAAAATGGAGAAGAAGGCTAATAATCCTGCTTCATCAAAGAACGGATTTGTTCCTGGAGGCGATGCATCTCGTGCTGACGTGCATTTTCAGCTTCCACCAAAGCTTGAACCCGCAACTCTTCCTCGGACAAAAATCTTTTTGTAGCCAGTTGCGCCTGAAGAGACTCCAACCTGGAGGAATGAGCAGTAAGATTTACTTGAACCTGCATCTTGGCAGCTTCCAGCTCTTCCAGCTTTGTTCTAGTAACAGCAAGTTTCTTCTCATTGGCTTCAATCAAGGCTTGCGCTCTGGCAATAGTAATCCGAGCAGTGGTGATAACTTGCTCTGTACTCTGGATGACGATTTCAGATTCCTTTGAATCGTCAACCAGTCTTTGGTAGTCAGCTTGGAAGTGCTAGAGATGGTGAGCTTCTTCAGCCATTTGCTCCTTAATCTCCTTTCGCTCGTGTTCTTGAGCGGCGAGGAGCTTACTCAGTGTTGACCGAGCCTCATCCATTGAGCCAGATTCTCCAGGGTCTTGAGCTCCTTCAGGTAGCTCCCCAGCTATTCGACCAGCACCAGACACGCCCTAGCCTACGAAGGACTCCCAGTGTGACTGATGTTCTCAATCTGATTCTCGAGAAGCATTCGGGAAACTCAAAGAAACTGCCCCTAGAAAGGACCAAGTCAATACAGAACCTCATGGAAGCAAAAAATCGTCGCACCATTTGACGTGCTAGCTCTTCCATGATGTCATTAGCTGGAGATAATCCTACTGGTGTACTCCCGGACCCTCTTTTCATGACAGAACGAGAGACGGGAACCAGTTCAACTTATGTAGGGGTAAGGTCGACAACAGACTCATCAGACACTGAGGTCGTCGCCAATACCTCCGGGACAGTTATTGTTGTAGCAGCTTTCATAGCAAAAGAAGCAACAACAAACTTTACGGCACTGGGCTCCCTGGCCGAAGTTTGAACTATGCTATCTTCTGCGCAATGCTTGCCGCAGGATCCTCTACTTGAGCTACCCCAGTGCTCTCTGCAAACCACAACATTAAATGTCGGTGGCATTGAAAAAAAGGAGAGTATTGATCGGTCACATTTATTGCATACATATTGTCACATTACCATGCTTATTATCTAAATAAATCATATTAATAAGTCCTATTTTTCTTTATAAAATGCAGGCCCATTGCTAAAGGATAGGAAAGAGAAACGAGCCAAAAGCCCATCAAATTCTGATTTAATTCAGAATAAATTTGAAATCAGGGAATCAGGGTAGATCTTACTAAATCAGAGAGGTTAAAAATTAGTTGAAATGAATCTTCTAAAATCAAGTGGTTGAGCCAACAAATCAAAGATCGTTTCGTCAAATCCGGGAGCTGCAACAGTGAATCCAAGAAGACAAAAGGGAGCCCAAGTCCACGCCAACCGTCGCTCCACCAGAATGTGGCCACTTGGCCACATCCTAGCCGCGGATCTGTGGCTAAAGCCACAGATCGTTGGTGGAGATAGGGGAGCGTTTGCTCCCTTTATCTCCTCACTCCTCTCCCTCTAGGTTCTGCCTATAAAAGACAGGGTTTTGTATAGGAAAAGGGACTGAAACTTAGTTTTAGTTTTTCTCTTTATTTTTAAGGTTTAGGTTCTTTGTTAGATAGTATAGAAGTTGTATCTTTGTTTTGTAATTTGTAGTTCAGTGCAAATACCAGTGAGAGAGAGGAATTGAGTGCTTGTAATCTGAAGATTGAAGTAACAGCAATAAAAGATCTAGCTTTCTCTTCTTCCACTCCACGGTATGTCTTACTTTATTTACATGCATTATTTTTCTTCTTCCATGAGTAGCTAAACTAGTATTCTGGGCTCACTATTGTTCCTCTCTGCGATCCCTCTTCTTTTTGAATGATTTTGATGACAATGAATCATTTGCATGCCTAAACTAAAGCCTTTCTTCTTTGAAAGTATTCTTGAAGGCGCATGAGGATGGGTTTGGATTTCTAAACTTCTATTTCTTTTAAAACTTCTCTTGAACTTGTTTTTATTTCATACTTAAATACTTGATGATTTAACATTCAACTCAAGATGACTTTGCAAAGAAAAGAGTTAACTTTTTCAAACTATCTTATTTGCTTTACTTAAAACTTTCTAAACTCAAACTTAAGTTTTTGCCTATGATCAAGTTGAGGCACTAAGGATTTCAAGAGAAGAACAAATCATTGAGTAGTGAGATAGTGAGCCCAGATCTTCTTCTTCTATTAAAAATAACAAATCACTTTTCAAAGCTTATTTTACCTTTTCTACAGCCTTCTCCAAATTTGTATTTTTCTTTTAATCATTTCTCTTCTCTCCACTCTCTTTTCAACTAAAAAACTGGCACCATTCTTAGCTTTCTAAATAAAACACCGAAAAGTTTTCATCGCATTCCTCCTGGTGGACACGACCCGTTAGCCCAAACCTACAGGTAATTCTTAACTCTCTCTTATCTCTTTGATTTTGCAATCAATTTTTGGCGCCATTGCCGGGGAGGGAACGGTGTATTTATTTTTTTAACAAGTTTGGTATCTTGTTTCAGGAACGTCAAGATTCAGATTTAACATTCAAGCTTTACAGGAGAAGTGTAATACCCCGTTCCTGGAATACGTACTTAGTTGCGTATTCAGTTTTTCGATCGTATTTTCGATTTACCTTCTGTATTTGACCTATTTTAATTTTAAATATCGTTTTCCAATATTCTAGATTTTATATGATTTTTTGGAATTTTTCTTGAATTAAAAGGAATTTCTTCTAAACCGGTATCGACAAGTGTCGCTGATCGATTCCCGGATTTTTAATTTACAATCAGATTGGAATTTCTAGATGGGTCTTTAGACTTTATCTCTTAGAATCACATTTCTTACTTAAATACTTTTTCTGAAGATTTTATGAATTTATGAAAATTACACCGGAGTCGGTAGCAAATTGATTCCGGGATTTTTAGTTTTAAAACTATAAAGTATTTCTTAAAACAGATTTCACTATAATTCTTAGTATAATATTCTTGATTTTTGATAATTATTACGAGTCGTTCCGAGACACTTGAATTTCGGACGATTTCGGTATTTTCCGAAATGTTTTCCGCATCCCCGACTTAAACCCGGAAATCAGTATTTTCAACAGTTTCATTTTGAGTCCAAGAGAAAATATCTTCTCCTTTATAATTCCTTTTCCTTTTTCCTTTTCCTTTATATCTCTTCCTTCCTCCACAAGCCACAAGATTTCAATTTTCCAAAATTCTAATCTTTTTCAAAATTCCAACTTTTTCCTCTCCACACACTTCCACCAACTCCCTCATTAATGCCCCTCTTTCTCTCTCTCTCCCATGGCCGGCCTGTTGGCCCAATGGCCTTCCACTCTAGTTTTGATGATGATCAACTCATGTAGTTATATTTACTAATATTCTTGTGTTTCTAAGTTTCAGATCATTAGCAGGATATTAGTGTTGGTGATTAGCTTCAACAAGGTGTTTGGAAGCTTATCATGGTGATTCCGGTGCCAAAGCTTAAAGATCATACCTTTGCACTCGGTGGATCGCGTTTGGGAGCAAGTCTACTTGAAGATGGAGATCATCAAGAGAAGACTTAGGTATCCTAGTTTAGTTTAGTGTGTTTTAGATCCATTTGTAAAGCTTAGTTTAGTTGATATGCTCAAGTGCACAAACACACACGTTTTATGTTTTAATGTGTGATTTTATGAATAGTTGGATCAAAACAAGTTTTCATGATTTATATGTATAGTAGATGTTTTCTAGTTATACATACATGCTTAACTTATAGACAAACTTATTTTGACATTCCTATTCATGTTTTGGAAAAATCTAGTTTGATAAAAATACAAGTTTTATTTTTGATAAAATTTGCAAGACACAAAAATGAATTGATATGTTGATATATTGTCTTGAAATTTTTATCACAGGTTTATGTTTCAATATAAAATGACAAAACAATTTTTATGGAATTTTCAGAAAAGATAAAAGATTTTTTACAAATTTTCTATCTCAAAAATCTGCCCAGAAAAACTGTATTTCAGGCAGACCGGTCGACCGGGACAGTCGACCGGCTGCTGTGTCCGGATATGCACAGGCTGTGCGTGTCCGGATATGCACAGGCTGTGCATGTCCGTCGGTCGACCGGGTCACGGACCCAGTCGACCGATATAGAGAGTCTGCTCTCTGTATCTTTTCGGTCGACTGGGTCGGTCGACCGATAGAAGGAAACTGTGTTTCCTCCTTGTTGGTCGGTCGACTGGCAGTCGACCGAAGCCCCAACGGTCATATTTTCGACCGTTGCCGGTCGACCGGGGCCGGTCGACCGGTGGCTGTCAGAATTGCCACATCAGCCTAACGGCTAGTTTTCTGGTTTGGCCTATATATACCCTATTCATTTGGGATTTTGGCTAAGGTTTTTAAGAGAAAAATTTCTGGTTTTCAGCAGAGTTTAAAAGAGTTTTAAAAAGAGTTTTTAGTGCTTTTAACTTCTCATCTTTATTGATTTGGGTTTTGGAAAAATCAAAGAAATTGGAATTTGGATTTTTGTATTGGCATTCATTCTCTATCTTTTACAAGAAATTTCCCAAGTGTTTTTTTCTTTGTTGCTTGTTTTCCAAAACACCTAGTTTCCACACTTGAGCTATCTTCTATCCTAAACTATTAGGATCTTTGTTTTTGTGGAAAAGAAAGAAAAGAGAAAGAAAAGAGAGTTTGTGGTTTTGGAACCACTTGTTGTAAACACCCTTTTATTTGTGAATCCCTCTTCGGTAGAGGTGATCGGGTGATTGGTTTGTGAGCCTCTTAAGGAGAGGCATTTGTTGTGGTTGGCTACGGGCCGTATCCCTCTTCGGTAGAGGTGGATTGTGTGTTGTATTGCCTCGGTGGCATTGTAAGTTGAGAGAGGAGTTAGGGGCTCCTAAAGTGGATTAGAAATCCTACACGGTGGTGTAGGCGGGGAAGTAGAGCTAGGGGCTCGAACCTCGAAACAATTTTGTGTTTGCGATTGATCCAATTACTCTCAACTCTACTCTCTTATATTTGTGCAAGCATCATTCATTCATTGCATCATATATTTTTGCGTGGGATTGAGCATATTCATACTTGCTTGCATTTGCACCTTGCATATTATTCATATTGTTATATATTGTATATGCTTGGATTGCTTGTGTGTGTGCAACACTTATACTCATCCAACAAGAGCTTCATATAGCAACCTCAACCCATTCAAGGGGAATCAAGAGGTGCTTGTCCAGAGCCTCGCAAGGGGAATTCGGCAACACTTGTTGGATTGTACTAAGTGTTCTTGTAAGATTGTTTTAGCTTCCGCATTTAGCACACTTAGTTTGCATTAAGTTCACTAGATTAGCACTTTCACCTATTTCACCCCCCTCTAGGTGTACTTTCACGGCCAAGTGGCCAAAAGAGGGACACTCATCCCCTCCTCCACTTTGCAAAAACCCCCTCTCTTCTATCTTATTTGCATCTCCTTTACAAATCCAAACCCTATTTAAGCATTTCCTTTACATTCTATTTCCTTTTTCTTCACTTCAACATAGAGTTAGCCCTCACCACTTTCTCCTTCACCTCAACTTCAACCACCAACTCCAAAGCATCACCAAGGCTATCATCTCCACTTCAACCTTAACTTCTTTTGGATTGGGATCGTTCTTGGTGATATCGTCGACCACAACCATTTCGAGTTCATAAAACTTCTCATAACCATTCGAAGTGAGTATTTTTACTCACCAAGACTCATACAATTCTTAGTATGTTTATGCTTCCATATCTTGTGCATTTGTGTCTTCAAAATCATATTTTAACCATCAAGAACAACCATCAAATTCAGTTCTGTAATCTGTTTTCAGACCACGATTAGTCGACTTGACCTAGGAGCTAGTCGACTTGAAACCCTTAGTTTGAAACGAAATCTTTTCTGGAGCACAGTTTTAGTCGACTATGTTAATTTACCAGTCGACTATAGATTACTAGTCGACTATACTTTCTACCCTAGTCGACTAATGTTTCCTGACTCAAAATCCAACTTTCTGTAACTCAGATTTAGTCGACTTAACATAACTGTTAGTCGACTTGGCATATCTGTTAGTCGACTACCCTTTTGACCCTAGTCGACTAACTTTTCCTGAATCAGAAACCCAACTCTCTGGTGCACAGTTTTGGTCGACTATACCAGACTGTTAGTCGACTAATCCCTCTATTAGTCGACTACTCCCTTGACCCTAGTCGACTAACTTTGGCTGTTTGTCATAGTTAATTACTTTCTTATATTTGGATCTTATGCTTGGTTCATATGTTTGTATATTATACTTTATGACTTGTTAATTAGTACTCTCAACCTCTTGTCATGCTATCTATTAAAACAAGGCATGATACACTTGACATTGTTTAATTATCACAGTTAAGGGAATGTAGTACCTGTATTCCAGTTATGTATTCCAGTTATGATCTTGCTTATTCCCTTAATCTGATAATTATGTTAATAAACTATAAAAAGGACAACTTGTATGGGAAATGGGAGGAAGTGATGAATGCCGGAATGACACCTTGCTTATAGTATGGGAATGAAATATTGGCGGTAGTGTTAGTGGGACTTAGGGCCCACAGGAGATTAGTGTTAGGGGGACTTTGGGCCTCCAAACTGGTTCCAGGTGTATGGAACTACTATAAGAAGCTCTATCAGTTCTTCATCTACTTCCGGTAACAAACCTCGACTTGCTTATATATGGATGTATGTGCGTTGGGATATATACCGAGACACATACCTAGATATATGGGTTAGACGAATAATAATAATTTATACTCTTGATATTCCTGTTATGACACCTGTATCGGACTCCAGTTATGATTACTGTTATGATCCCTGTTTTGATACCTGTTATGCACTCTTGTCACACCTGTTATGTATTCTCGTTATGACTATTTTGCGACTCTGATTCTATACGCTTGGATTACGGTGGCGTGAGATAAAGGTATATAGATGAGGGTTTTCTTGTTTGGATTATTCCTTCGATGTACTAGTCTCATGGGACCGTGACCTAAGTGTATACAATCAATCTTGCTTGTAATCAACTTTACCCTGGATTTCCTGTTTTAAGGATATTATGTTTTACTTGTTCACACTTGCTATACTTGTGTTCTAACCTTCCTACTCTTGTCTCTTAGCCATTTGGCTGTAGCCTGTTCATTGTTGGGAGGTCCTGACTCCCTTGGATTTGTATGTTCAGGTTTAGAAGCTTGGATCGAAGTGGAACAGTCCACAGGAGATCAAGCGTTTCTTGGTGAGTAGGCAGACTAGTTCCTGTTCTTTTGTGCCAGACTTCTCTTTTGACTCACGGGATCTTTATCTAGCTCGTGAGCCTTTTGTGTCCTCATTTTATATTGTACTTTTGGACTTGGTTGTGATAAAAGACATATGTAATGTGTAATATTTTATCATATCCTGTGATGACTTTGTATTTGTACTTTTAAGTTGGCATATTATGAATACCACGCTTTGTGCTGTACTCTGATCCTTGTTGTACTTTATGCTTAGCGTATATACGTGGGGGCACTTTCTGACCTGCGTATATACGTCGCAGTGACGTCCCCGTATCCGTGGGATCGGGGTGTTACAGGATGGTATCAGAGCCCAGGCTCTCCCACCTATAGTACAATCAAGCAGCAAATTACTATAATTTGCTATTGCCAACTACAATGTACAAAGTTATCTAGTCCATCTTGATTCCTTCTTGATTCCTTCCCTTATGTCCTAAAATCCTTCCATTTTTCCAGTTCCTTCCAGTCATCTTCCACCAACTAGGTATGGATAGAAGATCGGGTCGTAGCAACTCTGGGCAGGTATCGAATGGACCCACAGGAGAGAATGTAGATATTCTGAGGGTCATTCAGATGATGATGGAGAATCAGCAGCAACAGACGGAACTCCTTCGGCAAGAGTTGGCAGCTCCCAAAGGACAAAGGCCAGGGAATATATCAGACTTCAGAAGGTTGCAACCAGCCACATTCACGGGAGGAGAGAAACCCCTGGATGCTGAGCAATGGCTGACAGACACCTCAGACTTGTTGAATGCAGCCCGAGTTCCAAAGGAAAATCAAGTGGAGGTCGCCAAGATTCAATTGAAGGATATAGCAAGAACATGGTGGTTAGCTGAGGAGGCAAGATTGGAGAAGCCTGTCACTTGGGACACATTCTCCAAGAGTTTCTATAGCAGATTCTTCCCTGCCACTGCTCAGAAAGACATGGAAGAGCAGTTCATCAGACTTCAGCAATGGAATAAGTCCGTGGATGAGTATGCCGCGGAATTCTTAAGACTTAGCCGCTTTGCTCCATACATGGTGACTGATGAGGAGAAGCGGGCAAGTAGATTCCAGCAGGGCCTACAGATGGACATCCAAGTCTTCTTAATGCCCCAGCAGTTGAAGACTTATTCTGAAGTTCTCACCATAGCTCGAGAAGTGGAGCGTGGATTGGAGAAGAAGAAATTGACCCTGATAAGGAACCAGGCCAAGAAGAGGCCTTTTGAGTTGATGGATGAGGAAGATGCAGTTAGGGCAACCCATGGCCCGATGAACAAGAGACCATTCCAACCTCCTCTGTCTCAGATTATATGTAATTTCTGCCATAAACCCGGGCATTATAAGAGGGATTGTCGCATTGCCAATGGATTATGTTTGGCATGTGGGCAGGGAGTCATGCACTAAGGGATTGCCCGCACAGAAAGTTTAGACATACGGCACCAGTTAGACCGGCTCTTCCAGCCCCAGCACATCCAGCCCCAGCACTTCCAGCTCCGCCATTGAGGAGGAATCCAGAACCCGTTGATCGAAGAGTTCCATTTTCACCCCAACGGTATGATCATCAGCAGAGAGGAATGAGAACTAGAGCAGATCAGGGTAGAGGCCAAGGTTACATCATGGCGGCAGAGGCATCAGATGACGCAGCAGAGTGGGAAGACCAGTATCCAGACCAGGAACCTTGAAGATATCATGGTAACCACTATTCCGATCTTGTATTTGAGTTAGTTATCTTTCTTAATATTTCCCTTATCATTCTCTCATTGTCTATCCTAGTCCTTCATGTGTTCACCTTACCCCGTTTTGGATTTATGAAGCCTTTATTCCACCTTTGTCCCCTTTGTGTTCAATTTGCCCCTTGGCGAAATTGCGAGGACGCAATTTTTGTAAGGTGGGTGGATTGTAATACCCTGTTCCCGGAATACGTACTTAGTTGCGTATTCAGTTTTTCGATCGTATTTTGATTTACCTTCTGTATTTGACCTATTTTAATTTTAAATATCGTTTTCCAATATTCTAGATTTTATATGATTTTCTGGAATTTTTCTTGAATTAAAAGGAATTTCTTCTAAACCGGTATCGACCAGTGTCGCTGATCGATTCCCGGATTTTTAATTTACAATCAGATTGGAATTTCTAAATGGGTCTTTAGACTTTATCTCTTAGAATCACATTTCTTACTTAAATACTTTTTCTGAAGATTTTATGAATTTATGAAAATTACACCGGAGTCGGTAGCAAATTGATTCCGGATTTTTAGTTTTAAAACTATAAAGTATTTCTTAAAACGGATTTCACTATAATTCTTAGTATAATATTCTTGATTTTTGATAATTATTACGAGTCGTTCCGAGACACTTGAATTTCGGACGATTTCGGTATTTTCCGAAATGTTTTCCGCATCCCCGACTTAAACCCGGAAATCAGTATTTTCAACAGTTTCATTTTGAGTCCAAGAGAAAATATCTTCTCTTTTATAATTCCTTTTCCTTTTTCCTTTTCCTTTATATCTCTTCCTTCCTCCACAAGCCACAAGATTTCCAATTTTCCAAAATTCTAATCTTTTCCAAAATTCCAACTTTTTCCTCTCCACACACTTCCACCAACTCCCTCATTAATGCCCCTCTTTCTCTCTCTCTCCCATGGCCGGCCAAGTGGCCAAAAGAGGGACACTCATCCCCTCCTCCACTTTGCAAAAACCCCCCTCTCTTCTATCTTATTTGCATCTCCTTTACAAATCCAAACCCTATTTAAGCATTTCCTTTACATTCTATTTCCTTTTTCTTCACTTCAACATAGAGTTAGCCCTCACCACTTTCTCCTTCACCTCAACTTCAACCACCAACTCCAAAGCATCACCAAGGCTATCATCTCCACTTCAACCTCAACTTCTTTTGGATTGGGATCGTTCTTGGTGATATCGTCGACCACAACCATTTCGAGTTCATAAAACTTCTCATAACCATTCGAAGTGAGTATTTTTACTCACCAAGACTCATACAATTCTTAGTATGTTTATGCTTCCATATCTTGTGCATTTGTGTCTTCAAAATCATATTTTTAACCATCAAGAACAACCATCAAATTCAGTTCTGTAATCTGTTTTCAGACCACGATTAGTCGACTTGACCTAGGAGCTAGTCGACTTGAAACCCTTAGTTTGAAACGAAATCTTTTCTGGAGCACAGTTTTAGTCGACTATGTTAATTTACCAGTCGACTATAGATTACTAGTCGACTATACTTTCTACCCTAGTCGACTAATGTTTCCTGACTCAAAATCCAACTTTCTGTAACTCAGATTTAGTCGACTTAACATAACTGTTAGTCGACTTGGCATATCTGTTAGTCGACTACCCTTTTGACCCTAGTCGACTAACTTTTCCTGAATCAGAAACCCAACTCTCTGGTGCACAGTTTTGTCAACTATACCAGACTGTTAGTCGACTAATCCCTCTATTAGTCGACTACTCCCTTGACCCTAGTCGACTAACTTTGGCTGTTTGTCATAGTTAATTACTTTCTTATATTTGGATCTTATGCTTGGTTCATATGTTTGTATATTATACTTTATGACTTGTTAATTAGTACTCTCAACCTCTTGTCATGCTATCTAATAAAATAAGGCATGATACACTTGACATTGTTTAATTATCACAGTTAAGGGAATGTAGTACCTGTATTCCAGTTATGTATTCCAGTTATGATCTTGCTCATTCCCTTAATCTGATAATTATGTTAATAAACTATAAAAAGGACAACTTGTATGGGGAATGGGAGGAAGTGATGAATGCCGGAATGACACCTTGCTTATAGTATGGGAATGAAATATTGGCGGTAGTGTTAGTGGGACTTAGGGCCCACAGGAGATTAGTGTTAGGGGGACTTTGGGCCTCCAAACTGGTTCCAGGTGTATGGAAACTACTATAAGAAGCTCTATCAGTTCTTCATCTACTTCCGGTAACAAACCTCGACTTGCTTATATATGGATGTATGTGCGTTGGGATATATACCGAGACACATATCTAGATATATGGGTTAGACGAATAATAATAATTTATACTCTTGATATTCCTGTTATGACACCTGTATCGGACTCCAGTTATGATTACTGTTATGATCCCTTTTTGATACCTGTTATGCACTCTTGTCACATCTGTTATGTATTCTCGTTATGACTATTTTGCGACTCTGATTCTATACGCTTGGATTACGGTGGCATGAGATAAAGGTATATAGATGAGGGTTTCCTTGTTTGGATTATTCCTTCGATGTACTAGTCTCATGGGACCGTGACCTAAGTGTATACAATCAATCTTGCTTGTAATCAACTTTACCCTGGATTTCCTGTTTTAAGGATATTATGTTTTACTTGTTCACACTTGCTATACTTGTGTTCTAACCTTCCTACTCTTGTCTCTTAGCCATTTGGCTGTAGCCTGTTCATTGTTGGGAGGTCCTGACTCCCTTGGATTTGTATGTTCAGGTTTAGAAGCTTGGATCGAAGTGGAACAGTCCACAGGAGATCAAGCGTTTCTTGGTGAGTAGGCAGACTAGTTCCTGTTCTTTTGTGCCAGACTTCTCTTTTTGACTCACGGGATCTTTATCTAGCTCGTGAGCCTTTTGTGTCCTCATTTTATATTGTACTTTTGGACTTGGTTGTGATAAAAGACATATGTAATGTGTAATATTTTATCATATCCTGTGATGACTTTGTATTTGTACTTTTAAGTTGGCATATTATGAATACCACGCTTTGTGCTGTACTCTGATCCTTGTTGTACTTTATGCTTAGCGTATATACGTGGGGGCACTTTCTGACCTGCGTATATACGTCGCAGTGACGTCCCCGTATCCGTTGGATCGGGGTGTTACAAGAAGACTTGCTATTCTGTGCCCCTACTCTCGAAAGTAGGAAACAATATTTTCAAGAAATTGCAAGTGCAAAAGTTTGAAATTTGTGTTGGACTACTAAAACTCTTTTTTGTAGGACATATTGCTTGCAAAAATTAAGTTTTTGTGTGTTATTATTCTTACTATATCTGCTATTCACAATCCCTGTTTTAATCCAACAGTAATTTGAGTGATTGTTAATTGCTTAAAAAACGTTTAGACTTGCATTCTAGGCGTTTGTCTAATTACGTTTATTTTACAATTACTGTTGAAGATAGCTGGAGATAAGGTGCCTATGCATAACATATATTTTAGGAAATATTCTTGGGTGATATTTGCTTTTGAATATTACTTTTCTATATCTTGCACACTTTGCACAATAAATTCTAAGGGCAAAACCCAAATCTACATAAGGTGGAGAAGTCATTACCCTTCCTTAACCCACAAACCATCTCCAAGCACGCACAAACTAAGCCTAAGTAAAATCTGATAGACGTTGGCCTTAGGGACATCTCGAACTCACTAGGAGATTATCCTAAGGGGTGTTAGAATTTGACTCCTGCCAAATCAGTGTCTAGGAAAGTGATTGAGGGGTGAAATCCCGAAGGCTGGTGGTTTGGCTTAATTAGGCCCGTCGCTTTTGCGCGGATACCTCTCACCAATCTTGCCCTGACCTGGCTGATTAGCTTGTGGTCAAAATCTGCATTATACCTCTTGTAGACAATCAACCAGTTAGGAGTTGTCTAGGTTAAGGGTACCTTAAACTAGGCTTGGTTGATTACTCTTGTTGACTATTAGTGAACTTGTTTGTGATTGTGTTGTGTATGCAAGTGTGGTCAAGAGACCCCAATTCATCTAGGTTAACTAGAAACACATCACCACCCAAGTTTGAACCAAGAACAGATCCGGTTATGGCTCAACCGACATCTTTGCAAGATATGTTCTATCCCATTAGAACCTCACTTCCATCTTGCATCCAACTTCCATCGGTTGGTGAATATAATTTTGAGCTCAAGCCTCAATTCATTAACACACTCCCCAAGTTTCATGGTTTAGAGTCCGAAGATGCTTACTTCTTCATAAGAAAATTTGAGGAAGTATGTCTAATGATGAAAATCTCACACCTTGTAGATGATGCTATTAGGTTAAGATTTGTCCCTTTTGCTTTAAGGACTTAGTCAAGAAATGGCTTTACAGCTTAGCGGCCGGCTCTATCACATCTTGGGATGGTTTCATCAAGGTCTTCTTGAAGAAATTCTATCCAATTCATAATACCGCTCTCATTAGGAAGAACATCATGCAATTCAAGTAAGAACCTAGTGAACCATTTTGGAAGTACTTTAAACGCTTTAAAGACCTCCTTGTCCAATGTCTCATCATGGAATAAAGAAATGGCGACAATGCCAAATTCTTTTTGACGGTTTAGACTATTCTACCAAGACCCTCTTAGAAAGCATGTGCCAAGGGGGATTCTTGCAAAAGGATGAAAATGAAGGATGTGATTTATATGAGAATCTAACTGAAAAGACTATCCAATGGGAACCTACTAGTGAAACCTCGAGAAACTCAAACTCCATCTCTTCAAAAAGAGGTCTCCATTCCATTAAATCATCCATAACTAATGAGGCTAAGTTAGCTAACCTAGCTAGAAGACTGAAAACTTTAGAAATTAAGGAACCAAGTCCAGTCAATCAAGTCAGCCCAAACCAATTTTCAACTCGGGCTGTACTTACTGTCAAGTCATGAATCATGTATTTGAGGAGTGTGCTGTGTTTCAGGCTCAGCAACAGTACCCTGAACCGATGAATGCAGCCTTTTCAAGGCCGAACAATAATCCTTACGCACCAACGTACAATCCTAGCTGGAGAAATCACCCGAATTTCTCATGGAGCCAAAATAATAATGACCACTCATGGTCAAATCATGCAAGCCATTTCCATCAAGCCAATAATTCTTCAAATCATCAACCCAACTTTTCTAATTTCCATCATAATTCTCCCAACCATCCACATAATTTTTCAAACTATCAACAAAACTTTCCCAACCAAGCTCCACAATCTTCCTTCCAGAATCCTCAACTAGAAAGGAGAATGACTGACTTTGAAAAGAAACATGAAAAGATACATGAAGAACCAAGATTCTCTCATGCAAACTATACAAAGGCTAGAGGTTCAAATGAGCCAACTAGCCACTCCACAGAATGAGAGACAGAAGGGTACCTTGCCTAGTCAGCCAATAACCAATCCTAAGAATTCTCAACAAGCTCATTTGGCTGAGGATCAATAATTAAATCAATATAATGATGTTCATACATTGAAGTCAGGAAAGAAAGATGATAATCAAGTGATAACACCAACCAATCCCATTCAGCACAACCACAATCAAGTATCCACCTCATCTAATTCCACTCCTCCTAAATCTGACGAATCTAAAAAAAATAAGTCAACCAGTCAAATGCACCAGCCTATAGTACCATTTCCTAATAGGCTAAAAAATAAGAAACAAAATCCATACATGGACAAGATAATTGAGATATTAATCAAGTTAAGATAAATGTGTCACTCCTTGATGCCATCCAACAAGTCCCATCCTATGCTAAGTTTCTTAAGGACATGTGCACCAAGAAGAAAGACTGATGTACCCAAAAAGGTCTTCTTAGCCACTAACATTAGTGAGCTACTGTCAGGTCCGATCCCTATCAAGTACAAGGATCCAGGTTGTCCTATCATTGCCTGCACCATAGGACAAGCCGAGATTAGTCGTGCACTTCTTGATTTGGGGGCAAGTATTAACTTGCTTCCATTCTCAGTTTATCAACAGTTCAGGTTGGGTGATCTTAGTCCAACTCGAGTCACTATCCAACTGGCTGACCGTTCAGTTAAAGTTCCAAAAGGGGAAATTAATGATGTCCTTATCCGAGTCGAAGAGTTTATTTACCCTGTTGATTTCATAGTTTTAGAGACATAACCTGTGTCCAATCCTAGGGCTCAAACTCTTGTTATCCTAGAACGACTATTCCTTGCTACTGCCAATGCCATCATCAATTGTAGGAATGAGTCCATGAGGTTAACCTTTGGGACATGACTAGAGAAGTCAATGTCTTTAACCTAGGAAAACAACCCTGTGATGTTGAGAACCAAACATTTGAAGTCAACCTCATTGAGAACTTAACAAGCGAACATAGGGAAGAATTGGAACTAGAAACTGAGTGTGACTTCGGGTTAGAGTCTGACGACTTTAATCTTGATTAGGTTGTTGAGTCAGCTGTAAATTGGGCCTCGAACCCAATTTCACCAAATATGGAGCCAACAAATTTGACTAATTCTTCCAGTGAGTCTTCCTCTTCCTTAGAATTGAAAGCCTTACCTGCGCATCTCAAGTACGTCTATCTAGGCGAACAAGAGACCTTTCCTGTTATCATTGCCTCCCATTTAAATGACAGGGAAGAAGAAGATCTTAAAGCAATTCTAATAAAACATAGGGAAGCCATTGGTGGACTATGACTGATATAAAGGGATTGAGTTCAACCATAGTTCAACATCACATTTATCTCAATGAAGATGCAACACCTAAAAGAGACCCGCAGCGTAGGTTAAACCCTATAATGCAAGAGGCTGTTCATGCTAAAATTTTGAAACTCTTAGATAGGGATAATATATCCCATTTCTGATAGCCAATGGATCAGTCCTGTCCACGCGGTTCCAAAGAAATCCGGTTTCACCTAGTGGAAAACGAGAACAAAGAGTTGGTTCAAACTCGACTTCCCACGAAGATCCGAGTTTGTATTGACTACAGGAAGCTTAATGCTGCAACTCGTAAGGACCATTTTCACTTTCCTTCATTGATCAAATGCTTGAACGTTTGGTGGGCTACGAGTATTACTGTTTCTTAGACGGTTACTCGGGGTATAATCAGATTCCTATTGCTCCTGAGGACCAAGAAAAGACTACATTCACATGTCCATTTGGGACATTTGATTATCGTTGAATGCTTTTCGGCTTATGCAATGCCCCAGCAACGTTTCAACGTTGCATGTTGAGTCTTTTTTCTGATATGGTAGAATGATTCTTAGAAATCTTCATGGATGATTTCTCCATCTACGGAGATTCGTTCACTCAATGTCTCCACTATTTAGAACTTATCCTCCAACGTTGTGCTGAAAAAATCTGACACTAAATTGGGAGAAATGCCACTTCATGGTGAAACATGAAATTATCTTGGGTCATGAAATCTCCAAGAAAGGAATTGAAGTGGATAGAGTTAAATTGAGGTTATTGCTAAGCTTCCCATGCCCAAATGTGTGGAGGATATTCGATCCTTCTTAGGACACGCCAGTTTTTACCGAAGATTTATCAAGGATTTTAGCAAGATTGATAGGCCCTTGACTAATCTGTTAGCTAAGAACGTGTCCTTCACTTTCGATGCTGAATGTATGAATTCTTAGGAAAAGTTTAAGAAAGAGCTTATTTCTGCACCATTCATATCTGCACCGGATTAGTCTAAGCCGTTCGAAATCATGTGCGATGCTTCTAATTTTGCCATAGGTGCTGTCCTAGGACAACACATTGATAACAAGCAGCACGTGATTTACTACTCTAGTAGGACTCTCAATGATGCTCAATTGAACTACACTACAACTGAGAAGGAATTCTTGGCAGTAGTGTTTGCCTTAGAGAATTTCGTCCCTACCTATTAGGGTCCAAAACCACCATTTTCATCGATCATTCTGCGCTTAGGTACCTCGTGATGAAGAAGGATGCCAAGGCCCGACTCATTCGTTGGATCCTCCTTCTTCAAGAATTCGATCTCGAGATTCGAGAAGAGAAAGGCGTAAAAATGTCGTTGCTGACCATCTCTCACGAATTCCTAATTCTCCATGCAACAAATTACCCATAAATGAGGATTTTCCTAATGAAAATCTCTTAGCTATCTTTAGGGAATCTTGGTATGCTGATATAGTGAATTACTTAGTCACAAACTAAACTTCGTCTCATTGGTCAAAAAACGATATATACCAGTTCTTATCCCAAGTCCGGTATTTCCTTTGGGAGGAACGATATCTTTTTAAGTACTGTTCTGACCAAATTATTAGGAGATGCATTCCCGATGAGGAGGTTAAGAGTGTTCTATCCTTTTGTCACGAACTTGCATGCGGTGGACACTTTGGTCCCCGCAAAACTGCTGAAAAAGTGCTACAAAGTGGGTTCTATTGGCCTATTTTGTTCAAAGATGCTTATTGTTGACACTTAAAAAGACAAGATCTTCATTGGTCCGAACAATGTCTAAACTTGTTGACATTTACAAAAGACAAGTGACAGACGAGCTGAAGACCAGTTTTCACCCATCTCCGAGGGACAAGGAGGCAACTTGGACTCCACTGATCCAGCAAGCAGACAGTGAACCCGGATTGTTTCTAAACAGACCTCAGCAGGTCTAAAATGCTAGCACTTAGCATTACTTGAGCCCAAGGGATAGCCTCGCTTGAGAAGCTAATATCACTCGACTTCGCCTCGAAGCTATCCAAAGCCTCGCCAGGAAGCTAATTTGCAACTTCGCCACAGAGGACTTCCAGCTCCGCCAAAGGTTTCTTTCGAACTTTGCCAGAAGCAGCCTCTAGCTCCGCTACGAGCTCAATGCGGGCAGCTCCGCCATTGATCTGCTATGGTCAACCTTTGACCAATCAAATCTCCGGATGAGATCGGATCTAATCGGATCAAATCCGATTAAGATCAAATCAGAGATCAAATTTAGCAGTTGATTGCCACAATCTCTTGACTCTCCTAAAACGAGTAGGAAGATCAGGGGAAATCCTCCAACGATATGGAAAGGATCAAGAAGATCAACCGACCTGCCAATTCTAGCTTCGCAGAAGCTGATCTTAGCCTCGCAGCAAGGCTACTTTCCGGATTCAAACAGATTCGATTCAATCTGTTTCTATATTTTCAAGGGACGATTATACCCTTGCTCCCCCTATAAATAGCCCGCCAGGGGCTGAAGAGAGGGAATCGGCTCCAGAGAGAAGACTCCACAAGCAGAGACTTCTTCATAACCACAGTGCGCTCTCGAATTCAGAGACCTTTTAGAGAATTGCTTTCTCTATCCAGGGTGTTGATACCCTAACATCGTCCTTTCTCTCAAGGAATCTCCAGAACCAGGCGAGAAGGAATTCCTAATTGAAGGTGATTTTGAGAAGCAGCAAGAGGGTTCTACAACCTTCTGTTCTCTGATTCCTGGAACCAGGCGAGAAGGGAATCTCATCGCTCGCATCGTCAAAGGGACAAAGTGGTCGCGCGCTGACCAGACTCCTATCGGCACACTTCTCCAGAATCTCTGAGGAGATCTACTCGTAATCTTTTTAAGAATACTTGTAATTTAGCTCCTCAACCCTTTTATTGTAAGTTTCCCCCCTTTGCGAACATAATGGAAAACAAGATGGCGACTCCGCTGGGGACCTCATTCTCCACTGCCGAGAATCAAGTGTCGCAATGCGACGAACAGATCTTCGGGTCTAACTCTGAATTCAGAAAAGCCGGTGCAGCCAGAGCCCCTCTGGCTAAATCTTCAAGGAAAGTCTCTGCGGAGACAGAAAAGGTTCTCTGCGAACCTACTGCGGTTATTTGGCGCAACATGGAAGCACGTCCGCAGTCTGATTCCTTTACTTGTGAGAACTTGGTGGTTCAGTTCGATTAAGGAAGATTCGAAGAAGTCCTCTCTGGGGGTGGCCCAATGCTTCGAGCACGGAAGCATAGGAAGGTTTCCACGACCAAGGTTTCAAAGCAGAAACCGAAAGCAGAATTCTGCCAACACCCCTCAGCCTCGCGTGTGGCTAATCAGGTTCCTTGCGATCCTAAGTCTCCTCTGCCAAGGCGGGTATGGAAGCCTAAACAGAAGTCTCCAACCGAAGCTTCAGGCGTAGTTACGCCTAAACCGCGCCTCTCTCGCGAAGAAAAAGGCAGGATGCCTGTCTGCTCCAATCATAAAGCGACGACGGCAATCATACCGTCGTCCAATTTAAGAGCAGCAATGCCTCGCGCCGGCCTCGTTCTCATGAGCGAAGTTATTATACCACAGCGTACGCGCAGGGTCCATAATCGCGAAGCTGAAGCCAAAGTACTATCTAAGGCTAATTGCCTTCGCAGCAGCATAGCGGGAAAAGCGCCGCAGCGTGCTTCGCTTTCCAGTGCGTCAAGCACTAAGCTCACGCCTGATGGCGAAGCTAGAACCAAAGCACTATTCAGTGCTAATCCCGTCTGCAGGGATAAAAGAAGCAGGACATCGTCCTATGTGCGATCCAAAAGAGCCTTTGCGCTCGATTGCAGAGACCCAACCGAGTCTGATTTGAGGAAATTGTTGACGGATAGACATACCTCTTCCCCCTATTGTCAACAAGTGGGATGTCAGCTGGTGACACTCCACTCGGTCCATTGCCGGCTAGGACCAATCCCCGCCACGCCTCCAAGACGACGGTCAGTTTTTGATCGGCTATCAGTACAGGCCCCGATGAAACACCGCAAAAGGAGCACCTCACGAGATCCAGCCTCCGCATCCGTCAACATGACTGAGAGAGGACGAGAGCTGAGCAGGGGAAAACGAACAGCTGACAACACCCCCTACAGCTCCCCAGATCCAGATTATAGCCCAGGCTTGGGCGAAGTCTTAGTGCATGACGAAGGTGTCTTCCGAAACACCAGATCCAGGGTGGCAATACCCTACAGTTACGAGCAGCCTTCTTCCTCGATGGCCCTAACCTCGTCACAGCCCAGGAGATCACTTCAATCATCGGATGAAGAAGATGAAGATAGTGGGTATGCCTCTTCGGCGACAGTTAGC
The DNA here is from genome assembly GCA_038442645.1 of Agave tequilana. Lineage (NCBI taxonomy): Eukaryota > Viridiplantae > Streptophyta > Magnoliopsida > Asparagales > Asparagaceae > Agave > Agave tequilana. The sequence goes on along the minus strand of JAVJIF010000870.1, from coordinate 7,187 downwards.
TCGGTGCGAATAGACAAAGCATCAGTCAATATGGCTGATAATGCTAACGACAACCTTCGTCGACGTTTGGAAGCTCAGGAGCAAACTTCCAGAACCCAGCAAGAGGCTCTGGACAACATTCAACAGATGCTCGTTCAACTCCTCACTAACCGGAATAACAATGATGCCGGGAGCAATCACGATGAGGAGAAGCACTTCAGCAATGAGCAACCGAAGCCGGAGAAATCCAAGGAGGGTTCTTCTTTAGACGCCGAAGTCCTTAAGGGCCTCCAGGCTCAAATCACATCCCTAACTCAGAGGGATGAATTAAAGAAGGTAGGGGCAGTCCGTCCTTATCCGCTGGAGTGGGATTCGGTGCCATATCCACCGAAGTTTAAAACCGCCAACGTTGCATACCTATGATGGAAAGAGCTCGCCAAATCAGCACATCTACTATTTCCGGTCTCAGACTGGTAATGTTATAAGCAATGACGCCATCATGGCTAGGCTGTTCATTGGCACCTTAAAGGGGGTGGCATTTGACTGGTTCCGAAGTCTTCCCCCAGGCTCTATCAACTCTTGGATCGATCTGGAAACTCGGTTCCTCTCTCGTTTCTATGAGGACGATACCGAAGTGATCATGGACAAGCTCCTCTCCACCGTGCAGAGGAAGGGCGAATCTGTCCGTGACTACATTGAACGGTTCAGAAATTTATCCTTGATGTGCCCGGCAGGGATGCCATTACCCATGCTCTTACAGACATGCAGACACAACTTCTTAGACCAAGTGGAGGTTCGTATGGGGGCTGTCAAAGCCCACACTTGGAAGGAATTGGTCGAACAAGCAGAGATAGCCGAGAAGTCGGCTAAAAAGTTCGAACCATCCGCCCCTAGAGGCAAGTGGGGGACAAACAACAAAGGGCGTAGCGACCTACCGCAATCTTCTCAAGCTAAAGGCAAAGAGACTATGTCTGTAGAGTTATCCGGAGATGTGCAGTCGAAGGCCAAGAAGAGCGGCTTCAACAATCAGGAGCCTAAGTTCCCTCCAAAGCAGTACTCTTTCAAAGACGATCAGGTGGTCACGATATTCCATCTGCTCCACAAAGGGAACAAAATGAAACTGCCAGATGCTCGGCGTCCTAATGAGATAGGGCGCACAAACGACCCTAAATACTGCCTCTACCACAGGATGATCCACCATCCTACTAACAAGTGTTATGTCCTCAAGGACAGAATACAAGCCCTGATCGATGCCGGGTTCTGACATTGAAGACGGAGCAGAAGAAAGTCACTGCCAATATGGTGACCCTCGAGTTCGGCAAAACTCCAAAGGTCACAGTTCCTGACGGAACTTATCCAGTCCCCGCTCCACGGTTGGACGTCAAGCATCCTCCAGCTACAGCTCAAAACAATAAGGGTCTTGTTCTCTTAACATTGAAGACAGGATAAGTCATGTGGGTACACCCGGACCTCGTCCAAGACATGCAGTGGGATTCAAAGAAGCCCAAGTCAAAGGGTAAATCTTGCAATGTCATCTCCCTCCTACCGGACGACGGCAATCTTACTTCAGCTTCCCTCAGTGATTCAGAAGGAGAAAAGCATGCTTGCACAATGCAGGCTGACCTACCTCAACAGACAGGCACCCGATCCGGAAAATCATACTTGAGGCAGTATGAAAAATCTACTGACGAGACACAACAGCAAACGACGTCAGTACAAGTACCAGCATCCACTCCAATCCCAACCAAGAAAAAAGAGAGACCTAAGGAGGTACGATTCGACCACGTGTTGAAGAAACCACCCGGCCAAGGGTTTGATACGCCCTTTCGGTTTGACATATTGGCTCAGCTGGCCAATATCCCAGCTCGTATCACTATACACGAGCTCCTTCGTCTTTCTAAAGAGACAAGAGAAGCACTCAGGGAGGCGCTAGCCAATTCAGAATCCTTTCTGACATGCATGCCTGAGATCTCTCACAACGACGTTCAGTCTCCTTGCCCAGAATGTCATCATACACAATCCAAGGTGCCTGCTATTACATTCACGGCGGAAGATATGCTTCTCAAAGACAACAAGCACGATCGACCTCTGTACTACACCGGATATATCGGTTCAACGTGCATCGAAAGAATACAAGTCGATCCGGGGTCCGCACTCAGTATCATCCCCAAAAGGCTTCTTTACTTCCTCGGCATACCACTGTACAGGTTGTCCGCAACCACTACTACAATATACGGTTTCAACACCGGGAGTAGTCACCCACTTGGGAAAATCCGACTCCGTTGCAGAATCGGGAGCCTAAAGTCAGAAGTGACATGCTATGTCATTGACGCTGACACATCATATAACCTGCTGCTGGGACGGCCATGGATCCATGCCAACTGGATCATTCCCTCTACTCTGCACCAATGCTTCAAATATGTTGAAGATGACGCGACAGTATGAACTGTCTTTGCTGAAAAGCAACCATTCAAGGGGGTGGAAAACTACTTCACTGACGCTCTCCTGTATCAAGAGGCCAGTGGGGCACTGAAAGAACCGTTGCCGGACGATAATGAAAGTGGCAACGAGGCGGATTCAGAATCCGAAGCAGGCATGCCAGCCATTCTGATTGGTGAACCAATTATAGCATGTCTCAATAATCCCCTATGTAATACTCCTTCAGAGGATGAAGGTGAATGGGTAATTAATGATAATGTTTCTTTCGATTATCCTGCGAGTATTGGGCTGTTTGAATCCATTACGGATGGCTCTCTGCACATGCCCCTACATAAGCCAAGTGCGTCCAGTACGCCCATGGAATCCGCAGAAGGAGCCGTCTTGGTGATCCCGCCATCCAAAGAAGGTCAGTTACCGATAATCTTCGGTAGAACCCAACCACGGAGACCCACGGTCGCAGACTCAAGTTCAGACTCAGACACTCCACAATTCTTTCATTACGCGCAGCCAGCGCGCCATATTATGAAGAAAATGGGGTACGACTTGAAGCATGGAGCAGGCCTGAATTTCGGTAAAGGAAGGCACGGTTTAATGCGGAACTTTGTGCCTAAAGGGAAACCTGCAAATTACTACGATAGTACACGCAGGGGGTTAGGGTATGTTACACCCACATCGTCAGCAACGGTTCAAGCCAAGGACGATGAACTAATTCCATCACATTCAGCCTCCTCCTCTGATTGGGACTCAGACGTCAGTGTGGGAATGATGTTCGAGAACCTCACTGTTAATATGACTTCAAGCAGTCAATTGGAGCCCGAAGAAGCTGTTGATGAGGAATCATGGGCCCAGCATTTGGACCTCCAATGGGAAAAGCGATTTGAACCACGCAAGCCACCTACTGAAGACAAGGTGATGCCGGTCAACTTGGGTAGTCAAGACCGCCCTAAGCCCATCTTTATAAGTGAAAGCCTATCACTTACAGAAAGGGAAGAATTGATAATACTCGTAAAAGAGTATATTGACGTCTTCGCATGGAGCTACGAAGATATGCCCAGACTTGATCCACAGGTCACTATGCACTGTCTAAACATCAAGCCCGACGTCAAGCCAGTCAAGCAGCAACAACGTCGGTTTCGCCCGAACATTATGGAAGCTATTGAAGCCGAAGTTCACAAGCTCATTGCATGTGGCTTCATCCGGGAGGAACAACATCCAGATTGGGTAGCCAACATCGTCCCTGTCCTCAAAAAGAACGGGAAAATACGGATCTGCATCGACTATCGTGATCTCAACACGGCCTGTCCTAAAGACGAATCCCACTGCCCATCACCGACGTCATGATTGACAACACATGCGGGTTCGAAAGGATGTCTTTCATGGACGGCTTTTCAGGGTACAACCAGATTAAGATGTATCCCGACGACGAGAAGCATACTTCGTTCCAAACACCATTAGGGGTATACTGCTACACTGTAATGCCCTTCAGACTGAAGAACGCCGGAGCAACCTACCAGCGGGCAATGAGTACGATCTTCCACGATCATCTTCGAAAAACGATAGAGTACTATGTCGACGACATTGCCGTCAAAAGCCGCAACAAGAATGAACATCTTCGCGACCTGAGAACGATGTTCGACATAATGCGGGCTCATCAATTGAAAATGAATCCGACAAAATCCTTCTTGGGAGTGTCAAGTGGCAAGTTCCTTGGGTTTATTGTCACATCAAAAGGGATTCATCTTGACCCAGACAAAGTCAAAGCCATTCAGAGCATGCATCCACCGAGGAATCTCAAAGAGCTCAGAGGCTTACAAGGTAGACTGGCTTATATTAGAAGATTCATCGCAAATCTCTCAGGCCGCTGTCAACCGTTCACCCGACTCATGAAAAAGGGTGCTTCCTTAGTATGGGATCAAGCTTGCCAGGAAGCTTATGAAGACATCAAGAGGTACCTCACAAAGCCTCCAGTCTTAGTGGCCCCTACTTTAGGGAAACCATTCTTGCTTTATGTAAAAGCTATGGACTACTCCCTCGGTGCCCTCCTCGCTCAAAAGGACGACAATGGCCACGAGCAGGCCATTTATTATCTGAGCAGAACTCTCATAGGAGCAGAATCTCGCTACAACCCTATTGAGAAAGAGTGTTTAGCTCTCGTCTTCGCTGTTCAGAAGACACGACATTATTTGGTCGGCCAGACCATACATGTCATCTCCAGAGTAAACCCATTACGTCTTCTTATGACAAAGCCAGGATCATTGAATTCAAGATTGGCTAAGTGGGCACTCTTATTATCTCAATACGACATGATCTTCACCCTCAGAAGGCAGTTAAAGGCCAGGCCCTTGCAGAGTTCTTGGCTGCTCATCCAGTTCCGGAGCATTCAAAACTTCACGAAGATATTCCTGATGAAGTCTTCGAGTCTTATGCAACCTCAGAAGAGGAAGTGTGGCAGATGTTCTTCGATGGAGCATCGCGAATGGGCCCTAAAGGCAAGATTATTGTCGGAGTGGGGGTTGTGTTTATCTCCCCACAGAATCATATCCTGCCCAGAGCGTTTTCTCTGACAGAATCATGCTCCAATAATGTAGCAGAATATAATGCTCTGCTCATTGGTCTTCACTTGCCCATGGAATGGGGGTACGCTACCTCGAAGTTTATGGCGATTCAAACTGATCATCAATCAGGTTAAAGGCGAATACGAAGTCCGCCATGAGGACTTGGTGCCTTATTATCACACGACGTTGAATTAGCCAACCTATTTGAAGGTTTCTACATCGGGCATGTGTCTCGATCTCAAAATACCAAGGCGGATGCTCTTGCTGCATTAGCAACAACACTAGCCTTGCCAGCCGACATCGAGTATCACCTCACAGTCGCAACTCGACATCTTGTATGCTCTAAGCACATGCTAAGAACTCGAGAAGTCTATAATGTCTCCACGGATCTTGAGCCAAGAGACTGGCGCTTTCCTCTCATTGACTATGCTTTGCACGGTCTGCTTCCAGACGATCTTAAAGAAGTGGTGTCCGTCAGACGAAGGTCTCTTCGTTTCTACTACGATCCGACGTTGAAGACACTTTACCGTCGTTCATATGATGGTCTCCTCCTCCGTTGCCTTTCCAATTCAGAGGCACAGAAAGTGCTTAAAGAAGCACACGACGGCATTTGCGGCGCTCATTAGCCAGGTCCAAAACTTAAGGACAGGTTGCACAGACTTGGATACTATTGGCCAACTATGATAGTCGATGCCATCCAGTATGCACGAAGGTGTAAAGCATGTCAGATTCATGCGGATTTCATACACCAGCCTTCGGAATTACTCCACCTAACTGTTGCTTCATGGCCATTTGAAGCATGGGGAATCGATGTCGTAGGGCCAATCAGCCCTTCTTCGACAAAAGGACACCGGTTTATCCTGGCAATAACCGACTACTTTTCAAAGTGGGCGGAAGCTATACCATTAACTGAAGTCAAGACATCTAATGTGGTTAACTTCATCAAGCACCATGTCATCCATCGATTTGGTGTACCTAGGCGGATCATCCACGATAAAACGGTCCCCAATTCATAAGCCAAGCGTTTCTACCGGTTCTGCGATAAATACTAAATTCAGAATGTGGCTTCAACCGCCTACAATCCTACCACCAATGCTTAGCGGAAGCATTCAACAAAACGATCATCAAGCTACTTAAGAAATTCGTCTCCTCGAATAAGCGGGATTGGGACGAAAAGCTTGGCGAATGTCTTTGGGCCTACCGGACCACGGTTCGAACATCGACAGGTAATACGCCTTTTTCCCTGGTATATGGGTACGATGCAGTCATCCCATTGGAAATCCAGATGCCGTCATTGCGAGTAGCTCTGACCACTAAAGTCCATCAGAAGACAATGATCTGTTGCGTCTTCAGAGCTCGAAGCCCTAGATGAGAAGCGGCTACAAGCTCAACAGCATATTGAGTTATATCAAGCTCGAATCTCAAAGGCCTTCAATAAGAAGGTCAAACAAAGGGTCTTCCAAAAAGAGACCTGGTTTTAGCCGTCAGACGACCGATGATTATGACGCACAAGACCAAAGGCAAATTTCAGCCTAAATGGGAAGGACCGTTTGTGATAGAAACAGTCTATTGGAACGGAGCATACCGCCTTGTGACTGTAGATGGCGACCTACTCATGATGCCGATCAATGGCAAGTTCTTAAAGAAGTATTATCCTTAATCAAGATTCTTCTCATGATCAAGTTAACATTACACCTCTGATCAAGATCTTCATGTCCAAAGTACACACAAAGAGAGCCTTCCTCTTCCTCCAAGCGAGATAATACAACTGTAAACCAGTAGGAACCTGGTCACGTACTGGCTGTCCCGAAGGAGAATCGAGGTAATGCATATATTAACCAGATAATCCGACATCCTTAGCGATTAAGGATAGAGGAAAATGTTGGCCTGTAAGTCCAACATAAGTCCTCTACAACTCATCATGCTGAGGGAAATAGCATGGCTAGCCCAACTCAAACGGTAGTTGGTAAAGGCATATCAAACCCGTTGACAGCTGGGGGTTTGCTAAAAATCTTAAGGGACCTGTTCCCATTTGATTCCCTCTCCAAAGTCACTTACCAATTCTCATCCATAGAATGGTAAGACCACATACACATTTCACTATTACGTTAACATTAAACCTATGACAGTGATTCCCTTGTTTCTCCCTGTGAAAATGAGATCTCCAAAATCACTTACCAATTCTCGTTCATAGAATGGTAAGGCCACATATAC